>JADNRZ010000022.1:0-600000 GCA_015501605.1 Panaeolus papilionaceus | reverse complement strand
CAGAAGGACCCAAGGAACTAAAACTAAAACCACCCACTCTTGTGCTTCTTCTTTTCCTTCTTCTCCTTTGCTTGCGCGGCATTTGAAACGGGCTCCTCAACTTTAAATTCGAGAACTGCAACAGTCGAAGACTCGTCCCAATAACGGACCCATTGTCCTTCCCCTCCTCCGAGACTGTTGGTTGACATTAAGCAAGCTTCATCTCTCTGGAGAAAATTGGTAACAAGTTGGAACGAATACGCATGTGCAAAGGACGCAGCCACCGGGCGATCGGAAATACGGAAACCTTCAGGGTGCAGCTGTGCTGACATCGTGTTCGCAAGAACCGTTGCAGCAGACTATAACGATCGAGATCGTATCAGTAAAGTACGAAGGGACGGGTAAAAAACGCTGTACCTGATTATCGACAAATTCGATGAAGGTGAAACCAAAGCTAGCCATGGTGACTTTATCCTTGATGAGAATGATACGCCGCATTCCTTTAGCACCTTGCTTGCCCGGGCCTGCTGAATTCAGCATGGCTTGATGAATGGCTTGGGGGCCAGAAAGTGGATCCAAGCCTCGGAAGAGTAAAACGGGTCCTTGGGCATTACCAATATCGCGAGTCCCGTCGTTCATGTTCGCTCTGTTGGAACGACCACGGTCGTGTGGAGTTGCACTCTGCGAGTAATCAATCTTCACCCGACGACCATTGTGGTTGTTACTATTGGTTTCCATAGCCCTCCAAAATGCCGCTGTAGCCGTAGCGCCGTGTGATGCTGGTGGTGGAACTTGGATGAATGGGAAGTTGGGGTCGACAAACGCTCGAGCAAGATCGACAGTTGAAAATTGGGCGAAGCCAAAGCCCTTGGATGCACCTTTAGAAAATCCAACGAACGGAAGGTACGTTAATGCATGCGGTTAAAGCAAAATAACAAGGTGGGGAAGTGCCTGATGTGCGTTCACGTATAATGGTGACAGTCTCCACGTTGCATTCCTTTGAAACGAGATATGCCTGAAGCTAAGTGGGAAGCGACTTCAGTGTCGTGTTTTAAAGAAGTCAATAAACATGGGAGTCGACAGACATCGGCCTCGGTAAAGTCTGGATCTAGTCCAAGGAAAATGACATGGGGACTGGGCTCAGAAGGGACGAGACGCTTTCTAGCAACTCCCCCTCCTGGTCCTCCCCCTGGTCCTCTTGAGCGATCGTCAACGGTGTAATCATGAGACCACTGGTCTTCACGTCTATGATGATGAGGTGGAGGATATGAAGAAGATTCGTCGTAATTGTAGGCATCCTCGTAGCCCTGCGAACATGTTTGATGAGTACGAGTACCTGTGTGTAAGCCAAGTTAGCTGTACTCACTCCATTATTATACTTTCTACGTTTGTTATCGTTGTAACCGTAGTCATCGTCTCTTTCTCTAACATTTGACCTGTATTCAGAAGATTGCCATGAGTGGCCTTCATCCCAAGAGTCCTTTCCTCTGTCCCATTCGCGGTTGTAAGCCATTATGAGTGTGGTGGTAGAAAGCAAGAAGAGAGACAAACAAAGACCAAACAAAACATTCCGATTCTTGACTTCCACCATCATGGGTCACGGTGCGTCCCAGGTTTCATCAACTGCTCACTGCTATTAATTTGTTCATTTAACAGGACCAGTAAAGGTACGACAATAATTATAACAGGTATATAAACAAATTACTGACTTGTTGTAGATTGACCCCGCTATTGAGCGGTTCAGCCGTATGGTGTGTATTCATGCATCAAACCTTTTCTGTTGCTGTCCTTACGATTGTTTACCAGCGTGAAGATGCATACCTGGGATTCCGCTGGACAAGGAGAACCACGAGAACTTTTGCGCTTGGAGTCCTCGTTGTCCCCGCTGCCATCTACTACCTTGCCGATAACTACACTGTACGTGGTGTCTGTTATTCAGAGGTTTACGCTAATTCTTGGCTTTGTAGGGCAAATATTCCTTCGCAGGCAAACTCAAGGGCGAATCACTTGAAAACAAAGCGGCAGCATCGTCATAGAACTCCTAATAGAAACAACCACTATATCCTTTTACATAGTTCAATTGCAACCTTGCAACCCAAACCAACCACGCTACTCAGTAACGCATGTGCGGGTGCCCTCTGAGAAAAGTTATCGACTGCAATATCCAAATGTTCTAATTCATCATCTCGGAACTCGGTAATGACCTCCTTTAGCAAGGGTATACTCGGGTGTTGTGTTGAAAATTGGCTTAGCTCCTTCAGTTGACTTAATTTTGGGATGAGTGTTAATTCATTCAGATATGACACGAACTGGACTTACTCGTCGTAATGCTCTCCGATTACTGTCTCCACTGCTTCTGTGCAAGCCATTGCTGCTTCTTTTCCCATTAGTGCTGTCGCTGCTCCGAGCCCAAACCCTGCTACTTTTGCAACCTCGGAAAGTAAGGTTGGCCGAACCCGATGCTGAACTTGTAGTTTATCCATGACCACCAAGTGCTTCTTTTCCTGATCCCACATTTCCTGCAAAGAGTTGAATAATGCTGGATATAATAAGCTCCAATAAACTACTTGCTTGAATTAATTCATTCAGTTTCGGGTCACGACCTAGTATGGCTTTTTGACCCATGTATATATAGTTTGCAGCGATTTCTCCTGCTTGGTCAACCCGGAGTGCACTGTCCAGCGCTTTCCTCTGCGATTCCGTCAAGTCCGAGGGTGTGGTGTTTACAGCGTCAGAGCTGGCGGCTGCCGAGGGTTTGGTGTAGGCATCCGAGGGAAATGAAGATGAAGACGTCGCAAAATATCTTGCTTGACTGCAGCAAGGTCTAGCAAAAACTCGGAGCATAATGGCCTTGATAATGGTAAACTTGAGAACCTGCTACTGTGACCGTTGTCGCTCGTCGCTCTGCACCACGAAAGCGCCGATGATGCATTCCGATTCGGCAAAGCTATCGCGCGATCACATGACTTTAGGAGATGATCAAAGTGCCTTCTCAACTTGCTCGCACAACTGCTTGACAACGACTTTCACAACATTCAACGCAACCATGACCTCCACGTAAGTTTGGTTGAGTTTTAATACAGCTCTGGCTAATTTTTCTACTAGATTTACCCCTACCAATACTGTCGATCTTTCCAAGGAGAGAGAATGGCCCTCCAGTCTCGGTAAGATAGCAATAATGCCTCTCAAGAACATCGAAACCTATAATCATCAAAGGAATGTTGGACTGGGACGACACCAGCATCGTGTTCACCAAGAGAACTCTGATTGAATTCTTGAAGTCTGTAACAAACTCAACTTTGATATCTTCTTTCATTATTAAATCATTATTCAAAGGTACACAGGAACCACTGTTGACACCAACTTCCACAATATCAGCAAACTGCCTCGTATGGTCTTCAACGAACTGAATTTATGCAACCCTGATTCTGATATGCTTCCCAGGATATGCAAAGTTTGGAAAGCTCACCGCCAACCAGGATGAGCCATCATCCAACACCGCTTCCCAAGAAGCCGAATCAGGTATGAATCCGAAGATATCATCATCCATACACGAGTAGACGCTCAAATCGAACTAGCACAATCCACCGCAGATGCCTTCAAGCCAAGCAGACGCGTGCGCACTGTCCCTGGTGGCCCACATTCTGATATCTTTGCTCAGGTTGACGAAGGCGATGCTTTATCTCAAGCACCTCCTAGATCAGGGCCAGAAGTACGTCATTTTGAATGACAGAGACCACGGGAGAATGACTCCTTGATGTTTTTATACAGCCTACTGCCGCGCCCGTGCCTGTTCGAGCACAGGCTTCCACCGAGGAGCCAGAGGAGGCCGGAATCAATTTCACATCCCAGGTCAAACCTAGCAGGTGCGTGATGCTATGAAGCATTCTCAGTCGAGACTTTGCAAACCGAAATTATGTGCACTAGACGCGTGCGAGAGAACCCTGGAGGAACCGATTCAATTGGAAGCCTTTGGGATGAGGAACCAGTTCAGCAATTCAAACCCACTCGGAGGTATTGTCAGCTGTCACTTATTTACTTATTCAAAATCTCAATTATTGCATGACATAGAGTACGAGAAGGTCCAGGTGGCCAGGACAGCATTAGCCAGGTAAACAAACCCCTCTTGCTTATAATATATTTTACTCATGATGTGTCTACAGTTGTTCTAATTATCCATGTATCAATTTAGATCAATATTCATCGAAGTGTACTTTGTTTTTTTTTTTTTTTTTGTAAACCGTATAGTGAAAAACAGAATCGATATCTAAACGCTGTCTTGAATTCAATCAAAAAAAAATATACTCTCTAAATAAGAAAAATAAGAATCTTGGTAGCGGCGAGGTTCGAACTCGCGCGGACTTTCGCCCATTGGGAATCAAGAAAGTTCTTAAATCCAACGCCTTAGACCAACTCGGCCACGCTACCGATCGTCAAGTGTTCCACATTTGCACTTTACATTTGTATAACACCCAAACGGAGATTGAGCTGCCCTGACTTGCCGCTTTCCATTTATCAAACTCTCCTCTGGGCAGCCAACATCATTCCCCTTCCCCTCAGCACCGCTTTGTCTGTCCACCCAAGAACCCAATGAATGTGGGGACTCTCCTCTCCCTCTCAGGTGTTCCGGGAGTCGAGGCTGGGTTCACACTATGTAAGTGCTCTTAGAGGCATGGGATCGCTTGAGAGCATGCTCGTCTAGATTTCGGAAGAACATATAATCTCACGAAATAACTTTGACAGTAACAGCAACGTATTCGGGCATAGAGGCGGTTAAAATATACAAGGTACGAAGACTTTTCAGTGTCCTTTTGTCAGTTTCTCAAGGTCTTCGCTTTCTGCTCTAGCAACAATGTCGGGACCTCAGCAATCGCTGCCGCACCCTCTTGTCCACTCTTCAGGACCACTCTAAAGATTTAGATGATGAAAGGGTGTCGCAGATTGCAGATGAGATGGACTTGTGTGTTGAATCTCTGTTTATCGCCTGAGCGTCCCGTTCTCTAACCAGTTTCTCTTATCAGCATGGTCCAGAGCATTAACCGGAAAGTCATGGAGTGGGGCTCGTGGGGCAAACTAAAGAGTTTTCTGCAGCAACGTGAAATTAAAGATGGAATTGACAAATTGCATCGTGATTTGGATGCAGCTATCATGAAATTCAATGTGCGTCGCTTCAGCGCTTGGTCCTATAACTGCGGTGTACTGACCTGCGTGGGTGGGTGTAGATTGGAGTGAGTCTGGAGATGACTCACAGCAATGTTGAATCCCATCTCGTCAAAGCGCGAGATCAAAACGAAATAAAAGAGCTCTTGCAAAGCATCATCAGCAACAACGAGGAGATGAAGGCGTTACTAAACATGAAGCCAGCATCCAATTCCCAACATCCCAGACCAGTCGAGGAAGTGATGGAGAGCTTACAGACGGTGTGTTATTATTTGCTCCGTCAGACATCTTTGCCGCCTTCTGAAAGAGCTCCTTCAGGTCCTCATGCAGCCTGAGCTGCAGCCAGTCGAAAAGCAGGTGTTCGAGAACGGATTGTGGGATTTACATCGCCAGACATCCAAGTTGCCACCCTTGACAGATCGTATGTTGTACTTGCATTTTTTTTCAATAATCCTATTTCTAAACCTTGCATATTACAGTAACCGGCCAGATCGAGCTAACCAGTGGCCTAGTCGCGTCGGGTCCGTACAACGACGTTTATCAAGGTGCTGCGGTTCTCTTTGCCCGCCTACCATTGTCATTGTGCTCATTTTATTTGGTTCTCAAGGTCATTGGCTAAATCGAGAAATGGTACGTACACTGTTCCCACTTTTCACAGCATCCGACAGTTGGACTGAATGATTTCAGGTTGCTCTGCGGCTGCCTCGTGCCTTGAGTGACAACGAAGATGTCCAGAAGGTGTGAATAAACACTCGTATTTTCTTTCTTCGTTTAACGCGCCCTCAGCGATTTATTCGGGAGGTTTCCGTCTGGAGAGACTTGAAGCATGACAACATTGTGCCGCTCTATGGAGTAGTATATATCGAAGACCAGCTCTTTGCCGTAAGTGCTCTATTTTTAGATCACTAATTTTGAATCCCGAATCTAAGCCTTATCTGAACTCAGGTCAGCCCATGGATGGACAATAACACTTCCATATCATACGTGGTTCGATACCCTCAGTGCGATCGTTTGAAAGTATTGAACGAAGCAGCGGAAGGTACGTAAATTTCCATGGACTCGGAGCCAGGTTTGCTCACAAGCTCCTTCAAGGTTTGGATTACCTCCATCACAAAAACATCATCCATGGCGATCTACGAGCGGTAAGTAGGAGTACAGAGACTTGCGATGTTTGTATCAACTCAGGAGGCATACTGCAGGAAAATGTTTTGGTCTCTGGGAACGGTATCTCAAAACTTTCCAACTTTGGTCTATCGAGCTTCTTAGAAGATGTGCGTGCCTGAGTGTTCGACCCCTCAACCCAGCTTATCTCACACAATACAGTGCGGAACTCGTGCTCTATCCGCAGAAGATCTCAAGCCAGGGTGGACAGCTCCGGAGCTAATCCATGGAAGAGGGACACTCTCCAGCTTCTCCGATATCTGGAGTTTCGGGATCGTATGTCTAGAAGTTCTGCTTGCAGGATACACGACGCAGCTGGATGTTGCGATGCGTGACTTGGATAAGAGAAAACTCCCAAAGAGGCCTAAAAACGTTGATTTGTCGGATGAAATGTGGAAGTTGATGTTGAGGTGCTGGAGCCAGAAACCCGAGTCCCGGCCGACAAGCAAAGAGCTCAAACACAGCATTGTCAAGTTGAGACGGCAACCGCCTGCGATTGGTGAGTTCATTTTCATGCACATGTCTGGTGATAAATTGATGTTGAACCTGATTTTCCTAACCCTCTTTTGGCAGACACCAACGTCCAGAGTACTAGTAGGCTATTAGGGGTCTTTAATCGAAAACCCGCCGTCCACCGATCTAGCACTGCTTCAAGCGACACAAGCCATACAACGGTCAACACGATTTCTTCTGGGTCATCAATAAGAAACGAACAATATCTCAGTGAATACGGCGTGGAAGAGTTCGATCCTCGACCAGAGCGCCTATTTCATGCCAACGACGACACCCTTCGAGACTTCATTGATCCGATCGCGATGTCATATTCGAATTCACCTACATCGTCTTCTTTGCAGGGCTGGAATGGGAGCCACCGCGGCGCAGGTAGTCCCAATCGCGTTTCTCCACACAGTGAACCAGATATCCACACCCATACCTTCAATTCGAATTTTTCATCAGTGCCGACAACGTTTCGCCAACCTAGTACTGGTGGGGGAGCTGGTAACGCAGGATTCATCTCAAGTTCGTTACCTGCGAGGCTGGGGTCTGTGAGCTCGGATAGGCCGTCGTATACACCGTCAGTGATACCCAGGCAAAATTCTCGACAAATGACGGCTACGAGTATGGGGACGCATGGTCATGGTGGGCATGCTTCAAGACCTGGCATTGCTGAGAGGCAGAACAGTCGCCTTGTTACTTCAAACTCAGGCTATGTGCTATCTGGGACATTGGAGGGGTTGGTAGAGCAGCTTATTACTAATTTCAGTGAGATTCTTTTCTTGGATTTTAAATTTCGTTTGGCTGACTGACTCGGCTCATAGATCTTCGACGTGGTGCTGAATACCGCGATATTTTCCTCGCTACATATCTGGATTTTACGACGCCTCTGGATTTGTTTCAGATCCTATATACCCTTTTTTACGAACTTGAGATGACAACGAGCAGGCACCCTGATGATAGAGGTGCTATGCAATACAAGTGAGTAACGCCCCCCCTTGTGCAGTATATTATCCAACGTATTAACCACTTCCCCATCAAAGTATATTTATGGTCCTGCAACACTGGTTAACTCACTATCGGCGATCTATAACTGACGGTTTATTGGAGAAGATCAGACATTTTTGCGTATCTGCCATCCGGATCAAGGAGTCGATTACTATGATTGAGCCCATAGCAGAAGAACTGATACAGTTTGTGGATAAGCGGGTCAGTATCTTACGTCTATCGAAACCAATGTTAACTTACAAGAGTTTTGCCCGTATCAACAGCTATTATATCCAAAACAACCTCCTCGCTCACCTTCCCTTGCTGTTCAACCCATTCCCGATGCCAATCAAATCACACCAAAAGACCTCGCCATTGCACTCACAATCCTTGAAGGCGACACATTCAATCGGCTGGAACCATGTGATTACATGGCACATCTAACCAGGATGGAAGGCCACAACAACGTTAAGGATGTGTACCAAACCAACAACAAGATTCTGTTTTGGGTCCGTTCGCAAGTTTTGCATTTTGAGAAGGTGAAGAACAGAGCAGATGTGATGAAATTTTTTGTTCTTACTGCTGCTGTGAGTCCCCTTCTGTCTTATTGCATTTAAATCTACTGACCGAGAGTATGTGTCTGTGTGCGCGTCAACAATAGGAATGCCTCGAACTGCGCAACTTCGCCTCTTTATCAGCCATCGTAATCGCTCTCCAGTCCTGGCCGATTGAACAACTGAAGCGAACTCGAGCGACGATGCCCCTGGGGATTCAAAGCACGCTAGGTGAACTAGGGGACATTATCAACCCTACTTCTAACCATAGGAGGTATCGGGAGGCTCTGAATGGGTTTACGAGGGCTGAAAGAGCGAGGGATCGGTTACACCAGCCTGGATGTGTGCCTTGGTTAGGTATGCATCAGTTCATTGTGAAGAAACAGGGTATTTTTGTCCTCATACTAATTTCATTCTCTACCTACTAGGTATTCATCTTAAAGAACTCAATGCAACTCTCCAACGCAATACCCGAACCCTCCAACTCGACTCACAGCGACTCGTCAACTTCACCCGATACGTTGAATTCATGGAACGGCTTAACGAGTCGTTGGCGTACCATCGTGCGCCGAATTTGGAAAAATACAGACGAGAGGGGGCGCTAGCGTATTTGGAGAGCAAGTTGAAAGGGGTGGAAGTGAGCGATCAAGAGGAGGAGAAGCAGATTGCGAGAAGTAAGGTTTTGCAGGCGAAAGAGAGGGGGTTCGATGAAGAGTTGGCGAGACTGGGATTTATGTGAGGTGAAACGTTGGGAGTAAATTTATTGTGTGGGGTGTGGTGATGTGTCTTTTGTTTTCTGTCATTCGTTATTCATTTTGTTTTCGGTTCATCGTAGTTAAGTCGTTATCTCGGCTCAGCAGCTCTCCCAGTAATTTACAAATTTTATCTATTTGCATGGTCATGTATTTTTTCTATGTATGGTATGGTATGTACTTGTGTATGTAGATTTTTGTTATACCTTTTTCATTGATACCTTTTTTACTATTTTTCTCCTTGTTTTTTCTCCCCTCCGTCTCATTATGATTTTTTGTCCCTTCGGCTTGCACTCGTTTGGGTTGTCATTGTACAAATTAAATTTGCATTTCTCTTTGCTCCCTACCATCACATAATGCTCAAACACGGTCTATACAAAGTCTGTATTTCCAAGTTATGAACAAATACGTCTGCCAGGTAAGATGCCGTAAATCCCAGGCGAAGTGTACGGTGGCATGGCTACTAACTCACTTTTCAAATCACTGCCGTCGAAGATATTCCAATTTATGACATGCAGTGGCACTGCAAGCACTTTCCAACAATGTCCAAATAATCCGTTTACGACTTAATGAGGGTAGCCTTTGCTTAAAAGAGCTCACTCTTTCCAGTGAAGTTTTGTCCGAGCAATTGACTCCATTTAATTGGACTGTCTGCAAGTGACACCGCATCCTCATCCTCTGTAGGCGAGATAGACGACGGATTTGCAATCGCTAGGTCAACCCCCAATAGCTGTCGCTGTAGAACGAAATCAATTCGCAATATCTCAGCTCATGAATCGCCAAGTTGATCAAGCCAATCCGCCAAGCACTGGAGGAGAAGGCGCTGTGAACAAAGAGATACCTCCACAGGAGCACCCCGAGACTCACTCTACTGCTTCAACATTATCCTCGAGAACTCTTTTGCCTGCACAACCTACTGAGGTTGTATCCTCCCGTGTCTTGGTCAATTTATCGGGCAGTAATGTTAACCTATATACCGGCAATCCTTACTACGCTCTAACCACTCCTAGTACGTTGTCTATTGAAAATTTTTGGCGGTATGAAGCGCTAACGTAGCATATTCGCCACAGCGGATCCATTGGAAGCGGTATGTTGAGAGCACTACCAGTGGTATCGCTTATTTACTTATCAGCTATCAACTCGACGATTATTAGCGCGTCGACTTCTGCAACCCAACCTCTGGTCAACAGCTTCTCAGTGACCAGTTATCCTCTAACTCTAACTCCCCTTCCCAAAACCTTGGCACGATCCGACATGAGGAAGTAGGGTTTGAAGCTTCCAATCGTATATATGAAAGGCACATGCTAACAAGGGGAAGAGGATATCCGCTGTGGATCCCCGAAGGTGACCTCAACCTTCCAATCGAGAAGAAGAGAATGGGGGTCAGTATTGGCGATGTCGGGATGATAACTTCACTCGGCAGCTTTTCGTATCTATTCAACATCCTACTCCCAGCCAACCATCCGCTTCAACCTGAAGAAATGCCAGAGGGATATACCCCCATCGCACCACTCGGTCCAACAAGCCTCTTTCATGCCAACGAATTCAAGAAAAACAGTGCCCTGACCAGTATCTCTATGAAGAAGTTGGAGACACCAGATATAAACGACTCGGAAGCTACAAGGTGAGCAATGGTTGAACCCGGTGCATCCCGCTAAGCTCTTTGCAAATTGCAACGCTTGAATGTATCCAGTGCTGACCTGCCCATTAGTACAGAGCAGAGATTCGAGCTATTGGCATTCGAAGGGGCGGTCCTTGCACTCCCTGAAGGTGCACAGTCTTGTCAACTTCAAAAACAACTGCTAGGTTGGAGGCGGTATATGGGCACTCATATTGAGAGTTGGTATAGATACGTAATCGGCACTCTGGAGTGTGAGATTAAGAACGGGGATATAAGGCTGGTTATTGGAAGCGATCAGACCACATTTTGGGGAACTGCTGTTGCGGAACATCCGACTTCAAGCCCAGATAAATGTTTGCTACGCTTCCGACCATCACCCTTTTCCATCAATAACCCCGAGCGCTACACCTGGGACTACAGAGGTGTGGTCACACCGAGGACGGGCCCCAGTAGGGACGAGGTCATGCAGTTTGGTTGGGATATGGTAAACGAATCCCAGAATCACCCAAATCAATGTGTATTCGTTCGATCGCTGAACATGGCGTTGTGCGATGCTAAATGGGACAGATTAAGCGAGGAATTCGGACTTGGTCAATGGCTAGACAGCGATGCTCAACTGTCATCTCATAGTCACCCATCCAGCTCCTTTTCTCCAGATAGAAATGCACCTGGGCCGAGCTACCAAGCTCCTCCGTCCACATCTACTCAGAATCAAAAGTCACACACAAGAATGTACACTGTCTGTCACCTGCTCTTTTTTCAACATATCGTTACTGAATTTAATGTGTAGGATCATCATCCTGCTGATCTAGTCAATCAGATGTTGCTTGCGCTCGCACCCCAAGCCTGGGCAGCTATTGCTAACGACGACGATTGGTGCAAGAGCAGGCCAGATCTTGTAAGTGTAACTCATTTGATCAGTGAAAGGTTAAGTGAACAGTTATCTTATCAGCTCGCCATCACCCGTGGTAGATATGATCCTAGAAGCATGCTGTGCTCCACGTTTCTTGGTGCAAGCATCCAGGAGGAGGACGGTAGGTCACACCCGTTGATGTAACTACGGTCGTACTCATTCATCTAGGGATTGTCAGTTTTAAAATAAAATCCGTTGACGAAGAGGTGAGTAAGCTCGACGAAAAAAATTGCTGAAGTTGCGTTCTGACAACGAAAAAGCTCAATGATCCTATGTGGCGGCATTGGCTCCGAGACATCGCACCCTATGGGATGGTGGAAGAACCTCTTGAGATCGACACATACCACATAAAGAATTTGATTGTAAAGTTAATCCCCTTCCTTGACGCCCTCATCAAATTTTGTGATGGCATCGAGGTCTTGAAACACAAGAACTCAACGAGTGTGCTACACTTGGAAGACTCTGGTAATGTTTGGCGCTGGCCTTTCTTTGATAAGATTATCCTTCCCGCCTTGGACCGTGCTATGGGTCGTCTACAGCTCAAACCCGAAGAACCGCCTTCCTTCTTGACTCCTTCGAGCGATTTGCCATTAGAGTCAGCTGAAATTGTAGCATCTCGTGCCAGTGGCGATTTAGAATATGGGACTAAACAAGAACAACCAGAACAGACACCGGTCGCAGGGCCAGTTGCAGCATTTGACGCTTATCGAGGGTTTCGCCGCACATGTGAAGTGGAAGGCTTAAAAGCATGCACAGAAATACTGCGCACTTGGTGGCATGCCGAACCATCGACGGTGGATAGCTCACAGAAATCGGAGTTCGACTTTGGCACCCTGTATGTTTCAATTCAAGATTATTATTATTTTCGTGAAATTTAATTCACTGCACCTAGAACCCCAGACAGTGGCTTAAAGGAAGAATCGCAGAGTATGGTGCGCTTTCCAGTTACTGTCAGCATTTCGGCGGCGATGATAAAGTGTAATATCACTCACAGGCTTCGTTGACTACGGAGGGCAAAGACTTCGGGGTATGTGTGCACCACAAGTGATGCAGTATCAGGTCACTGAATTCAGTTTTACTAGGCTATCGCCCTGAAACCCCAGAGCTATTCCGGACCGTTGCCTATACGCCACATCAGCGTCGTAAAATCATCTTCACAGATAGGATTTAGTGGTGCGCACACCTTTGCCTTCCCGTTCTCTCACTTTTAATCGATGTTATCTGAACCTAGAACATGTTGGACTGGCTGAGAGACAAACAACAGATATCGGGATTCAGCAAGATATTCCAGAGTTCGACTCGAAAGCTTTTTTTGCCTTGTGTAAGCGCTCATTTGAAGGCAGTCGTATTTTCTTAGAGAGCTTATCATCTCAACAAATAAACAGTAAGGGATACCCATGTGGCTGTAAATTCACTTAAAATTTACAAGGTAGTAAGATTATTGGCCGCGTTTCGAGCATGTTTAACGTATGGCTCTCTGTGCAGCAACGATGCCACGCCCTACTCCATAGCTGTCGCTTCATATTGAGCCTCTTGCGTGGCAGATCCCATGGCCTCAATATTTCACCGATGACGGAAGCTGCAGTAGAGATGGACATGTACGCCACGCCTCTTCTTAATTGTTTACAGTTGCGTTTCCCTGACTTTTTTTGTGTCAGCATCGTCCGGAGTATCAACCAGAAAGCAACGGAGTGGGATTCTTGGAACAAACTGAGGACTTTCTTGCAGCAGCGTCAAATCAAGGACGCAATTGAGAAGTGGTCTCGTGATTTAGATGGTGTTATCATGAAATTCAGCGTGCGTGTTCACTTTCGGCGCTTGTTCCACCGTGGCGTGCTGACCTATCGGCGTGGGTGCAGATTGAAGTGACAACGTTAATGAGTAAGATGATCGCCAGATTACAGCCCTCCGAAGAGGAAGAACGGAGTGAACTGAGGAGGCTTCTGGAAAG
Organism: Panaeolus papilionaceus; assembly: GCA_015501605.1. Lineage (NCBI taxonomy): Eukaryota > Fungi > Basidiomycota > Agaricomycetes > Agaricales > Panaeolus > Panaeolus papilionaceus. The sequence continues at coordinate 586,427 of JADNRZ010000022.1, read as the reverse complement.
CATCGTCAGCGACAAGGCTGTGATGGATACATTGCAGCACATGAAGCCACGTCCTGACTCCCACCCAATCGAGGAAATGACTGAGGCTCTGCAAACCGTAGGCTAACACTATCTCATTCAAAATTTCTACAACATTCTCAAGGGTTTTCTATAGGTTCTCAAACAGCCTGACCTGCTGCCTACCGAAAGGAAGATATTTGCAGCCAGGCTGCAGGATTTGCAGACACATCGTACGTCGAGACACCATGCATCCCCTCAAATATATCCCTAAAAAACATACCGACAGACATTGGCCAACAGAGTAAAACAAAGAATCCACGCACAGCAGATCGTTGACAAGGAACGATGAAGAGTCCGGCGATTCACCACTAAGCGCTGGCATTACTTGTCCCATCAAATGAATGAATGAAAACATATTCCAATACCGTGAGATTGAAATTGAATGACTATGCATAATATATATATGTACAACTGCAAAACCGAACTGAACCGATGAAAAAACAGGCAGGATGATGAAATATAAAGAGTGCATAATGTGGTGTGTATTATGTTGTGTTGTGTATGGGGGTGGGATGTGAAAACCTGCGAAAACAACGAGAAATGTGAGCCAATGAGAAGAGAAAAGACGAATTGAGGGGAAAGGGAAAAAGAAAGAAGATAATAATGATAGTACATCGTACACTACTAAACATTGAAAATAAAAATATACAATCGAAAGAAAGCATCATACAAGAAAGCAAAAGCGAAATTTGAAATAAGTGCAGAGACCAAATAGGGGCTATGGGTGGAGGGTGCAGGTGGTGAAGTTGGTAGTTGAACTGATTCAGGAGCGCAAAGGTGTGGATGTCGGGGGCGAAGGTTCATGATACAATCTTGGTTGAGCAAGCAGGTCGAGTGAAGTGAAGAGGGTGGTAGGGGTTATGAGTCGGGTCGGCCATCGATTCACCAGCCAACAAATCAAGGATTAAAGCTCCATACTTTAACCGTACAATCATCACTCCCCGACACAATCTTGTCCTCGCCCAGCGCAAGACAGCTCACCGCCGCTTGATGACCCACAAGCGTGGCCGTGCAGTTGCCTTGTTCTCTTGACCAGACCTATATATGTGACAAATGAATAGGGCGTTAGTTAAGGTTTGGTGGTGGGAGAAAAGAAGTAGAAGTGGGGTAGAGTAGGAAAGGAAAGGGGTGGGTCATATGGGGTCGTATGGTATGATTATGGTGAGGGGATGGAGTGGGATGGCGCAATAGAACGAAATGCAATAGAATAGAATGTAATTGAATAACACGAACCTTGATAGTCCTGTCATGACTCGCGCTCACAAGGCGCAATTTATCGCTTGCAATACCCCACACTCCCTCGATATGTCCGAAATACGTGCGCACAGCTTTACCCGTCTCGATATCCCAAAGCTTGATCGTATTGTCCAAACTCCCAGAAATCAGCACCGGCATCTTCGACTTCTTGCTGTTGCTGCTGCCGCTTCCACCGCCGCCTGTCTGACCATTCGACGCCGATTCCGTATCCGAATTAATCTCAACACCATCTCCCTCATCCCCTTCCTCCTTCCCATCCCCTTCATCATTCTCCACACATTCGCTCGGCAACAACAACCTCATACTCTGCACCTGTCCCACATGACCCGTGAACACACGCACACACGTCCGCAAATTCAGATCCCAAAGCTTAATCGTCCCATCGTCAGAAGCCGAAAAAAGCATCTTGCCGGGATCAATTTCCTGACACTGCTGTTGCTGTTGCTGGTTCACATGCATCGGACTCGACCCGCCCGAGGACACATCAAAGATCGAGCTTTGCTTAGACGCCGCCTTGGCCCTCCTCGCCGCCTCCGGGTTCGAATCCCACAACTGCACAGCATTAACCCAATCCCCGTGTCCTCTCAGTGTAAACGCGCCCCCAGTCCTCAAATTCCACACCTTGATCGTCGAGTCCACGCTCCCGCTCGCCAACACATTGTCGTCAAAATTCAAACACACCACGCCCTCCGTATGGCCTTGCAGGGTCCTAATACACTGCCCTCGGCGCCAATCCCAGACTTTGATCGTACAATCCATGCTGCCCGTGATAAGCTTGACTTCATCGAATTGTAAAGCGCGAACGGCGCGGGTGTGGCCTTTTAGGCAGTGGAGCTCTGTGCCAGTTTCGAGATTCCAAACGCGCACGGTGCGGTCATAGGATCCGGTGATGAGAACGGGAAAAGAGGGATGCGAGAGGGTTTCGCTAAATTGTAAACACATGACGCCATCCGTGTGTCCCTTGAAAGTTTTGACGCTGCATCTGCCCCTGCGCCAATTACGTTCGACAGTCATCCGCTCGCTATAAACGGCCTTCCAAGGTCTTGTGACCGACTGAACGAGAGTGATTTCTGGCGGGGAGGAGGATGAAGAGGGTGTTACAGATAGTGAAGGCTGACCAGGGGTGAGGAGAGTGGTAGATGATGAATTCATAGGCATGACATGTGTGGAATCAGACGAGATGTGTGGTCGTGTATCAGAAGAAGTAGAATCAGATGGACACTGAGAACGCTGTCTCTTGCTCGGCCGATCATTATTCCGCGAACCTGACTGGTGGTCGCTGTCGTCCGCTGCTGTTCGTTTAAGTGAATGTTGTACGGGTTCCGATGTTGATGGGGTGTGTGATGACAGGGCACTTGAAGGTCCGGGCGAGGGCGACTTGCATATCCGCTGCCTCGCACGCTTATTCTCGAGCACAGGCAGACCCCAACCGCACTTGTGACACTTTGTCCCAATGTGCTGCTCACAGATACCCCGCCAGAGGGTATTATCATCTGCTAATTTCTTCCAGCGCTTTGTGACCTGAGCAGCCCGACATAGCGAGGTTGCATCGAGGTAGCCTAGGATCTTGAGCCCGATTTCGCGGGGGAGAACGACAAAGGGGTCGATGCGGATAAGATGGGCCAGCTGTTCTGTAAGCAGTGATAGTTGCGAGAAACAGCACATTGTGAGCAATCCCTGAAGAATAAGTGCTCTGCGCGGGTGGGAAGACGATGAGAAGTTGGACCAGACTGCGTTGACTGATTCTCGTTCTTCGAATGGCAGTGCATCTAATGACTATTTCCAATGTCAATAGGTAGGTTTCGTGATGGTATTCAAGAGTACTAACCTGCTGTAACTTGAAATTAATGCCTTCGTCTGCCATTCTCTGATGTCTGACACAAAGCTTTCTCGGAGTCTGAGGTTGTTCGAGTGCCGTCGTCGGTGGTGAAGGTGACTTTGCGGTGAAAGTATCGTCGTTGTTTGATTCTTCGACTGGATGATTTGCTGCTAGTCTCGGTGGCGGAATGGTATCACAGACATTCTGTTGTTGTTGCTGCTGCTGCTGCTGACTTGAACTGGTCATAATGGGCGTTTGAAAAAGACAAGAAAACAGAAAATAAAAGCCTGTTTAATATTCAGAAGGGTCACTACTAAATTTGGAAATTAATCAAGTTGCGTTTCGTTCACGCCACATGTCGCAATTCCTGTCTTCATTTTTATTTTTCTTATTTATTTAATCATCATTTAAAATAAAATAACGAAAGCACGCTTCTGTCTTATTTCAATCGTACATTCTTCATATTCAAACTACTTACAACACAACAAACAAAGGAATAATCATCACAATAATCGTCATCATTAGAAGAGAAATTCAAATTTCAACCATCAATCCAGTGAAATCTTGAGCTGCTCCAAGGGTATCGGCACAAAATTGTTAACATCAATCCCTCGAGATGCCAATTCCGCCTCGCAATATTTCGGAACAAGCCGACGGATCAAGTCTGGTCGGACAGACAATTCTAATAAAATCATCATCATACACCATTAGCATATCATCTTCAATATAAAAGCACATCACAATCTCACCTTCTCGAGTAAAGTTGAACAATGGAGGGAAATCTTTACCATTGGGCATCCTAGCACCCTCTTGCTTCAACTCGTCAAAGAATGGGTGAATCATAGCCTCAATTGCGCTCAGTCGTGCTCCGGGTGTATACTCCAGCAGTTTAGACACCAAGTCGATAGCTTCGGGAGCAGTGCGTGGTCGGAACACCTATTATTGTAAATCACCATTAAAAACACTCCACCCCATTGAAAACAATCAAAAAACTCACTTTCGAGAATGGGTGGGGCTTGATTTGAGGGAACTTGTGTTCCATATAGTTGGGGTTCATCGTCTTGATTTGTTCGCGTGATGGCGTTCCGAGTACCTTGATAATCTCAACCAGTTGATCGATGCCACTCTCTCCTGGGAACAGGGGTTGTCCTAGCATCAACTCTGCCATAACACACCCCGTTGACCACACATCTACAGGGAAAAGAAAAAAAAAGTCAGGTATTACTATATCGGGCCATTTTGGGGGACAAGGGGCGGAGGCTATGACATACCAATGTTGGTAGTGTAGTTGGTTGCACCGAAAATAAGCTCGGGTGCACGATAATACCTGGAACAAATGTAGCTGACGTTGGGTTCGCCAGCGACCAGAATCTTTGCCGAGCCAAAATCGCAAAGTTTCAGGATACCAGTTGCAGGATTGAGGAGAAGATTTTGCGGTTTAATGTCTCGGTGACAGATACCGACAGAGTGGATGTACGCTAGGGAGCGCAAGAGTTGATACATGTACAATTTGATTTGGAGCATGGGCATGGGTTGTTTGAGCTTTGCATAGTGGCGACTGGCGCGATATACAGTTTCTGGAACGTATTCCAAGACGAGGTTGAGGTAAACTTCATCTTTCTGTGATATGAAGCCTCTGAGCGGATCAGTGTGGGATGAAAAAGCGTTAACCCACCTTGTCTCCGTTTGAGTAGAAAAAGTCACGGAGATCAACGACATTGGGATGAGATACGAGTCTCATAATTTGAAGTTCTCGATTCTGAAAGGGTCGTAATGCAATGTCAAAATAAAACATCAAAACACTCCCAAAAAAGAAGGATTTTTTACTCACCTTGAAGCGTTTGTCCTGCAAGACCTTCTTGATAGCAATTTCTTCGCCTTCCCGAGGAGGGCCCACAACTTTTGCTTGAAATACGACACCAAAAGAGCCATTACCAACTACTTTGCAGTTGGTGTAGACGAGCTCTCTGGTCTCGCCTGTCTTGCCATCGGAGGCAATAACTTTGACGACCTTGTGTGGATCGTCGATGGCTGGTGTTGATGATGAATGAATGGAAGAGTGGTTCGATTGTGAGCGATTAGACAAGAGATTTGAGGTATGACCAAAGGAAATAGAAAGAGAGGGTGTAAAAGTTCAGGATGAGAAATGCGATATGAACCGTATTTGTTTTTGGTGAGTTTGTCGTTTGCAGTATGTGGAGCGAAGAGAATAAGAAAGAGATGATATTATACAAAAGTAGATTACACGTACGAGAAACTTTTACGCCGTTAATTGGACCATGAGTAGCCATGATGAAGCGATGTTGTTGATAAAGGTAGTTGAGAACGGAAGAAAAAGGGTCAAGGGCAGTGGAGTATCGTGGTGGTTACGGTTTAAGAAAGAAAAAACCGATAATTCGTATATATATATATTCCTGATTAGAAAAAGAAATTGAAGTCAGACAAAAGGATGAAGATTGTTTGGGGAATGGGTGATGTTGAATGGGGTTTGGTGAACGAGGAGGACGATGAGGAGAAGAGGTTTAGTTGTTGTTGAAGGGCAATCAAAGCTCAGGTGCCTCAGACACAAACAATAACCAACAATAATTAGACTGTCACACTCGAAAGAATAAAATACGTGAGAATTAAATTAAATATAATCTACTGTACCCTACCAATGTATTAATATCGAAATACTTGAAATCCTTGAATCTTTATAAGTAGCACACCTCTTCGAATGCTCCCCTTCAATGAGAAAAAATGTCGTCCCCATTCCCTGACCATGTCGAAAAGCCTCATCTCCAAAATACCCCTATCATCCCCACTCATTACGTCGGTTCGGGCATTGCTGATGATCCTTACGTCGTCGAATGGGATTTAAATGACCCAGAGGATCCTTACAACTGGAAACGTTCTTACAAATGGCTCATCACTGCTCAGGTCAGTATACTCAATATACCCCACATTAAACCCTGTTTTTCTAATCATTATCCCATATACCAGCTAGCGTTGAGCACCTTTACCGTATCCTTCAGTAGTAGCGTGTACAGCGGTGGCCTTCAAGATACCATGCGCGACCTCGGTATATCATACAACGTTGCAATATTAGGAATATCACTTTATGTCCTAGGATTTGCTCTAGGGTGAGTACTTGAATCGATCCTTCAAGTCAACAACACAGGTTGATCAACGATATATTTTAACACCAACCTCGAATAGTCCATTAGTATTTGCGTCTATGGGAGAGGCAAGTCGATCGACCACCTTCACTGCGCTTCTGTTCATATCATGTCTAACTGCCTTTGTCTTTTTTCCTTTCTTTCAATCCAGATGCTCGGCCGGGTAACGCTTATCTTTTGCCGGAACCCTTCATAAACGACCCTTTAACTCATGATCAAATTATTTCAAACCACAGCGCATCGTATTTCTCGTTACATTGTCCCTGTATACCGCTTTCCAATTGCAAGGCGCACTTGCTCACAATCTACCCACCCTGCTTTCCTGTCGCCTATTAACAGGCATTTTTGGTTCGTCCCGTAAGTCCGGTTACATCTCCTCATCCGTACATCCACTCACTCACAAACAACACATGTTGTATTCTCGTCTATATTAATTTAACTCTTTCTATTTCTCTCCTCCGTTGATCCACGGACAACCACCTTTTCCTCGTTGCAGCTCTCACAAACGCAGGTGGCGCCGTAAGTGATATTTGGAGCTTTCGTGAACGTGGCCTTGCGTCGGCCATCTATGCGACTGTCCCTTTCCTCGGTCCAGGTCAGTTTTCCTTTGCCGTGCTATTTCTATCCATTCATACATCCCATTCCAATTCCCTTCCTTTCCGCGTTCGAACCTCAAAATCAAATCTTATCTCTGATCATACCCTACTGCGTACAGTCATAGGTCCCATTGTCGGTGGCTTCGTCGTCCAGAATCCAAACTTAGGATGGCACTTCAACTTCTGGCTCATGTTCATCTTTTCTGCCATAACACTTTTAGCAGGCTATTTCTTGACGCCTGAAACAGTAAGCCCCCTCCATCCTTCCCAAACGAGATCTATAACCCTAAATTTATATTTACATCTTTCCTTACATCTTTCCCTTTCGACCCTTTGGAAAAAACTATTCTCGATGCCAAGTACGCGCCCGTTCTTCTACGTCACCGTGCACAAAAGTACATGGAGGCTTCGAATGGAATCATACACTACGTATCCGTGCACGACCGTAATAAACCGAAATCCCTTGGTCAGGTCATGCGAACCAACCTCGAGAGGCCATTCGGTACGTTTTCTCCTCCACTGCTCCCTTGTCCTTTTTTCCCATCCACCTGCGCCCACACGGCTTCTATGCATACGGGCGCCACAGATCCGGATTCGGATACCTTGGCCTCGTGTGGATCTCACTTACCCCCCGCATCATGCATCATGCTTCGCGCTGCCCCCGAATCTGGCTCGCAGCCCCATCTCTCCCCTTCCTCGAACCATTTTTTGCGCTCCTAGATCTTCTGAATCCCTATCTTTCTTCTCGTCCATATCTGTATCGAGAATTACTTCTAACTGACCGTTTCCTTCTCTTTTTCTTTTCTTTTCTTTTCTTTCGTTTTTGCTATTATTCTTTTACTTATTTTATTTTATTTTTTCGAACTATGCAGTCTTCCTCGCCACCGAACCCATTGTTATGCTCCTCGCGATCTACATCGCAATCGTATATGGCACACTCTACGCGCTCTTCTCAGGATTTCCAATCGTATTCCAACAACACCGGGGGTTCTCGCCAGGCGAAGGCGGGTTGGCATTTTTAGGCGTAGGTATCGGAATCACATTGGGTACAGCATCGCAGTCGATCCAGAATAGGCTGTACTGGAGGAGCATGGATAAGAGTGAAACGGGGAGAGCGTCACCTGAAGCGTAAGTCATATCTAAATCGAGGATGTGCCTCATCCACCCCACCCCCTCCCCCGAGCGGCGACTTGCAAGTCAATTGACCTGACCTGATACATACATACGTGTGATCACCCCTCGATTGCTTTGCCGCTTGGGGCTGTCGCGCTTGCTTGGCGGTGGCAGGGACGCGTGTAGAGGCATGCAACGGACGGAGTCCGCACGCACTGCTGTATATTCGTTCCGTCTATCGCACGCACGGCACACACACACACGCCTTGACAGCCATTTCCATCCTCTCTCATAACGTCACCCTGACTGACCTACTTGCTCCCTTTAAAATTACTGCTTTTTTCCCTCGCAGTCGACTGCACATGGCTATTTTAGGCGCGGTGCTTACCCCAATTGGGTTATGGTGGTTCGCATGGTAAATCATTTCTTCCCTTACGCTGTAATTACTCTAGACCGCTTTTTTGGTGTTCTGTGGCCGGGACCAGGTTAACTTTGGCGTTACACATGACGCGAAGCGGAAGGAAATCTGAGAGTTGCAGTATGATGATGGATGCCGACGATGGATGGATGATGTTGATGAACCCCCCCTCAGCCTCAGGTTGTATTTGTTGTTGTGGTTCATGAATGGTTTTGGGCAGTTGGTTGGGAAGTGCAACTTTGGATATTTTGGATGAGGAATAGGATGGATGGATGGACGGGTTCTGGCCCTTGATTTCCTTTTTTGAAGTGACACACAAACTCGAACTCTTCCTTCTAACTGACTTTTTGCTTTTCTTTTCTTTTTTAACTCGGACATGCGCCTCCTCCAACTCGATGTGGATATTGATTCGAACGATTCGACGAAACCGATTATTTAATACGCACCTTCGCGATTGGTGGTGGATCTACATTCGTTTCGTTTCGCTTCGTTTCATCACCGCTCTCATTCGGCTTCACTTCGACTTCGTTCATTCGAAATGAAACACCCCATCCTCATCTCATATTTTCTTGCATTATGTCGTCCAACTCGCCAACAACAGGACGACGCAACCGCGAATCCACTGGATTGTTCCCATCATTGCTGGTATCCCATTCGGAACAGGCGTCTCTCAGATCTTGCAATCGCTCACGACGTACCTCATGGATACCTACGGCATCTACTTTGCCTCTGCTATCGCCGCGACTGTGGTTCTGCGTTCTCTGTGCGGTGCGATGTTCCCACTCTTTGCACCTTCGATGTTCAAAGCCCTGGGTGACCAATGGGCGATGAGCGTCTTTGCGTGTTTGTCTACTGCGTGCATGCCGATTCCGTTTTTGTTTTTCGTGAGTGCCCAATTATATTTTTCTTTGACCTTTGTTGCTTTGAAGTATTACTGTTTCTGTTAATGAGACGATGCGATGCGTGGCGCCTCGTGTTTCCTTTGGGTCCCACAACTTCGATTTTGGATCATGATGTGGTTCAGTCGAAGCGTCGAATCACTCGTCGGTGTTGTGCACTCCGAGATTCCCGCCTTTGCCTTCATCTTTTTTTCATTTACTACTTCATCCATTTTGGTCTTTATTTCCTTATTATGCACCCCACTTCGATCTCGCCTCAATCTATCTCAATCTCCCATCATTTCAAACTCCTTCATTTTCGGATTTGCTCTTTTTTCATCTCTTTTCCTTTCGTTTCTTTTTCATTCGCTTCGTTCTACTTCATATATCCTTACTTATTTACTTACCTATGTATCATTCAGAAATACGGCCCCTGGGTCAGAAGCAAGTCTCGCTTCGCATACAAAGAATCAGATTCAAGTTCAAATTCGGAATCTGCAACTCCAAGTACCGTCACCGTCACCACCTGCACCGCGCCGTGCTCTGAATCTAACAAGCACGTCGAATCTGCCATCGGACATCCCCATATGCATTCAGACCCCTTGTCTTCCCCTTCCGCGTCGCCGTCGTCATACACGGCTTCGAACATCCATTTCCCACCTTCGAATGCAGGAGATTCGATGCGGTGCACTGGGTTGGAATCTCGTACGATTACGATGTCGTCTCAGCTGGATGCGGGAGACAAGATGATTCAGACGAAAGGCGAAGGAGAGCCGTATTTGGTGTATAACCCTGCCACTAGTGGCGCGGTTGGCATTGAGGTGGGTTTAGGTGATGACACGGAACGCGACCCGACGTCAGGCGCCTCGGGGTTGCTGGAAAAGGAAACAATGGGCGAGATTCGAGGCGGATCCGGAGGGGAGAGGGAAGTGGAAGTGGCAGTGGAAGTACTGAAACGGGTTGATACGAAGCGATTTGAGCGAACGGCGTCTAGGAGGAGTGTTGATGATAGCCTTGGCGGCGCGTCGCGATCGGTGACGGGGCGGCCAGGTGACCAGCAAGTTTGATGGATGGATTCGCTCCTGTAGAGCGCGTCATGTCGAGTTGCTTTTTTTGCTTTCACTTTTTATTATTATGCTTCGTTTGCATTTGGATGATTGCATCCCCCACTCCACTCCACTCCACTCACCCCATTTTTCATTGTTTTGATCCCATGCCCAGAGACACTTGAATCCAAAAAAAAAACGCAAACTTGCGACGACCTATACCCATCTGTATATGCCCATATTCATTCATTCGTCCATCCATACCATACACAGTTTCACTTTCGCATTCGCATTCTCACTCATGACTTCTTCAAGATTCCCATCGCAATTTCATCACCTCGAGGCGCGTTTCTCATCCTCTTCGACTTCGACTTCGATGCCCCTTCGACTAGGGTCCTCGAAAGCTCCATCAAGTAAAACACACTTGTTGCCCTATCAACCCTGCGCCTCGAGGTCATATATCGCCTCAGCGAGGCACAATCTGACGCACTTCTCCCCTCGCCTCTTGCCTCATGTCTCTACGCATATGCACACCTACAGCAGCTTTGCTGCACCAGTCGATCGCGCAAGTCGCGCGTATCGCAAAGCCATTATGCGATGCATCATCATCTTTCGTCACCATTAACATTCTTCATTATCGTCTCATTCAGTATTCGATGCAGCATCCACATACATATCCGACTGCGCTTGTATCGCGCCTCATGGACTTGGGTTTTTCTTAATCGCGCTTTCTTATCTTATTTTTCGAAGCTACATATTGCTAAATACAAACATAGAGAGAAAAAAGTATGCATGTGTATTGCTATTATTGCTCCGTTTTATGAACCCTTCATGATCCTCATCCGAGTCATACGTCCGTCTGTATGACTATCTACGTAGAGAAATTTTATAGTTTTCATTTACAACAATAGAGTTGTGTGTATGGATTCCCTATTTCGTTCGACTTGAGCACTCTAATCTAAGGCACTTAGGCTTAAGGGCACTTGTGACCCTTTAGTTATGTCAACAGGATCCCATCATCTTGTCAGTGACCAAACGGCAATCTCAATCTCTCGTAATGGTACCCCCTGTGTCAATGTCATCCGGTATACTGACTGTAGGCCATTTTCATAACAGATAACTTTATCATCCCTGGAGGGCTGAGGAGTGCTGGGAGTATCTACAAGCATCTTGGTGCTCGCACTCCCGCTTAAGCGATGCCCTCGACAGCTCGACGTTCGAATTCGAAACAATACTTAGCTAAATTGAAATTGAATTGTACAGCCTGTACACACCGTCTTCTACCTCGTGGGTGGATGGACAGTGGGTGCGGTTATGCGATTTTCGTCCTTGATTCGAACACGCAAGTTCTAAAAGAGCACTCGTCTGGGAAGATACACACGACACATGGGTTAGTGTTGGGGTTTGGACGTTGTTCTCAAGCTGCGGGTATTTGGATTGGGATGTCTACTGTGTTACCGAGTTTGCGGGTAGGCTATTTTTTACTTTTTTTTACCTCTTCGTTCTCTGTAATCGTTATCTCGCTCGATTCTTTTTTTAGAATTTCAATGAGAGTGGAGCGATTAAGTGCTGTGCCAGTGTAACACTCAGTGGCGTTGAAGGTTGCCGTTCGATGAGAACACCAATGCCTTCAGTCTTTCATAGAGAACATGAAAGCCTTCCTTCAATAACATACAAGCGAGCCGTCATCGACTTAGTAGAGCGTGAAGTGGTGGCTGCGTCCACTATCAATATACTGGTTCCCATGCTATCCGTCGAAAACACTCATGAGAGTGTTAACTGAGCCCAAACATGTCGGACAAGACTCAAGCGCCGGCTCCATTACCGACGCTGACATGGTTACAGAACGCGTAGGTCTCAGGAAATTGCTACGACGGTACGAATGTCCGGATGGTGAGCAGATTTACTTTGCAAGCTGGGCCTAAAGAGTCGCTAATAACATTCCAGTGTACCCGCTGCCCATCGACAGAAATACCCACCAATGGTGTCCGTGCGCAATATGCCTGCATGCATAATGGGCACCCAGCATCTAAGTCGCCCTACCGGTGACACTAGTATTAGGACGTGTATTGCTCGTTATGGAGCTTGCCGATAGGTCATGTTTAGCATAAACATTAATGGCCGCTTAACCCACGGAGAGTGAGATTTAGAGGCTAATCTAACGGCGACATATGTATTTTAATCCGAACCTTTGAACTGGCAGCTGGGTCTCTCACGAAGAGTCTCTTTCCGTCAATTGTATGAGTACAACTGTAGCGGAAGGCCACGGGTTGCGGCATGAACCAAGCGACGTTAGGTAGCGGCGGTGGCTTTCAATGCAGCTCCAGACGCACGTCACTTCTGTTCTCGCCTTTTCTTGTTTGGTCGGTAGCAGTGATTTCTCCGTATGAAGAATGCCTAGAGGAAATAGAATGCCCTAGACCGATAGACCAGGCGCCTATCTCCGTGGCTCACTGCACAATGTATTTTAAGAATGTAACGCACAGAAAAAACGACAACTCCATTCAGCTCGTCATGCCAGATAGAATTTAAATCTGTGACGCCTGTTATACAAGGTATGCTTACCACAATTTCAATTTGTTGACTAAGAATAGCGTCATCATCAGATAGAGGCACGGGCAATGTCCGTTGATTGCTGTGATTGAGGTCTATAATTTAAAGTATGTAATTAATATCCCATATCTCTTATCACTTTGATGTACTTGATTGATCGTTAGGACTACACGTTTCAAGGCTGGAAAGTTATCCGAGCCGACCTACATATGACTGCATTTTGAATCATAATTGTGCCATTATGGAAAATGATGTGTGCCCATGCACAAACTTTCATTCCGGTCATCGGGATGTTGAGCGACGATCGCGAGTTCATGGCTTCGAGTGGCGTATTAAGCTTTGGCTCGGGGCTTGTTGCATCGGCGTCTATTACGTTCAACGGGTTGTCCCGAACTAGCTGAGTGAAGGACCGTTCGCTCTTTGTTCGGACTCTGACCGCGCTTGCATTCAATCTCAAAGCTACATTCGCGGCCTTTACGAACCCTTACGAAATCTGTCCGTAATATTGCTTATTTTTGTTGTCGCGACGTGGTGCTGACACTAACTTACTGCACTGCGCATGGAAATTTTTTTGTAGGGAAAAGCATCTGTTAGAGTAGATCCGCAGGGGGCACTAAAATTTTACTGCATTCCAACTGTACTAGAAGCGACGTGCAGTTAAAACTTACCTTCACAGTCAACAGTTTACCAACACACAGCCCCGATGACTATACTAGTGTTATTAAGCGCCCACTCTACAATGGTAAACAACAGTTATATATACTAGCCCAGTGTGCCATCACGTCTTCTCATTGGCTTAGCTCTTAGAGCTTCGAATAGGTTTCGACTAAGAAATGAATGTCCAAATCGTCGGTTGAAACATCGAATCGCAACTAGTGCTGATTCTAAGCTGACGACCAGTTCTATCGTGAATGTGGCATTTACGGCTACCCTCGACCAATCGTCAGATAAATGCCCATAAGTGCGTCAATAAAATAAAAAAAAACGTGGGGGGTAATTAGGAGATGGAGGATTCGACCCTGCACTTCGTTTTTCCATCTCCCGGTCCCAGTTGAAGATACTTCTCGGCTGCTCAATGGGCACAACTGGTTCTAAAAAAGCTCAGTTCTAGGTAGTATGATAATCATGATTGTGTTGATATAGCCGAAGAATATGAAGAGAACCAAATATCGATATAACTACGTAAAAAAGGTCGCTACAAAGAGAGGCCTTGGGCCTTCGAATCAAATAGCATGAAAATCTCTCTGAATTTGAATCACTACAAATGGATTATGATCAATCCTAAGACGACCCTCTCAACCTTCAAATGTAAATCAAACCAATCCACGTACATTCACGAGTAAAAGCAAAGCTGTTCCCATTACAAGTGGTATACAATGGCACATCACGTCCGTGATAAAACAAAACATGACATTCAGATACTCCTAATAAGCGTCTGCTCATATCTTCATAAATCGCACTCATATTGAAGCCGATGAAGGCACAACCCTCATCAAGCACCCCGTCTCCTCTTGTTTTCACCACCTCTAACGTCGTCGTCTTCCCGTCTCCTCGAGCCACCGCCACCCCCATGTCCACCTCTCGCATACGGGTGATGTCCTCTATCCCCACCCCCACCTCCGCCTCTGCCACCCCCACCCCGTCCTCTATCCCCACCTCCAAATCCACCTCTAGCACCACGTGCAAACCCATGTCCACCTCTGCCCCTTCCTCGTGGTTGACTCGGGACATGAGGGTGAGGATGAGCACGGCCCCTCAGATGAAATCCGCCGCCTCTCCCGCCTCGTCCGCCCCTTCCAGGGACAGGGAACTGCGGCACCAGCGTCTCGGATGCTGCCTCGTCCCCCTCTTCTTCGTCTCCTCCGGCCTCATCATGATCATCAGAATCACCACGCTGGCTTACAACTTCCACATCCTCGTGCATTTCCAGTTCTAATTCATCTTCGATGTCCACTTGTCCTTGGATAGCACTGAACGAGTTGGCCTGGATGGGAACTTTGGGAATGGGAACTTCGACTTGCATGAAATCCCATGCCGCACGGGCGCGTTTGCCTGGTACACCCCATGCCTCGGTCGCTTTTTTCTCGATGTCGCCCATTATGGAGTTACGCCAATGATCGCGGGCATGACGGGGTGCGGGAAACCTATTCGTTATTATGATGATTCAGAAAAAATCAAGAAAAAAATGCGAGACGAGCAACCCACCTTGAGCCAATATGATTCATCACCATCATACCCGTGCCCACTTTCTTTGCAAATGCGCCTGCCATGGCAGGCACAGAGTGACCTCTCTCCAGTGCTTTTGATAGTACTTCTTCTTGAGTCCGTCGGCTAAGTTTGCCAAAGCTGTCTGCTTCAGGCTCAATATGTGAGTCTGTGGCTTCGTGAATCAGGAGTGCGGGCGGTGGGTTGGAACATAAGGGTAGAATGGTAGAGGGATCGTAGGTATCTCCTAGGATAACGAGTTTGCGGGAGGGTGATGATTGTTCAGTAAATGTGTAGCCTATACAAGGATCTGCAGAGGACGAGTTAATGAATTGAAATCTGAAGTATGAAAAGTACTGAACGCACCACGATGCAAGATAGGTCCAGCATCAACCACGACTTTAGATTTCGCACATCCCATAGCTTCAATGACACTTCTCCACAGCCCATCCTCTGAAGCCCTCATATCTCGACCCACACATTCTGATGGGTGCATGACGTCCGGTTGTGTGGCTAGTGCTGAAGGGTAGGCGCCTTCTGGGGTAGGTATACATGGCGTTATTGAGTCCGTGGATGTGAGCAACTCGTGCACGACATATTTGTGTGCTGTGCGCGTAGCGGTAAATTTGAGGTTTTGACGGACGAATAAACGGAGACCAGCTGGTCCATATACTTCTACTACGGGCTTTGATACCAGGTAAGGCTGAAATAAGACACAAGTGAAGAGTAACTCACGTTAGACGAGGTCCCATATCTTGAGTTTGGGGATAGAGGTGGGTATAGCACGTTCCGCAAGAATGCAATCGTGCCCATTATATGATCGGCTAGATGATGGGCGTCAATCAAAAATAAAACTTGAATAAATTGGAATACAAGTACCATGCATATGTGTTATAAACAGCTTGTTTACTTTGCTTATCATTACTTTATTATAAGCGGGATCTGTATATGGCTGTAGTTGGAACTGCCTCGTTGTCCCTTCAGCGCAGTCGACCACTAGAAAATGATGAACATGAGCTTGGTGTTAGTGTCAAAGAGAATGCATACTCCACAGAGATCTATCCTGCACCATATCAACCACTAACGACGAGCAATTCCTTGAATCACTTGGACCGCCACCACTGGACGTTCCTAGAAAAGTAACCCAAATTGAAGACATGGTTGTTGTTGAGGTACAAAGCAAAAAGTAAGCCAGGAACACGAAATTGCAATATTTACGCGTCCACGTGATAGCTCTTGGCTGACGGTTTGGTCTGGTACACGGTCTACCTCTGAATTGAACCATCATCTGTCCATACATAATGCTCGTCGCTCCTTCATCTCCTCCTCCTCAACCAGCAAATAATTCTCCAATAGCTATGCCAAATGTCATAGTACACCCTCCAGAAGAAGAGGATACGCCAGCATGGTGTCTCTACGACGCTGCTCAGCCGGGGGATTCATACCACCAACACGCTCATTACAACCACCACCACCAATATCACCATAACGCTCCACCATACTCATATTCCACAGACGACGCATCACCAGAGTATTCGCAAGAACATTTTAATGAAATGTATCAACCGACTGCTTCTGTTGTCATGATACAGTCAGGTTCCCCACATGGTCACACCCATGATCGCCAGCGCTCATTTGTCGACCTCCTAGAGAACAATGACGGTGGAGAGCCGTACGATAGCGATTCAGAATATGGGGACCACGGCGATGATGATGCAGAAACGCTCGAGGACCCTTATCACCAACAGGCACAACAACAACGTTCGTCGAGGATGCGCGACGCGGCTAACGATTCTGATGTGATTGAGGTCGTAAAAGTCAGGAGACGAAGTAAAAATATGGACGAACAGCAGCAGCAACAGACGATGCCGCTACAAAGAGCAGCGACTCTGAAATCGCGTGCCTCGAAAGTTTTCCGCTCTTTGCTTCGCTCCAAGCCAAGTAAAACTCCTGTGCCCGATGTTCCGCCTCTACCCGCCGCTGCCGCTGCTTCTTCTGCAAGACCTAGCTCGAGGAACAGCACACGGAGGGCACGGGAACGTCAGGAAATTAATTCAAACAACAACAATGACGGTCCAAATCCGTCAACATTATCCCGGTCAAACACTCCCACTATGTCCAGAAAAGGTTCTCGTGTGCTCAGTCAACTATTTTCTGCACCATCAATAAAACCGCGCCAGTCTATTTCCTCGTTCGATCAACCTGAACCTCCGTCCCCGACGCAGACATCTTCAGCGCAAAATCCTGAACCTACTCCTGTACCTACACCCATTGCCTCTCCCCCGGTTGTTGCATCATGCCCTTCATATTCTTCGTCCCTTCGATCAAGTGTTTACCATGAGTCCCAGCCACCACCCCGCGAGTCCCGTTCGACCCATCGCGAATCGCTCTATGAGCCTAGTGATGCCCTCGATCAGGCCAGGCTAAATGCATCGTCCCCTACACCCACAACTGCCTCCACCGCCTCAAAAGCTACCCGCAGATTTTCAAAGTTGAATTTGGCGAGGTTGTTTACGTTTTCAGGTTCTTCTTCCTCTTCTTCTGGTGCTACTTTGAATTCGAACTCGAATTCAACACCGGCGGTAGAGGAGGATGCTTCGGTGGTTGCGTTCGCATCATCGTCGCCGTCGCATTCCCCTTTGTCTCCTGTTGAGCCCCCTGCTGTGGCTCGTCTCTCCAAAGAAAGTAATTACGAGCAAGAGGCTATCGATTCGGGTCGTACGACCCCTACATCTCGTACAGCATCTCACACTTCACCCTCCGCTGCATCTTCTGTATCCACATCGACAGAGACAGCAAAGACCGAAGCTACCTCCATCTCAGGGTCAGGGTCAAGCTCAGCATCAGACTCAACCTCAGGTCCTCAGACGCCTATCACGAGTGAACCCGACCTGGGCATCGTCAAGCTCGTGAACCCACCCAGCTCCATTACCTCTTCGCCTCCTTCTATTTATTCCGTCGATTCCTATGGCTCAAGAGAGAACGAGCCTGTTGTGCCTATGCACAATTTTGACTCGCTGTTTGAGACGGACAAGAGTTTGAGCTTGAACCTTGGGTTGGGGATTGATTTGGGCGGTGGGTCTGGAGAGAGTAATAGCATCGGGAAGGGGAAGCCATCGGAGGGTACGTCTTCGAAGAGGAGGATATCGTCGGCTGGGACATTCGGGTCGTTTATTACGGGCAAGAGGGGGAGCAGGGTGTTTAGTGCGCCTGGGGGGATGATGAGGGGGCACTCTAAGCAGAGCATGGATAAGATGCAGGAAGAGGAGAAGGAGGATGAGTTGGAGATGAAGTTGGATTCGCTGCATTTCGATGATTTGAGCTTTGATGCGGATAGGTTTAGAGCTGAGCTTTGAACAACCACCTCTTTTTTCTTTTTCTGTTATTATTATATTTATTGCTCATTCTTTGAGCTTTCTTTTCTGTTTTATGATGTCTTCTTTTCCTCTCGCGTTTCAGTCCCTGTCGTGCATTTCTTCAGGATTCATACTGTCATGTCCTACATATGCCCCATCCTCCTGTGTCGCTCCTCTCCATCACTCCTTCACCTCTATATCATCCTACGCTACCTAAAGCCCCAGTCATCACCCTCTCGTTTTATTTCTACCTCCCAGTTCTCCTTCCCTTTCAAAACCGTTGTATAGTTGCACTCATACATTTTTTCATGTTTATTTCATTCAGCCATTCACCTTTCCAATCTTCCTATTCCAAGTCGTTTTTTTCTTTCTTCACTCCCACCCGCAAAACAAAATTAGTTCAGTTTCAGTTCAGACTGCTTTATGATTGTTTTTCTCGAAGTAAATTATTTTATTCATTCATTCATCGAACCAATCGCGCCTTTACGACTTTTCTCTTCTGTTGTGGCATGGCTATGTGCCGGATTCATCTCCTCTCTCATTTAAGTTCATTACTGTCAACCGGCGCTCATGGTAGCGTTTTTACGTTCAATCTTCCGCTCTACGCTTCCCTTGCATTACACATCCCTCCTCTTACGTTCACGTCCCATTCTGCTTCCACTCTATCAGCTTAACAGCAGGTTTCTGATATTACCACATACGCGCTTGACCCGCATCACATTCATTCCACCTACCCCGTCCTACACAAAGATTCTTCCTCATACATACCCACATTCACTCATTACATATCACTCTCCTCTCATTCACACTCCATAGCGTATCGTATTTCTTATTCTTGTTCATACTACATACATACAATCTACATACATAAAACCTCACTCATGGAGTTGGAATTCATTCATTTTCTTTCTCGATTTACGTGGGTTTTGTGAGATGAGAGAACGAACGCGAAGGCGTTCGCAGTGGTACGTGCTGAGAGGCATCCAAGCGCCCAAATCTTTCGAATCATGTTAGTGTTTGATCGATATGTACGAGTTGTGATTGAATAGTGATTTAATCGTGTCTAGATTCTGATTATTATAGGTTACAAACACCCTCAACTTGAAACCTTGGGTTCAACCCAAATAGCCTACAAAACCCATCTCAGCATCCCCAAAAACCAACCAAAAAACAAAAGACAACATACCGTCGCAATCATCTCCTCCTCTCCCTCCTTCCCCCCGCCCCACCCTTCGCATCCTTCACCTTCACACTTCTAATACTCGCCCTATTAATACTCGGGCTATTCACATACCTAACCAGGCTTTCCAGCACCTCGGGCGTGAGGTTGTACTCTTTCGCTAGGGTGGCTTGTTCTGCGGCTGAAATGGTGGGTTTGGATTTGCGCTTGTCGAGGAGGGCTGAGAGGGAGATGGCGGGGAGGGTGTTGGGTCTGAGGGCGCCTGGTGTGTATGCTGTGTGTGATGAGGATTGCGTAGATGCGAATGAGGCATGTGATGAGGATGAGGGTGCGGAGGACTCGGCTTTGGATCGTGATTCGAATAGGCGCGTGTTTTGTGGATCCTAATGATTGTTGGAAACGTTCAAATGTGCAAGATTGGAAGGAGGAGATTTGACATATGTTAGATTGTTGGCTTGAGGAGAATGTTGATAAAGACGTACCGGTCGAACGGCCTGCATGTGGTGATCTACTTTGACGGGTCCTAGTTTTTGAAGGTTGGCCAGGAAATCGGGATCTCCTGCGTCTCTTTGGATAGCTACACCATAGAATGTTGCACAGGCGTTCATTCAAACACAGAATGTTTTCCCGGACGCGAATTGAGGGTCAATGGACATTTGACATGGACATGAACATATTGGTGAGTTGTTGGTAGAGAGGCGGCCGAAAATGAAGACAGGACAGGTTCGCAAGAGATATGCCAATTACAATACGCCATAGGGGTTTCACGATAAAACAACGGCAGAGGTAAAGTAAGGCAACGCGTCAGTACGTTCGTTTCATAAACATTGTCACTAGACTCGGAGTTGAGATGGGGTTCGACATATTGCGTGCGGAGAAAGAGCCTCATGCAGCCCACATCCATCCATGAACGACGTTCATAACCCAGCCTTCCAAGCATTTCGAGGAATGTTGAGATGTACCGCTCCATCGCTTAGCTTCAGGCAGTACCATCTTCCCGCAAAAGTAGCGCAATGATCAACCCACCCGACACACCGAAAAAACCCCTCCCTACACCTCCGAGTCCTCCTGACCAAAAACCTTTCAAGAATCGAGATTTAGAACACACATACATTCGCTTTTGTGCGTTTCAGCAAGAGGGTTAGACCCGGAATTAAGACCAGGTCGCGGTCTGGCAGCAGCACCAGCGGTACCATTAGGCATCGCTGTACGCGCCGCTGCTTGGGCAGCGTTCGACGGATACTTGCGGGCTGCTTTAGATGCTGAACTTCCCATTTTGTTTTCCCTTCAGTAAATCCTAGAAGGGGGTCTGTAGAGTGGTATTTCTTTTCGTGAAATACCTTAGCAGTGTGACCGGTCGAGGTGTTTATATGTTAAACGTAAGCGAAGTAAAAAAGCAGGTCGTAGCAAGAGGAAAGAAAGTACGATGATGTCATATCCTTGAATTCGAATTCAAGCGTTCTGATTCGCTGCTTTCTGTGCTTTCTCTGCTCAACACCGCACTCAAAATAGACAGAAAAAACAGCAGAAATATATTGAGAAAAAATAGCAACAACGAGAAAAGAATACGCTATTTTGTTACTAAAACGGATTGTTCAAAAAAAGGAGAGAGTAGTATACGAGTATACCTATGTAGTCTACGTATTTGTTATCTTCACGATTATAGTATGTACAGGACCTAAATCGCAAGGGGAATAAGAGGGAGGTAGGTTTAGGACAAGGTATTGGTGGTGTCAGGTTTTAGGGCGGGATAGAGGTGTAAGAGCGAAGAGTGGATGAGAGTGTTGAGGGGTATCTTGGATAGCGGGTAGTAGTAATGTCGGCAGGATCAACGCGTTCCCGTGTTGTACACATGAAGGAATGGAGGCGCCCCGAAATTTAGCAGTGAAAAAAGGTCATTCGAGTCTTGAAAGGATCTTGAACACAAAATAAGAGAGAAAAAGAAAATGGAGAACAATCTGAAAACCACTCAAACCAGATGAAAAACTTTTTATATCAACGCCTAGTTAAACTGTCCCACTGTCCCTCATTCAATTTTGAGGAGGTTTAGTAAGTAAAATGTAGTTGCCATGAATGGGGGAAAAGGGAGGTGGGCGTGGAGAATGGAAGGGCGATAAACGAGCGTAAATGTGAGGAGATTTTCCGCATCAGCTTCATGTCAAATAAAAAACAAAAACTCTGATGCGTCGGGACAGCGGGCGAGGGATGTGTCGATAAAATTCGAGTCGGGTTTTGGAATGAAAAGAAAAGAAATATATGTAGCAGTTACCGAGGTAGGTAGGTGGGGTATAGGTAGGCAGGACGGCTATTCCACGAGTGAGGAGAAAACAAAAGTAGATATAGGAGAGATATAGGAGAGAGACAGTATAGAGAGATAGTAGAAAAAAAGCAAAACTTTAGGTTGCTGGTGTAAACCAAACCCCCCACACAGATACGAGAGAGGGCGTACAAAAAGCACAAATTGCGTCAAAAACCAAACGAGCGATATTGGGACAGGGACAGGACCAGGGAGCGAGAGAGAGAGTATGAGAGAGAGAGATAAGTGACCAAAACGAGATATAATCATAGAGAGAGAGATGATGAAACCCAACAGCAAAAAGCACAACAAGCATCGCAGAAGAATTTCTGAGGCATGAAATCGAAGGGCTAATTTTCAACGAATGTAAAGGGGGAGCGTCGTAAAAGGTCGTGCAATAACAGAGGGTAAATGGGGGCGAAAGGGTGGTGGAGGCATCTACTGGAATACGTTCGAAGGCGGCTGTTGATACGGCTGATACATATAAGGTTGGTACACATGCGGAGGCGGCACGCTCTGCATCGGCATGCCCCCATACGGGCTCTGCGGCGGGGGCTGGTTCATTCCCATCCCAGGCAACGGCCCGCCGTGCGACATGAGCGGGGACTGGTTTCCATACTGCGAATTCGAGTGGCCCATGGGGGGCGGCACCGCCTGCGGGATAGGCCTGCGAATCTGCATACCCCCACGAACCTGAGGGCTATTATTCGCATTTCCAAATGGGTTGAACGGATCACTCGATGGCGAGTAGGCATTATTATTCATAGGCATCTGACGCCTCTGTTGTTGTTGCTGTTGATGCTGGTGCTGCTGATGCTGAGGTGGCACAGGGCTATAACTCGGTTCAGGCTGGAGCATCGTAGGCGTAGTCGCAACAGGGGGTCCAGCTTGTGGGTTCTGACCGCCCATTTGGAGGGCAGCCATCATCGAAGCGAAGCCCTGGTCATTAGAAGGGTACCCCGAGGGCAATCCGGGCACGCCAAAGTTCTGCTGGCTATTCTTCGTCACCTTTCCAGTCGGCGGAATCGTATTGTTGTACGTGGGCTGGAAGTTAGGAACAGGAAGCCCGACTTCCTCAATCAACCTGCGATAAGCCTGAGTAGCGATGACCTTGAGCTCAATCAACACCCGCTTCGTCGCCTCCATGTAGCTGGGCTTCGCCACAGGATCAATGAACGAGCTGGTAAGAATCTTGTGCACAACAGCCACACCATTGACCTGATCTCCAAGGACATCCGTCAAGACATGGTCCCCAGGAGATGAGAACAAAGCCTCGACAATCTGCTTGGAAGCTTCAGGTTCAATCTTCTGATTGACAATGCGGAGAACCGTCAGCGACGCCAGCTTGTGGGTGCACAGGTGCGACAGGTGTGGCGTGAACCGAGGAGCCAAGAGATTGTAACGCGAAGGGAATCCCGAGGTGTCTAACAGCCAAGTTAGAAGAAGGGCGCCGTTGGGGTTCGTCGCCAATGGAATCGAGTTGAGGATAACCGCAGTGGCAATACGACGTTGCTGGTTGATGGTGATATGAGGACTCTCAAGACAAGCTCTCATACTGCGAGCTCCGAATCGTCCTTGAGCAACCTCCCACATACGATCGACGATGGCGTCGAAAATGAAATCGTTAGCAGGGGCGCCAAAGCGCAAGCAGCATCTATAGACACACATCCATCAGAAAACACAATTCAAATTAGTTTAACACAAGGCACTTACTGAACCACATAATTTCCAAACTGATCCAACAAAAGAGGTGGCGCATAAGCTCGGAGATGTTGAGCAATGAGGGCAATCTCATCGGGAATAGTCACGCATTCAATGATCTTCTGCGCTGCCCAGGTACCGTTCTTGTGAATACCAATCATAGCAAGATGAGGGCAGATACGCTCCAACATCGCAACCCGAGGACCAGCGGAGCATTTTTCAAACAGCTTTTGCACAACCTAGAAATCAAACAAGGATTTGCGTCAACAAAACTCATACTTGAAGAGAACGAGAAAAACTAACCGTATTTCCAAGCCAATCAGACGCAAGGTCCACAATCTCACCGTCAATGAAATCATTCGCAACCTGATCCACTTCTTCCGTCGACATGCTACCAGAGTCCAGACGCTTGCGAAGCTCGCGCAACTTTGACGCGTCCCAACGCCTATTATGCGTCCTCTCAGCCACCAATGGAATCGTCGTATAATACATCGTAGGTGGTCGGAATTCTAAGCAGAAAAAGCATAACGCACATTAATAAAAAGTCACCAAGAGAGAGTTCATTCATAAAACTCAAAAACACTCACCAGCAAGAGCCTGAATATCCGGCTCTGCATCTGGAGCGCCTCCAGAGAGCTCTCTCATCACCATCTGCTGCTCCGTAACCGAGGCCGACCAACCGGGAGGCTTGGCACCGTCCGCAGAATGAGGTGCAGTGTGCATACCCGAAGCAATCATGCTAAGCAACAAGTTGGACCTGTAATTCTCCACAGCTCCTCCCAACACCTGCTGATCTGCTGGAATCGTAGAAGCTCCCTTGATGCCCCTCAAAGCATGAATCGTAGCACCAACGCTCAGATCGCCCACCCCTTGGGGAACAACATTCACGTTCTCTTCTCCATTTCCGTTGGTTTCTTGACCGTTCTTGACAGGCACCTTGGCAAACCCGATACGAATAGCTCCAACATCACTGCCGAGGACATCACGGCCATTGAGAGCCTTGCGAGCACGAACAGCATCGTCAAGACGCTCAAAGTTGACTTAAGAAAAGGAACCCAATGATTAACCACGATGAAGACGAGAACAAAAGCCAAGAAACGACTTACTAAAGCCGCAATTCTTGTGAGTCAAAACACGCGCAGATTCAATGGGGCCATAGGGACTGAAAACGCTGAGAATAGTCGCAGGAGTGGTGGAAGATGGAATGGAACCGATCCAAAGGGCCCGAGTGGGAGTAGACTGCAACTGGGCGTCCATACCGCTGAGACCCGTATTGTTCCCTGCACCGGTCCTGCTGCCAGCAGTGTTAGGAGACGTATTGCCTGGGCTGGTTGGGTTGCCCTTCGCAGGCGCAACAGGCGCACTGTCCGCTTTGCCGAATCCAATCCTGACAGTTTGACCATTAGGCATACCAATGTTCCCTCCAAGCCGGTTCAACACATCCTCTTTCGCACGTATGGCATCCGCCTGATCAACAAAGTTGACGAAACCACATTCCTGAGAGAATCAACCATTTTGTTTTTTCGAGGAAGAAGTAATGAAGCAGAAAATAAATCATCAGTCTAGGAACCAGCGGGTAAATTGTAAAAAATTACATACCTTCTCAGGAAGAAGTCGGAGACTCTCAATCGCACCATAAGGAGCGAAAACGTGGATGAGCTGTTCGCTGGTGACCGCACTGTCCAAATTTCCAATCCAGAGAGAACGTGTCGGGGTTTGCAATTGTGCAGAAGGACCTTCCGATTTGGGAGAAACCGAACGATTTTGGCTGGAAGGCGCTAAGAGATACTGAGACGCGCCACGTCCAATGGGAAGTTGCTGCTCGTTGCCATTGGGAGGGAAGTGGACACTCGGAGAAACTCCAGAGCGAGGAGGTGCGAGTTTATCCGTCTTGAGTATTCCCGAGGGGTTGGTGTTCATGTTGGAACCAAGAGTCGATAAATTAGAGGTACCGGTGTGAGAGAGTTCATTGACAAAGGCAAGAGCGTCGCTAGCCGTGGCACGACGTCCTCCAAGGGTGCGCATGGGATCTTCCAGAATACCAACAGAAATAGCACGAGGTCTGTTGGTAGCCAGAGTCTCCTGGGCCTTGAACGCCTTGCTGAGGTAGGAAGACTGTGCATAGTCGTTTGGCATATCATAAGTGCTGAGGTGCTGATCATAACCCAACGTGTCATAATTGTCCATAAAATACTCGTCGTCTTCTTCAGCAGCAGAGACAGAGAGCATGGAATTAGTTGGAGCAGGGCGAGTTCGATAGGTTGACACGGTATTGGCTCGATCCCTATTACGCGTAATCGCCGCCTGAGCCTGGTTGCGTAGCTCTGAAATAGTTGCCGCGGGTGGTTGAGCCTGGTGGAGGTGATGTTGCTGCTGCTGCTGCTGCTGAGATTGATGAGAGAGAGGCCTATGACCATCGTCCAACCCCAAATAATCGAGAGTGTGGACATCAAAGTCCTCCGCCCCTGACTCTGAACGTAATTCATCAAGGACGGAAAAACCAGCGCCAGAACCATTTGAATTGGTCAACCAAGAAGAGGCAAATATGGATGAACCAAATGGGTTGGAAAGACCACCTGAAGGAAGAGTGAGGGAGCCGGATCTCAGTCGGCTATTCCTCTCAGTGACTGATGATGGAACGATGGTAGGAGCCACGCCGGCCGTCGTAGCAGAATGGCGCAAATTGGGCCTAACAGAGGGTTGAACGAGGGCAGAAGGGGTGCCAACAGCCGAAGATTGCCTACTCAATGGCAATGGTGGCTGCTGTTGCTGTTGCTGCTGCTGCTGATCCTGGAGAGAATCACCCAATGGAGTGGTGGCAGCGTAACGTTGAGCAGCGAGTTGGACATTGGAAGGTAAGGTTCCAGCCCTTGCCCTCCTGAAGCCAGGGGGGAAATTGTTAGGCGGCAAGATGGAACCTCCGTCTGTCCCACCGATGTTGTCATTCGGGGGAGAACCACCTGTAGAGGTCAAACCTCTCAAAGCTGGTGGCCTATAGACATGACCTAGTGCCCCTCCTGACTGAAGCTCCTGATCTCGAATCCTGTATTGCATGCCACCATGCACCACAGCACACCACAATGACGAGAATGAAAGGATGAAATTCATCAGAAAAATACAACATAAAAAAGAGAATAAAAATCATACCTAAGACTCTTTGCAAAAGCAGCAGATGGAGCCGGTGGAGGAGTTTTCCCACTTGGAGAAAGCCTCTGATATGAGCCGTTGTTGTCGTTGGCGGATAAAGACATTATAGAAAAGATTTTGAGTGCCGATGATTAGGGATTAGGAAATGTTGAGGTGTTAACTCGGTTGGATAGAACAAGGTGGTGAATTGAATTAGTGGTTGATGAGGGGCGTTTTTGGGTGAGGATGTGTGTTCAGTGGGTTGGTCGTCAGAAATATAAGAGTGTTGTATATAAAAGATGAAGGAAGAGAAAAAAAATATATGAAAATATTTTTGTTTTTTCTTTTATATAATATTTTATGTAGCCCACTCCTTGACCAATTTAAAAGAGGAGAGAGAGTGAGTAAAAGTAGTAGAGACTAGAGACAGAGAGAGAGAGAAGAAGAGAAGAGAGCAGAACACACACACACACAACGACAGACCCAATCAATTACAACCGGACTCAACTTTTTCAAATTATTTCTTTTTTACTCTGCATTTTCACACGACTAACACCGTTCTCATCCGACCCCTAATACTTATCATTGCAATCATCTTACAGCTCTCTCTCTTCAAAAAGAATAAAAAAGAAGTAAACTACCCATGTGGACCATCCATCTCCCATAACAATAACCGGTCTACTTCCGTCCGTGTAAATTTATCGTATAAAAATAAATTATCGTTCAAAAATACCAACGCAAGCATATCCTGACAAAATTGAAAACAGCTCATCAAAATGAAAGCAAAATGAATCCATATATCCAACTCAATTCGTAGCCGCCCAACCCAAGCCATTCATTCCAATGCGGCGCAAAACTCTGCAAATCCGAGTCATTTAATTCAACTACTTAATTAATTTACTTAAAGGTGCACTTTTGCATGGCGGCGGCGGCGAGTAGAAGTCAAGAGCAAAGTAATGTAGGAGGGGTATAAAATCTACGATGTATGGTATGAATGGTTGTGCATAGGGGTATGAAGCTGACAAAATGAGCAAAAGCAAAGGTTATAAAAGTAAGAGGAAAAGAATGCATAATGAACAAAACGAACGAAAACGAAAGCCGAAGCTCAACTCGAATCTAACACCACGACGAGAACACAAACCAGCAAGACAGAACGAAAAGCTCTCAAGCACAAAACACAAAACAGCAAAGAGAGAGAGAAGAGAAAAAAAGCGGTATACATATATGAATGGAATGAATATGTATGCATAATCGTAACGTAACTACTAACTACCGAACCAGAATCTGGTGTAACAATACAGTCAAAGAGTTATATGTATGTATGTATGTATGTATGTAGGGAGTAAAAACACATCTTGTATCACAAAAAATGTATAGTAGGCAAAATAGTAGACAAGTGTCAAGGGTAAGAGTAAGGTGGGAGGAAGAGACGAGGGAAGCAGAGGACAAAAGAAAAGGCTCAACGAAGCCTAATGTGAAGAACGAAATGTAAGAGGGAGAAAAAAGGGCAGAGTAGTGGTGGAACTAGCATACTAAGACTCATTGATACAAAATGTCGAGACAGAGAAAAAAACAAAAGGCAGAGAAAGAAGACAGAAACACGACAGCAAAACGAGCAACATCGAAAAAAATCATACAAAAATCACCCAAAAAACCCATCACGAAACCGACCCCTTCTTCCTCCTCCCCTTCTCTCCACCCCCTCCACCACTGGCAGGCCCACCCAACTGTGCCACCCGCTTCGACCGCCTCAGCGGCAGAGCTTTATTAAAATTAGTACTATTACTCTTATTATCATATTTAGTCTGAAGCTCTGCCCTCGACGACGGTGTAGCCGATACCGGTGTCGTCGTCGTCGTCGTTGTCGCACTTGAAGAAGACCGCATCGTCGAAGAAGACGAAGTCGACGTCGCAGACACACAAGGATCCCCATATCGCGTTTTCGTCGTCGGCAGTGCAGAATGCATCGTAACAGGCGAACTGGGCATCGACCCACACTCGGAAGGGGACGGCGGGACAGGCGACAGAGGCGATCCAGGCATGTCCATATCGTCCATCACCAGTCCTGGTGAGCCCTTGCGCGACGTATCAATAGGGGGCGGCGGTGGTGGCGCGGCCTTCCGGGGCGGTGGGGTCTTGGGGTTCACAGAAGCGGCAACCGTCGTTGTAGGGTGACTTTGCGATTTCACCTCTCGCTCAACCTCGCCCATATCCACATCCACATCCCCCATTCCTTGCACCTCCCCCTCCTCATCCGACATCACACAAAGCTCATGAAATATCTCCTGTTCCGTCACACTCAACGGCACCTCACTCTCCCCTTTCACCTGCTTTTCATGCAACGCCAACGCCGCTCCAAGTCCAAACGGAGTCGATGACAAAGACGCATTATGTGGGTGATTACTGTGACCGTGACCGGAAACAGAACTGGCACATGATGGTGACGGATCGCTAAGCGTAGATGCCGATGCCGAACTCGACGACGAGCTCGAAGTGGTCCTTATCAACGGGGGTGTAGCGCTCTTCGCATGATGATGCGTCTGCGTCGATGACGGCGGAGGCGGGGTCGCACCCCACACACTCCCCCTACCCGCTCCTCCCTCCCCACCACTCGCAAACTGCGCAACGTGCAACAGCGTACTCTCAAACGGCCTACCAAACTGGTTAAGGTCACGCGCACTCTTACTCGCCTTGTGGAAATCCTGCAACGCAGGCGGAAAGCGCTCCACAAGCCGATCGCTTAGAAAGACTTGCAGCCCTCTCGCTCCATCCTCAGACAAATGGTCTCGCACAAAGCTTTGTGCGGCAGCAAGTGGCACCCACGTCCCAGAGACCTCAACGGACCCATACACCACTTCCGTAGCGTTGGGAATGGACGCAGGATCCGGAGCCGGGGCGCCAGAGTAGACGATTATAGGGTTAAGCCGGACAAAATCCGTGTCTAGACGGCGCAAGAGCTTGAATGCACCCAGCATCATCTGATACACAGAAATATCTATAAACAAACAAACGAGTCAGGTTAGTTAATCGCTTCAAAGATAGCTTCATGAACAGGAGGACAAATAGAAAAAAGCCGTCATGTCAAGGGACCTAGACATCTAGACAGCTGAGAAAGCAGTAACCACGAAATGGGCCCAGTGCGGTGCAAGCATGCATTCAGAAGCCCACGCTTCTGAGAAAATGGGCAAACGAAATGCCACGCTTGTGCAATTTGGGCACCGCTCATGGCGCAAGTAATTGAATTCGATCAATCAACAACGTCAAAAATAAAAAACATACCCTCGATCTGAGTAGCTGTGATGGCTGGATTGCAAGGTTGACATGTGAGCACCACAACCCGTTCAGGTGGGTTAGGGGCCGATGACGGAACATATCGTGTTTGCAACGGTGAAAGGCACGGTGTGGGCGGAGAAATCGATACCGGCGGTGACGATGAGGTAGAGGGTGGTGATGTTGAAGATAAGGATGGTGTTGATGGATTAACTGACATAGACTTTAATAGAGTCACAAGCGCAGCTGATGGCCCAGATCCGTCTGAATATGAAGGTTCCAATATGGACATGGACTTGCGAGGTGCTAATGGAGATGGCTGCGCCGTAGACGGTGTGGAGAAAGGGATAGGTGCTGGGTGTGTTTGTGAACGTGGCCGAACAGTAGCATTAAAATTATCATTATCTGTATAATCGGGAAGGCGCGGGGGTGAAGATAGCTGTGATGATTGTGAAGAGATGGGTGATGAAGGGCCAGGAAGTGACGTTGTTGGAAATAGCAGAGAACCAGCCCCCATGTCTTCCTGTTTAATAGTTACTGTATCGTCAGGCCAATCCGAAGCAGGGAGGTTCCAATCCCAAGGGTCCAAAGACTCGACCTTGACAGAGTGACCATCCCCCAGGGCAGAAGCGGCGGCGGCTTTAGCAAAAACATCAGCGACGCGCGACTCTGCGACACTAGAATCAAAGTCCTCCCATGCGTCCAGCATCCCCTGTACATCCGTCGGTTCCTCCTTGACGGCAATTTCAGAGTGGGTTATAAGCGGTGCAGATGGGGATCTTGGTCCAGGGGATTCCCAATTTGTTTCACCATCACCCTCGCTATCCGCATCCCAACCCAACTCGTCTTCGTCTGGATAGTTCTTGGATCGGGTCATTGAAACATGAAAGTCGTCAAATTCATCGTCAGAGTCGGGTGGGGGAGTAGCAATGGATGGCGAGCGGCGGAATGGGTCGACATAGTTGGTAGAGGGGGTAGGGTAGGAAGGGTACCATGTGTCCGCACACGGTGTATAGCATGGTATTGAAATGGAGCGACGTGGGTAAGGTGGTAGCGACCATGGCTCCTCTTTAGGTTCCGAGGGTGGTTGCGGTAGTGTAGCGGTGGTGGAATGATCATCTTCATCAACACACATATCCGCATCGTCCTTGGAGACATCAATGGGTCTAGTGGCGGATGAACCATCATTCTGTGCTTCAGGCGTGGTGTTTGGCGTGGGTGTCTGAGTCTTGAACACGCGTGGGGGTAAACGCAGGGTGAGCTTAACCTTGGGAGGCCGCTCATTCTCGCTCTCCGGCTTTGATGAACTACACCCCCTCAATGATCTCTTCCTCTTCCCTCCAACCGACTGCTCGTCGCTGTTATACATGGGCGACATTCTCTTTTCTCTCCGGGATGAATGACGTTCTGTGGGGAGTGATGGTAGTGCGTCGGAGGTAATATAGTCGCATAGTCTAATGCCGGCGCTGGAAAACGGACATGGGATGCCTGTCGCGCGACTGAGATACCAAACGGCGGTGCCCTTTCTAAAATTAGTTGCCCTGCTTCCTTCTAGTGGGTGCGAGTCTCCTCCGTTTCGTGATTCAAGGGCTTGGACTAGGTCGTCGTCTGCTGGTGTGCCAGAGAGTTGATGGCTGAGGAGAAGAGGGATATCGTTCTGAGCATCACAGCGTGCTTTGTGGTTACGAATATAAGTTGTAACTGCTTGAGCTGCTGCTGAAACGCTAATAATTTTAGAAATGCGCGATATGGCGGTGAGCATGCATGTCCAAATACTTGATCAGAGAGTCAATTGACGTACTTTTGACAGACAAGACCATAACTCCTTGCTCGCTCAGCGATATCCTTTATTGTCATTGCGCGGTTTCCCTTTGATGAAAAAGGTTAGATATTCAAGACATGGGTGTCGAAGGGGTAAGGATGGACATACGACGGAGACAAAGGCACGAGCGATGGCGAGGAACACTTTATTATTTGCATCTTCTGGATGTAATTGTACGTTTGGTGGTGGAAAGTCAGGATAATTCTGCATGTGGTGGTTTTATCGACCAGCGAGTGGTTTGGTTGTTGTGGTCAAGAGAAGAGAGAGGAGAGAATGAATGAGAACGAGAATGATGAGAGAGAAAGAGGAAAAGGGAAATCAATCATCATCATTTCATATTCAGTTCCTTAATTCCATTTCTATATTATGTAATATCTCCACTGTCTGGGGTCTCACTATTTCCCGTGTCACACTTCATTATTTATTTATTAGTCACACCACGCTCATCCCGCGTGTTATTTTTTTCGTCCTTCTTTCCGGAACAATTTCCATTATATCGATAGCATGGAGCACAAACAGGAAAGTAAATAAAATGTACAAGATAGAGGAAAAGAAACTAATAAAATAAAACAATAAGACGATGAAAGGAATGAGATGATGCTAAAACATGGAAACCCGAGAAGAAAGAGATAAGTAACCCCGACAGTAGACAATCATCAACCCAATCATCATGCAGCTACAGCCTGTGAATATACAAAAAGGTACAACAAACAATCAGTCATCCCATTCTACAAAAATAAAATAATCCATTATCAAACGTACCTTCTTAGCCTTTGACGCTGGTTTCGAAGCGGGCTTTGATCTTGGCTTAGCCGCAGGTGCCTTCTAATCGTTACAAAAATTATCAGTCATCGGAACACTTATAATCCAGAACGAAATAAAGAAAACAAACCTTTGTGGTAGCAGCCGCCTTCTTGGGTGCTGACGCAGCAGGTGCCTTCTTCTTTGCGGCAGTCTTTGCCTTTGCAGCGGGTGTGGTACCGGTAACAGCCTGTTTCGGGGGGATATCTCCGTCAGCTCCAAATTCAGAAAACTCAAAAGACACCGCTCGAAACAGAACAAAAAAAAAAATGGCCACTCCCAAAAAAGATTTGGTAGCCATCCACCCCATCAATCACCCAATAGAAAAAGATGCGGAGCTCGCCAGGCATTCATCCCCACGATACTGCATCCCTCCTCCCCAATCTCACCAAACGGAACTTGAACCGAAATAAAAGACAAACTATGCTCACCTTCTTTGCTGTTCCGCGTTTAGAGGCAGCGGTGGTCTTCTTTGTCGTTGTGGTGGCCTTGGCCTTACCAGCGAGGACCTTCTTGGGGGCAGCGGCAGCCTTCTTCGCAGGCGCCTTAGTAGCAGCAGCAGCGGGCTTCTTAACAGTGGCAGTCGACTTGGTAGCAGCAGGCTTAGAGGCAGTCTTCGAAGGGGGCTTTGAGTTCTAAACAATGGCACATGATGTCAGTCAAATCATGTCATTCAGGGTCCGACCAAAGATAGCCTCGACGCGCGTGGAAAAATTCAAGATAGGAGTTTGGAATCAAATAGACTAACCTCCTTGGATGCAGAAGCCTTTGCCTTGGGTGCGAGCTTGACCTTGCCAGAGGGGCCCTTGGGGAGACTGAAGACGCCTGATTCGGCACCGCTGGTGATAGCGCGGTTGAGTTGGGAGAGAGCAAGAGGATTCATTTCGATCTTGTATTTCTCTTCAGCGAACTAAAAAGGAACGCGTCAGTCAAGTGAATAACAGAATGAAAAACATGCATAAGACGCGAGACGTACCTTCTTGATAGTAGAGCGAGAGACACCGGTACGGGCGTCTTCCTTGTTAATAGCAATGCATTCCTGAATGATGATGGTAAACATGTGTTGGATGAAGAATTTTTTACTAAATGAAAAATATACCTTGATGATATCCTTCCATGAAGGACGGCCGCTGGCGTTAGCAGCAGCAGGGGCAGCCTTGGTAGTGGTAGCCTTCTTAGGCTTAGGGGCAGCAGCAGCCTTGGGCTTAGTAGCAGAGGCAGGCTTCTTAGTAGTGGCAGTAGCCTTCTTGGTGGTAGAGCGAGAGGTCTTGGTAGACGCAGGCTTAGCAGCAGGGGTAGTTTCAATTGCCTCAATGGCAGGGATATCTTGAGCGGCAGCAGCAGCAGACATGTTTACTCAGAGAAGGGGTATTGAGTAAAGGTAAGGTGAAGGGTATGAGGAATTGAAAATAGGAAGGGGAGGGACTGCAGAAGTGGGGAACAAACGTGGTGCGGCTCTATTTATAGTCTACCAACAATGGGCCACAGCGCGAGTCGCGTCCGATAGATTAATCATGTGATGCCATATTTTGGTGGCTGTGTTGACTTTTTCTGTTTGTTGATTGCTTTCCTAAACAAGTAACTATCCCTGTCGCGTTAACGCGCCTGTCACGTGTTGACTGGACGCGCTGTCTCTTGGTCATCGTTGTTTTGCTCTTCCTTGCAACCATTGTTCATCGCCTCTTGTTGCTGAGGATCGTTGGTCTGTGCGTAGTCCCTATCTCAGCTTTAGTCTCCTGATTATGTCTGTGCTCATCGTGCATGTCTTTCTTGTCTGTGATTGAGCTTTTTCAGCTCATTTTCATCTTCCTGCATGCCATCCGCTTTGGAGTCGTACACATACGATATCGCAGTAAAGCAAGTTATCATGACTCATGACCCTCTTTCCCAGACCACTACAATGGCGAGCATAGAAACGACACAATTGTACGTGCTCATTGTCCAACAACAATCAACCAGTGGGTCGTCTCATTGCCCTGGTTATATATTATCTCTGCGGCCCAACTTGATATACCCTGTTTCTGCCTTGCTGGCTGCTTTGATCTAGTCATTCGTTTTTTCTTTGCTATCACCCTTCAGTCAATGCGTAAGACCTGTCTTGAGAGGGCGGCGCACACTTTTTCCTGCGAGAGAGATTTCTATCTCTTGATCTTCACTTTTCGCTGGGGATGTGTGCTTATGACAATTTAGACTCCCGCTGGCTGGCATTTATTACGATATATGTACCTATGGTTTAAGCTTGCAGGTTCACATCGCAAGATCAGCACCGTATCATAGCATCGAATAAACTGTCCAGCAGAGTCGGAAAATGGCCTAAGACCCATCCCCTCGTCCAAAGTTGCCACAGATCTTCTCATCATTTAAAACTTAAAGAACCTCACCTTCGTATGCTCGCTCCGAAAGTCCACATTCTCTACCTTAAATCAGGCATTCGTACTTCCCCTAAAATTTCACCTTCTCGCCTGACTTCTGTCCCTGACACAACTTCCGTCTTACACCTCCCATGTTCTTTATTTGTTCATTTTACAGTCCCAAGCACCCCTGCACATCTCGTTCCCTTGCTTCTTCCAGTTTCAATTCTTTCCATGCCAGTCATGACTCATCCAACCCCTGACCTCGTTGAAACCCTGCACCTCGAAACGAGGAATTCGAATCCCTAATGGACAATCTACACGGACGATGATGACATTCCCCCGTTCTGGGCCTGAACACGCCATCGCATGTACTGCATCTGATTGGATGGCGTTGACGGACATCGATCGTTTACTTGCATTACCAGAGTAACAACATGATCACAAGGTCTCCATATGTGATGTCACTGCGGAACGTTTAATTTCTGTCTGCGTTTTTTTGACCCTACTTTTGAGGCTTCGGATGGGTAGATTGGGTAATTATGGGCAAGGCAGGCTGATGCCGTCCCCAGATACACTTTTTGTCCCCGGATTATCAGCGGGCTTGATCTGACGCGTGGCCTGTCAGTGTCATCGATCCTGTCTCTTGTTGTTTATCGGAGGTGATGCAAAGTTGCGGTGTGTATCACACACCTTAGGCTGTACTTGCGATGGTTTGAGACCATGCTCTGCTTGGTGCATGATACCCCGAGATGTGGTGCTTTGGGTTTGGGTTTAGCGTTGATGTTTCCTTTTTGCCTTGCTTATTTCATGGCTGTATTTGCTTGTTTTATGTCTTCCTATGGTGTCATCTCATCTTTGACTTATTTTTTAATCTCGACCTGAACCCCATTTTATTCTTTTCAAGCAAGATCATGGCTCACCCGAACCACTCGTGGCCCCATATTAAATTACATTCGATTATTTTGTTCGAGCTTCTAATCTCCGCAGTGCAACAAGTCAGTAATGCACTACTTACAACTTGCCATCTCAATTTCAGCCGGCTTCGGGGGGCGAGACCTGGCATTTAATCCCACTTTTAAAACTTTAACCAGATAACATTCTTGAATCCGGGGTCCACCCACGCGCAATCCAACTTTGTAATGCACTTTATTGCATCTTTTGGCCCCTCCGTCATAGCCTGTCATCATATTATCATGATCACCACCACGACCATGACCATGACTATCCTCGTTTCGGGTGAATTAACCTAATTTAATTAGGGATTTGTGATACCGATGCTTTCTTTAACTTTCCTTTCCTTTTCTTGCTTTATTTCTTGCTATTCTTGCATTCTCTGCCCTAACTTCACTTTGCCAGGTTGCATGACCGTGCCGAGCGCACCTTTTTTGCGATTTGATTTAACCTAATGCCTACAGTCTAGTGGTCCCGTACCGCCAACCCCGGCAGAGGTGCTGACGTCCCATGACACCTCAGGCAAGCGCCCCTCGACCTTGCCTTCGTTCCGAGGAATTTCGGAAGCACTTCATTCTCATTTCCTTCACTTACTCGTTTATTTATTCCGACGTGGACCTGGCACGTCAAGCCCCCGACATTCAACTCCCGACTTATACTCAGACATGCATAGGCAGCCGAGTATCACCCTCGATTATCACAATATCTACACCTCAAATAAACGACTCTCTGGTGATGCGCGGCAGAGTGGATTCAAATGGAGCCTGGAGTGGGGCGCGCTTGGGTCACTCTAACGCTGAGATGCCGAGGTCAAGTACGGTGTGTGTGTAGTCCGAGTTGAGGGTCGCGACGCGGGCGGCTAGGTTCGCCCCGCGGCAGGGCTTTGAGGGTCGCGAATTGCATGTGTAAGCGCATGCTGCAGTAGTACCCCGACTCGGAATTTGTACTCCCCCTTAACCCCAGTATTCAAATTCCAATTCAGATACCTGTTTTTGTTGATTATTATGACCGTGTTTACTCCTGTGTCAATGATTCTTAATTTCCGCTCCAGCGCCTGCGAAGACCGGATCCGTTGATGAGAAAGCATTGATGAGAAAGCTTGAGAATGTTTGAGAACAGCGTGTACCGTTCTACGTGGATGGATGTGGATGTGGATGATGTTGATTCTGGATTCTCAGAGCTCCATGCAATTGAGTTGGAGTGGATTGTATAATAAGTTAGATAGGTATTGGAGCTCGGTCGTGTGGCTGCAAATGTTGGAGCCAGTAAAAAATTAGGAGCCAAAAATGTTATTTTCCAGACTAGGACCTCTAGGCTCGCAAAGTCCAAAAATAATCGTAAAATCATTATATTCAATTCAAAGCAATTTCACAAGAAAAAATGTGACTTTCTAGGTTGCAATTGGGGGTATCGACAATCTCCATATCACCCTTTACTTTTTCGTTCATCACCACTCCCCTACGCGTTCCCAACAACCCTAAAGCTCCCATTCGTCATAACCGTCGCCCGCGCCTCAATTCCCGTCCACGCATACCCTTCCTCTGCCTGCTTCTTCGGCTGAACAAACACCCCATCCCCAATAACACTCCTCGTCACATCCACATTCACATAATCCTCCAACTGCACCACCTTCCCCACAGGCGGCCCGCGCACCCTAATGAGACCCACAGGGTCCTTGCCCGCCTCGACGTCGTCGTCGTTCACGCCTGTAAGCTTGACTTCGACATTGATGCCTGGTGCGCCGGTGGGTGCCGGGGTGCCGGGGGTGGTGGTGAAGTCTTGCAGATCGAGCGGGTGACTGGCGAGGATGGGTCCTGCACTGATGGGGTCGGTGAAGGCGTTGACGAGTGGGATGGAGAGGGCGATGCGTGCGGGGGTGAGCAGGGCTGCGTCGATTGGGCCTAATTTATTGTTGGGAACGTTAGAATGAGCCCCTTGATGATTGTAATAAAAACATACCTCCGCTGACGATAACAGATCTAAGAGCAGCTGCGTTATCTCCCAAAGACTTGATCCTCGCGGTATCAAAAACCAGACGATCCCATAAGCTCTGATTGGTGACGAAACCTTCAAGGATACTAGCGACCTTGTTCCTCCATGCAAGTGCATACAAGAAAGTGCTACTCTTCGCGTTCTCGTTGATGCTCGACACCAATGACACAACATGGCCAGGCTTGAGGAACATAACCGTCGGCGCAGGGATGGGGTATTTACGTGTAGCCAGGGTGTTCAGATCTTCAGCCTTGACGTCGCCTATAAATTAATGCAAGAAGATGATTAGCACGAAGCACTAGCATAAACCTGAGCTCGGTAAAATGTATCAGGGCAACTTACGTTCATCAGAGTGATAAAGTTCCGAGCTGGGGACATTGGCAAAGTTGCATCCTTCAAAGATGGCGGTATAAGCGATAGATCGTCCGTAGGGAGAGCTGATGGGGAATGCTGAGACCAATGTGTCCAGAGGCGATAGAGAAGCGGAAACGGGGAAGAGCGCTCGGACAGCGCAGACACCTGCGGTGACGTTATCGTGGGTGAGCTGGACGCCTTGGACCTGACCGGAGGGTGTTTGGTAGAAGCAAGTGGTAAAGACATCTTCTGGTTCTAAAAAATAGAATTATTTGTGAGTGTTCCTGTTTCTCGCTGGTACCATGCTACAAGAAACACGCACTAGGAAGAGTGCTGAGAATTTTCTGAGACTTGAACCCTTCTCTCTCAACTTCGGCAAAGTCGAGAACCTTGATGTTGCTTGCTACGCTAGCTTTGGTTTGGGCAGATGGTTCACCGACGACGACGATTGTGTATTGGGTGTGTTGGTTTCCTGAGTCATAGATATGCTCCAAGAGGTGAGGAAGCAAGAAAGCATGAGTGATGATAGCGTTGGGAGTGTGTGCGTCAAGAACAGCGGAGAGCAGAGTGGAAGACGCGAGAGTGATGGATTCAATAGAGTGCAATGAGAGCCCGAGATCTGCCACGATAAACTCTGGTAACAGGATGAGTATGAGTAGATGATAGTGCGAGTTGAGAGAAGTAGGTGTACCTAGAGAGTCATTGAGAAGGAGGAGTACTTTTGACTTTTGGGCTTCGAGATTTGTATTTTTCAAGAGACCTGTTCCAAAGGCTGTAGCACGGTCTGACAAGTGACCGTTGGTGAGCTATAAAGCTATAACATTAATACTGTAGAATTTGAGCGCTTGTTCACCGACGAACCTTGGTAGACCACAAGGTCCTTGGCGCTTCCTGTTCAGTGCGCACGAGGTCGGGCAAAATGTTGACGTCCTTTCCTGGTTTAATAGGGAACTACACAGACAGTCAATACGTATAATGAAAGTACAATGATTGCACATACCCTTCCCATTAATCCAGTACCATAATTCCTGTAGACAGCACTTTCTGTCGGGTTACGTGCACGTCCCACATCACTCTGTCGTCCAAGCAGAATAGGATGAACCAAAGGTTGTGGTTTGTAGAGATTATTCAAAAGAAAGACTGTTGCTGCAATTAAAGCTAGCAATATCGTTAAATCATCTGTTACAAGATAATCTGCGACGGTGAACGCCATATTGGCGACGGTGAACAGGAGAAAGACCAAAGATGCTCCAATAAGGTGTGTCCAAACCAATTGTCAGCAAAGACTCGGAGTCCCTGAAGGCGGGTCCAGTTCGGCATGGGAGATGCCGATGATTGATTTGATTTCGGGTAATGCCAGTTAGTCGAGCCCGTCCATCCTGCAACTCTTCCTCTTCTTCCATTCGCATTTACACCACCTCTGCTCATCGTCGGCCACGTTCTCGAAGCATATTTTGGTTTGGTATGCA
Source organism: Panaeolus papilionaceus (assembly GCA_015501605.1). Classification (NCBI taxonomy): domain Eukaryota; kingdom Fungi; phylum Basidiomycota; class Agaricomycetes; order Agaricales; genus Panaeolus; species Panaeolus papilionaceus. The sequence continues at coordinate 546,652 of JADNRZ010000022.1, read as the reverse complement.
GTGGACTGGGTATTGGCGCCATCGTTCTTGTTATCGCATGTAAACTCAGGTCTCTGACCTCTAGATTGACCCCACAAACGACTTGCTCGATCTCAAAGACCATGTTCTTCGTCGTTGCTCTCCCTATCGTTGCACGCTGACCCTATGGTCGTTGTTCATCGTCTACGATAGCATACTACCCTTCCTCAATCACCTATCCTATCGATCCATGAACCGAAACGAAAGTGCGTCCGTGCGCGACTTTCGAATCCCACGTGATGTTCGATGGGTGTTCCGATGCACAAAACGGACCTGCATTGGCTCACCCCCCTCTTGTCTCCCCCCAATCCCTCTGCTCCATCTCTCTTCAACATATCGACGTCCCCAGCTCCCATAGCTTCCAGATAGTCTACTATGCCTACTACAACCAGGAAACCAACCACTGCAAAGGCCTCTGCAAAGGCCACCAAGTCTCAGACTGCCACGCACCCCACTTGGGTCGATATGATCAAGGTGGGTCAACGGATCTCCCCAAATCCTTGCCTTTCCCCCCTCGAAATGGCACTAAATCTCTTTCATGCTTCTTATCGCACTTAGGAATGTATCGCAAATCGACCTGAAGACGCCCGTGCGGGCGTATCGAGGCCAACAATCAAGAAGGTGGGTTTGTTTACCCTTGCCCGCAGTCAACCGTCTTTCTTGTATCGAACACCACCTGACTCTCCATTTCACTTTTATTTACTCCACATATCATTCTACCATCTAGTTTGTCGAATCGAAATACCATATCGATCTCAATGCTGCTGCCGCCAGTCAGCTGAACCGTGCCATCACAAGCGGTAGTGAGAAGGGTATTTTCCTGCTCCCGAAAGGTACCGAGCTTTCCTCAAACTTGACTCCTTTCTTTCTTCGTTTGCTCCTGACACGAACTGACTCGAGGCTCTTCTTTACTTGCGTAGGCCCCTCGGGAAAGGTCAAGCTCGCTGTCAAGGCTCGCAAGGACGCTGCCAAAGAGGTGAGACACATCGTGGCTGCCTTGACCACGTTGTCACTGAACTGACTTGATCATCATGCATTGCCTTTCTTGTCATATGTTTTAATATCAGAACACCAAACCTGCGACCAAAAAACCTGCTGCTACAAAGTCCACTGCCACTAAGGCTAAGCCCGCGATTGCTAAAAGTGCCACCACGACCGTCAAAAAGCCAAAGGTAAAGGCCGACGCAGCAAAGGTCAAGTCAGCATCCACCACAAAGGCCGCTAAGCCTGCAGCGAAGAAACCCGCTACCGGCGCTACCACTGCCGCTAAGAAGAAAGCACCTGCCGCTACCACCAAGAAGGCTACTACGACGAAGAAGGTGGCCGCTGCCAAGAAGCCCGCCGCTACCAAGAAGACAACCACCGCTAAGAAGGGTTTAGTGAAGAAGGTTTGTCGTCCATAATACAAGACGTCATTATGCATAATTCTGACGTCGATGCTTTGTTGTTTGGTGATTAGGCCATAACTGGTGAGGCGAAGAAGCCCGCATCCAAGTTAAAGGCAAAGACCGCTAGCAAGACCGCATCCAAGGCGTCTTCGACACCCGCATCGAAACCAAAGACGGCGAGCAAGGCCAAACCCGCCTCCAAACCGGCGTCTGCGAAGCCCGCCTCCGCCAAATCCGCGTCCAAACCAAAGTCATCGACCAAGGCCGCTGCCACCAAACCCGCATCGGAGGCTGCTGTGGCCGCATGATGATTTCTACCGCTACGTCTACCACCCCGGTGTCTATAATAGGGTTGCCTGCTCGGAGTGCTAATTTTGAGCGCTGTGGCTTGATATATCTTTGATCAGGCGTGCGCTATTCTTGAATCTTTGATATCCAGTTCTTCCGTGCGTAATGTAAATAAGAATCGTTTCACCTACGTAGTATAATATTCGTTCGTCGTGTACGTTTGGCCATCACTCTTTGCCTTCGATAGGATGTACTTGTACCTTTGTGAATTCTCGAAAGGACCATCGAGATCGTATGCTTCCCATTTCGTGTCCGCACTAGTAGTTTATTTAGGCCGTGTTACTTTTTCTTTTTTCTTGCTCTCGTGGCTTAGCGTGTGTATGTAATGTATATACTGTTCGGAAATATACAACCGTGTGTATGTACCACCATGAGATTCAAGTGACTAGTGATTGTTGCCGTTGGTGTTTGTACGGGAACAGGAGATGTTTGTCCAACGCGCGACTTGTTTCTTCACATGAATCATCATTATCATCATGATCCTCGCTGTACTTACATGTACATCAACACTTCCGGCGTCTGTTTCACGCCACACTTGCTATAGCCTCAAATTCGACCTGTATTTCAATATCAGATGAACATGGATTCTTCATCACGAAATCAAATTCAAGGGATAATCGACAGATTACAAACCCAAATCCCAGATCTTCAAACACTACTCAACCTCCTCACGCCTCCACTTTCACATATCGGCTTGTTGCCCCCACGTTTCACAAATTACATCTCGGAACCCATTCCGCAGAATGGCATGGTGCTGCGCAAACACGTACCCCAGATTCAACGGATACTGATTACGCAGGTGCTGCCGACGTGGGCTGACGCGCTCAAGGCGGACAACGCGTACGGGGTAGTCGAGCAGTATTTCGCGCCAGATGCGTTTCATAATGCCCTTCCCAATGCTGGAGAGGTGGCCCTTTTGGCTTATGGAACCCTGTTGGCTTCGTCCACGCCCTTGAATGAATGGGCCGTGGCGATATTGGAGAAATTGGTGATTGCGTACCCTGTTGATCGTGTTTACAAGGCCGCGTTTGAGAGGACGGATTTGGATAGAGCTGCTAGGAGTGTTGGATGGGAGGATGCGGTGAAGAATTTGTGTATGGTGCCTGTGAGGGTTGCGAATGCTATTGCCGGGACGAGGGATATTCCTGTTGGTTTGGAGAATGGAGTGTATTTTGAGAATTTCGGAACGAGGTTGGAAGAGTTGGTTTATTCGTTGTCGCTGAAGGATGATAAAGGTCTGATACTTGACTTACGATGCCTATCATGCGTATAATTGGACTAATACGTCCTATAGCTGCACTGGGTCCCCTATCCTACCTGCTCACTAAACTGGTCAACATCGGCTTGTTCCCGTCCTCTGCACCTATCGCACGATCTCAACCATCCTTCTTTCACTCGAACGTACCCACCTTTCGACGTCGTCTAGCCGCAGATACGACAGGACAATATGCATCGTACTGGTCATCCGTCATCCGGAGCATATCCTCACTTATCGCCCTTCAATCCCTTCTTACATCGCTCCTCTCCTCTGTCTCTGCTATCCAACCTTCTCTCAGTGACTCCCCACTCGTTCGGGCACAGGTAAAGAAAGAAGCTGCGTTACTTGATGGAGTAATTGGGAAGATCGTGCCGGGCGACGAAAAGTCGAGTGTTTGGCAAATTGCGACTAGTCTTATTCTAAGTCGCGACTGGGAGGAACACTATGCTCGCATCTTTGTTTGTTGGATATCTGGAGGTGCTAGAGGGACTAAAGTGAACCTGTACGTCTATCGAATGTTTATATTTCTGCTGATTCTTACATTTGGTTGATAGAAATGCCCTGGAAGCCTTCCTAGAACCAGTTTTGGAGACTTGGGCGTCCAATGATCACGTCAGGCATTCTTTGCTCTCCAAACAGCGTTGTAAGTACTTCAATACTCTATGAGGTTGCGCACAAGCTCAAGATTGCCTCCAGATATGACTTCCCTTCTCCTACTCATCATATCATACTTTCCTCCATCCTCCCAACCAATCCAAGGCCTAACATCCCATCCAGCATTCCTGGGCGGCGTCTCTAAATACATCTCTCACATGGATCATGCTATCCGACGTCTAGGCATGCTCACTGCCGAGTATATCGCCCAACGGGCGGGCAAAAAGCTCAGTTTCGGTGATTGGGATAGCGAGTATGCTGGGAAGGAGTGGATAGACAATTTGAGAAAGTTGTTAGAAAAAAGGGATGTGGATGCAAAGGTGGAAGAGAGCGAACTTGACTCAGATGACGAGGAGCAGGTTGCTGCTGAAGAAGAGGCGGAAGAGGAAGGAATGGACCCGGAATCTAGGAATGAGCCAGCAGATTCAGACGACGAATCAGTTGTGGGATACGCTTCATCTTCGTCCTCCCGTGCCGCGTCTCCTACGCCCTCAGAATTGGATGAAATTGAAAAGGATCCTATGATCAATGTGGGGAAGAAGAAGCTTTCTCGACCTGTTTATCTTGCTCAGGTTGGCGAGCTGCTGCGTGGTACACCGTCGACGCAGTTAGGCAAGAAGGTTGATGAGCCGGATGAGGCTGATAGAATTGAGATGGGGTTGGATTGTGCTGAAGAGCTGATTCGGAAGAAGAGTCAGTATGGGACGGAGTTGGGTACGTGCTACTGAGCGTTTTTTTAATTATAACTGTGCTCATGTGTCTTTGATAAACAGAGGAAAACGCGGCTAATCTCGTTTATGCTCTGCTTGCACTCAATAATAATTATGAGCTTGAAGGGTTTGTGGAGAAGAGGCAAGGTGCTTTGAACGCATTGGTAGCATGTGCACCACGCAAAGCTGCTCCGTATGTATGGTTACTTCTCGCGAGAGACCCACCTCTGACTAGATATTCACAGAGCACTCATTGAGCATTTCTTTAAAAATCAATTCTCAGCAGATCAACGTTTTGTCGCATTGAACGCTCTGGCCATAGGTGCTCGCGAGCTTGCCTCTTTACCTGTCCCGCAATCCCTTGTACCGGCGCATAGAATTGCATTTCCCAGTAAAACACTCCCTGCAGCTCAACACAACCGGTACATCACAGCAGACCGCCAGCTCCTTCCTCGTATTATCGACAATATCAGCCAACGCGCCTTGGAAAAGGAGACTGAGCAAGCTGAAACTACTGTGCCCGAAATAATTCGAGAAAAGAAGTTAAGGATGACTTCGTCATCATCTCGAAAACCCGTCGTTCAAGAAGTCACACCAAACACTAAACTTAACCCGTATTCTCAGCTCGCTCCTTCGTTCGCGAAGCCCAAAACGCGGTTCATTGACGTCGGTGCAGAGTTTTTCATCATGCCGTTTATCAATAGGTTTTGGGCGTTTCTTCAATCCGAACAGAGCAGGGAGCAGAGGACGGCGCATATGGAGGGCAGGAATCGGTATCATGGCGCAGGCACAGGCATGATTTTGAACGCGCTCGTTATGGCTCAGTTCTTGAGGACGATGGCGATTATGGTGGACGCTGCACAGAACGCGCCAGAGTTTCTGGCTATAATCGCATCAGAGGCGCTGGAGTTGGCCGTAACACTTGGTACGAGGAGTCTCTCGCGGGAGGAGAAAGGGGAAGGATCAGATGATGAAGGTGAAGACACCGGGAATCCTCTGGATTCACAAGCGAAGAAGGAGGCAGCTGTGCTTACTTCTGCCCTTGAGCTTGCTTTGGTGATCCTCAACTCGTCCCTGGAGCTTGATCAAGGTCGCACTTTGGGTCTTGAGTTCACCGCACTTGTGCTTGGTGTGGGCGAATGGGCAGGTAAAGTGTTTGCAAATATTGATAAAGGGCTGAGGTTCCAGGGTGGTGGAGGTGCTCATGAGGCGAGGCTGAGCAGGTCGGCGGCGGGTGTGTTGTTGAAGATTGATGAACTTATGAATCGTTGGCGGAGGTCTATGTTACAGACGGCTTAAATCATTCAAAACGTATATGTTACAGAATACAAAATACATATCCAGTTTAACATGGGTGATCTGCTAAAGTTTGAAGTATGAGCTAGCGTGAGGTTGGACCTGGATCCAGGCATCGTCGAGAACTTTGAGTACTTCTTCTGGTAGAGGTCCTTTCTCGAGGTCGATTAGGTTCTTTGGTGTGGTCAATCAGCATTAAAACTATGTGGCTCATCCGGCAGTTTAGCGCTCACCTCTTTGATATGCTTCAAACTTGAAGCTCCAATAAGGACCGCGTCATTATATTCCCTCTTAAGGAGACTATGGTGCGAAATCCAGCGCAGGGCAATCTCGGCCAATGTTAGGTTGTATTTGTCGGCGACGGGCTGAATAGACGCCAGCGCTTTGAAGTAAGGTTCCTTCCAATATCTTTGATTCCCAAGGAGCGTAAGCGCCTGTTTCTTTCACAAAGGAAAAAAAAAAAGGGGGGGGGGGAGGGGGGAAACAGACCTGTTGCGATAGTTCTGACCTTGGGCTCTGTTTGGGTCGAAGCGCGAGCCTTGTTCCACTGGGGCATCGGCGGATGTATATCTACCAGTGAAGAAGCCTCCTGCCACTTTTTGGAATGAGGTTGCTTAATTGCCGACCACCCACGGGAGTTACTTGTTCACGTACATGGATTGAACTCGTAGAAACTTATTCCGAACTTGCGAAGGCAGGGCAAAAGCTCGGGTTCGACTGCACGATGAATGGCGTTGTAAATTCCTTGATATGCGGTTGGTTGAATATATCCATTGGCTTTGCAGATGCCCACAATTTCTGCTACTTCCCATCTACGCGCATTGAGAGAATTAGCGCCGAGAAAGATCTGGAGCGAGGTATTCAAGTAGTATAACTCACGCGGCGTAGTTGCTGATGCCAAATCGCTTGAAGTATCCCTCCTTGTATAGGTCGTTGACGGCTTTTAATGTGACTTCGTATGGTACCGAACGGTCTGGAGCATGGAGATACCACATTTCGAGGGTCCTATGAGAAAACATGAAGGGACGAAGCCTTTGGTCAGATAGGATTGTGATAACTATTTGATTTACTTACTTGACATTAAGCGCCTCAAGTGAGTTCTTTAAGTGCCTGCGCAAGCCCTATTAAAGAAATCAAGACTTAGTTGCCGCAGCACATTCAAGCGTTAGTTCGAAAGACCGCTTACCTCTTCATCGTGAACGATCCTTTTATCCCCTGGAGCCTGTCAATCATATTAAATATCAGTGGCATGGAACATCGAAGGGAGACCACATTATACATCAGGTCTTGGTGCAAGCTTCGTCTCAATCTTCAGCCCCTTCGATGCTAAATTGATCTTCCCAAGGTATTCTTCACTCGTTCCTCCGGCATATACTCGAGCAGTGTCAATCTGATCCACATAACGTAGTCAGCGCCCTTGATTTGGTGCTTGATGTATTGACGTTTCGGCACACTGACCTCGGTGTGGCCATGCGAACGGAAAGCATCCAAGATCTCTTCGACATCCTTAATATCGTGAACTCGGGCACCCTCTTTGCCTGGTGCGCCAAATGTCATGGCGCCCTACAACCAGCCTCAGTTGGATCGAACGAGGTGCGAACCGAGGACGAACCATGACAATATTCAATGGACTCTTCTGGATAATAGCAGTCATAGCGATACTAATGAGTGAGGGGTTACAGGGGTTGTGAGAAACAGTGTACTGTTATCTTCAGTGTTTATATGCTGTGAATCTCCAGACTGAGAATCGAGCTAATAATGGTGTCATTCACAGGTTTGGAAGCGCGATGCTTGATGAAATCGACAAATATTAGTGGGGCTCGGAAGACATCCGAAAAGCCAGACAAATCGAATTCCATTCTATAGACACTTCTATATGTTTTTACATCCGGTATACCGTGCAGAGAAGACAGCTATATGACTTGGCTAGCGTGAATTTTGAACTGCGCCAGTGCATGGCATTCCATTTTCCCCTGTTTCGACCTTCGAGGTAAGCACGGTAAGCACTTTCCCAACATCTGTCAACTTGGATTCTTCATACAGTCAAAAAAAGAGGGAACAAAAAATACCCCAAATTTCGACGAACAGAATAGATTTTGTCTACTTAGGTTACTTACATCGCTGGGAGACTCAAAGAAGTTGGAAGGAGGGATCATGGCAGGAGGAAATCGCTTGACGTTGATTGGCTGTGATCACGTGAGAGCAAATATCCCGGACTTGCTCGTCAAGACTCAACAACTCTTGTAGTTGAGTTGTCCTCGTTCCCAACGCCCTCCTCCCTTTCTCACCATGCTCTCAAGACTCACTAGAACGCCCGTGGTAAGGGCTGTTGCTCGCAAGAGGTTTATCTCCACCACGCCTGCTCGCAGGTCTGACGCTCTCTTCGTGGTATGCTCTCTTCAAATTCAGGTTCCCAAGCCGTTATAGTTATCGTTTTTGCAGCACAGGGACACACCTTATAACAACCCAAAGGTCCGTTTGAACTTATGATAATATTGGACATTACTCATGTTTATTGAATTCTGGTAGATTGCCTTCGAGTTTACACCCGAGAACCTGAAGCGCGCGCAGGAAATCATCTCCCATTACCCACCCCAGTACAAGAAAGCAGCCGTCATTCCCCTCCTCGATCTCGGACAGCGACAAAACAAGGGATGGACCAGCATTAGCGTCATGAACTACGTTGCAAACCTCCTTGAAATGCCCCCCATGCGTGTCTACGAAGTCGCCACATTCTACACTATGTTCAACAGGTAATCAAGCTTTATGCTTGCAATGAGGGAGTATGAACTAACATATGGTTTTAGGGAGCCCATTGGTCAACACTTTGTCCAAGTCTGCACTACCACGCCGTGCATGCTCCAGGGCTCGACCGATATCCTGAACACCATCTGCGAGCACCTCGGCAGAATTAAGCCTGGTCAGACGACAGCAGACGGCAAGTTCACCGTCATTGAGGTCGAGTGCCAGGGTGCTTGCAGTAACGCACCAATGCTGGTCGTTGGTGATGACTTCTACGTATGTTGTATTATAATTGTCTACACTCCGATCGTATCTCACCATTCACTATATCATGCAGGAGGACCTGACACCTCAGTCAACGAAGAAGATTCTTGATGCTTTCAAGAAGGGAGAGAAGCCCAAGCCCGGTCCTCAGAGCTCCAGACAAACCAGCGAAAATTCGGCAGGCTTGACTGCTTTGAACACCAAGGTAGGTTTTTTTTACACGCTCATCAAATAGTGTCTTATATGCCCTCCAGCCATATGGACCCGGAGAATTCTGCCAGCCTGAGTTCCAGTAGACTGTTTTTAGATCGTCGTGCATCGTAATATAAACCATTTCATTATCATGAAAGGTTGAGTTGAAAGCCTAACTGTTCACCCTAAAACCATAAACCAAAATGAGATCGTATCAAGTCGTTCAGTTCGTCGTCGTCAAAGTTTAGTCGTCTCCCTCTCCATCGTCGTATCCATGGCGGCCTTCGCCGCCTTCAGGAAGTCTTTCAATGATATAACTAACGGGAAAGGTCAGACTTGAGCAGAGGAATTGTAACGGCGTCAACTTACTATATTTCCTCCTTCAAATCTTGGCAATAGCGGTCTAAAAGGTAACAGTTAGCAGTGTGCGTTACGAGGATTGGAAGCTGTGATACCCAAAGGTAAATCGCGGTCGTCCGTTCCTATTGACTTATTGTGAGCAAAGATCAAAAAACTGGGTTGCAGGAAAACTCACCAAACGGCATCTCGATCTCATCAGCAATTCCTTCAATGCCCATGAACGTGAAAGCGACCATGGTCACAACCGGGATAGTAGCCCAACCAAGGTCACGAACCAAGGTGGTAGGAAGAGCGAACAGGTACAGTGTTACACATTGCTTCAAATGAATGCCATAGGAAGCGGGTATTGGGGTATTGGCGATACGCTCCATGGCGGTCAGTTGCTCAACAAGGCCGGATATCCTGCGTTTCGCGATAAGGACGTGTAAATGAGATGATACATAAATTAACCTACATTTGGGTTATACCATTGAGACCTGCGGGACCGACCGTCTCCAAGAATCCATCTCGTCTAAAACCAAAGATGGTACGGCTGAGTTCATGAGAAATACTAAGCAGCAATGGTCAGCGACACAAAGTGAAAGAGGAACAGTGTAGGCCTACAGAAGGGGTAATGGCAAAGAAATGTCATCAGAGAAGGACTGGAAATCAATTGTGCGGTGCGAATCTGACAGCAGTGGAGTCGTAGAATCTTGGAGCTGTTGTTTGCTGCGTTTTACGCGAATTCGTTTGGTGGCATCAGGTCGACTTTCAGGTGTGTCCCTTCCAGAAATGCTGTTATCTCTGCTGTTCTCCAGGGACTCTCCATTTCCGAATGAGGTTGCGATCGTATTGGAGCGTTGGGTACCACCGTATCCAGTGCCGGTATGGCCACCATAGTGTCGAATAAACGAGGCTGGTAGGACGCTTTGCAAGTCTGCATAGTTGAAACCGTCTTCGCCACGAAGATAGTGTTTCGTGGCATAGACAAATGACAGGCAAAGTTTCAAAGTGTCGATCTTCCTCCGACGAAGCTGTGTTTCTGTGACGTGGGTAATGGGAGTCTTGCCCTTGATGTCAGCGGGCTGTGTCTCTGCTGGCGGTGGAACGGCGGTGTTTATCCAAATCATCCTGGACATATTGCGCGTAATTGTTACCATAGATGCGAAGGCTTTGCGGCCTTCCCAGTAACGTTCATAAGATGTGCTGTAGCAACCCGTTAGACATCGGTGGTTGGCGTAATGAACAGTCCACTGACCCATTTCTACGTAATATAATTAGTCAAAGTATGGTCCAACATAAAACGTGCCATGCTCACCTGAATACGAGAATTAAGCCGACCTGGAGGGAAGGCATAAAGACTGGATCAAACAAAGCGAGCAGTGCCGATCGAAATCACTTACAACCACGGATAACAGAGGAACGATGGAATTGGCCGATATGATCTCATATCCATGCGTTTTTGCATAGCATACCAGAGCAGCCCACAGAGTCACAGTTAACACCGGACCCAGAATACGTGAAATGATCTATGAATCGCAAGGTGGTCAGAGGTGGGGTGTGACCACTTGTCCTGACTCAACCAGACTTACGCTGCCTTTGAGACGCAGAACATCAGGGAGCCATGAGTACTACATACAGACACTTGTCAGCCTGGAGGCTCAATGGTGATATCAGCACTCGAATCTCTCTCACTCACCTTGCGCAAGTGTTTCCTTTTGATCCTTGGAGCCTTATGGTCAAAGACTAAAGTTAGTTATGAAAACAACGACATAAAGGCGCCACAAGTATGTGAAATGCAGCCGATTACTTGCCTGGATGGAAGGCAAAACAGACGAAAGACTCTTGACGGTGCCTGGCATGGTGGTCAGAGTCAAGTCTAGACAAGGAGACAGTGATGGTTGCTCACTTTGATGGCCTTATGAGGAAAGCTGGGTAGCCTCGGCCCGCTTGACATGCCATCTATATTTAACACTTTACCAAAGGAACAAAGCTCAAGTTTTCTGGATCCTATATAAGCTTGAAATATATTTTATGGAAAGACTTGAAGACACAAAAACACAAGTTATTTGCTCTTCAAGGGCAGGATAATGATTTCTGCAAGCCCCTATCTTCGGTTTAGCTTAAGATCGGTTGGCAAACACGGTCACGTGTGACATAGATTTGTGATTGTCAATGTGAGTGAACGCGTTCTATAATCATCTCTTGGACTTCAACCACTTCCTACCAGATATTTCGTTGCAACTTCATATATCCTTTCAGTGCCTTGCGGGCCGTTGTATTTCACTGAGAGTTTGACTTGCGGATCTGAGCACTCGAGGTTTGACGCCCAAGAAATATTAACCAGGTTGACCGCCACTTTCAAGGCTCGTCACTGGGATGGAGGGAATCCGATCTTCATTCGCTGCTCTGGAAAAAGCAGTTAAAGCAGATGCAAAGAAATGTGCTACCCTTGAAAAAGATCTCATGCATCTGTCCTCGATTTCGAGGTTGTTGGTCTGTATGGCTTGTGTATTGATCTGCACAATGCTGATTATGCGTGCAGAGTCTCTCAGCGGTCCCTGCGTCCACGAAGACAAGACTTTCCAACCTCTTCAGAAAAACACTTTGTCTTTTCTATCCTAACTTCCTTTCTCATGCGTTGATGTATGCACTCAGCCTTGTGCAATATATACACGAAGACAAAATCCAGTCGTCGCTACAATCCTCTGATGCCACAGACGCTTCTCAATGGCAGGGACTACAAGCAGCTATTATATCTGGCATCTTAGTGATTCAAAATCTTACTCTACAACGCATTTTCCCAACTGACAACATTTCACAGGATTTTATAGAGGATTCAGAACAGCCGAGCTGTAGGTTCCCAATTACAGGCAAAACGGAACATTCAGTGTCGCTCATAATTACCACAGCTAAAGTACAAATAACCATAGCGGAGAAAGTCTTTCCAAAACTTTGTCCGCTTTACGTTGAGAAAGGCGCATCTCGGGCTTTATGGACTCTAGACCGTGGCTTGGCCGTTACAGTGGGGTAATCCCAGCCTATATGCGCAACAATTGACTCAACAACTCCCAGATATGCCAGCTACTCAACGCAATTACCATGGGAAATGGAGTAACGGCGAACCAGCTTCGCCAGCGCGTTGGAAGGTACTTGGGTCTTATTATTTACATCACCTCTGACCCAACCGACATCACCAGCTCGCAAATAGGCGAGATGATATCGAAAGTTAAAGGTGGGTTACGGATCCATCCTTGGAGAGGTATCAGTCTAAAAATAAAGCAGATTTTTTGGTTCTGGAAGCCGTCCTAATGCTGTTTGGATACCTCACCCCTCCGTTGAAAAAGGGTCGCGAATCTCGAACTACCTTCATAAAAGAAGTTTTTAATCTGAGCACATTCCCTGCACATGATCGGATTGTCTCTCTGGCTGATTCTTCTGCCCCTGACAAGTGGGATAGCACTCTGACCAAAATTGTGGCAATATTGGCGGAATCTGACCTGTCATCGTAAATCCGTCAGGAAAAGTACTTTTCTAGTCTATTCATCTTATTTTTTTAAGGCCTCAACCCTTTGATGTGAAGAAAATTAACGTTAGCAATACTCTTATGACATTGGAGCCACCATTTTATGTCGACAAAAAGGGTTTTTCTGGTAACTACGAGCTCGCGGTAAGGTTCCTTGACTTATCTTGTTTCATTCTTACCTAAAGTATTGGAATCGCTTTGTGTAGGATGGCAATATTGACCTACTCGAGATTCCATTTGTTGCTTTGAAAACTGTTCGGTGCAACGTAGAGAGGTCCAATGCTGCCATATCCCTGGAACTATCGCGGTCCATTGATGTCGGAGGCAGAAGAGTTGAAATTGAGAGCACTTCTGATGCCAAAGCTGCATTGTCGTTCGTTGTGCCTGTTACACGGCTGTCGCATTTCATGCAGGCGCTAAAGCACCGCCATGTGGTTAGTAAGTAGTCTATACTATATTCTCGTTCTCACGTTCTCTGTCGCCAGAGTGTCCGACTAGGACAACCACGATTCTCAACTGCGGGCAAGGAAATCAATCTTGACATCCCTCTTGTCCCAGATGACTCAAAAGCTTTTAGCCAGGTTCGTGCCTTGCCAATCAATACTATCATGCGTGTTTTCCCTTACTAAAATGAGATGTAGAAGAGGATCGAGCAATTTACTCAAGCACACCTTGAAACTTCGACGTCACCTTCACTGAATCATGTTGGATCTCAACACAGTGCAATTGAAATCAGCTCGTCTCCTGCATTCAACCCCCTGCTCAATCTCCCAAACCTAAACCCAAACCCGCTCCCTCTGCCCCAGCATCGCCGCTTACCGTCATTAGCGATGATGATGAGCCCATCAAACCTCGCGCAAAATGCACCAGCAAAAAGGGTTACGTCTTTATATCCGAGGATGAAGAGAGTGGTATGCTTCCTCAACAAATTTGGAAGGATGACCCTGCCCGTGACAAGGGCGACACCTCCAAAGGTCGGACAACGCGGTCTGCTGCAGCAAAAACTAAACCACAGGCTGCTGCGTCCAAGGCAGACGCACCCCTAAAACGGAAGCGTGTCATCGATTCGGAAGACGAAAGTGACACTGGGGGCAGGCCTAGCTTCGAAGAGAAGACGACGGCGTCTCCACCCGCGAAGAAAGCCCACCTAAAAACATACAAGAAGAAGGCCAAAACGGCACCCACCGACCCTTCCTCGCCCCCGGGCGTCAACTTTGACGAGCTTCCCAAAAGTAAAAAGCCACCACCCAAGAAGGTTACAGTCAAGCCCAAGACGCTGGCGAAAGCTGAGAAAGGGCAAGGTGCAGCCAAGCGGGAACCCCCCAAGCCTCGGCCAATTAACAAAAAGGACGATAAGAAGGCCAAGGCTCCTGTGAAGGAGGTAAAACCCATTGACGATGTCTCTCATGATATTGTAGAAGAGGGCCGCACCTTGGCGGAGGCCAGCGATGTAATGGTTAGTTGTTTTTTTTTGTTCCTTCGTTGCGGCACTGATAGGTTTGTAGCCCACGCGGCCGACGAATACTACAGCAAAATCGACCGTTGAACATCCGAGTTCTCCGCGAAAAATTGCAAAACCAAAGAAGGCGCCATGGGAAGACATGGACATCTTCTGTCCTCGTTCTGAGGATATTGTGCCGGAAAAGATCATGGAATTCTCTCCTCTTCGTCGTTTGGATGTCGACCCACTCAGCTACGACGATTCCGACCACACGAAGCTTTCCATGCTCGGAGACAAATACGTAGACTTTACCGTCCCCTTACAGGTACTCTTTTCATTCGCGCCCTAAAACGCCGCTCATGCATAATTTGACTATCAGCAAGTCAGCTCCTCCACTGACACAGACGCAAATATGGGCGACACCACCGTGGTGGACCCCGAGCAGACCTCGTCACCCAAGCTGGCCTTGTTTCAATCCTCCCCGGCGCCAAAGCAGCAGCTCTATGTTGAACCTGCCGAAGTGAGTCTGAAGCCTCCCGTTTTGCGGGATACCAGTATCGAAAGGAACTATGGAAATACCAAAACCGTGGACCGACCTCGATCATTCAAGGCGGACAAGCCGGAACGAAGACCCTCAACAGGAAGGCAAGAACGCCTTACAGATTGTACAAACCTCCATCGTGACGTCGATCCACTACCACCCTCCCCTGTGCAAATCAGGCGACCGGCTGAGCCTATAATACCAGCTCCAGTTAACGTTCCGTCACATATCCTTCTTCCCCAACAGATAACAGTCAGTAAGGAGCATGAAAAAGGTAGCGGAAGAGTCGAGCAAAGCCGAATCTCATATGCAGACCAGTCGGAGTATACGATCCAGAAAGGCAAAGCAACGCGTTTCATGGAACACCAAAATATCAGGGAAGCCACCAATGAATCGTCAATCTCCCGCCCTCCTACCAAATATGTGTTTGAAGAGACTACTGGCAGTCTATCTCCAGTCAATGTGCCAATACCACCTCAGATTACTCGTTCCAAACCGTGTGGTCGAGCAGTTGCTGATGACGCAGATGAATACGACGCCTACTTTATCAACAAAGGTACCACTTCGGCTGGCCCTTCTAATAATCACGAATCATCAAGCCGGGTTGCTCATGATTTAGGCTCGCCCACGAACTCACATCCAGGAAGAAGACATGGTGATCATAAGTTGAGGGCACGGGATTACGATGATGACGAGTTTGAGCGACCCTATCTCAAGCCTACGCACAGGGACTTGAAGAAACAATCCAATATGAAAACCGTTGTCACTGCCTTTAAACGAAGGGAGCTGGACGTCGAACGAGGTGCTCACGACTCGCGTAACTTTTCCTGATCTGCGGTTGTACGATGCCTACACTGACGCTTTATAGCACACAAACTTTACAGGAAAGCGCGAGAGGCTCCTCAGAAACCTGTTCCAGACCCTATGGACAAGATTGTTGAGGTAAGTCTTTCTGTTTACATTTATATGATTTTTAACGATTTTGTATCTAGGTCCTGCGCGAAGTGAACGAGGTATGACTTCCCCCAGATATGTGTACATTTCAAGCACTCTAGCTCAATTTTAGGCCGTCATCGACAAAATTCAAAACAATTTTCAATCTGTGACTACAAACCTTCAGATTTCGCAACAAGCATCAGTCATGCGAGTGGTTGATCTTTTGGTCAAGATGCAAAGCGAAAGGTGGTTATGAATGACGAAGGGTTAAAACTTTACTGACAAAAGTTCTTCTCGCCTTTCCTCTTCTCTTAGAGGAGAGATCTTCAACGAGCT
This sequence comes from Panaeolus papilionaceus, assembly GCA_015501605.1. Classification (NCBI taxonomy): domain Eukaryota; kingdom Fungi; phylum Basidiomycota; class Agaricomycetes; order Agaricales; genus Panaeolus; species Panaeolus papilionaceus. The sequence continues at coordinate 530,663 of JADNRZ010000022.1, read as the reverse complement.
GCTCGAAGGCGCAAAAGCGACAAAAGAGCAGATCAACTCCATCTTAATGGATCGCGATCAGGCGCACCTTGCTTCGGTGCACTGTTTGAAGGCCTACAAGGAGATTATCGAGGATCATGACCGGCGTACGCTGTCCAAGAAATTGCCGCCCAAGCTCATCCCAAAACCTCCGCCAACTGTCGCTAGATTTCTGAAGTCCTAAATGGGATGCTGTCTACTTATGGGCTCTGCTTTTCTTTTATTTCCCGGGTATATGGTTGCTTTTTCTCGACCAGCGTTGTTTCGTGTTTACTTGCATGCTGATACGCTGCTTTGCTCTGACTTTCTAATTCGTTCTGATCTGAACTTGGCTCTGAACTTGGCTTCATGCTACTACTTTGCGGACCTTCACCTTCTATACTATGTTCAACTTTGGACTATGCAGAAGTTAAAATATGATTCGCTGAGGCTTATTCTATTGGCGTGCGATTTGAAGGGTGGTAATGGACGTTGAGAAGTAATATTGGTATCATTTCGAAATAAAATCGCACCAACGTCAATTTCGATTACGCCTTCCTCGACATGTCAGGAGAAGAGTGTTGGAGATCCTCGTAGCTTTGACTGAGGGGGTTAGATAGAGTCGGGGCACCGAATATGGGAGGTAAGCACTGTAACGAACGCGAGTCCTCCTATCAGTGCATACTTATGCGCGTTTGCACAATCGGCCCTTACTCTCATAACTACTACTAGCCATCGTTAACCACCAGAACCTGTTGGAACCCAAATTAAAAATAGCTATCATTCTTGTGCTTCAAATCGGATCATGACTCGCCAGTTCTTCGAAGGCATCTGATGTCCACAAATAACATCGGAGTAAGTATAATTGTGCCAGCTTCTTTCAATAATCGGAGCGGTGTTTGGAGCCCTTACTCGGCCATGATATAATGAAGCAGAAACATATTTGGAAGATCTTTCGCTGCAAGTGTAGATCAAGTTGACGTGATATTACCATTTGGAATTCGAGGTGTTCTGTCATGATATATTTCTGTAGACTCATGATCATGTTCATAGGTCATGGTAGTTGCATCACTTGACAGTCGTACTATTGCTATGCAAATAGCTGTAACAAAAGAACAGCGGCTAGACTCCGTTCTATTATGTTATCTTAAATAATATCATGTATCCAGATAGGGCGCTTCGAAAAATGGCTTGGCTATTAATAACTCTGATACCCATCATACACCAACACACGCGATCCAAGGAAAAGTTCTAAAGAGGAGCTCATGGAGCAATTTACGACTTGGTTATGAACGGAAAGGCGAGAGGGTGTTGAAAGTTAACAATAAACAAATGATGGATGCTTACCAGCTCCAAGATAGGCGGCACAGTGGTGCAAAGAAACGAAACGCGTATGGGCGGCTATTTGTTGTTCACTGTGGAGTATATTTTCATTTATGTAACCCTTGCGTGGCAGGAGAATATGCACTAAACTTACTGCGGTTGGAGGTTGGCATCGAGTATCCATGATTCTGATGCTCATCAAAGCGAGAAGCAACCAACGGGAGCCTATGACGAGTCTAGTTAGTTTCAAGTTATAATTAGGTCCGACGAGGGTGGCATTATCCAATCTAGCTTTGTCTCCACCAAGAGTCGAGTGCTATAAAGTGTGGTCGGATGTTGGTAGACAAACCTCAGTTTTCTCTATTCGTTGACAGAAATGAAGTTCACCTCCACTGTTTTCACTGCTCTCACTCTCCCGACTCTCTTGGTCGTAAACCAAGTCGCGGCCATTTGCCCAGGCTTCAATTTCGGTATCGGAAATGTCATAGACCAAGGCAAACTCGGTGATGCCGAGGTTAGCCGCTGTATGTCATCGTTGCTAGCCGTCTATACCATTCGATGATTGACTTTCGAACTTTGTCGTCTATTAGGGAATGTCTATAACGATAACTGCGATGTCGTTGATGGGTTGACTACCACTGAAAACCCATGTTTTTCGGGAACTTTTGGATGTAGCCCACCTCCCATCATATTCAACCGCTACACCAACTCGTTCACAGGACTGATGTAAGTTTTTATGTGATCACGGTCATCGTATCTAACGTCCTTTAATGCTCAGCTATGACTGCCGCACTGATCCCAACTCTGGTAAATGCGGGAATGATGTCATCTCTGTCTGCGTACGTTTTCTTATTTTGTCGTACTGTCGGCCGGAATTTGACTTGAAATGATAGTGCCGTAATGATGGAAACTAGGAAAATACTGTGGTGTTTGGTGTAGCTGGTATCGATGTGATTGTATCCATTCATATGTATTTCTCTGTTGCTTGCATGAGCAGCTCTTCTTGCTTATGCTAGAATCCCCATGCGAGCCTCGAGATGGACTCCTTGCTTAGTTTTAATGTATACGTACGGAATGCATCTAGCAGTTCTGTTAAATTTTACGGACCTTTCGAGGCCGATATGAGTCGGGTACTTAAACCCTGATCCCTGGATGAAAAACGTGACGCCAAAATAAGGAGAATAAGAGGCAAGGTCATCGAATGCGACTCTAAATGTAACGGAGTACAGAATGAGGTTGAGTTTGGGGCGGAAATGCTGGAGGCAAATGCATGTGGTTGGACGGCGATGGGGTTTGTGAGGTAATGGGCCGTTGAATGATTTCGGTTACATTTCAGGATGACACGACCGCTCAAGAGCAAAAATTCGAGGTGAACACTTCTTCGACAGTGTAACTGATAGGTACCGAACGGTGGTGCTGGCGCTGGCGTCCGTCAAGAGGAACCTGGTTGCGTAGCGCCGGCCACGGAGAGGTAATAAATAATGTACGAATAGTACAATAATGGCCACTTCGTCAATGGTGAGACAGATATCCAATATCATGAGTCCCCGCGCACCCCTATCCGTGTTTTTGAGAAGAAAAGACAATGGCGATGTGACATATCCTCACTAGGTGTATGCTGCAGGGTTTCAGCCTTGACACAAAAGTAGCTTTCCGTGGACGTAGACCGACTATCGTCTCGTTTGATGTAGTATACGTGGTTTAAAGATGGTTCTAGGGCTTCTTTCCTGAAGAGTTGGAGGTCCGGGTGTGCGAAGAACTTCATCCTCTTGCGCTGGTGTAAACTCATGATTGTCAGGATGGATCTAAAAGTGAAAATCATCCCCTCATGAGGTTCGGCTCTGGGTCTGACCACAAAACCTTCACACTCTCACCGAAGCGACTTGAGAGAGATGGTTTGGATTGAGATACATGATCAGCAAAAAATATTGTGATGAAAACAAGGAGCGACAATCACCAAGTCACGGTTGCCTGATGGGATCACTGATGGGAAGAGCGGGGTTCAAACGGAGATATGTAACTATTCATAGCGTCGAAAGCTAGTCAGGAAACCTGCATAGCAAGTCTGGGGAAGGTCAGTTCTGGCCTTTGAAAGTCTGCGTCGCTCGAATTTATTGACCATTTGGGCGAATTTCAAACGTTCGAGGTACATTCTTGCTTTCTTTTGCCCGAGATGTTCAGGTTGGTTGCAGGGCTGTACAACGTTCAAAATTCCTGCATCATAACCAGGTCACAACCTTGAATTCAGAAGATGTGAATAAAGTATTGCTAATGGCTTCTTCAGTAAATCGAACTGAACAGCAGAATTAATTGCAAAGACATATATGGGCGCTCTTTTCATGGCTGCGCCGAGAACAAAGACAGACCACCTAATACTACGAAACGCCAAACTATCAGGGAAGCCACCAGTGAATCGTCAATCTCCCGCGCTCCAGCCAGACATGCGGTCGAGGAGACTACTCAATCTATCTCCAGTCAATGTGTCAATTCCACCTCAGATTACTCGTTCCAAACCGTATGGTCGAGCTGTTGCTCAAGACGCAGACAATTATTACGCCTACTTCATTCACAGAGGCATCACTTCAGCTGGCTCTTCGAAGTAATAATCGCGAATCATCAAGCCAAATTGGTCATGGTTTAGGCTCACCCACGAACTCACATCCAGGAAGAAAACATGACGATCATAGACTGAGGGCGCGGGTTTGCGATGATGACGAGTTTGAGCGACCCTATCTCAAGCCTACGCGCAGGAAGGACAATTTCAGACCTTTATCGACAAAATTCAAAACGATTTTCAAGCTGTAATTACCAATCTTCAAAGATTATCGAAGGCCATGACCGGTGTACGCTTTCCAAGAAATTGCCGTCCAAGTTCATCCCCAAACTTCCGCCTATTGTCGCTAAATTTCTGACGTACTAAATGGGATGCTGTCTACGTCTGAGCTCTGCTTTTCTTATCTTCCTTGGGCCAATGGTTGCTTTTTCTCGATCAGCTTTGTTTCGTGTTTACTTGCATGCTGACACTCTGCTTTGCTCTGACTTTCTCATTCGTTCTGATCTAAACTTGGCTCTAAACTTGGCTTCATGCTACTGCTTTTTGGACCTTCACCTTTTATACTATGCTCAACTTTGGACTATGCAGAAGCTAAAATATGGTTCTCTGCAACATTTTATATTCCCCTGACCATGGAGCAAAGCATCGCTTGTGATTCGAAGGGTGGTAATGGGCGTCGGGAAGTATTATTGGTATCATTTCGAAATACAATCGCCAATTCTCATCAACGTCAATTTAGACTAAGCTTCCCCGACATGTCAGGAGAAGAGTTTTTGGGATTCTCGTTACTTTGACTGAGGTAGGTTGGGGGGCGTCGGGACAGAACATGACGGGTAAACACTGTAACGGACGTGAGTCTCCTTTCAGTGCATGCATATATGCGTTGGCATAGTCGATCCTCGCCCTGATAACCAGCCGTGTGCGTCGTTCGCCGCCAGAACATGCCAGAACCCAAATTAAAAATAGCGATCATTCTTATGCTTTAATTTGGGTCATGATTCGTCAGTTCTTCGAAGGCATCTGATGTCCACAAATAACATATGAGTAAGTATAATTGTGTTAGCTTCTTTCAATAGTCGGAGTCACTTATCTAGTTTTGGTTGTTTCATTAAAGTTGCGGTATCTAGAGGCCTTGCTTGGTCATGATATAGTGAAGCAGAAAAATGGATGAAGTGCCTATGCACCTGCAAGGATATTTAAAAGTTTGACCAGGTGACGTGGTATCACCGTTTGAAATTCGAGGTGTTCTGTCATGGTATATTTCTGTAGGCTCACATCCATGTACCCACACCACAGCCGGTGTTCATAGTTCATGCTAATTGCACCCAGCTATTGTCGAGTTAGAACAAGAACAAGTTCAGATTTTTACTTCAAGATAAGATAACGGAGATGTTGACAGGGTCATCGAGCTACGTAAAGGGGACTGGCGACAGGTGTAAAGCTCGGCAAATAATGGTTGACAACTAAATTTATGTTGTCCAGCTACTTGCGCGTCGCCGAACGCGTTTCCCTCTCAGCTTCTCTGAAACCATGTCACACAGCGGGAAGACTTGACAAATTCCACGTCCATGTGGGATGGAGTCATGCGAGGTTCATTTCAAGCGTTGAAAAACCCAGGCCATGTGTTACCAGTTGGCAAGTCACGGATCCGTCAACCAATTGCGGGAGACATAGAGCGATTCAAAAGCGCCTTGACCAATCCAAATACGTCCAATCCTGTTATCTGAACACACCCCGTCTATCATCTTCTCTCATCCATTATCGTCGTTGCTCACACCACGCCCCGTCATTCATGTCTGCTACATCCGCACCAACTGGCAAGGAAGTCGACAAGTATCGTCTTCCCACCAATGTGAAGCCCACCCATTACGATGTTACTGTTAAAACCGACCTCGAGGCGGAGACTTTTGCTGGCTTGGTCAAGATCAAGTGAGTCCTTGACTGCGTGAATGTCTGAAACATGAAACCAACATCATTTGAAGCCTCGATGTCAAGGAGGATACTACCAGCATCTCGTTGAACACCTCTGAATTGGAACTGGGAAGAGCGTGCGTGTCTCATATCGCTCAGTTGTTTTCTAACTCAATAATTTTTTATTTCATACATTAGCACTCTGTACTCTGATGCATTGAAGAAGGATTTGACTACCACCTTTGCTGGCTTCGAAAAGAGCCAGGAACGTACCACCTACCAATTGTCGGACACTCTCCCTAAAGGATCCAAGGCAGAACTCAGAATCGGTTTCTCTGGAAAGCTTACTGGCTCTATGATGGGTTACTACAAGTCATCATGGGAGAAGGACGGAAAGAAAATTAACTATACCCTCACCCAGTTCGAGGTAAGCATTTGTTCTCAACATATTCGATAAGAAAACATTCTTAACACCAATTCTATAGCCCACAGCAGCCCGCCGTGCATTTCCATGCTGGGATGAGCCCCTTCTCAAGGCCACATTTGCTGTTACCTTGATCTCCCGAGAAGACACCGTCAACTTGAGCAACATGCCTGCGCTCTCAGAGGAAGTGATCGATCATGGCGTCACCAAGATTGCCGCCGATCTGGAAGAGCTCGTCGCATCAACCAAGAACGACAAGTGGAAGATCACCAAATTTGACACTACCCCTCCTATGTCGTCCTACATCGTTGCCTTTGCCAATGGCCACTTTGAGCACTTGGAAACCTCGGTTAAAATGCCTCTTAGTGGAAAGACGGTGCCTTTGAGGATTTACAGTATGTCTTTAATGGTGTTTTGAGGATGCGCAGTTTATTGATGGGTTTGTTTTCAGCGACCCCTGACGTCATCCACCAAGCCCAATTTGCTTTGGACGTCAAGGCTGCAGTTTTGCCCCTGTACGAGAAGATTTTCGACGTCGAGTACCCCCTGCCCAAGCTCGACACCCTCGTGGTAAGTAAAATTCATGTAATCCTCGTATCTATTGATCTCATCGTGTGGTCTCACAGGCAAGTGATTTCGATGCAGGCGCGATGGAGAACTGGGGCTTGATCACCGGAAGGACCAGTGCTTTCCTGCTTGATCCTAAGCGCGCAGATCTTCAAGCTAAGAAGCGTGTTGCAGCGATTCAGAGCCATGAGGTCGCCCACATGTGGTATGTTCTATTGTGGTCTTCGATTTTGCCTGGAATTTAGTTGAACATGGTCTAGGTTCGGAAATATTACGACTATGGAATGGTGGAACTACCTTTACCTCAATGAAGGTTTCGCCACGCTCGTGAGTCCGGAATGGGACGTATGAGTGATGTTAGGCTGATTGTTGTTTGCCTTGCAGATGGGTGAGGTCATTATTCCTGACAGAGTCTTCCCTGAATGGCGCGTCAACTCTGAGTTCATCACTGAGCACTTGAACCGTGCTTTGAGTCTGGATGCCAAGGAATCTTCACATCCCATTGAGGTCGACTGCCCAGATGCCAATGACATCAACCAGATTTTCGATGCCTTGTCATACTCCAAGGCTGCTTCAGGTTAGCATCGTATTTTGGACATCTTACGCAGAAGACCTGTATTGACGCGAGAAATTAGTCCTTCGCATGCTTGCCAACTATGTCGGCGAAGAGAAGTTCCTCAAGGGTGTTTCTCTCTATCTTAAGAAGCGCCTCTTCGGAAACAGCGTCACTCATGATCTTTGGGAGGGTATCAGCACTGCAACTGGCAGGAACATCACTGCTATCATGGAGAACTGGATCACCAAGATTGGTTTCCCTGTCATTACCGTCACTGAGGTTGATGGTGGCAAGGCGATCAATGTTAGACAAGACAGGTTCTTGGAGACTGGGTCTGTGGATCCCAAGGACAACGAGACTATCTGGTGAGCACGAAATGAGCTCTCTCTCTGTTGATCAAATCTGACAGCCTCTGATAGGAACGTTCCTTTGGGCCTGTTTTCCACCAAGGACGGCAAGGCCTCCGTTGACCACTCTGTTATCTTGGAAGAGCGCGAGAAGGTTATCCCTGTCGACACTACTCAGCCCTTCAAGCTGAATGCTGGGACTGCTGGTGTTTGTGAGTCCCTTCGACCATTCTTGGGTTTTCTCACTTGACGTTTGACGTACCATTTCTTAGACCGGGTTCTCTACACTCCGGAGCGACTTGCAAAGATTGCTGCTGAAGCTGCCAAAGAAAACTCCGCGTTTTCACTCGATGACCGAATTGGCCTTGTCCATGATTCAATGGCCCTTTCCAAGGCTGGTCTCCAAAAATTGAGCAGCGCTTTGACTCTGGTTGACTTGTGGAAGAACGAGAAAGAATGTAGGGATGGTTTTCTACGAGCAGTGATGGGAATGTATTACTCACCCTTAATCGTGCAGATCTTGTCTGGCAAGGTATTGGTGAGGCTGTAGGAGGGCTGGTTTCGATCTGGTGGGAAAACCCCCAGGTGGTGAACAAGCTGAATGCTTTCCGCCGTGTATGTCACTTTTTTCTGGTCCAAATCTTATGTATCTTCGGACACGCAAATTGACCTCTTGCTTAGAAACTTTTCGCTCCCCTCGTTGAGAGGCTTGGATATGAATACTCTGCTGATGATTCCCCCGATGTTACCCTCCTGAGGACGTTGGCTATCACCCAATCTGCTGCTGGTCGTGATCCTAAGTATGTGCTCATCCCTCTCGAAATCGATCTGAGATACTAATTTAGAGCTCACAGCGTCGTCAAAGAGCTCCAGTCCCGCTTCCAAAAGTACCTTGACACTGGCGATATTTCTAGCATCCCCGCTGATCTCTTGAAGGTCACTTTCGCAGTGGTAAGTTTTCAAGATCCACATAAATTTTCGGTTTTCTAAAGTTGAGTCTAGGCTGTTCGACATGGAGGTAGCAAGGAATTCGAGGCTGCAAAGAAGTCTCACGACAAACCCAGCACTCCTTCTGAGAAGATCGCTGCCATGTAGGTACCATCACGATGTGGAGTGTTGAGATAAACTAATTTGGGATAGTTATGCTATGGGTGCGACAGAGGACCCTGAACTGGCTAAGGAGACCCTCAAGTTCATGTCGACCAAGTCAAAGGATCAGGATATCTTCTACTTCTTTGCTGGACTCGGCGCCAACTTCAAGACTCGCAGACTTTTGACCTCGTACATGCAGGATAACTACGATACTGTGCGTGCATACTAAATTTCTTCATGATGATTGTGCTGAACGGGGCCTATTACAGCTGCTCAAGCGATTCGAGGGCAACTTCTCCCTGCATTACCTGGTGACCGTGAGTTTCATCGTCCTCTGTAAAGCCACTTGAGAATGATCGCTGATGGTGGATAATTTTGGTAGTTCTCATCCGAGTATTACTCAAGTATGAAGGACTATGCGGCGATTGAGGCGTTTTACAAGGTGAGCACGATATATGTTCTCAGGAGATGACATTTGGATCTGAATGAGTTGTAACAGGACAAGGACACGTCTAAATATAATAAGGCACTTGCGCAGGCATTAGATGGAATTCGTGCTAAAGCATCTTATATTGAAGTAAGTTTTTTTAAAAGAAAAAAAGATAAAAGAAATAACTTTTATTTTCTTATTACAGAGATCCAATGATGACCTTATTCAATGGTTGAATTGAGTGGCATGTTATTAGGTAGCAATATGTAACAGTAGTAGTTTGTGACAGCGCGCTCTCATCGCGTTATCTTGTCTTTTATTTTCTTGTGGTGTTTACCGAACATCCAAGTTAGCCAGTGCTCAGTTAAAGGGGCTGAATACATTGATTTTATCCCAGAAATAAGATCACTGATGTTGTGTAAGGCCAATCATACGCGTGCTTGGGAATCTGGAGCGCACTTGTGGCTGTGCATTCCTTACCTAATGCAGCTCATAAGCAGAAGTGAGCGCTTTCAACGTCGCCATTCGTGAAGTCAACTTACCACAGTTGAGCGCGAAGTGCAAACCTCTCGATGCGTACCACACTGGGAGAAACCACTCGAGTACATTGTAAAGGAATACAATATTTAACTGTGTGGTTGAGTGTATTCATGACCGGCGAGCCCGCAGTGTTTGGCGCCGGGAGAAAATAACCTGTATACAAGCTTGATACATAGATGAAAATACCCTAAAATGATGTCCAGCTCATACTGCATCTTTCGGAGCTCGGAACAAACTTATTTTAAAAAATTTGATAGATGACTGCGCAGCAAAGCCAGCTCATCGCCAGCAATGAGTGGGCGCTTCGATACTCAAAGCGTTCAAAGATAACGTCGAAAGTTCATGGTTAGTTATGGTGGTAACTCGTACATCTACCGTTTCATTGTTAACCATTCACTTTAACCACTGGCTAATAACCGACCAACACTGCCGATGCGCATTGGAGGTTGGCGTCGAATATCCATGGTTTCTGATGCTCATAAAGAAGAGAAGCCACCAAATGGAGCCCATGACGAGTCCAGATGGTTTCAAGTTAAAATTAGGTCCAACGAGGGTGCATTACTAACTCCTTACGTCTGGTCTAAGTCACAACATGTGGTTGTATCTCTTTGTCTTCACCAAGAGCCGAGTGCTATAAAGTGTGGTCGAATGTTGGTAGTCAAAACCCCAGATCTCTCCATTCGTTGAGCAGAAATGAAGTTCACCTCCACTGTTTTCACTGCTCTCACTCTCCCGACTCTCCTTGCCGTAAACCAAGTCGCTGCCATTTGCGCAGGCTTCAATTTCGGTATTGGAAATGTCATACGCCAAGGAAAAATCGGTGATGCTCAAGTTAGCCGCTGTATGTCATCGTTGCTAGCCGTCTATACCATTCAATGATTGACTTTCGAACTGACCCCTTGTAGGGAATGTCTATGATGATAGCTGCAATGTCGTTGATGGGTTGACTACCACTGGAAACCCATGTACTTCGGGAATTTTTGGATGCACCCCAGCTCCCGTCAAGTTCAACCGCTACACCAACTCGTTCACAAAACTAGTGTGAGTTTTATGTGATCATGGTCGTCGTGTCTGACATCCTTAAATTTGATGCTCAGCTATGCCTGCCGCTCTGATGCCAGCTCTGGTAAATGCGGGAATGATGTCATCTCTGTCTGCGTACGTTTTCTTATCCCTTTTGGTACTGTCGGCTGGAATTTGACTTGAAAATGATAGTGCCGCAATGATGGACGCTAAGAAAATTACTGTGGTCTTTGTCATAGCTGGTGTCGATGTGATTTTATTCATTCATATGTATTTCTCTGTTCCTTACATGAGCAGCTCGTCTTGCTTATGCTAGAGCCTGGCAAGCACTGAGGGTATTGGCAATGAACAAGTACTTATGTGACCAGCTCACTGTGGAGGTGGCAAGGGGCTAAATACCTCAGGGTCTCGTTGGCATTGATGGTCGGGAACGACCCGTTGTCCCTGCATTCAGGTTCCGAACTTACATATGTACACTTGCGACTTCACAGTTGACATCATCATACATTGCGCGTCGTGTTCCAGACTCCGGGTCTACAAAATTCTCCGCCAAAAACCTTGTCACCGCCCGCAATACTTATGTTAGAGGCATTTGAAATATAAGCATTTGAGGAGCTGCAGCCCCTATTATTCGACAACATGCGGACATAATGAAACGCGAGGTTGAATTCTACAGGTTAGAGTATCAAAGGTTCAAAGTAATAGTCAGTAACTTGAATGATGTAACCCCGAAGGCATAGGAAACGTGTCCTCATCCATTGATGGAAGGACGATCGACGGTTGAGAACGTTGAAAGGTCATAAGATTCCTGCACACCAGCTTCGCGCTGCACCTCTTCTTGCGCACTGATAGCTATAATGTGCAGAGAGGTTCGACAACACTGAAAGTGATGAATTCATCAGCATTCGTAGGATCTCGAGTCGACGATAGGACCTATATTACGCACACCAATGGAGACCAGGGATATAGGTAGAATCACAACTATGTGAACTTGATAGCTCTCTTTAATTGACGAGTGGGCGATCATAGCAGAGAAAAACGCTAAAACGACGAAGAATGAGTCACAAATAAAGCACATGAGTTTCATTGTCGACTGGGGACTAAGAGATCGAAAATAGGGCATGAAGCTTACCGAACGTCAAGCCAACGAGCAAAACCCCATCTCTGTTGATGACTCTCATAAGCTGACTTCGAAACGTGCGGATGTTTCGGTGTTTCGCCAGAAGCAATGCTCCGATTGGAAACTGGACGGCCAAGACCACGATACTAAAGATTCGATATCGTCAGTTGAACTGGCTAGAGACTTAAAACGAGAGCTCGACGAACCAGTAGTATATGTACAGTGAGTAGATACCCACGGAGTCGCACACGCAGTCAAATGCGAGACTAGGAAGGAAATCGATTTGTTTCAAAATCTGGACGAATGTAAGGCACCCAAATAGCATAACAAGTAGAGCACTGATCCTAATGCTCTTCTGGTACAGGGCATGGACTGGATGCATAGGACATGTGAGCTGTTCTACGCAAAGAAGCTTGAGAATTGTGAGGTACTCACTTCGAAGCATGAGCACAAAGTCAAGAGACATTATTAGGGTCGATCCAATGGCGAGCAGGGAACCCCACCAACGAGTACATATAACTGCGTCTTGAAGGCCTACGCCAGCGTATAAAGGCCCAAACACAAGGTAGAAATTTACACTGCATATATAATATCGGTGAGATTTTGAGATTTCCAAAATAACGGTAGATAATTGGAATTGGGGTTTGAATGGAATTACTAACAATTGACCAGCAAGGGGGATATATCGTGCCGCGACATATGCCACCTTTGTAGCACTGGGAGGATATCTGATCGTTTATCATTGGTAGTCAGCAAAAGAGTGCACGCTTAGACGATAAGATTATTTTAACTCTTACCTCCAAACATGCTGTACTTCATCCTCAGCTGTTCTGAAGCAATCCCACACAAGAAGGGCCACAGAAGCAACTGCGTGAGCCATACCAACGTTATATATAAGTTAAATGTGTTGCTGTTCGAAACGACTGGAGTCCAAACCCACAAGTTACAAATCTCCTCTGTGCCAGCGAGGCTATCGCTGTGCTTTCCAGTCCAGGAAGGCACCTCGATATTGGTTGATCCATATGCAAGAAACCTATTGAAATTTGTCTTGTCTAGATGAGATGAGTTCTTGTGCTGACGCCGATGGTAAAGAGAGGTGAAAAGGATTCGTGAAGGAAGGGCCACACAACTAGAACTCTCGAAATTTATGGCAGAAAATAATGTGTCGCACCTAGGGTGAAGGTCTGTTGCCACGTTATAGATTCAGGAGATCTTCACACCTTTAAGATATCAGCTTGTTTTACAGTTTCTGTGTCCCTGACAGAGTACGATACGGTTCGGAGTCGACGCAGCCGGTAAGAGATCTCCTAACCAACATAACTTCGCCCAATAGAAGGTTTACTTGAGTTTCTTGCGGAGGCCTTTCACGCAGCAACTCGCCAGAAAAGCTGTCGTCTACCGGTGCCCAAGGTAGATGAGAATGACTCGGAAGAGCCTCGAAGCGTTTCAATACCTCAGGGTCTTGAGCCGGTTAAATCACACCCGGGGAGCGCTTGGTTGATGTTTGACTCGTTCATCTATTCCGGTTGCAATCTACGAATAGAGTTGACCATGACACCAATCACATCCACAGGCACGAAACACAATTCCTAAATGACGGATCCCCCACGAATTATCATCTATAGGACCCGACCTGGCGGCACATTTAGATGCGGATGGCTTCAGTCTCAGGTATGTGTGTCCCGTCGACACTCGAGCGATACCAGAGGGCTGTGCTAGTAGAAGATATACCTTATCGGTAACACCATAAATTATCCGCCGTCGAAGAAGACGGTGGTGAGGACACACGACTCCTCCGAATCGCTATGGCGCTGGGCCACTTCTCCAATACGAACAGTAAGCAAATTTATAATCGTCCGGCAGCACTTGAATTCGGTAAGTTAGCTTCCGATTAAAGTTTATCTGGCATCGAACTAAAGCGCTCACAGCAACAGAAACAAGGGAGATAGGCAAGATCATGATTATATGGGGTTGGTAGATCCATTGAACTGAGAAGTAGGCGATATTAGCAGAGAAAACGGCTAAAAAGTTCGTCAGGATTTAGTGCTCGCAGGGATCAGCACGCATTGAATGAGTCCATACCACATATCAATCCGATAAGAAAAGCGCTGTCCCTGTTGACAACCTTTAGAGCCTGACTTCTTATCGAACGCAGGTTTCGGCGCCTAGCCAACAGCAGTGCTCCAATCACGAGTTGGATGATCAAGATGTCGATGCTATAAATTCGAGGATTCCAATATCAAATCCATCAGATAATCGAGCTAAGAAAGGTGCAAAATTCACACACCAGAAATAAATAGTAGCCCGGTAATGCTTGTCCAGCATCGCATATGCAACTGAATGATAGACTGTCGAGGATGGTTACATGTTTTATTACCTGGTTCACGAAAAGAGTCATGAACATCGAAAAAAGTAGAAAGCCTATCTTTTTGTCCTTCTGGTATAGAGCATAAACTGAATGATTGTGTTAGGTATGGGCTCTTTGATTGGGTTTCTTTTGAGAGTTGACTGTGACATACCTCGAAGCATAAGAACGAAGTCCAGGGAAAGCAACAATATCGAAGCGGTGGCAAGTAGGCAACGCCACCAGCGAGCGCAAGTCTCCCGATCTTCAATGGAAACTCCAGCGTATAAAGGGCCATGAACAAGATAGAGGTTGGCACTTTAGATGGTAAGCTCTGGAAAGTTCAAAAACCAACACGTGAAACGCTGCACTTACGATTGCATCGCGAGGGGTACATATCGTGCCAGAACGTATGTTGCCTTCATGGAATTGAGTGGATACCTAATAATCACCGTCAAGAAAGTGATCAACTGTATGACCTTGAGCCCTGTCTACTAGTTAAACGCCTCGAACCTCCAGATGTGTCTAATTTCATCGCCAATCGTTATGAAATAATCCCAGACAAGGAGAACCAACGAAACAGCTAGAAGTTATTGAAGTCAGGCCGAAATTCGAATCAGAGCACAGAAACTCACCAGTCACCCATCTTCTCTCAACGACCCAACGGCAACTAAGGGCACAGTGAACCCTGGTCGAATCGCAGATGCCATTGAGCCTGAAATCTGTGATTCCATGCATGTCGCAACGCACATTGTTGATACCATACACATCCGTTATACAAGTCTAATGCTACGTAAACTTACAGGTTATGATCATGATCAGAGAAAGTTTTTTAAAATAAGCAAGAAGCAAACAGCAATTTCAATTACAAGAAACAGAAAACATATTCAGCCTAGGACCCGTTGACTGACCAGAAAATTTTAATTCAGGATTAAAGTCATCGAGCCAGTCAACAGAACTTCTGCTGAAGAGAATAATATGACATCATGCCACCATCATGTCAGCATCCGACCTACCAGTATCATCGAACGACGGTGCGGCTTCTTCCTCTTTCTTCGTCACCAACAACACCAACTCGACCTCTTTCTCCTCCTCAGACAACGAAGCATAACCAAGCTCAGACCCATCTCCATCTTCTTCCATGACAGGGTCAGATATGGTACTGAGTGCAAGAGCGTCGGCTGCATCGTTGATTTGCGAACAAACGCAGACCTTCTTCAGAGACTTGTCCGAATTCTCGTTCTGGAGAATGGTCAAAGCCTTCTCAGCTGCCATAAATTTGGCTGGTTGAAGGCTCGTAGATGCGACTGGTCCGATAACGACAGTGTCATGCAGGAGGATGGAAATATCGTCATTGCCAAATGCTTGGTTCTTGACCCTTTTATAAGACGAATCAGCGCTGTCCAAGAGAAAAAAGACAAGTCTTAAAGTGCCTACTTATTCGAGCCTCACATTTGCCTGGCACCCATTCGCTGGCACCCACTTCGTCAGTTCGCTCATAGGATCTAGTGCCAAATCTGGGGAAACATAATCGAGTATTTCTTCCATTGCGACGCGCATCACTTGGGCCGTTTTCTCGTAGTCATATCCAGTGTCAACGAACACCGCACCCATAACACTTTCAAAGACATCGCTGATCGCTTTCGGCGGATCATAGCGCCACCCATTGCGTAGGACGTCTTGAGCAGAGAGTGATTCGAGGATAAGAAGGTACTGTTCAATAGCGAAATTGAGATCGATACTGTTGATGAGGAGTATTTTGTGTAGCTTCAGTTTTCGAACGACGACATGAGCAAGTGTGGGTGAGCAGCTGCTGGTGATCCTACATATGTGCTCATCCCTCTCAATATCGATTTGGAATGTTAACAGGCAGTGTACAGTGTCGTCAAAGACCTCCAGTCCCGCTACCAAAAGTACCTTGACAATGGCGATATTCCTAACATTCCCGCTGATCTCTTGAAGCCACTTCTGCAGTGGCAAGTTTTCAAGACCCACATAACATTTCCGTTTTCTAAATTTGAGCTAGGCTGTTCGACATGGGGGTCGCAAGGAATTCGAGGCTGCAAAGAAGTCTCACGACAAGCCCACCACTACTTCTGAGAAGATTGCCGCGATGTAGGTACCATCACGATGCGGAGTCTTGAGATAGACTAATTCTGGGATAATTATGCTAGATGGATAATTTTGGTAGTTCTCGTCCGAGTATTACTCACGAAGGACTATGCGGCGATTGAGGCGTTTTACAAGGTGAGCAGGATGTATGTTCCCAGCGAATGACATTTGGATCTGATACGTGAATGCATTGTAGGACAAGGACACGTCTAAATATAACAAGGCGCTTGCACAAGCATTAGATGGAATTCGTGCTAAGGCATCTGAAGTAAGTTTTCTTTTGAAAGAAAAAGAAAAGAAATAGAAATAGAAATAACTTTTTTCCTTATTACAGAGATGACCTATTCAATGGCTGAACTGAGTGGGATGTTATTAGTCAGCAATATGTAACAGTAGTAGTTTTTATGACTTGGTCGTTGTGTCTAGTGATTATATGCGCGATGCCTGCTTTTGATCCTGTTAGAGATGCCGTCCTCAATTCGCCCATCGAGTCAAGAGGAAGACCAACACATCTTTCAAATATTCTAAATAATAATCCACCACATCCTTCATCAATACACTCTCTTCTCACCAACGCCAACGACGACGCACTCGGTTCAGCCGAACCAATACGCAGGTCCTCCATGGACATAAATTACATATCACCCCCCAACTCTCGCAGGCAATCCGTCGTGGAATCTCCCAGACCATCATCTTCAGCTTCATTACCTTCAAGACCTCCCAGTTCATCTGCTTCTCCAGCAATACCGAACCGCCGGACAATGGCCCTGCCGTATGCTCCCAAGAGAATCGGGCCTCCACCTGAATACCTATTGAAGCCGTTATCGCTAGATGAAATGAAAATGTTTAGAAACTATCGTGGACAAGGCGCTCTGAGACTTTTACAGCGCAAGCGTGGACGCAGTAACGAGGATGAAGTTCCGGAAGAACGTCCAACGAAACGGCACACGGGCGACGTTGGTGTCGTTGTGCAGCATTGCAAGTCGATTTCACGAACGTTCATTTTGCCGTTTTTATAATTAATATACTCTTCTGTTGATTTATAGACAACTCACGACCAGACGTTGGTGTGGCACAGCGTCAGGAGTCACCCATCATTGGTCTCAAGAACTTTAACAACTGGGTCAAATCAGTGCTCATCACTCGCTTCGCTCATCCGGCTTTTGAAAAGAGCATGGTCGTTGGTACTGTTGGCCACGGTAGAGGGCGGATGGCTAGAGGGAAAGTGCTAGACATGGGTTGCGGTAAAGGAGGTGATATCACCAAATGGGCAAAAGCCCAAGTTAAGGAGCTCGTCGGTGCTGGTGCGTCTACTATACTTCTTGTTAGCATATCCCATTATTCACCTTCCTTATACCAGATATTGCCGCCGTATCGATTGACCAAGCACGTTCGAGATGGGAATCACTAAAAGGCCCTCGTTTTGACGCTACATTCGCTGCAATCGACTGTTATCAAGAACCTCTATCTTCTGCTTTCCCACCCGAGCGACTGGCTGTTCCTTTTGACGTTGTGTCCATGCAATTCTGCATGCACTATGCGTTTGAGACTGAGGAAAAGGCAAGGTGCATGCTCAATAATGTTAGTCGCTATCTTCGACCAGGGGGCATATTTATTGGCACAATCCCAAATGCCGAATTCCTATTGTGAGCTTCCTCTATCAACAAATTTTATATTCTTAAGCTCATGGTGCTTTTATCACGCCAGGGACCAACTGGATAAGGTTCCTCCTGATGCACAAGAGCTTAAATTTGGAAATGAGGTTTACACGATAACGTTTGAAGATCGCGAGGATAGGCCTCTCTTTGGTCACAAATACTGGTTCTTCCTCAAGGACGCTGTTGACGACGTGCCAGAATACGTGGTACACTGGGAAAATTTTGTAGAGTGAGTAACTAATTACCCAAGCGAGTCGTGCTCCTTCGCTTCTCATTTTCTCTCAACCCTTGTCTGCTTTTACTGTTTGTTTGATATATCTTCTCCCCTCTTCTTCAAATCGCGAATGACGAGAAACGTTTGGTGGCGTCCTTAATCATTTAAGCAGGGCGATGCTATAGCCTCCCGGTGTTCGAATTGCGCACTGTGGACCGAGCACGCATTTTCACACCCCTGCCTTGAAGGCCACCCGTTTCTCTCTATTCACTTCCCTCGCTCGACACCAGTTCTAATGCCACGTTAACGGGGCCTTTAACCTCTTTAACGGAACACATCTATTCAACATCCGATTCCTTGGTTTTTCAACGATACTGACCTTTGGGTTTGTTCCAATCTACAGGATGGCCGCGGAATATGGACTCGTGGTGACCTACAAAGAGGTGTTCCATCAGGTCTTTGCAGATCACCAGGAGCACCCCGAGTTTAAACCTTTGATGCTTCGCATGAAAGTCGTGGATGCGAATGGGGAGAGTGCGATAACTGAGGAACAGTGGGATGCAGCGAGTATGTTTGTTTGATGTCCTGATTATCGCTTTTTTTTGTGCTGATGTTTTTTTGATTGTGATAGACATCTACATCGCATTCGCTTTTGAAAAGCGATAAACTTTGATTAATCTAAAGGAATGGTTAATCACAATCAATCATGCCAACCAGGAATTTATTTTACACTATAACGACGCGCCTCTCAATAGCATATTGAGCAGCTCTAATCGCACATCGTCGTAATCCTACGTAACCTTGCATATGCAATCTATCGCTGAAAGTATATTCATAGCTGTATTAATGTGCTGCCTCACTACCCTCACGACACTTCTCGTTGCCCTCGCTTCTCTCCCTCTGTTCTATGTCAATCTCGCATCGTCGCCAATCTCGAATCCCCACATTTTCGTCATGTACCATCGTAGCTGGTATCTTTCTACCCCTCCTTTTCTTTTCTCATATCTTCTCTTCTATGCATCCATCTTTGACTTGACTCGCTTACGGTAGATAGTCCATTCTCCCATACTTATGTCTTTCGCATGTATTTTTTGCTCCATCTTCGAATTTCTGGTTTTCGCATGACACCATTTTTACTCGACCTGCGGTGCATATTGATCATTTTGAGATTACGAACATCAAACATTAGGCATTGAAGCATGTTGTAAAAATGACATGATGGATTCCAGAAGGTGTAACAAAAAGCTCGGTCATAAAATATCATTGGGGTGTCCCAAGGAAAACCCCTGGTATACATACACCAAAACATCTCGGAGGTTTTTGGTGAAGAGGAAGACGAAGAGATGAAAAAAAGAGCAAAGAGGATAAGAACTTTAGGAGCAAGGAGAGAGACGTAAACGTAAAGCACAATCCGATTAAGTGTATAACACAAGACCCGATGGGATGATAATCGTAAGGGTTAAAGAAAGCTAAATGAGGAAAGGTGGAAGTAGACTATGTATGTATGGAAAAGCTAAGAGGAGTCGCTACATACGTACGAAGTTTAGAGGGAGTAGCAGGAGCAGTCTACGGGAAAGGGCGAGAAAGGGGGATATGTGGTAGGGCTGAAAAGAGGGGGGCAGGTAGGACAGGACGACAGTGGGATACAGTATACGTAAAATTGTCATGATGATACACACAAGTCAAAAAAAAAAAAAAAAAAGAAGAGCAAGGAGAAGGAAGAGAAAAAGAGAAATAACATTTAATTGATGGATGCAACGATTTATAGATGTATTGTAATTAAGGCCTCGGTCCTTTACTTCATAGGTTGGAATATCCAGTTGAAAGCGGGGAGGCAGGAGGGGGTTGGGTCGTGAAAGCGTTATAATGGTGTATTCGTGAGGAGCAACGTGTTATTATTCATTTACTCTTGTCCGAACCCGACCGTTTCTCTGTAAACGTAGATACAGTAAGTAAGCATCGAATATAAATCACAGAACGCTAGAAATACGCACTCTACAGCCAACGTCAACTTGTGCTCCAGACTCGCATAGTCCTTATAAGGGGGCAAATCAATCCTATTAAAGCACGTATGACTCTTAGGGAGCTGTGACGGGTCCCCTGATTTTTCAATCGTGAATCGACGCGGTCCGTCAGAGCCCTGCAGGTCTTTGAAGCCGTTGACGGGGATACGCGATGTGCCGGTGGCGAATTGGAGCAGGCGGGATTTGCGCTCGGGAGGCCAGCTGCGGACGCATTTCCAGAACCATTGGATGACTTCGTCGTTGACTTCGTAGCCTCTGTAGTCGGTGAATTTGGTCCAGTCATCGCTGTTGTAGATAAAATTTAGCGTTAGTTATGTACGATACGGCACAAAGGGAGGAGACGTACACATCGATCTCTGACATGCCGCCAATAAGAAGTTCGAGCTCACGCTCATCGAACACCGTGATCAAATCCTGAGGGATGAGCTCACTGAACCCAGACATGAAAGCCTCGAACTGCTCCTTGACACGCCGTGAGATACGGTATTCGACAATGTGCTCGACGTATTCCTTCTTGTTCTCCTCCGTCACTGGAACATCACCACCTCCAGGCTTGAGCTCGATAGTGACCATCTCTCCGAAGCGCTCTTCAGTTGTCGTGAACGTGTCGTCGATGACATCAGTGATATCATTCTCACTGTTAAAAGAAACATATTTAGGAAAGGCACTAGAAAGAAAGAAAGCGTAGAATGGAAACTTACAGCATCCAAGTCATACCACGGTGAAGCTCAGCATCCACACTCTCCAAATCAGCCAGCGTCACCTTCTTCTTCAAGATCATCTTGTAGAAGCTGACAATAAAGTAGGCATCCAAGAAACGCCTGTGGAAGATACCCAACCCAAGACACCTTCCAATGAACTTGAAGTAATTCAAATGTTCGGGATTGACTCCAGACGCAGGGTTGATCTGGAGCGTGTAGTTGTCATGCGCCGAGTACTCGAATAGGCAATAGAAAGGGTTGAACATTTCATGAGACAACAAGAAGAAAAATTCTCTGATGGATGGACAATGCACACAAATTGCACACAAAGGGATAAAAATCAGCGTTGGTCATTCAGCTGACACAGCCATGAGTAATCGCACAACGCACCTCGAAAGACCACCATAATCCAATCCATCTTCGCCATCAAACTTGATCATCAGTCTCTTCTTGAGATCATTCGGCGTCTGGCGCATGATCTCTGCATAACTGTCCTCAAAGATATGGTTTCTCCGGATTTTGATCTGACAATTGCCGGGCTGCGCGCGCATAGCAGGCTGACTTCTGAAATAAATAAGCTTCCTCCTAAAGTCGCGCTTATACTGAGGAACGTTCGGATCAAGCGTAGAAGGAAGCCGAGGATCATCCCATGTCGTCGTCTTGGTGTTATGGTCCACGAAGTACACTCGGGCGGTCGAAGTAAGCCGCATTTCCCACCCTGATGGAAGTGGTCCAAGCTGGGAGATAGTCTGGGGCTGTAGCCCGGATCCCTGCCCGTTGGGACCCATAACACGAATGATGGTCTGCCGACGTGGATCAACCCATGTGGTCGTTCGTGTGTTGTGGTCAACATAGTATGGGCGGCCCTCTGGCGTATATCGCTCCTCCCATCCGTTCGGCAGGGCGCCGGTACCAGCAGTAGTCGCCGTGCTCGTCGTAACAGCTGTCGTTGACTCTTGCTGTGCGGCAGGTGTTGGGGTCGTCGATGCCGCAGGAGGAGCTGTGCTGGTACGGTTGTACGCAGGGTTGTTGGCTTCCAGAAGGTCATCAGCTAGAATACGACGAGAGTGCTGGTCACGGGCGGCATTGGTTTCGCTGTCTTGGGCAGAGTTGTTGACAGCAGCACTGGCAGATGGGCGGTTCCAGGTTGTTGTTCGAGTGTTGTGATCCACATAATAGGTTCTTCCTAGAGGGTCAATTCTCCGTTCCCAGCCCGGTGGTAGGGGACCGTATTGATCCACACTAGGATTAAAGTTGCGAAGATTGTTGTTCTGTTGCGAGGTTTGTGCTGACATGGATTGCCCCTGTGCTGTAGTAGCAGGAGTTACAGCTGCAGGTGTAGTAGTCGCAGCAGGAGCGGCTGTGCTAGTAGGACGGGAAGTGGTGATGGGGGCTTGGGCAGGATGCTGATCTTCAGTTGTAGTGGTAGTTGTAGGTGCAGTACTTATCGTTGAAGCTGTCGAAGCAGGAGGGTCTGCACCATCGGTAGCCGTGGCGTGGGAACTAGCAGATCTGGAAAGTCCACCAGCACTAGTAGACGGATTGAGAGCAAGATTGGAAGTGCTAGCGGAAGGGGAATTTGTCGAAGCCAGACCCATTTCAGAAAGAGCTGTAGTCATGCCAGCAACTTGAGATGGACCGGGGTTGGATATAGGCTGGGTAACATTGGTTGAGAGATACATGATGAGCTTTCCATGTACGACGAGATTGTCGTTGGACTTTTTGAGATCGAGGGTAAGCATTTCTTAATGAAATGTGTCAGATTTCGGAATAGGATATCGGAAAGGGCTGATGGTACGCACCATGGCCGCCCAACTCCAAATCTAACACATCACTGACACGAACGTTGACAACACCCAAGAAACCCTGATCCTTTCGCTTGAATTTACGATGGTCAAATATTTGAACAGCAACCACTGATGAATCTTTGACAGTCCTGTTCATGATTGATAAAGGTTGGTGTGTCGGACTTGAATTGCGTAAAATGCAAGTGCTTACATGTCAAAATTCTCATTCCAATAAGGGTTCAGAGTCTTCTTAATGACGCTGGTGGTATTTGTCTGCTCTCCGTCGACGGTGATGACTGCAAAGGGGTCTGGTAGACGAAAAACATCACGTTTTGATAATCCATCTGCAGCAACGACTATAAATCACAAAACAGATTTAGAAAACAGGCTGTATAGGACATGAGACGAATCATAAACTAACCAGTAACCCTGATCTTCTTCCGTCTATCATGTTCAATGTGGAACGATAGTAACCATTCAGCATCTTAATAGATAATAAATAATATCAGACAAGACTTACAAAGGTCCAGGTACTGAAGTCATGGCTTATGGATAGTGGTCGTCAGAGTTAAAGGAACGTTTCAAGTAATATCAAGGCTGTGTGTGTGTTTACAAGGGTAGGTTCCTTAAACTTGACGACAGAAAGAGGCTGAGCAATGAGTGTGACATGAGTCACAAAAGTTGATCACATTTATTACTACGCCTTCCGCAGTTCTCGTCCTGCTTCAACTGTCTTCTCCTAGTACTACTCTCCTTTATCCACATAGCACCAGTTCCTTCTTCGTCCAATCTTTCTAATACTCTTTGACGAATAACTCTACTGCTTACGATCTATTAAATTTATCAGATGATTTATTTATTTATTGACCTCTTGTAGTTGAACTTTACTCACTGGCGGAGAGGCTATTTTTGTCAATGTGTGATCTTCTGCATTCTTGCGCTTGGACCCATCGGTGCTTTCCTGAATGCGACGTAGTCATCACCGTTAGACCTTATTCAACCTCCTTTACAAGAGAGTCCTTACTAGGTCAACCAGGGTATCGATCGACGAAATAGACTGGCATGGATTAAATCTTGACGTATAAAGCTATTAGGAACTTGGTCAATTCAAATGACTACGACCAGTCGGCATCACAGACTCACCATGGCACTCTCCTCTTCCGACGCTCTTCCGACGCTAGTACCTCTTCTGCGCCGTCTGAGCAACGCACTCATTCGTGTTGACATGTTCATGGCTTGATTGTTGGGACTGAAATGTTTCTGAAACCTTGCAGGAGGTTGGGTCCAATCTCTTATAGGGTTACCTATGTGTCGCAGTATGAGACGAAATGGGGGATACAACGTCTCGTCTCCTATTATTAAAGTGTATGTGCTCCACTGACATTCAGCAGCACCACCTACGCCAACTATAGCTCTCCACCCTGTGGCTAAGGTGATCATTTCCACGACTCGTGCATTTACCATAAATATATTTCTCTTCACTGCAATAAACGAAAATAAAATCAACATGTTTGATGATTTGTTAATGATCCTAAGTAAGCAATAGCTTTAAGATTATTTAAGAGCTCTGAGTAAATGAGGCAGTAAAACAACTGCTTAATTGATAACCAAATATGGGACATGAATCGACGTGACTTGCCGCTCATCAGCTGCCTCCCAGGGCCACAGTGGCAATGACGAGGTACAGCTTCACTCAACGTTCAACACCACCTTTGGCTAGAAGCTCCAACTACACTAATCCTAATCCACAAATTCTTATATCTGACGTATGAAATGTCCACAATTGACACACCAATGAATACCGTAAGCAGTGATCTGAAGCTGAGATTCTACATATCGTTAGCACGCGCTCATACCGTTTTCTTCCCCAGGCTCACCAGCATGCCGCTAATGCTGACGATTATCTAGCTAAAGGACTCATTGTCCTTGCCTCAGAGGAACACTTCAGAGCTGCAGAAGCATATTTAGCAGGAATAGACCGCAGCCACGATGAATCAGTCAGTCATATCTCTCTACATTGCTACTCAACTGACAAGCTGAATGAACATTGCAATATCTCTCTCTTTCTATCTGCATGACGTCAATCCTTCTGTTCATTTCGTCCCTTGATTTATTTATTTAAATACACAGGCGAAACGTACATTGAGAATGTTATACAACGACCACTGCAAAGCCGCCAAAGAGCTGCAGCGGAAAATCGAAAAGCTGAAGATGGAAGGCAAGGACCCTGCCCTGCCACAAAAACTAGATGCGACCACGTCAGCCAAAAGTAGCACTCCACGAAGCAATTCAAAACCTTATGTGGGTCCGTCAAGAGTCAACACTTCCTCTCCCCAACCTGTCATGCCCATGTCCGATTCGCAAAACGCAGGTGAAGAGTCTTTCATGCTGCTTGGTGGTCAAAGGGTGCGTTTGTCCAACCCACGTGCTTCCGATCTTCTTGCCATTCATATCTTATATTTTACCTGTGTTTGCAGTCGGATCCAGGAGATGCTTTTAACCAGTTCTGGAACATTATGCAAGGGATGCTGGATAACCTCTCACAGCCCGTCGCATTCGCCACCGTACCTATCGGAAATCCAGAATCGTCTAATACCCCCACACCAGATGATCAGCGTAAACACCGCAAGCAAAACAAGAGCTCAAACGAGGGGAAAAGAGACGGCAGTATGAGCAGTGACACTGACGCCGATGAGCCCATATTCTCGCGGTTTACGAGGAGAATAGGGATCAGCAGGGAGGGGAGCAGAGTTGGGTGGTCTGGACGAGGCGAGCAGAGTCCAGGTGCTGGTTCGAGTGCAAGAGAGGCTGGTGCTGGGCCTGGTATGCAGGAAGATTTCGAAGATGACGATGATGCCGATTTCCTTGAAGATGGTGAGTTTGTCTATCTGCTACTTTCCTTCCGATAACTCCAAATAGGGTTGGACTATTTGGGTTTTCATGACCGGCGTGGTACTTGAATACTGATTGCGCTTTTTTTCTCATAATCGCCTGTGTGCAGAAGACGACGACCTTTCGGGATCGTTTTGTTTGATTCCTACCGGTGATGAACCCACACCTGCTGTACTCAAGAAGGACAACACTTCTCTCAAAAATGAAGTTGCTGCTTTGAAAGCACAGCTAGAAGCTCAAGATCAGCTACTCAAAAAAAGGAAAGAACAGGATACCCAACTCCGTGATTCTATCTTTTTGGCTACCAGAGAGGTACGTTGGCGCTCTCTTCCTTTATTTCTTTGTTGGTCCACTAGATAGACACAATTCAATTCGAGTCCCTATTGGAGTTGGAGTAACTAAATATAACTGACTATTATTATATTCTTTACTTTTTCACAGGCACAACGCGCACTTGGTGCATCTGGAATCCTACAACGAGCAGGTCCTCAATTGGAACTAAGCGGACTGAATCTCAACGTTCCCCCTGTTGCTATTCCGCCTGTCGCCATCCCAGGGCTAAGCACAACCCGTGAGGCCCAGTACGCTAAGCGGATAAAAGAGCTCGAAGATGAACTCCGGCTTATGCGAGTCGAAAATGAGAAAAATGTCAGTTGTCATTTCCATTTCGCTACGCCTCGCTATCGCGTTTCTGTTTGATGCAGTGCATGGGCTGACTGAAATTTTCGTTTTCCCCCCTCCCTCGTGCGTACAGAAAATGATGATTGTGAAGTTCCGTGAGAGGTGGGAGAAACTCAAGGATTCCGCAAAGCGGAAGAAGGAGGCCAAGGCAGCAGCTGAGACTGCTGCGAATGGGGTCAGGGATAGGATTGTGGAGGAACCGGAGGCGGAGGAAGAGTTGGATAATACACGCTGATTGACGTGGGGTTCATGTGCCCCCCGCGCCCAGGTTTGGTATTTTGTTGGTGGGAGTGAGGCGGGAGCACTACATATTGCAAATGATCTATATGTAGGTGTATTAAACCCTCAATGCCCCCGATCGTACATGATGATATGCATATGGGGTGCAAAGCAAGAAGCTTGTTGGTAGATCTTCATTTTGGTCTTCTTCATTATGAATCATGATTTCCTTTTCCTTCATTTTCTCTTCTCTTCTCTGCTCTTCTCTTCTGTGTACATAGTTAGTTATCTCTCTTGCTTTCGCGTGTTTTTTTTGTGTCCAATGTATCTCTAGCCAATGATGCTGTGTTTATATTTTTGTTTGTCTCTAAACTTTTCTCCTCGCGTTTGCTTATCGTGATAAGGGTGCGAGCTAGCCAACCGCTGATCGACCCTTTATCGTCTGCGTCGATGATTCGACGCCAACTATCTCTCGCTTTCGATGTTCCCTTCGGCGGCCACTCCTCGATTAAAAAAGAGAGACAGAGAAATGACGATTACATCCGTGCAGTGTGTGAGACTGTAAGGAGTCACGGTACGCGTACTGGTAGTGCTAATAGTTATAATTATCCAGCCAACGAGAGAAAAGCAAGGAATGAAGACGGCTCAATGAATCATGCTACTTTGTGCGGCCTCTCAGGCTTGTGCTCTTGAGAACCTGCACACAAGTACCATCAGAATATTAATGCCGAATGCGTTTTGTCGTGTTCTCCCGGAAGTGGTTTCAGGAGAGCTGTTTTAGAATTTGTAGATGCACTATCACCGAGGGAAAAATCTCTGAGTTTTGTCGTGCTGCACTGTGGGCGGCTAAAAATAGATCACGCGACACGCGCGCGTTGCGATTCGGATTGAGTTATGATGCACTATCGTCATCGGATGTCAACGGCACTTCAAGTTAAAGTGGCAGTTGACTGTTGTCGGGGAGTGTCGGGCGCGCCGTGGTTTTTCTATTATCTCTTTGGGGACAATGTAGAGGTAAAGATATCATGTCAGAACTTGACATGCAGAAGGATGGGACAAGGCGTACCCCGGGTCGTTGCTGCTTTGTCTATACTAGATCTGGAGTATGTACAGCAACTGCGGACAGTGACGCTGTATTTGATCGTCTTTCATCCCGTTGGCATATTACAGTAACGATGCACATGCAGCACGTTGAGAGTGATCATACTGGTACTTTATAGATTGGATCTCAACGCTGAACGGGGCAACGGCGTATCATGATCATGATCATGACGAGGCACGCCATCAGCGCTACATACCTACTTCGAGATCATGCATTGTGTTACATATGTACGGCCCTGGCCAGGGGCGCAGCATCGACATCAGCATCGGCGTCGGTCGTATTTCTCGGTCGTTTTGAGTTTCTATCATTATGCATAGTTTCGAATTCAGGATGATGAGCACGAGGCCTTTTGTAGTGCCTTGATTGCCTTGTCAATTGTCAATGAACCTTTAAGAGGATATCAGCAGTTGTTAATCCTTCAGCGCTTCTTGAGCCATGTGTGGACTCCCTCCTAGGTGACTGAGCGCTTACACGTTACACTTGGGGTATGAAAAATAGAAATGCATTTCGCTTCAGTTTCACGGTCATGTGTTACCTGCTAGATCACTCGGATGGGAGGTGTTCGTCTACCGAAAGCCTCAAAGACAAAAGCAGCTTGTGCCGCTCGGTAGTATATTAGCCTACATGCCCTCAAGCAGCTGATGTGCTCGAAGCAGCTGTCATAACTTCTGAACGATTTAACGAACAACGTGAAGTTGATGTTAGTTGCGAAGCACAATACAAGAATCATTCAAGGTCTTCATTCATCTGTTATCTTCTACTTAATACTCCCAGTCCTACATTTATGAGCTTCGAACAATTTATTCAACTTTACGAGGAAATTCCCGCTAATACATCCGGTGGAGAACGCGTATTAAAAATAAACACAATGGGTACAGGCGTCATGATGATGGCCATGCTACACCAAAGAAGCGCATAGTGGGAAATCATGGCACCCGACCCAGATTGACCCCTCTGTTCAATTCAATATTCAGCCCATTGAGCCCTCTTGTCGCCGCATTTTCTGTGAACGAATCAGAGCCAAGCGAGAAAGTTCACTTCACGGCGAAGCGACTTGCGCTCTCGACAAAGTGACTATAAAAAAATAGGTTATTGTGCGATAATCAAATAGGCTATACAATATTCACGGTTGAACATAGCATACGCGAGCTGCAAGCGAAGAAACTGGTTGCATTGAAGACGGCGACGTGTTGAAGCTGTCATTTGAGATTACATTTACGGTTTTTGGGAGTGGCCGAGTCTAGCTTCTGTATACCACATTTTAATGGAATATAGTTTTACAGCCTCGAGAGCTAGGCGGTTGAATCCTACCAGTTATTTTAGCTCTGGCTTTGGGTTATACTTCATACTACGCTTAGGATATTGTCATCGCAGTGGCCCCATACGAGCCCCAGAGAGGTTGGAGTAAGTATGATGCACTGCGGTGCCGCTTCTGTTGCTTCGAATGATTTAATTGAGCCACAGTTCCTCAGTATTATATCTGGCACGTATGTAGGTATTCTTGGAGATGGCACATTATGGACGTACGGCTGCAGTGTCACTTCAGAGTTCGGCGTTTTCCGCTTTACACGAGTTGCATCGAATACCCCTTGACCTAACCAGAAAGTACCATGGCATGAAACAGAGTGTGCATACACACGGCGTCTGTCCTTGAAAACTCATGAATATCTGACATGCAATGTCGTGTCTGTGGATCGCTCATGCCAAGCAAGCCATATATAAGTGCCAAGTCAGGGTCCAATACCAAAGCCGACTTAGCTAGCGCCCATGATACGAATAGCTTTTGGATGCACACGGAGCGGTTGCAAAAGCGCAAGTTTCGAGCCCCTCTCTAAGAACACCACATCGGATATATGTTTGATTTTATTGCTCCTAGACTAAAAACTTTAACAAAGGCATTCCGTCCTCAATGGAGAATGCAACCGGCTTACTCTAGACAGACAAAGGCAGTGCAAGGAACTCATCGTCGGCTCGAAATTCGGACGACGCCTTGAATATCGGAGACAAATATACGTCCAACTTCAACATGATAGTTTTTAGATTGTTCTCTCCGGATCGCAAACATTCCCCGCTGACAGCTATTAGTTACGCATTGACTTGTCCTACAATAGGTGTTAATGGAGCAAGTGGCACTGAGGTCGAGTACTCCATGCGTTTGAGATATATTTTGCTGAGGCGTGTAACGCGCAGGCCATTTTTATCTCTTAAACTGAGACAGACGGCATTTAGCGATGCCTTTCCATGTCGTAACTGCAGTTGTGCGAAACTTTGGTGATCCTGAGTTCCAACGTCCTAATTTTAGTTAAGCGAGGAAAGGTTCGCCAGACTGGTGTTCTATGAATTGCATCAAGAAAATCATTCGCATGCAAATTGTCTCCAACAGCTTTCCCTCCAGTATATTCAACGCAGAATGCACACATCGTAAAAATAAAGCAGGTTCATCGAATATTTTAATAGTGCATAGAGTGCACAAAAGTGAGCAAAAATGTCGAACAAGAAGTGGAGACGGAGACGATGATGCAAGATCAAGAGTTAGCGAATAAGACGCACACCACTCAGCCGAAGGCTACATCTAAGAAGGTGAACGGGGAAAGCGACGGTGCCATCACTCCACCGAGTGATGACGACTAATTGGCTCAAAGGGGACCATTCTCAACATACACGGTGGAGGTACGACATCGTCGGACGATTGACAGGCCACATGGTATTAAGTTGGACTGTGTACGCGTCGTTCTCGATATCGAGCAAGTATATTTGGTAGCGGGTTTATCTCGGAGAGTTTCTCACGACGAGTGAAACGAAAGAGTGGATTGAATATGCTTTCTGTGGGAGCGTGTAGTGTTGTCGTTAGGAGGGTGATCTATAATAATTATAGGTGGAAAGTATACGGGTGTTTCGGGAAAGATTACAGAACCTTACGCACGGATAGTCGGAGCCGTGGTCGTAAGGTAGGGTGTAAATGTAATTGGTGATAGCGGAATGCACCCTCTGATAAGGCAAGGAAAAATACCACCTGGCATGGAAGGGAAGCCAGATGGAGTTTTCCATGTTGTGTAAAGTTGCATTACGGGGGGCAATATACGCAGATAGGCAGTGACAGGTACCAAAGTGGAGAGACTCAGACTGCGGGTGATTCGATTCCAGACGGAGCGTAAGCCCCCGGTTTAAGCAAAGAGACCAAAATCGACGATGTTCAATGAGCGCGCAAAGGTTTCGAAATCACTTTGTGCCTGTTCTGATTCCTTCGAGTCAACGGCTGCCTTTTCACCCACGGCTGCAATAGGGACATTGAAGGTGACTACGAGGTCAATCCCCTTGGATTCCAGGCGGTATAGTGCCATGAAGATCTTGACCTGGTCGGGCTGGATATGATTGAATTTAGGGACGGATTGTTCGCCATGGAGCACGATCGCAGGTGGAGTATCGTCGCCCCGTTGGTTTGGGATTGTATATATCTTTTCTATGTGGGACGACTGCGCCGAGTTGTCATGTGCAAGTGATTCGAAGTGAAATCTAGCCAGAACATTAGCATACGGTAATTGGTTGACCGTAAACACCAACCGTATTGCGTCATCATTCTGGGAAGATTTGACCCTTTGCAGAATTTCAACAATAATGCTGACGGTAGAATGAGGGTACATGAACACCTCCTGGGTATCAGGCACTTGACGTAGATCGCTGAATCGTATAAAGCATCAGTGAATGAGCCAAATACAGATGAATATGGACGAAACCACTCACGATGCATCTACCAGATCGCTGGCTGCCTGTGCCGTGATCGCTCCACCAAAAAGATCCCGTTGAACATACATTACAGCTAGACTTGATAGTGGTGGTTTGAAGCCAAGGAGTGTTCGAGGTGACTCGGATCTAATCACAGTTTCAAAGACCTGCTTCATGCTGAACTCAGTCATGAAGGTAACTCGTGGGAATACGTGACGTCCGGCAACGCGATAATTGGTCAGCACGTGATAGGTATTGTAACGCGGCGCGTTTGGTCACGCTCGTTGTTGGATTTGCTGAAGCAGCTTTGACATTGTTGATCATCGCGACAACACCCTCTACTCCCCAGCTTTCGAGCCAAGATGGACACCAGACGTCGTTCTGTTATGCATCCAACTCAGGACTCCCTGAATACACGTACAGGGATACCAATGCCTTCCACGATCCACAAACCCGCAACCTCGTTTAATTCAAGAATGTCACTTGCAGGACCAGCCTTACGTGCACCGAACGTTCCCCCAGTGCCGAGTAGTAACCCACGACAGTCGATGATGCGATCTCAGAACGTGAATCCACTTCTGCAAAGTGTGTCAAAACCTCAGAGTAGTTATGGTAGAACTCCAATGTCAAAGTACAGTATTTTTAACTATCACACAAAACAATAAACTAACTGAGTTCGTAGTTCAGTCAGACGGGGCTCAATATGGGGAGGAAATGCTAATTTAGGTGTTCCATCAGGAAGTCAAGCTGTGAAGGACAATCGACCGTTGCGCGACAAAGCATATCAGGCCAAGATGAGGCAAGACATCCAGGCGTATTTACCAAATGATATCACCACACAATCACTTTTAAACATGACTGGGGCAGATTATCGCCGCATATTTGACATTCTTGTGCGAATACTGGATCCCGAACATCCTTTCCCTGAGCGTTATCGTTTGGAAGACGAAATGATACCCACTCTCAAAGCCTTGCAATACCCTTATGCCCACCAAATCGACCAGAAATGGTTGGCTGCAGTCGCCAGTCCCCATTCATGGCCTTATCTCCTTGGTGTTCTGCATTGGCTAGTTGAGGTGTGCAAAGTGCGTATATTCATGTCCCGTTAATATTTTTTGTCTCATTTTTGCATAGATGCGGGATGACTACATGTATAGTAGGCATCCAACCATTCAGAACCCTTATGATATAGACGAGGAGTTCGACCATCCCCTGGACCACAAAGCCCTAGCTTTCAAATACCACGAAGACACCTATACGATGTGGCTGGACTTAAAAGACGACTTTACGGAGTGTAATCTGGAGATGGAACAGCGGTACAGTCAGTTTCAATTGGTTGAAGTTTCAAAACTTTGTTTTTGACAACTCTGCAGACAAGAGAAATGAACGAGTGCAGCTTGAGCTGAATGAACAGAGTGGGAAGCTCAACCAGGCCAAGATCGAGTACAACAACCTCAAATCGTCTGCGGTATGTTTTTTTTCAAGTCCTTAACATGGCCTACGGCGTCTAACACCTATTTAGCCCTCTATCGCCGAATTGAAAAAGCAAAATGAACTTTTCCTCAAGGACGGAGAAAAATTGAAAAAGATTTTGGAACAATACGAAAAGCGAAGAGATAAGGTGACAGAGCAGATTGCATTTGAGAACAATGAGCTTGCCAAAGCAGGTATGCCGTTTGAATACTCTCTTTTCTAGTTACTCATTTTTTCTTTTCGTCAGAGCAATTGGTGGAGTCTCTGAGAGCAGAACTGGGGACGCTCACAGACACTGTCAAATCTCAGAACCTGACGCCCGAAGAAGTCATGCGGATGAACACAGATCGGGAGACATTAACACGGAATCTGGAGGATCTTAAACAGAAAATCGCAGAAAGCCATCGACACGTTATGAACCTCGAGGTTAACGTCACTAATCGTGCTGCGGCAGCGGAGGAAGCTGTTGACACGTATACTAATATGCTGTCAACTCTTGAGCTGTTCCCTTCACCGCCGGAACCGTGGCAGGACATTGATCTAACACTGGAGCTGAACCCCGCAGCGTCAAATCCACAGCAACTCCTGACAGGCGCCGATATCCGCAAAGTCATTAAACCCACGCTGGGCAACGTCGCCGAGTCTAAAAGACTAGAACGCGCAGCTATCGAGAGCGAAAGGATCAAAATTGACAACGACCTCGACCAAATAACGACTGAATGCGAGAATCTTGATGACGAAATCGCCGAGGTTCAGAAGAAAGCTACGCATCTCAATGACGAGGCGGATAATCTACGAGAAGTGGGTCCAGAATAATTTACAGCGATGATCAGTTCTCATATCTTGGTTCCAGGCAACTCAGCAGGAAGCATTGATGGCCAATGCAGAAGCCGCTGGCCTGGAACGAGAGCTGGCTAATGCCCGGACAGCAGCTATAACCAGTGGTCTGGGTGTCAAATCTGAGCTGCACGCGGTTCAATTTAGGTGAGTTGAGTAACCATATTTGTTTTCGACGAATGGCTAAGGGACATCACTCCTTCAGCTATAAGGAGCAAATCGAGAAGGTTACTCGCTTGAAGGACGATACTATACGCGCTATCCTGAAAAATAGTCAGGAAATTGCAACCTTCAAGCAGGAAGTTTCACGACATCTACAAGAGTTGCGCGATTTTGCGGCATCAGATTCATAGTTATCCTCTATCCTTCGTTTTGGTTCTTTTTTGTATTTCTCTGCGCTGTGCTATGCTCGTTATGTATACTATAAATCTGTAATTTACCTGGAGGGGATCGTTTGCGAAAGAGGTATCTATTTTGGCCCCTCTTTGGTTCCTTGATCTCGTTTTCTATTCCGATTCGCTAACCAATATCCGGACGCTAGTGACACCCGCCTGGATGATGTGAGAACACCTGCAAGTCGAGGCCCCATCAAGTGGCCATTTAGGCAGTCGCGTAGCGATTGCTTACTCGCGGTTAATTATATCACAGCTGGGTATGGCTATGTGGAAACGACTCATATTATCACATCTAGCGAGGCCTTGTTCAACTCTCTTTAAGGCCTGAAGCACACCGACGACTGGAAGTTGTTACCCGATCAAAGCTCAATAACAATGGGTTGGAGGACTCGCGGCACTATATTCATCTAGACACTCATGCTTGACACGCATCCGTGGTGGTTGGAAGCCGTACTTTTACCCATCGGGTTGATACCTGCAGATTCGGTGCTATCGCCGTGAGTGTTTCTTTCCAATATAGGTGAGTCATAACCATCCTATGCTCAGATATGTGGAATCCATGGATTCTTTCTGAAGTTTAAAAATATGGCATTTCCGATGCTATGGACTCGGTACCTTCAACCTGGTCAAATCTATCCATGCATCCCCTCCCGGTTATCTCCAGCAAAAAGATAAATCCTCTATACTTCGAGCTTGACGAGCGCGCTTCATTGACGGTCTCACAGGGCCGCTAAGGCCAACGCAGTTTACTTCCGGTTTATCATCAAGGCTGCCGAGAGATTAAGCTCGATCTGCGTCATCTCCAATGCGCTCGCTATGTTACTCCCGATTTAATATCGCTTCTCATTCTCATGGCTGTGTGACTGCCGACGTGAAACAAAGGAATATGCATTGAGAAAAGCTCTAAATGGAATTTGGGCCCGCCTACCTTGGAGATCCACAATCGTCCATCAAATCCTCTTACCATTGCCTTGTAACCCCTGGGGCCTAACTGGTACTGCGACACATATTCGCATGGTCCCGACGAACCGGAACGTCGGAAAGCTATGGGACCGGCCAGCACTCTCCAATCCCTGCGACTTTACTCCTTTCTCGAGCTCGTGAACTTATCTTTTTTGGAATATTATTCTGAAGTGCGATTTCCACCATAGCTCCAAAGTGTCTGCGGATTATAAAAGACACTATCTCTGGGTACCCTCGATTTCCTCGCTCCTCACTAGGACTTGTTCCTTTCATCTACCCACGACTTACCATCGTCGATTCGCCTTTCTATCACAATGTCTGACGAATTGAAAGGACGTCCCCAGCCAATCGTGGATCCAGAGAGCGGCAACTTGGATCCTTTGCCTCTCCAACTTAGCGAGAAAGCACCTCTACCCACTCTTGAAACCGCCATCCCTTTGACTAAAGAAAAGGAAAAGCCTGTAGTATTGGCTCCCAAGCCAGCGCCTAAGCCAAAGAGACAGGTCCCCAGATGGGTTCTCTGGAGTCTATGGTTCAACACATACAGGTATTCGAAGTTCTCTCTTAATATTTTCCGTTCGGTGTCTCATCGCTTCGAATAGGAAATTCTTCACTTTCACCTTCGGTTTCAACATGATCGGCCTTGCCCTTGCTGCCTCTGGTCACTGGCCATACGGTCGCAAGTTCGCAGGCTCTATCGTTGTTGCTAACTTCAACTTCGCCATTCTGATGCGCAATGAAGTCTTCGGCCGTCTTCTCTACCTCTTCATAAACACTTTCTTCGCCAAGGTTAGCATGCTTACCTTTCGTCTACTTATCTCGAAGCTAATCACCGTTTGAAAACAGTGGCCCCCTCTCTGGTTCCGTCTCGGATGCACATCTGTTCTCCAGCATTTGGGAGGGATTCATAGTGGATGCGCTCTGTCTGGTGTCATCTGGTTGCTCTACAAAGTTGTGATGAACTTCATGAAACTCGATGTTACTCACGACGCCATCTTGGTCATGGGTCTCGTCACCAACCTTGCCGTCGCTGTCAGTGCCCTCAGTGCCTTCCCATGGGTTCGAAACACGCATCACAAGTATGTTGGCCGCTGTCGCACATTCTTCATCTCCTGACCACAATAATAGTGTGTTCGAACGTCACCATCGCTTTGTTGGATGGACTGGCCTTATTTGCACATGTATGTACCTACTGCGCATGTTCATGAAACGCAGTCATTAATTTTCATTTGTTCGATAGGGACCTTTGTTATCCTCGGCGATACCTACGACTCAACAACTCGCTCGTGGAATCTCAGCGGTGCTGCTCTCGTCCGTCATCAGGATTTCTGGTTCACTATGGGAATGACCATCTTGTGAGTGTCTTGCCATAATCAGAAGAAAAAATGCAGCTCCACTCACGAGCATTCTGCAAATAGCATCGCTCTCCCCTGGTGTTTCGTTCGTGAAGTCCCGATCGATATCGAGCTTGTAAGAGGCTCCATGCCCTGAGATTAAAAACCTTCTTCTGACATGCTTCCTCCGTTAGCCTTCTTCAAAGGTAGCTATCATTCGCTTCAAGCGTGGCATGCAGCAAGGTCTTTTGGGCCGCATAAGTCGCTCGTCGATCATGGAATACCATGCCTTCGGGATCATTTCGTAAGCGCCATCATCTTTCTCATGTTGCCATAAATAGCACACTTACCCGAATCTATCTCGCAGTGAGTCTCCGCACGCAAAGTACCACTACATGATCGCAGGTGTTCAAGGTATGTTCTAGAATGCAGTATCCTGTGGCAAACGCAAATGCCGACTGAATGTTACAGGCGACTTCACTCGCAGTCTCGTTCAAGACCCACCCAAAACCATCTGGACCCGTGAGTTGAAGGTGAGGCATAATTATCATTCGTCTTCTTTTATCCGCGGGAAGCTCACGTTTCGCAGTTCGCCGGCGTCTCCAACACATCAACGCTGTACAAGCGTGGCATTCGTATCTGTACCGGCACGGGTATCGGTGCTGCCCTCTCAACCTGTCTGCAGTCACCCTACTGGTACGCATCCCGTTCTCTTCGAACGTGTCAACACTCATACTCATTGCCTTCCGCTTGCTTCGAACAGGTATCTAATCTGGATCGGTGAGTCTAAAATAAGGTTTTGCGCAGCACCTAGCACGTATTGATGCTTGCTCCTCTCAAGGTTCTGAACAAGAAAAGACCTTCGGCCCTACCATTAGCGGTCTGATCCACAAGCATATCGGCCCCGAACGTCTGTTGCTTTGGGATAGTAAAGCACGCGGCGGTCGTCCCGACTCCATGAAACTCGTGCAAGAGGCTTATACATATTGGAATGCTGAGGGTAAGCCCATTAGTCACATGAGCGCCGTGGATACTTGTGCTAACCCCCAACGTAGTCGTCTTCATTACTTCCAACTACATCGGAAACTCAGAAATCATGCAAGGTTGCAAGGAGGCTGGAATCCCCTGCTTCGGAACTCTGTGGGATTTCGTAAGTATAATTACCATAGTTTTTTCCAGAAGGTTTACAATAATGCTAACGGTCGCTTTAGTGAAAAATGCATCACATTCTTTTCTCTTCCACAAAGCCCCGCAAGTTGCATATACATATTTATCTAATGGATGGATCAAGGAGATGGCCTCGTATGGAAATAGATTTCTTTCTCAACATAGTACTTTACTTTACACCCGACTTGGATGCCACACTGTATCAAATAGCCACGCGCAGTGCCAATTTTATTTTTCCGGCTTCTTGCCGTTCTATACTGTACCGGTTAGCTTCGAAAGTAAGAAGTTCTCGAGGAATTTACCACCTGTACGACGAAGTGTCACGATGTTGGACTCTGCTTTGACACCTCGTGAGATGGTTCCTCGACAGAAGCCGTTGATGCGTTGACGCTCAGAAGGCGAAGCAACTTCTGAACACTGCGTTATGACGATCGTTGAGGCACGAACCTTAAAGGGTCACTCCTGATATGCGGCGGGTAGTAGACTCGCAAGGGCGTCAATACAAGAGTAGAGCTAATATTATATACATGGAGTCTGGGGGTTTGAGGTGGAGGATGTTGGACCATCTCCAAAATAATGGTACATATTCGTGTATCGTCATACTTCAACTTCCAAAACCTGACCAGGTTTTCCCATCCACTTCCACCGTCTGCCAGGATGAATAGCAGTATTTGGTAATAGACAGACACCACGCCTCGCAAGTTCGGATACGACCTTCGAAATGTTACGGGTATCCTGTGGACAAGGAATAGCCGTGTCAGCTGCTGCTCCATGTGGCAAAAAGACGTTTATAAATCAAGAACTGATACTGACGTCAATTCCACTGTGCTGTCGACCTTCAAAGGGAGGGAGATCGAGGACCTGTAGCTGCGCAGCAATGTT
The DNA here is from genome assembly GCA_015501605.1 of Panaeolus papilionaceus. Classification (NCBI taxonomy): domain Eukaryota; kingdom Fungi; phylum Basidiomycota; class Agaricomycetes; order Agaricales; genus Panaeolus; species Panaeolus papilionaceus. Next base: position 492,271 of record JADNRZ010000022.1, on the reverse strand, counting down.
CAGAGCCCGCCGTGTGGTAGCTATTGATGGCTGGTGGGGATTGCGGGCAAGATTCCCTATCAGCGAGGGTAAGCGGGAGAAATGCTCAGTCATACCGGCGTCCCTGACATCGGTGTTGTCGGCGGGTTCGTCTGGGCAGTCATCCATTGCAGAACAGAAGAGCGAACGTCCAGGACATCTCCTTGAACCCACAAGGGCATTTCGACCTAGCCAGACGACATGTTAAGCTGATAGGATACGCGAAGGATAAAATAGACCAACATTTGATATAAAACACTGCTTGACGACAAAGTCTCTGATATCGAAAGGACCGTCACTACACCAGCAGAATTTCTTGAGCCGTTTCCCTGTGCCTTCTTCGATAAGCCCGTTGTCCACCAAAAAAGCCTCGAGCTGAATTAAAACCTCTGCGAAATTTGGTGCAGCGTCAACTTGCTCCTATAAATAACTTTGAGCGCCGATACGACATCAATATAGATAATGAACGGAAGACTAACCTGGCTAATTCCGGTCAATTCTTTACAAAAGTCAGATAGCTGAGGTCTCCATGTTGGTTTGACGAATGTTCGAAACTCGTTCGTGATTTCAAGAACGGAAGCCGTGCCATCCTCATCTTTGTCTTTCCATTCCATAACACAGACGGGGAATTCCTGATGCACGCGACATACAATTATTTAAGCCAATGTGATCGACAGAGTTGCGATAAGAAACGTACAATGATTTCATTTGGATAATTGAAGTCTGTGCCCAGTTTACATGTGCCCTCGATATCTAGGACCAGGAAAGCGTCGTAAGGTTGACGCGGATGCAAAGGTTCGATTGATTCCGTTTCTGCTATCTCTTCGACTGTCTTCTGTTGCTTCTTTCCCCTTGACCTCCTTCGTCGGTGGCGATGAAAACGCATTTTAGACGAAGAAAGGGTAGAATCGGAGGTGCTTGGTTCTGGGATGACCTGCGTGGACTCCTTGCGAAGGCTCAGCCTTGGGAGAAAATTGATGAGAGCATTCACAACGGTGGGTGGTATATAAGTGGTTGTGGGATCATTTGTGGCTGGCTGAAACGCAGGGTACGGTTTGTGAATTAAGACACGTCGTAAAAGTGAACCTGTTGCAATCAAGACTGTGATCGAAGCGAGCCAGTAAATATGGTTTGCAGGGTCATTTAAAAATGATTTAAATCCATCCGACATCGCCATCGCCGTTCAGAACCAACCCTTAACGTAAAGGTACAGCAGCTAAGAGGATTGAGTACTGAGTGCTCTCAGGGGTACAATCACGTGTCCACTAATTTTTGTTCCCAACTGAAGCGCACCTGTACGACGAGCATCATTTAATCCCTACTTTTGACATTCAATTCTCCGTCAATAACTCATGGCTCACCAAAGAGGCGATGATTTGGACGACGATTTTGTTCCAGATGATATTGTAGCGCTATCAGGTGATGAGGAAGTTGACCCTCTAATTCTGGATGATGAAGATGTCTTCGTCAATCCGGAAGACGACGACCCGCAAAGCATTGATTCCGAAGATGACACTGAACAGCAGCCAAGTCAGCCACAAAACACAGCAGGTACAGATGCTAAGAAGAGAAAAAGAAGGGAAAAACAAAAAGAGCGGAAAGCAAAAGTCTGTCATTTTCTTTCAATTGTCTTCCAACTTTACTTATAAATATTGTCTTTCGAAAGTAGAAGCGGAAATTAACAGAAGCTGTAGAAACTATAGAGGGCACTCTCGCACAACAGGCGCCTAATGAACTTGCTAATTATTTGGTTTCTATGCAATCAAAAAGCTTTACCCAACTGTCTGCCATAGAAATGGAAGATCTACGGATTCCAGGTCTGTTTCTTGAGTGCTCATCACATCATTTCAGACTCAAGTTAACCCCCAGACAGCATCGTCCATCGCCGACACGACTTCATGGACAAGCCCGAGAACACTGGATCAACTCGTTAACTTTATCGTAAAAAGTAAAGTTTTGAACTCTTATTATGTTGGTCGCCTTTCCTAATATGTCATCGCAGCGCTTCCAGGTCTTCGCCTTCGGTTATCTCAGCGTTCCAAGTCGAATGGTGCCCCAACTCTGTTGTACATCGCACCCGCCGCCCTCCGAGTAGCAGATGTTACCAGAATATTGAAGGATAAGACCCTACGGGGTGAAAAGGGCGCTGACGTTGCGAAACTTTTCGCAAAGCATTTCAAGCTATCCGAGCATGTCACCTATCTCCGGAGGACGAAGATTGGTTCGGCTGTGGGAACACCAGGCCGACTCGGAAAGCTGCTTTGCGAGGCTGGTGCGTTCGTTTGACTTTTATCAAAATTTTGGCTCAACTTGGTACTAAAATCACCGTAGATGCCCTGAACACCTCCGCACTGTCCCATATCATATTGGACGTTACGTTCAAGGATGTCAAGGAACGCAGCCTCCTTGATATACCGGAAACAAGAAATGAAGTATTCCAGACCGTTCTGAACAACAAGGAGATCCTCTCAGGCCTCAAGTCCGGGAAGATACAGCTGGTACTGTTTTGATTAAATAAAAGTATTATATTACAATGGTGTGGTGTAACGATAGCGCTAGTTTTAGAAACCCTTAGGGTTTGTCCGGAGTGTTAACTGTGGACATAACAAAATTGAATATATATATTCAGCTATACCCGAAAGCTTGAAAGACATACCCTAGTCCACTTTGGCACTTTGTGGATTCCTTTTCTATAGCCTTCGGATGTTCGACTGAAAACGGTGTATTTGTCGCGGGCTGGCATCTCATGTTCCTTTGGTAGCTCCAAAGCGCGTTCCTGCCAAAAATATGGGTTCACGTCTATACCAGACCACATTGAATGCTTGACACGTACCAACGACTTCGTTTGCACACCACTTGCCCTTACTGCCTCAATGACAGCGTCTACCTTCTTTAGCCTTGCCCTAGCATTGGCCTTGCGCGTCACTGAAAGCTTCCAGGGTGTTTTCCTATTAATTTAGAGGTTAGTTGAGCTGTTTAACCAAAACAGTATGATCCAATGTAAAGCACCAGAGAAGACCACCGAGATTTACATGAGTTTGCCTGAATGCTCCAAACATCACGACAGACTAGAGAATGACCAAGAGGTCTAAAGTTGAGTTCGGAGGGGTGTTGAAGCGGGAGAGAAGGAATTTATTCGAGCGTGTGAAAAAAGAAACTAAGCATTGATTCCATTCGTGGCCAATGACTCTTGCAACTCAACATCGTCCTCAGCAATGACTGAAGTCGCCACACTCAATGGCAACCTTGAAAATGGCCATAACGACGTCGAGATGGGCAACGCTGGCTCACTGCGTTTTAGCAGTGGGCTTATTCTGCCACCTCCAGAAATAAAAGGTGCGCCAAAACACGTTCTGAAGGTATTACACTTGGTCACATACTGAAATTCTCAATTTATTCTGATTATAGCCGTCATCGATAGAACGGCACTGTATGTTGCACGCTCAGCGAACCCACCACAATTCGAAGAACGTGTGCGAGAGGGTCAACGCAACGACCCAAAGTTCTCTTTCTTGAACCCTGCCGATCCATATCATGCGTATTATCGACATAGAATGGACAAAGTCGCGTCCGGGGAATTGGATGAAGAGACGGTACACAAGGAAGAAAAGAAGGGTGAAGATGAGGCAGTAAAAGAACCAGTGGACATCGGATTGGAGCCTCCTACACCCGAGTTTACACTGGATCTTCCCCACATGAACGCTGTTGATTTGTACGTCCACAGCACTTGTCATTTTTCATGAACTAGAAACTAAATTAGATCTACAGGGATATCATGAAACTCACTGCTCTATTTGTTGCACGACAGGGGCGCCGTTTCCTCGATTCGCTCGCCCAACGAGAGGGTCGGAATTACCAATTCGACTTTTTGCGACACAACCACTCCCTTTTCGGTTATTTTAATCGGTTGGTGGAGCAGTATACCAAAGTCATCCAGCCTAATAAGGAGTCGCTGCAACAGCTAAAGGCGCAGTCCAAATGGGAAACCCTTGAAACCGCAAGGAAGTACGCCAAATGGCAGAAACATAAGCGCGAGAAGGATCAGAAACGCCAGGACGACCTGGAGGCTGAAAAACGTGAGTTCTACCCCTTGAATTTCCCCCAGAAACAGCCGTTTGATATCTTGTTTCAATAGGTGCATTTGCTGAAATTGACTGGCACGACTATACCATTGTGCAGACCATTGAATTTACTGCAGCGGATGCTAACTCGGAACTTCCTCCTCCAATGAGCTTGCAGGATGTCGAAAACATGACCCTGGCACAAAAACGCATGGCAGCAATGATTAATGAGACAACTGTGGATGAAGTGGAGGCACACAGGGCACGTCAAGCCGCAGCGGAGGCAGAGGCTGCTGCTGCTGTTGGCGGTGCTGGCAAGGGAACAGAAGATGATGCTGAAATGGAGCAGAGCGATGATGAAGACGACACTGCTGCTCAGAAGGCAGAGGAAGAAGCGAAGCAGAGAGCTATTGCACATGCCCAAGCTATGCAAGCAAGCGTTATGAACCCTGCTGGACCTATGAAAATCAGGACAGATTATGTTCCCAAACGTAAGATTTCGTTTTTCTTATGTCCGAAAGTTTCATTGACGATCATTCCTCTTTTTTCGTAGTGGACAAGAAGGGCAAGGTCGCAATGACTACCTGTACGGTTTGCGGACAACAAATTGCTGTGGATGAGTTACAAGAGCACATGCGTATCGAGCTTTTGGATCCCAAATGGAAGGAACAGCGCAACGTCCTCGAAGCTCGCAAAGCTCAGGCCTCAGAACTGCAACGAGGTGCAAACGTCGTTGCCTCGCTGCACAATCTCGCGAGGACCCGTGTCGACATCTTCGGTACAGAGACAGACGAGGAGCGCAGGAAGCAGGAAGAGGCCGAGGAACAGAAGAAGCGCAAAGAGAGAGAAAGGGTTGTTTGGGATGGTCATACTGCCAGCAAAGCCAATACTCTCGACAAGTTCTCCACCAATGTCAACTTCGACGAGCAGATCGCTGCTATTCATCGTGCAAAGGGTCTTGGCCCGTGAGTGATTAATGGATTCTTGATCTTAATTTTCACTAATTGAAACCACTCCGTTTAATAGACAAGAAGCAAATGCGATTGGTCCTGGTATTGGCCCTGTTGCTGCGCCTCCTCCATTAACGACACTGCCACCTGCACCTGCCTCGTTGCCTGCTCCTCCCACAGCTGCGACAGGCGCTTATTCTGCAGCAACGATTTCTTCGGGTCCCCAACCAGCGTCGGCATATCCTACACCTCCTGTTATGCTACCGCCTCTCCATTTCCAGGGAGGAGAGCCTGCTCAACCATTTGGCTTCCAGCCTCCTCCTGCTCCTGGTATGCATCCTACTAGGATGGCTGCGTTGGCCGCTGCCAACAGCGCCATTCAAAGCGTACAAGCTGGGATGGTCCGGTCGGCAGACCAAATGGAAGGCACAGAAACACCCCCTGCGAAAAGACAAAAGGTCGCGAAACTTCCAGGTGGTCAACTCTACCCAGAAGACGACTGGATTGCAATGCACCCTGTAAGTGTTTATTGCATTGATAGCCCCTTTTATATATATATCAACTGTCTAACCAATCCTTAAATTATCTTTTTAGCACCCTATTTCTCTATTAGTCCAAATGCCCAATGACCCCTCAAAGTCAGAATGGAAGCTCGAGGGGCAAACGGTCACTCTTCCCGATCTGCCTCTGAACTTGCTCGTCTCTACATTGCGAGATCGCATTGTGCAACATACTGGAAGTACAGTGGCACTATCCCGCATCCGGTTGTTTATGGGTGAAACGGCCTTGACCAACAGTTCAACTCTTGCCGCCTACAATCTCGAAGACGAGGATGTTCTTACCTTCAGGCTCACCAAAAAGAAGTAGATTGTTGTATGTTGTTCGTCTTTGCATTTTTTCTACCATGTTTTTGTCATTGTAATCCTACTGCTTCCATTCTCGTTGAGAATATACAAATAACTAATATATTATTGCAATAAATGATCGATATATAAGGTGTTACCCCACAAAACCCATTGGATAACCTCATCCATCGCAATGCTGACAGATTCTGCCGCCGCCATTTCGGTGTTTCCGGTGAGCGTTTCTTGCGATGATCATATCCAGCTAACGGTATGATGTCTCGCGAAAGTAGCCCTGGTCCCCAAGTCCCAAGCGAGTAAATTGGTCTGACGGTGTTCTGCTGCCAGATGACGACGAGCGTAGACTTGACATCGTTGACCACCCGAGACCGTCTGGTGTAACTTGTATGGATGGCGTGCCAAGCAGGGTTGGGACATTATATCCATCAATCCTCAATGTCTCCGAATCTGATGGAGACGCGCTGCCCGCGGACTGGTTCGTTGTACTTTCAGCTCCACTTCGAACCCGCTGCTTGACCGTCCCCGACCGCGGCCTTTGATGGGCTGATGTCGTGGCGCACATGCTGTGAGAGGGAGGTGGCGTCAAATGGCTCGTTGGAAATGTGGAATGTCGAGTGAGCCCTGGAATTCTGTTTTGAGATGCTGATGTTCCTAGCGTGGGCGCGGCAGAGCTGGGCCGTGCATCTGCGGGTACTGTGTCCTGCAACCAGCGCTCTTCCTCCTCGGTGGGTAATCTGGGTGATGTGATGTCTTGCTTGAAGACGGGGCAATTCAGATAAGGTGAGGCGCGGAGAGAAGGGGGGACAGGTATTTGGGGTGGCTGGGCAAGGCGCAGGGATGACTTTCTACGCGACTGTGAGCCTGATGAGGTGGGCGAATTCATGGGTGAACTCATGTGTAGGAAAGGAGACTTGGGTCGAGTCGACCGATGCAAATCATAGCGTAATTATAAGTCAACGGATGCCTAGATGCCATCTTGCCGCTCGATTACCAAGATGTTTGAGATGTCTTGCTTTTCTGAGTCGATGACTTGCTGCGAGTAAATAAGGTATCTATTATGCGGGCAAGGCAATGTCAGAACATCCAAATAAGGTCTCTGTACCTTCATAGTGAAACCTGATACATTGAGATCGCAAACAAGAGGGTGTCAAAGAACATAAATTGCAGTATTTGGAAGGAAACCGCATTTCCCGCTTGGTCTCCGTTGCACTTCGATATTCGATGGGTGAGGCAAGTCACTGTGAATCAGAGAGGTTTGCTCCACAGACTGACAGGAAGGGTGTCGATGAAGGCGTTCCAGAAGACTCATTCATTGAATGAGACACGGGGAAAAAGTAGGACCTCAGGAAATGGGGTCCAGTGCCTGGAAATCCTGACTCCGCTGCAGCAGTGCTGAGTAGACCAATGCGGTATCTGCTGGATGCGAGTGTTTACAACCTTTTTGAGCGGATTCCGTACGAGATGACGTCCATTACACCCCTTTTCTGTTCTTTAGCACTTCGTACTTCACTTAGCAGGGTTCTAAACCATAATACTTTTTTCTTTTCGCTATATTTTCATAACCAACCCTCTGAAGGGACAATCGAACTGGAAGAGAGCCCAACAGTGAACATACCAGCCCAAGCTTCGACAGAACGTGTTGAATGATTAGCTCTGTTAATGTCTCTCGATCTATTAACTGAGCGTGGTCGGAGCGACGCCGAATAATATGATCTATATATTAATTAGAGAGAAACCCAGGGGGACTAGTAAATTCATTAGGTCTGTGTCCTCCGAGTCGACTAGCACATGGAAAATCGAAAGCCATACCTCAGTGGTTGATAAATTTAGCGTCAGATAGCGCTGCATTATGGGTGTCAAGATATCACCCTTTTTTTCTTTTTATTCACAGCCGGACCAAGAATGTGCAGTAGACATGAACATCTGTGTGCACTGGCGGTGTACATAGCCATCAAGAACAATATGAAAGAGCTCAGTGACAGCCCCTACTCATATACACTGCAAATAAAACCAAACACATTCTATACTTAACTCAAACTCCTTCAAGCTCTTCATCACGGTTGTCTACTATTCCAATACCCCTTCATACTACATATACCCCCTACTCAGCTCACGTTTACTCCGACATCCTTGTCATATAGTCAGCAGTTATGGAATCTCAGCCAGGACACGGTGTGTTCTTTGTCGAAATCGACCAGTTTAAGAGAAAGAACCCTACCACTTCATTGAGGAATCGTAATCTGGTCTGTAGAACCTGCACAAAGGGTCGCAAACAGGCTGGCGGCAGTATGTACTGGTGCATGGGTGTGAGTATTACTACGAGGCTGGACAAAGAGTCGTCTAAACACCCTTTGATTACAACAGTGTGACGCTGTTCCCTACTGCTCGAGAGAAGTACATAACGCAATCCCATTGTCATATTAAATTCAGATATTAACAACCATTTGATAGTGTCAGAAATTTGACTGGTACTGAAGCTGTCCTTGATCTTGATTTTCGAAGTTCTAATCGAATAATCCTTAGGCCTCTACATCAAAAGCAGTGTCAGATGCTGCGCCATACCACAATCATCTACGATATTGTAGAGCGCGCTCTCAACCATCCAAAAATTCTGCATTACCTGCGAGTTGCGATTATCATCGAAACGAAACTTCTTCAAGTTCCTAAAATCCGTCTGCCGTCTGCTCGGTATACGGCCAACCTTAAAATTAGTTTGGATCCACCGGAGCCCATCCGCAGGCAGATGCAGCATAACTTGATCAACCAATTTAACGATACCGTGCTCTCTGGTAGAGAGCTTGTATTGCCACAAGGTGATGATGTAGCTGACCTTGCAGACGTTGAGGGGTGGTTGTTCATCCATCCTCTGATAACCTGTGTCAAAGGAGAAGGCGGTATGACACCCCATGATGCAATCGATTTATGGAACGAGGCAAAGAAAACACAACGGCACGGGTGGACTCCAGAAAAGGGAGTCAAGCCGTCTACTTCTGCTTCGTCATCCACTCCTACCCGTACCTACACAGTGCAACCAGGTGTGGAGAGATTCAAGAACCCTGTAATACTCACGGCATGGAATTGGGGTGGGACGGTTGTAACCAACGCATTAGAGATAACACCAGATGCTTTCAGAGACGCCAGGAGGGGTGCTATTTCAGATGACATGCGGATTGTATTTCCTTGGGAAGATCCTGAAAATCTAGTTCCGCACAAGACTAATCGAACGACTGAACAATTAATTATGTGCGTACAATTCATCGCTAGGGAGTTCACCAACCTGATTCATTGATTGCAGGCATGTAAACCAGTTCATGAGGATAGACGAATCATTGAACCTGAAATCGAAGATGGGGACACATGATAAAAGGTATGTTTGAGAGGATAGATTTGGTTGGCAGCGGTTACCTTACTCAATCAACAACGCAGGGTACAACTAGAACGATTGTTTGCTCAAATCATTGCAGATGTCTGATGATGATGATTGATTCCAAAAACCTGTATTTCTATGTACATAGGTAATGATTGCCATTCCAACATCAGTTTACTACTTTACACATGCATTACCAACCCTCTGTACTCAGTACCCAACAATCCAACTGCCTTGAGGCTTCAGTAGATCAACGGGTATTTGCGGGACCGTCATAAATATCTCACAAGCAGTGCACAGCAGTGCACCAATGACGAGGGAACATGAAGGATATACATAATCACAATCTCCCCTCCTGGTACACGGTGGCTTTATTAAAAGATAAGCCAAGACCCACAAAACAATGTATTGATACAAATGTAATACAAACAGATCCGAATAATTATAAGTGTGCAATTATTAAGAACAGACTATCCCGCCGTTTCATACCACTCGTCGACAGATAATTGCGAACAGGAGAACCAAAAGCACACAAATCGCAGCATCAAGAAGAAAAGGAGGTTTTTCACTCCGCCTTCGTTGAGCCTGTGCAGGAGATGAACTGAGTCGCTGAGCAGTGTGGGTAACGGTTGTGTGTTCAGTGGGTGAGAATGTGGATGAGGGAGATACAGATGGTGAAGTTGAGACATCGGAAATAACAGGGGATGATGCCACAGGGACGGCAGGTGCAGGGTGAACCGTTGGCGTGGTGTCAGAGACGGTCAATGAAGGCAGGGTCACAACTGATGCTGGAGCTGCTGCTATTGTATCTGAAGTTGGAGCAACAATGTTATCCCTTTCGTTGGCAATCTCTGCTCCCGTCATAACAGTGGGTTCCTGAGAACGATGGTCTCCATTACCAACTGCAGCAGCAAGCTGTTCTGAATTAGCCGAGGGCGTAGATGATGCTGGAGGATCAGGTAGGAGTTCTAAGTTTGTCTTCTGGCAGTGAGGACATGACCATTCTCGCGATCTTAAAAACAAGTCAGTAATGGATCAATGAATTTAAGAGAAGGTAGATTATGCGCTTACAACCCAGCTAATCTCCTCCTTTCTGAAGCTGGATATTCGATCGAGCCAACGCCAACCGCAGCTTGACCCTTCAAAGGGAAAAAACCTTGCAACCCAAGGATAGCTACAATGATGTGCTTTCAGTTAACGGTCAAAGGAAATCTGACAGATATGCATACCAGTACGCACACCCCAGGCAGGCTGCCATGATTCTTCATGATCTGTAGGGGCGTAAGGAGATATTCGGAGTAATCATAAATGCAAGCTCACAGTTGGTGAAACTGATGCAAATCTGATCATAATACCTTAGCTTTGCCATTACGATGCACATAACATCAGCTGCTCACCTTGGTGTTAAGCTCGAATCGACCATTCGGCGTGAGCATCATAATGGATGGTGGGCGGAACGGGTATTCTGCAGGCAGGACGATACGGAAGTGGTACAGACCGCCTTCGAACTCGGTTCCTGCGGAACCACGCAAGGTGCAATGCCATTCCTACATCACATTATGATTCAGTGATATGTTGGCTTGGAGTAACACGAGCTCGACTTACGAAGATGTCATCCTAAACGTGTCCACGACGTTTCATTTCTCGGAATCTGATAAATGGGCGATGCTGACATACCTCGAGCGGTGCTGCAGCATAGTCTGTGCAGGGGTCATTCGCCAATTCTCTGGCTTCCTGCATAATTCGCTTGACCGCTAAATGATATATCAATCAGACTTGTTGTCGAAATAAAGATGTGAAGAGCAAGGAACCAACCTGAGTTATTCTTGTTCAGTGGCGGCATTTTGAGTCTCGTTTCAGGTTCCAATGTTATGTTGAAGAGCCTTTGGAGAACAACTGAGTACCGATAAGCAGAAATAAGACTATACAATGAGCAAGAAGCTCTTATAGATGGTAGAAGTTCGGAACGAAGGAAGAGACGACGTGGAGGACTGTGAATAAGCTGTGACTGGAGCTAACAATATCCCCGCCAAATCAAGAGTAAGTAATACATTGACGTCACGTGCTTATAAACCCACTACTTGACCAAACCGAGTTTTTCTATTTCAATTTCTTACAACGAGCGTTAATTCTTTCTCTTCCTGGCCAGTTCAGCCATGACCATTCATATAAAAAAGCTTAAAGCTAGGCCGCGCAAAGGTCAGCGCATTCTCATTTATTGCGGATAATGTAGGTAGTAACCCCGTTTTCAGCCGCTCAAACGGTTATGTGTGCACCACAGCTTTCTTCTATGCTTGCGTGCTGGGCTGCCTCCGGGGACGTCATGTCCACAGCAGCATGCCAACAGTCTGCGGAGGCCCTGTACCAGTGTATGCGTACAACGGTACGTCTTTTATACGCGTTATGACACGGACATTTCTTCTGACAGCAAGGACCCTTCCGACATGATTTCTTATTTACCCTTGAACCCTCCGAAACACTCCATTGTCTCTTCAAACCATTCTGCATGTTCCAAACAGCCAATGCCAAAGAAAATGCATAAACCTACCATTAATTACCATCTCGCTAGATTGGGGAAGTCTATCCAGTAATCCTAATACCACTATTTTTCATCCTTCTGCAACCTTGAAATTAACGACTAAGATTGGACCTGGAATTCGAGCGGGATCGTCCTTCTGGACCGTCCTCACTTCTACATATACATATCTCCGCATGCTGCATGGGTGCTGGCGTGTTTCTTTCCAGTATTTTTAGGGTTTTATTTGCTGGTTATGTTTAGCCTTTTCTTCAGCAGGCGAACAACCCATTACCGATACCCCTACTTCCTTAACACCAACCAAATTGATCGCGGATACAGGGTTTCCCCATTACCCTTCCTTTCGTGCCGACTGCCTACTGCTTTTAATTTTAGGCGCTTCCGAAAGTTCATGACGCACCCGCGTCGAAAATGCAGCAAACTCGTCCTTGGGTCTTGTATACTTAAGCTGGAGTTACACTTTCGGTCTCGAAAGTTCAACGCGGCCAGCAACACCCCTGAAGCAGGTGACTGCCACACCTGCGATATCTCGTCAGTTTCACAGAATTTTCGAAACAACTTCAATTCTTTGGAATTCGTTACATTCTTCGTGGGCGCAAAAATGTGACGGTGATCTTGAAAAGCTCCTAGTTTTGAAGTTCTCTGTTTAGGTCCAATCAGCCCTAGATTGCCAATCACACAAGGATAAAGCTACCCACCGATCAGGCCCAACTCTCCACTTCTGGAGAAGCGCAAAAAAAGTGTGTTTGTGTTTCCCAAGTGCAGGGTGTTCAGCACGAGGACTCTACCCCGTGTATCATGGCAGGTCTTCCCGTATTCACATTGCCCCTACAGTGCGGAGAGTTTGACCTCCACATTTCAACCTTCCGCTCCAGCAGCTGCAAAGCACTAAATGTATTTATCTACCCCTATCACTGCGGGACTTGACAGTTATTCTAACGCTCAATTTGAACAGTTATGACTTTTCTTTGCTGTTTCGTGGTGAAGACCCAGTACGGACCCCTGTAGCCCACTCGGAATCCGCGTGTAGGGCGCCTGCTTGATCATGCCACGAGTCTCTAATGTGCATTATTTAAAGTGACAGCGTCTGAAGATTGACCTTGCCTATTCTTTTCCTCGATTCCTACAGTATCGTCTCCATCATCACTTATAAATCACTTATATATGAGTATTCCTGCAAACCCGGTGGCGGAAGAGGACATTAATGTCTTCTGGGACTTTGGTGTGTGCAAACAAGACTTGTAGGGTCGCTGAGACTAACTGGGACGATGATCGCAGAAACTACACGAGGTGGTGGACTTAGCTCCTCAGTTTCTACCTATGATCTAGTCAAGAACCTCCGAACTGCTCTCCGACCCTATGGAAAGTTAAAGAGTGTTCGGGCGTACTGGGATTTCTCCGGGCAGCTGATGGCTTCAGCGTCTTCCGCTCGGTCCGATCTCTCGTCGTCGGGAGTCACCTTAATTGATTGTCCTGCTTCAGGTCGAAAAGATCTTGCTACCAAAATGATGCTTGGTATGCTCAATCTTTACCTCGAAACGGAAGACTTATTTACTTGAATGACAGTTGATATATTTATTCACGCACTGGATCATTCACCACCCCATACATTCGCCATAATGACCGGAGATCGTGATCTGGCGTACGGTATCTCTACTCTACGCCTCAGGGACTATCGTGTTATCGTCGTCTCCCCTGTCGGTATCCCAGAACTTACAGCTCAAGCCTCTGTCCACCTTGATTGGACCAGTTCCATTCTAGGTCTTAGCCCGAGCAATGGCCTCGCGAGTAGTACGATCCCATTCACCGCACCATCCCAAGCGGCGACATCTGCCTTCAACATGCCAACCCTTACATCTGGATTCGCGCCGCAGCGGCCCAAAGCTGCTTCAGACGCTGCCCAAACACATGCACCCCTGAAATCGGTGGATGCACACCAACTTGGCGAAGCTGCTGAGATCGGACGCGGACGACAGGGCTCCATGTTCTCCAAACCAACCGAAACTGGAGATTCCTATAGCATGTATGGGGACCTTGGAAACCTCTTCGCCACCCCTCCACCAAAATCACGACCAGCACCTTTTGGCAACGTGGGTGATTCCAACATATTTTCTGGGACACGATCCAACTCGCGAGGCCCGCCACCAAGTCGAGGTGATAGCGGTGGTTTCGCATTTTCTCGTCCTGTTGGTGCTTCTCCGCAGGTGCCTGCTCCAGCATTCTGGGGTACGTCGACGCCGTCGTTGAAGAGCAAAAGGCGTGATTTCCCGGTCACGGAGCTGGACGACGTCCTCCCAACATCGCGAAGCTTGGCCTTCGACATACCCGCTCCTACCTCGACGTTCGCTCCTTTTGATGAAGCACCTTCATCATGGGAACCCCGCAAAGATAAAGGCAAGGCCAAATCTACCTCATTGGACGACACGATGCTGCCTAAGACAACGTCATCGTCGACCAATTCTTCTTCCTCTTCTTCGCGCGGCAGCAGTACTTTTTCGTTCGTCGAGAAACCTGCCACCTCCACGGCGCGCACTTCGTTGGCCGAGCCAATAAATGACCCAGATGCAAAGCCTGTGTCCATGCCTTTGCCCAAGCTGGAAGAGCCAGTGCAAGAGTCCGAGAGGGCACCGACCCCTCTTATTCCCGACGTTCCTGTCGTACATTCGCCTGAATTCCCTGAGGTTAAGTCTCTGGAGGAGAAGGAGCCTGCTTCGGGTACGAAGCCTCTTCAAGCCACTGCAAAGCCATTCGTGCCTCCTAGTATGCCAGTGCCTTCCGTGCTTCCATCTGGTACTTCTGTGGCTACTGCACCGGCGTTTCCTCAGCCCAGACCAGTTCAGACTCCAGATGCCACTCCAGCTCTTCCTTCAGCGCCAGCTCCTGCACCAGCACTAGCAGTTATTAAGCCAGTCTTTGCCGGAACGAGTACGGCCATTGCGAGGCCTTCGACCCAGCCTCAGACCCAGGCGACACCCGCAGCACTGCCAGTCCCGGTGAAATTCAGGACTCTTGTCGATGTTCTTAGAAAGCATGGTGGCCGAACCACCAAAAGCACACTCGGTGCTGCACTTACAAAGGCAAACCATCGTGTTTATCAGCTCGCAGGTGTTTCGAAGTTCGGGCACTATATTTCAGCCGCTATCGACGCGAACATTATCCAAGAAGTCAGCGATAGAGAGTCTGTTTCTCTTCGTGCCGAGTATCGGTGAGTATAAGTCGACACTGGGTATGATTTTTCCGCACTTCCCTTGTTTTACCCACCTGTCTACAGTTGCATTTGTATTCTGTCTATGTATTTAGTCGAGTTTTTCAATTTCAACGTTCACCGATATAACACGTGATACGACCGAAGACCGCCACCATGAGATCACTGCGCCCTCATACTACTTGATTTGGTACCATGATCCCTTTTAACAACAGCAAGTTTCATGGCCAAGGTCCGGCATGTCAATCGTCCAAGATGCCTGTCTTTTGTTCCTTATCTTCTTCCTTCATAACGAACTCTTCGTCTTAGTGTGTCTCCGTGGATGCAGAGGTCAACTGGGCCGTGCCGTTCAGGTTGCAGCATCTTTTACTACCTTCAAAAGCATTTTCAGGAAGTATGAAGGATGCAGAAGAAGTGGCCGTCTTTTGGGACTATGGTTAGCTTTTTTTTTTTTCATTAATTTTGGCGTCGTTTTGCTAAGAAATCGTGTCTTGGTTTTTAGAAAACTGCCCCGTCCCCACAAATGTCTCCGGATACGCGGCCGTCAATCATATTCGTTCATTGGCACACCCGTATGGCAGCGTCAAAGTTTTCAGAGCCTATCTAGGCCTCTCTGATCATCCAATCCTACAAAACGTCAAGTCTCAGAACACCCGTTCAGAACTTCAAGTTTCCGGTGTATCGTTGATAGATTGTCCACACAATGGCAGGAAGGAAGTTGCAGACAAGATGATAATTGGCACGTCGAATTTTTGATTCAACTCACCGGCGCTAATGATTGATTCTCTATTCATTTATACAGTCGACATGTTGGGATATGCAATGGATAACCCTGCACCGACAACTATCGTCCTCATAAGCGGAGACAGAGATTTCGCTTATGCTCTATCATTCCTGAGGCTTCGACGCTATCGAGTTATTCTCCTCACCCTTCCGAATGCACACATCAGTCTAACAGCTCAGGCAACTGTATGTTTGGATTGGGCCGTCAACGACGGCTTGAATGCAAGCAATACAGTTGAACCTGCTGCTGCCACAGTTCAAAACAAATCGTTGTTGTTGTATGCAGGAAATCAAAAATTTCCTTCAGCTGATACACAACACACCGCGCAAACGGCACACATACGGCAATCGGCCAACACCGAAAATCCCTTCCTTATAGAACAATCAATGAAAGTTCCTAGAAAAGACAGTATTGGCAAGGTCCCAGGCAACGGTTTCAGCTTATCACCCTCTGTCGAGTTAAGCGCAGCACACCGTCCCTCCAGCGCAAATACATCCTCAGGAGGCTCCTCGAAATACCTCACGCCAAGTGTTGCTCCTGAGTCGTATTCTAGCCTTACCTTGTCGCACACAAGCACAGTTAGCCAATCCCAGGGCGGATTTGGGCACCGGGTCACCTCGTCGACGGCTTCAGATGCATCAGAGGTAATCACCAACCCCTCCGAAACTTCATATCCCAAGGAAAGTACGGGGAGTTCCTTGTTGAATACATGTAATCAGCAAACTACGATTGTCGTTCCGACCAACAACGCTGCCCCATTGACGGCAGTTAGCGTCGTGTCACACACAATCCCCAAGATATTTGTCGTATTAGTGTTATACTTGCAAAAGTTGCGAGGTCAAGGGCAGTATAACCCACTTCGTACCCATGTCGCCGTAGCCATTGCTAAAGGCGGAGAGACGTATCGGCTAGCTGGTGTGCAGAAGTTTAGCCAATACATCGCTGAAGCTCAAAAGGCTGGGATTGTGATCCTAGGA
The DNA here is from genome assembly GCA_015501605.1 of Panaeolus papilionaceus. NCBI lineage: Eukaryota > Fungi > Basidiomycota > Agaricomycetes > Agaricales > Panaeolus > Panaeolus papilionaceus. Next base: position 475,510 of record JADNRZ010000022.1, on the reverse strand, counting down.
GGGTCAGAAGGTACTGCTTGGATCGCCTTGTCACCTAGCTGGTATTTCGCCAGGGATGCTTGAATACGACCTGAGGGTGTCGCAAAGGATTATCTGTATTTTATATGGACATGCTTGACCATACATGTACGGTATCATCGTTGGCCTCTAACGCCTCTATCAGGTTTTGTACCTTTGTGTGTGCCTCAGATTCTAGTTTCGTAGATTCTTTTGGCCTGTAGACTAACTCTGCTGAATGTACAACAATGTTTAAGTCTGAGCTGTCTAGTGATCGTTTAACGTCACCTAGAATATCCGGAGAGCAGAGCAACTGCAATCCATGTCAAGGTTAGTGAACAAAATCTTGAAAGAGGCCAACAAGTCTAACGCACTTCATATCTCTCTGGGTCAGACGTTTCAACCATATCTTCAATACCCCAGGAAAGGGCTTCCTCCAACAGACGATCCAAGTATGCTGAGGCGTCTTTCTCTTCTTCAGGCAACAAGACTGTGATACAACCTTTGTGTTCAAACATGAATTTGACGGATGACATTCGAGCGCTTGTAACATTTGTCAGGTTGGTGAGGACACATGTAAGAGAATATCACTGACTTGTGCAAGGTTAAAATTTCTCTGATGTTGTGGATTGTGCGGTTGACGTTGTCAGTGGCGCATTCTCTGTTACATAGGATGGGTTAGAAGAAACATAAGAGGCGGAAACGAGTGGAGAGTACTCAACACGATAATTCCAACATCATCAACCAATGCTTCGTACATCACACTATCACCAACTTTGTCTTTCGCTCCAGTTGCCTATGAAATGTAGGTGAGCCTAATGCGTGGCGACATCCAAGTCAAGGACAACGAACCCGTGCCAAAGCCTTCTCGATATTTTCCTTGGGAACACCTTGCTCTTTAGCTTTCTTCAAGGCAGCAGCCAGCTGCATGTTTTTGGAAGGATCAGCAGAGCCACCCACTTCCGTATGACCGTAAATAAATTAGACGGACGCGTCAATGTATTTTGAAATGCTCAACGCACGTCGAACAGCAACAGATATATCCTGTAAAAACCCAAGAATTAACCCAGAAAGGCAGAGCTTTTCGGAATCAAACGCACATGGTTGGCCCTTGCGTACAGTACGCTCTTTTGTGCATCATTTGCTCCCTTTTTGTCCTTGATTTTCGACCACTGTTCACAAGTTTAATTCCATAAGAACGGGGAAGCGACAGATATTAATAAATATGTAGTAGACCTTGTTATGACCTGCAAAGCATGTTGAGCTGGTCGAGAGTGCCCGACGGCATACAAAGCTCAGCCGAGAAGCATGGGGTAAAGACCGTGACACAAGTTTGTTCATATTACAGTGTAGGATTTGCCTAGGGGCGATTGAGCTAAGCAAAGAAAGACAGGCAAAGACCCAGTGGTAGACCCAATTAAAGCAGCAGCTCAGAATCAATGAACTTGACGTCTGATCCGATGCAAAAGCGTCTCACGGTGTCAAATAGGGGCTAACGGTACTCCTTCAAGCTACTAAATTTGCCCTTCAAGTCAAACCAATTCAGAGCATGCTATGGTACGTTCTCCAGACATTTGACTTTTACGAAGCGCATTTTCTCTTTAGTTGTACAGGACAGCTTCCACCAGCCTATCCATTTTTCGACTCATCTTCCACTCCAGTTCAGCAAGGTCTCGCATAAGTCACAGTGTCACCCCCACTATCCTTAATACTCTCTTTTTCATATGCAGTAAGAATAAATTCTGGCCTTTGATTGGTGTGAACATTGCCAAGGGTGATGAGTGAATGCATCGGGGTGTCGCTCGAGATCAGCTGTTTAACGATGGAAAGCTAATGGCGGCAATATTAATCAAATCACGACCAAAATATCGAATTATCACAAGAGCGCGTACTATATCACCGAGAAGCATTTCGATCATCTATGATTATTATAAGTAAGTGCTTGACCTGGTGTAATTTTGGATTTGATTGGCACTCACGACTTCGGTGAAATTAATTCGAATGACAACCCGAAGAATCTCGACATTGTCGACGTTGGGAGGGAGTGGATAGTTCGGAACGATCCTTGGAAAAATGAGCTCGAGCCACAGTGTCAGGGTGAACGAATTTCTCTTACCACCCTTTGGCTCTTAACAGTGTTTGTATCCAGCTCTGTTGGATATCGGGATACGTTTTCCTAAAATCGTCAGTGAACCGGAATGCAACGACAGGAAGTCCCGGTTCGTAGTCCTGGAGTACGATATAAGCCAAGCACTATTGCATAATTTTTTTGACCTACGCCAATGTCTGGGCTCTCGATACTTGGCCCGACGTGCCTTCCAGTAGCTCGATGGATGTCGCTAATGACCATAAAATACCCTGTGTTCTCCAATGCACGGCTCAGTAGCCTGGCGTTCTGTTGATCCTGTAACGCTGCGACCCGATAACCTTCATGCCCAAGATGGAGGAAGTTGAAGTATTGTCCGATGATGGGAGCAGCTGGTCTCGAGAAGTTCAGCGAGAATGAATATTGCACTGAACCTAGATAATGAAGTTCGAAGATGAGGTCCTTGGGTAGATGTGCTTTATCTCGCCAAACGACCCAGCCAACACCAACATAGCTTAGTCCAAACTTGTGACCCCTAAGAGATCGTCAGCATTTGCTAGAGATGTGAAGATGATACTCACGAGGTGTTAATAGAAACCACACGATCGACCCTAAAATCCCAGTCCAATTTGGGCTGGTGCTTGTTAGGGATGACTCTGCTAAAAAGATGTATAAATGGTACCAACTTACCTGTAAGAAGGGAGCAACAAAGCCACCAGACGCAGCATCCACTGGTTATGTTGTACTGGGTTAGAAAGCGTAAGGAATGGCCACATCAAAGCGCACCATGAATCGGAACAAATGTGCCCGTTTTCGATTGGTATTCATTCAGTAGTGTTGCCATTTCTTTAACCGGCTCGTAATGGCCCGTGTATGTACCTGATAAAAACGTCAGGTACTAGGGAATAGTGTATCGTGAACGCCGTGGCTTACTTCCGAGGATTACATAGACACCAATGGTATTTTCGTCGATGTATTCCATGGCGCGTTTTGCATCCAAGCAATAGTGTGTACTGTCGTCGACAGGAACGAGCCGACACTCGACGTCAAAGTATCGAGCAAATTTTTCGAGGGCCACTTGTGCATTAGCGCCCATTATAATATTTGGACTATAAATAATAATTCATCAATGTCACGATCAAAAAAGTATTCAGGCGACATACCCTGGTTCGTGGATGCTTTTACCTGCAGCTTTGCGGCTCGCCTGCCACATCCGCTTCATGGCCAGGCCGCCAAGTTGGATGGCTTCTGAAGAGCCCGTCGTAGCTGTACCGATGGCGTCCTTTGACGAAGGAGCATTCCACATCGACGCGAGTATCGATATACCTGAAGGGTGTGTTCGATTAAATGTATTCCTTTCTGAATCGCATAGTCTTACATCGAGTGTGAATAACATCTGGTGTGCCATGAGGTGTCAGTGCCAACAAAGAAGGAGACGAAGAATTAAACTGACGTGTGGAGGGGTATTCATCGGTATCTTAAGATTACGAATGAGCTGATGGCACCGTCAACCTGACATATATATATAGGAGACTTGCCTATGAGATTCTTGTTTACGTTTTCCTGGAAGAGCTGATTTGCCTGAGGTGGCATCCAGGTGTTGACAAAGGACGCCAGATTCAAAATAGTCGAGCCATCTGGGTTGAAATTAGTACAAGTATGCAATGTGTATTCGGGATTCCTTTTGACGTACCAAGGCTCAATTCATCAGTGATAAGGTTATACGCTGCATCGGGGGATATTCCCTAGAAAACACAATCTGAATCAATGTATAATTCAGGGATACTATGACGGTATGCGTACCTCCTCAGCGAGATGATATTTTGGTGCAGGGTTGGTTTGATATTTATCTGCATATGTTTTTATTTTATGCGACGACTGGGTCGAATTAATTTGTGGTTGACGGTCCTGGAAGGGGAGAAAGAGGAGACACTGAAACTGGTGACAAAAGTTGAATCATTCAAAGACATACGCGAGATAGTTGGATGAGTCTATCAGGGTTGATTGCCTGTATATTTTTATCCATGTGAGCACAGGGCCAGTAGGAGAAGGTTTAAGGCATGGTCGCAATCATACCTGGGCGAGGGCCATATTGCTACAAGTAGTTCGGGTGAAATCAGAGAGTGAGACTCCTTAACTTTCTTTTCGTCGATGCTTTATGAGTCTCAAATGGCGAGGCTTATTGATGTCATTGCGAAACAGCTTGGTGGAACCAAGACATTTGAAATGGCCAGCAGAGCCCCTCCTATTTATCAGGAACCCAATATACCTATAACCCAGGAACGAAAGGTGGTCCCATTCTGAACCATGGCACATCAGTAGAATTATTGGCGATGAACAGAAAAGAAGAGCAAAAATAAAATAAAGTAAAATAAAATAAAACTTGGGGCTACTGCATCAGTGTAACGTACGTACATTGATCAACCTTTCACTGAATTCAACTCCACCATATACCAGTATCAGAGGCAATCGCTGCCGTCTCTTCACCATATTTAATGCCCCCCTCCAGGCCTCGATTAAACATTTCCCGTAGTCGCTTGGCATCTTTCTTCGTACCAGAGCGAGACGCGTAGAAGACGACATCTACGCTTCGAAGGCGAGTTAGTCCTGCCTGCAGGAACCACTGTTCGATCTCTTGGTCCTGTCGAATAACACCATCAGGCTTTTCTGGGAGAGGCGTCTGCCATCTCGACTGGATCATAGCACTGAGTTGACCATCAATTGCCCGTGAGGTGCATTTAGTGACCTTGTCCAGTACCAGGGTCTTCAAGTGAGGGCACAGTGCGTCATTCACAGAAGTGTTGGTTCGGTACGTTAAGGCTTGCATGACTTGTGAAGAAAAGTTTTCGATTTCGTCAAACTTCTTGGAAGTTTCTGATGGTCTAGTTGAGCACAGAGCAAGAGAATGGAGTGTTGGGGACAGATGTTGCAGGGTATTAAGAAGGTCCACCGATTCATTCGGGAAATTTCCAAGGGTTAATTTCTGAATTCGCGCTCGCCAGTTGTCCTCTAATAGATAGTTTATCGCTGATGAGAGCTGGAATGGATATGGTGTATTTATGAAATCAATTTCTAAGTGTTGAAGCATAGGCGTGATCAATCTGAGGAAGAAGCAGTAATCGAGAGTGCTGACAGTAGCAAGGGAGATCGTTTTGGCCAGGCATACGACTCTGTGGTTTTGTGCGTGGGGTTTTGGTAACAGGGGTAGTGTATATATGCCGTGTAGGATCTTCGAATTGTCGAGGGTGAAGTGAACATACTCCGTCAGCGCAGAGCAATCATCTAGAATGGCGAGTGCCTGTTCTGGGGCCACGGGACAATCAAGTTTCAATTGCGTAAGTTGACGATAGTGAAGCTTGTATTGTAGTATTTCGGAAATGTTTGGCGCCGTCATACCAGATGTTGCGAAGGATATCAGGTTAGGTGAACCCGAAATGAGATTTCGCAAGTCCTCACATCGCGCAGCGGATCTCGATGACATGATTCCGTCAGTACTTGACGCGGCAATGTACAATTTCTGCAGCGCTCTTGTCTTGATGACTCCAGACTGAGAGTTGAACCACTTGCTTATATTGAGGTAAGTTCTCCATCCACGAAGGATGAGAACCTGGAGCCTTGGTAGTATCTCCCGAATTATCTCCAATATTGCAGGCAGTGGTCCAGAGGACCTCCATCCTGCGAGATCCAATTCAACGATCATAGGAACACTCCCGGAATGTTCGATCCATGTGCATGTTCTGTTAACCAATTGCTCAGGATTAGACACGAAGAGGCTGCCGATGTAGATCGTATCCCAAAATAGCGGATTGTTGTAGATGATGCCTTTCCAACGTTTGCAAATGAGGCATGTCTGTCGAAGAAAGCAGAGGTATTCTGAGGGCTTTCGGGCCGTGTAAAGCAGAAGTATTTTGACAATCAACTCTTCAGGGAGGTTCATAAAATCCTCGGGGTATTTATGGGAAGGGAACTGCAAATAACACAAGGGTCATGAGAATGAGCATAATGAATTCTGCGGGAGTCTGTTGGTTCGATTGGCGCTCACCTCATCTGATGTCTGAATGTTGGTGTCACTCCCGTCCTCGTATTCCGTTAATGATCTGGAAAGGGAGGCTATCTTCAAGTTCTGTTTTATGCGGCTCAACATTTTCGAGGAGCAAGAAGACAACAGAAAGACGTGAGAATGCTTTGGTCCTGGACGAAAGAAATTGGATGACTCCTGTTTGCTCCTGCACGTCAACTGGTTTCCCATGAATCTGAGCAGTGCTATTTTATTTAAGAGCCTGTTCCTGGACTGACTGGTCTGCTCAAGAGTAATTTTTACTGGCAGGCATTTCCACGCGCATTCTGGTGTAGTGTCAATCGGATATGTTCATAGTAAAGACGAGAAAGTCGATTGTAACTGGGAAATTTTTAATGACCAAGGAGAAAAAGGGTCGTTGAGCGCGTCGGTTCGAGTCTAAGTGTTACGATACGGCACTTTCGAACTCCGCATTCTACTCAAGTTCAAATGGTTACTTTTTGTCTCGGACAATGACCCATTGTTATACTATCATCCGATGTAACATAAGGTCGTGTATTCAATCATATCTGAGTGGTTCTTTTATATCTGCTTCTTCAATTCGAACATCTTACCGCCACTCTTCCGAGCTCAACGTTCCGTGCTTCGATAGTTTCCGCGTCCTCTACTGTCAGCAACAAGAATGTCTAACCAACCTGCTAATCGTTCCAGCCGGGTTGCATATTTCTTTGATGATGTGCAAGTCAGGGCGGTATGACCTTTCTGTTTACATGTATCGCGGAAGTCATTGAACAGCCGTATACCTAGATATTTACAAATTGTATCCCGAAGCCAGTGGTGTCATCGGTGGGGCAGAGTTTTTAAAGTAAATTGAGGACAACACACTGCGTTCCCTTCTACTCACTTTTTTCCCCGTTTGGACATTCTTAGGTACTGTACCCTTTTAAATTATTCGGCAGGGGGTGGGACATGGGACAAATGGTAAAGTTCGGCAGGAGGTTCCGGTCAGGGGCTGCTCAGGGTGGTTCGCCCTATGGACAAGGTCAGTTTCTCGTTGTCCCACCTGGCTAGGAGGCCGGGGACACGGGACAGGTGTCTCGATTCGGCGTCGTCAAGGGGGGGTGGGACAGGGGACCGCCGAATAATTTAAAAGGATACAGTAGTATGATTGGTGAATAGAGTCGTGGGAACAGTTTGTGTCACGACAGACGCTCATCCAGTCGAAGGTAAGTAGACACGATGCTCATGAATCGGAGGGATCTTTGTATTAACAGATAGCTGCGCGTGTGATACACATATTAGTCAGTCATCTTGGGCTGATATACGTAGAACCCTATCCAGGGGGTACACATAAAGAGCGGGGGCCCGCCGTCGAAATCATCGTTAACATTAGTTGCAGGCAAGCAGTCCGAAGCGATTTACAATACAATCGTCTGTAAGCAAATACTTGATTAACGAGGGTATACCAGTGATGTAAGAGAATCCACTAACCGAGATTCACCTGCAAGCCAGGTATGACTCCGCAGTTGCATGTCATAATGGATCCACCAAGGCGGCAACTACCACAGCCCGACAGTGCAGCAAAGTTTCCACTGTACACGTGAGAAAGAACGAAGAACTTCTTAGTAACTTGGCCAAATGGAATTAAAACCATCTAATTACTTGGGTTGGCACTGAAGTATGAACTGGCCTGGGGAGCTATTCAGACCAATACAAGCATTCAGATCGAGGGCACTATTGGTCTTGCCACCATGGCCGTCGCCGCAGCTCGCACTCAAGAAATGATCTTGTGAGAGTTGAATGTTGCTGCACGTTGCGGAAAACCCTCCCCCTGCGCTGGCGTAAAGAATGGCATTAGCCATCATGATAACTCGTAGAGCGAAAGCATTGAAGAGCTGCATGTCGAACACTGAGAGTTGGGATGTGGAATAGGACGAGATTGCTGATACTTTTTTGTGCCGCCAACGAGCGAGACTTTTATAGGGTAGAACCAAGCGCACAACGGGATGATACCCAGTGTTATTTTGAGCTGTAGTCGGCTCCACAGACGACAGCAAGTCCTACAATAATTGCAATGTCCGTAAATTGCGTAACTCTCCGTCAATCCCCGCTATGAAAGGACTCGCGTAATGCAAATTCTCCAAAGCGCCGAGCGGCATGGGGTGCGCTTCTTACAGTTATTCCTGGTGTCAATGGTGCTGGTGAAGGTCAAGTCGATCGATCATGCCATCTACGTTCGCTTCTAAAACATATTATATTGATTCTATAATTTTCGAGAGCGCTGCCAGGCCGGAGTTATTCCATTCTTGTAGATATCTTTAGCCAACCTAGTTCATTGAAATGTGTGGCCGATGTCACGACACCACATGAGGGGTGCGTGTAGGGGAAGGTGCAAGCCCGGCCTCATTGGAAGATGAGTCACTGTAGTCTATGGACAAACCGGTAAATGATAAAACAGGAAAAGCAGGCAATGGGATACTGACTATGGTCGAAGTCAAAGCTAATAGCAACTTAGAATTCTGGTAGTAGCTACATAACTCATTCCTTTCCTAATCAAGTAAAGTCGCTGTCGTCTCCCTTTAAAAGCTTAGTTGCATGCAAGAAGTCCGAAAGCGGTTTGCAACGCATCTGTCTGTAAGACAATATTATATTCATTAACACAGAGTGATGAAGTACGATGAGTCATCCGTTACTGACCAAGATTGATTGACAACCACATTCCTGCTCTATTCAAGTATCATGAATTTTTATTATGGAATTTATATGTAAAGTCTAAAATGGGGTTTCTCGATCGTTTTTGGTTCCTTTATGTGGTGTCGTGTTGTGGTGCCATGGATCATACTTTTTATATGAAGCAATGGGACCAAAACATGCACATGAGTATTAAGCGCTAAGTGCTCGTCCAACCCAACAATGTTGTCCAAGCTGGGAAACTCTAACTGGCCAACTGCCGAGACTGAAATCTCCTACCTTTTTGTCCAAGTTATGCTCGTCTCAGTAGCAACCATCCAGCGTAGACAGATTTTATGCAGGTGTGGTTTTACGTTCTCGCGTTCAACTTCTGCTAAAACATAAAATAAATAGGGCCATACAGCGAGATACACAAAACTGAACGGACGAGGTTTAACAAAGCATATGAGCAAGCTGCAAATCTCCCATAGGCACAGTGCGCTAAATAGCATTGCGTGAGCACAACAGAAGGCCACAGAAAGCACATTGCGCATACCGAAGAGCCTTTCTTAAAGCACCCAAGCTTTAGCTCTTCGAGGGCACTCAGACTCTGCTGTAGCTGCAGCTCGATCTGTTTTAGTTGATCAACCAAGTGTTGCAGACATGCCAGATTGGTCTAGCTCTCTTCTTGTCTCATGATGGAGTCTAACGTCTCGCGCTGCTCTTTGGCAAGTCGCTGGATAATGCTATAGAGAGTTCGACCGGCATCCGTTTCTTTGATAGGTTTTCCGAGTTCGACAAGCTCCTCTTGAATATGAAGGATTAATCTGTACTTTTCACCTTCACAAACCCTTGCGAGGAGTAGGTCGGCATCGTTTGCCGTGTTGTGAAATTTCTCAACACAAGCGCCCAGCGCGGATCAAATCCTAATTATCAACGAAATACCAGTTAATGTGTGACGCATGCAGTCAAGATAATGCATCCACTTTCCAATGCTTTGAATTCAGTTTCGTGATTCGAAAGTCTGTTGTAGACTCCTTCCAACCATCTTATCCTCACATCTTGGTGGCGAGCATGACCTTCGATGCAGAGAATCAGCCCCTCAAAGCTGCCCGAACATGATCAGGTTTCGGTTCGCTGTTGGTGTCATCGAATCCTGGGGTAACGACAAGCACGAATTTGTCTCCATACACCAGATGATTTCTGATCCTGTAAGCCAAAACGGAGTTGGTGGTGGACTTAAGTTGTTCTCTCGCAATGCGACGTTGCTACTGAGGGTGCTCTGAAAGCACTTGATAAGTTGCCAATGGTACTTAGAGTCAGATAATACACAATGCTATACTTCCTTATCTACTATGTGCGCTCTGCGTCTGAGCCGATCTTGAGACATCCTGTTAACTTATCAAATGCTCACAACTCAAGTTCAAGCCCCTATTGGCCCTATCAACCATCAATGACGTCACCCCACCAGGTCCACACCAGGGTCGTAGCCATGTAAGATATCGCCTCCCCCCCTTCTGGCTGGTTTCCTTCCATCCACACTCACCTTGACTCAGGCTTCACCAGCCTTTACCCAAACTGAACTAACCCGATCATCATAAACCCTCAGTTTCGCTGTGCACATCAATCACCGCCTTGTCAGCCCATCGGCGCTGTATGTAGGTCAAGGCAAAAGTGAATATTCTTGAACATTCCCCTCCCATCCCCTCTCAAATCCCTTCCCTCCTCTCCTCTGCTCTGCTTCCCTCTTCTCTTTTTCAGTCTTCGTACTACAGTTCATTATGACACCCGCCAGTATCGCTCAAATGGGCAACGAACTATGATACTTAGTTTACAGTTGTCAACAATTGTACAACATACATGAGATATCAATTTAAAGAGAGAACGGTTCGAATAGCAATGATTTGTGTAATACTTCCGATATGTACTACTTCATCTTACACTATACTACAGAAAATGAAATTTTTAAAAAATTCGGATATACTAGTGTGGATATTTGTGTGTGTGTGTGTGCGATAGCCAACGCCCACTTAGCGCGTCTTGATGTTATTTGAATTCTCTCTTCCATCTAGTCCCACTCATCGTCCTGGGGCGCTTCACCCTTGCTGACATCATCGCCAACCACACCATTTTGCATTGGAGCATTATGATGAGCCGGCTCCGTCGTAGTAACGGTATTGACAATGGTGACAGTACCGCCCAATATAAAGAAACTAAAATGGGTTTGTCATGGTGAGATATGGTAATTTGGAAAGTCGAGCAAGGGCTTAGAAGAAGAACCGCTTACCGTGGCAGTGTGCTACGCAAAATGGCGAGCTCCTGTTCTAATGCTGCCACACGCCGAACCAGCATTTCAAATTGCTCGTCACGGCTCAGTTGTGGTTGCTGAGGCTGCAACGTTTCCGAAACCCGCCAATACAGAGCTAGTATAGCAGAATCTTCATGAAATAGAGATAGATGCAGGGTAAAGACATCGCTTCCAATCTGTAACCGAATTAGAAATGGGAAATTCCAAGCTATTGTCGATGTATAGACACCTGAGTTGCAAGTGAAAGGCACACTAGCGTGATTTCTGCATCATTAGCATCAATGGCAGCTGATCTTTTGTCGTTCAATCGTCCCTGTGGCCGGTCTTCTATTTCCTGTTCCAAGATGTCTTGGAGTGGTTGGAAAGTGCTAATACAACCAGTCAGCCTTAAATTGAGACAGAGTTTAAACACAGTTACAACACCAACCAAGTGAACGATGGGATGAAAGGTAGAATGTCTTTCATCCTTTGCTGGTTGGACCCGTATTCCGTGTAATTTTGAACAGCCAAAACAAACCAGCAAAGATGGAGACATGGGAATCCCAGAGATCTCTCTTCTGGCCAGTGTTTCTGCATGTATGTATTAATGGGTAGTTGACATATTTGCCAGAGACCACATGCCTGCACTGGCTCGATAACACTGAGAGCAAGCTCTAACAGAGAAGAGAATCCTGGGATATGAAAAACAGAGTCAACCTTGATAGCATATTTTAGTATATGGACCGTGTAGATAGTGATATCACGATGCATGATACTATACATTCCCCGAGGGATGTTGGTGAGTCCGCTGGTGACACTTAAAGTGGGTGGCACATATTCAGGAGTTGAGGAGAGGGTCGGAAATAAGGTTATTTCCTGTTCAGGAGTTGAGGAGAGGGTCGGAAATGAGGTTATTTCCTGTTCAAGCGATTGACGTGTCTGTTGCTTTTCACTTAGACCTGACAATGAGAGAGAGAGGAAAAACCTACATCATGATCGATGGTGAATGTGATTTCAATTTCAGATCCAAGTCTACTGATGCTTTCAATTGAAGTGGGTAACACAGATTCAAGAAGCTCGAGGAGGCTGGGAGAGAAGATTCCTTGCACCCCTGAGGCTGAATTACAGTGCTACAATTGGCATTTGAGTTCCATGCTCAGATTTCTTCGGTATTGGCTAGCTCACTCACCTGGCTAATTTGCTCGAAACGTCTCTCCTCAGCAGATTTAATCAACCCGAAGACTTTCCTCCTGAATATCTTCTGTTTCTTCGTTTCCAGAATTGCCTTGTCGAGATCAGCACGCAGGACTGCTACCTCATGCTGTACCCTGAGGAATTCGGGGTGCTGCGAGTTGTGTTTGTATCGGTGAGCCAGAGATTGCAGCTCTTCGTTCTTCGTTCGATAGTCTTGGGTTAAGCGTTCAAAGTCGTCTAGAAGAGCGCGGAATGCGCCAGTCCGTACTAGGTTGGGACATCTTGCTAGTTCCGCCTGGAGGCGAAGTACCTTTCGCGTGTTCTGCTGGGAAACAAGGGGGGTAATAATCGACCAAGCAGAGTTGACGTCGTCCCTCTTATCGAACCTCCCCACCTTGGCTCCATTGTCGATCATTTCCTATTTCCATTAGTAGTATTAAGGCATAAATTGAGTGATTCTCACCTTCCAGTACTGCCCTTGAAGCTGCGTCAGATTCGCTTCTGCAGACTGTCCTTGTGTAGGCAGGTCCCACATAGTCGTTACGAAAACGACACAACTAGCTGCCTCGGTACCGCAGAGCTCAACGAACCTATTGAAATTGTCGATGGCTGTCCTGTTCATCCTACTGTCGTTGATCCGGTGAAACCACAGTACGCCCGCAAGAACGAGCTTTGATTGATGTCTATGTCGTTTTGGAGGCTTTGCTATGAGTTTACTAGCGAAGAAACCATTGTAGTTTAGGACTCACTGTTGCTTTAACCACTTCCCAATCAGCGCGAGGGTTTTCTGGTCATCTCGGTAGGTGTCATCAAATCCTGGCGTGTCTACGAGCACGACAGAGTCGTCATGATTATGTTTCCCTGGTCTTTGTGATAACCGGTATGGCACGATAGCTTGGGTTTGTGACTGCAGGCTCTCCTTAGCGATTTTCAGAGCAGGGTCTTGAAGGGCGGACTCTATAAACTATCGGGAGTTCTGAATATGAGCCTTAGCACAACGAGAATCAGGTCTGAAACTCACCTGGCTCTTTCCAGCCCCCGTTGGTCCCATAACCCTGTTAGTAGGTGAGCGTGCAAGTCCATGACGAACTCAAAGAAATCAGTCAAATTACAGTATGATGTTATCAGTAGGATGAATTATCTCCATAGGTGGTATTGTCGCAGAGTGATTTAAAGGCAAGTGAGCTTGAATCGGAAGAACGATACGACGTCTGCCTGTCCAAGTGATGAAGACATCAAGGTTCACGCATGTCGTTCCAATTTCGGCCCTGTGTCGTGCTGCAGGTGCAAGGCACGTTGACCATGACCATATAGAGGCAATCAAGTGAACCCCGCATGTCATGAGTCCAACCTCAGGCTGTTGCTTCTTGCATAGCCGACGCTTGTGCTTACGAAGTTTCAGGCCACAGTGGTAGTCACCATCAGTAAAACACGCAGGTCTTCCGCTTTCGCTTTGAGGGAGGTCTTTAGCTTCTGGTGTTTTTGGCTTTCGGGGACAGGCTATGCTCCTTGCCTCTGGCTTTCATGCCCGGTTACTTGTTGCCTTTTACTATGGCGAAACAGTGGCACGCTACAACTTTCTTGTTTTGAAAGTATGGTTGGAGCTGGTCCGGTCCTGTCCTGCAGTATCATATCGATTGAAAACAATGGCACGACGATCCAGGGTACGACACGACTACTGGCACTGACAGGGTTCTGGTGTTCAGACGATTAGTCAATTATACCCTGTCCTTCATAGCCCGTGGGTTTCATTCGAGAACAGCTTCAAGCTTAGACTTACATATGAATATTATGAGTAAAGCTGAACTGTATTCCAAAAAAGACAACGCATTTCCTCCTTTACGGATCTACTGTCAGGTCGTCGTCTAATGAAGCGCGTGATCAAAAATTTCAGACTCATTACTATCTCTCTACTACACACGTCCTCTCGAAGTGCCTTTTCGAACAATCACCCGCAACACTCGGGTTGTCTATTATGCGTTTGCACCCTACACTTCGAATCCACTTCCTTTAGGCTTACACGGCTCACAACTCCCTCGCACCATGAACCCTGCCAGCAACGTCCTCGTTATCTACTGACGTTCAAAACAGACATGATGCCGCGGTCCATCCCATACTGTACCCTTTTAAATTATTCGGCAGGGGGTGGTTCGCCCTATGGACAAGGTCAGTTTCTCGTTGTCCCACCTGGCCAGGAGGCCGGGGACACGGGACAGCTGTCTCGATTCGGCATCATCAAGGGGGGGTGGGACAGGGGACCGCCGAATAATTTAAAAGGATACAGTATTGCGACGAAAATCCTGTGTGCATGGAAAATATCATGCAAACCATACAAAATGTGAAAATGAACAAACTACCCGTTCCCGATTTCAACACGTACGATTATTCTAAGCTTCAGACTGTCAGAACCACCGAGGATGGCTCGCAGTGGTTACTCGCTATGGAAACTTTGGGGTATGCTGACGCGTCGGGGAACAAAATCGACGAGTTCAACGTTCATACCACTCCTAGAGCGTGACCCCCCTTTTTCCTTTACTGCTCCGCCAGCCATGGCATACAGCGTTTTTCCGACGGGTTTGCTGCGCTCCCTGATTCCAACTTCGCTTTGTGGCAAGTTCAAACGAACTAGGATTAAGCGTCAGATTTGAGCTAACGCATCCTGGACTTATGCGCGACAGAATTATCCAGAAAGCCGTCGCCCAACCTCTTCCCCCACTGAAACCTGGCCTCCCATCCTTGCTCCATATTTCTTTCAAGTTTTCACATTACCTCGACAAGCTGGAGCCCTTTTAAAAGTCTCTCTCTGATTCATTCCAGTGGAACATAGAGTCTCGTGAAGAAGCTGAAGGAATTCATGGCAGAGTGGATGAGATATTGCAATCAGACATCCCAACTACAATGCTTCTTGCCGAAGAAGCCAAGTCGAAAGGAAACTATGCCTATGCAACCAATGACGCTGAAGCTGCCTTGGAATTTTATTGCAAAGCTATCGCCCACCTGGAAAAGGTGATATCTGTATGTAAGCCTACGCCAGAGGAGAAAAAGATAGCAAAGAGGCTTCAAGCGATTTGCTTTGCCAATCAAGCTACCACTTATCTTCTCCCTAGTCAAGGTCAGGAACGTGTAGAAGAAGCTTTGCATCACGGCATCCAATCGGCACAGGCAGACCATAGCTACGTCAAAGCGCATGTTTTTAGATCCATTCCTTATCCTGCACTTGAACAAGCCTGATTC
Source organism: Panaeolus papilionaceus (assembly GCA_015501605.1). Classification (NCBI taxonomy): domain Eukaryota; kingdom Fungi; phylum Basidiomycota; class Agaricomycetes; order Agaricales; genus Panaeolus; species Panaeolus papilionaceus. The sequence goes on along the minus strand of JADNRZ010000022.1, from coordinate 460,024 downwards.
CTGATCGAGCGCAACAGGTATATTCGCTATATTCGTCAAGTCACGGCTCTCGAGCGCCTCCAGAGAAAGGATGACGCTGTGCTTGTAAAGGCTTTGAAAAGAAAGGAGCTGGAAGACAGCATGAACCTAGTCGATCGATTGATCGACTTCCTCACGAATAGCGAGGGCCTTTCGAATGACGAAGCGGCTTTTAAACGGTGGTTAGTGGATATCAGTGAAGGAAAGGATTCAGATCACAAATTGACTCTGAGAGGCGAATGGGATCGAAGGATTAATGTTCGTCTACAGCGGTTAGGGTGTGCCAAATAGACCTGAGTATCCACGACCCGCCTAACGTTCAGCTGGAACTTTTGTGGTTGACCAGGTCCAAATCCTGGCCCAAATAATAATATTCTGAGTTCTGCCAATGCACATGACTTTTCTAATTGCCATCACTAAATCCGAATTTGACTGTACAAGTAGGATTTTGATCGGTTGAAGCACGGCTATTCACTTACCACCATACACCACTTATATACAACCTTTTCTTATTATTTCCCCTCATTCATTTTACACAATGCCACCACAGAAACAGTCGAAGACATTCAAACAACCTGCCGGCACCAGTTCCAGTAATCCGATTGCGGATCCCGGATTAATGGCAGTAAGGGGCAATGCGTTCTTTGCGGTTCATATAACTTAGGACAAATTGCTTCAATAGCTTCTCTTGAATAAGGTGTCAATAAACCCAGACACAGGGCATCCAGACGTGGCGAAGTGAGTTGTTCAAGTTGCTAGCTTTTGGATGTCGAATTGACCACTTCGTATGATTAGATTTGTGGATGAACATCCAGGCGAAATGGAAAAGTTGATGCAGCACATCGACAAATTGAACATCGATAATGCTGATACCGACTTCACTTCATACGATTATTCAAGTTTAAAATCTACCATTGTCGACGAATCATTTTGGTGTCTGCAAATCGAACCTATTGGGTATGTGGATTCAGCAGGACGACCCATCGAAGGCGAAGCAATTCATAAACCAGGCGCCAAACCCACGTTCGTGGTTTACTGCTACGACGATGCCGGTACATTCCGTGTCTCTGCGGATTGTGTGGGCCTTCCTAGCGCTGACTTTGTTTTACGGTGAGTCTGGAAATACCGCTCTCCATACGTTGCCTCGAACATTTGCCAGAACAATCCAGCGAGCAATCGTTCAGCCTTCTCCTCCTTTAGAACCCATCCTCCCCTGGCTTTTGCTAGTTTCAATCAAATTCTCTCAGCACGTAGATGCACTTCAGCCATTCTTGGATTCTCTCCCCAAACCGTTTCACTGGAGACTGGAGACCCGTGAAGAGGCGGATGGTGTGAAGGATGGTGTTGACCAGTTGAACCAGATGCACATACCAGTCAGCATGAAGCTGGCAGAAGAGGCGAAAGTAGCAGGAAATCAGGCATTCGCTGCAAAGGATAAGAAACTTGCTATTGGAGCCTACAACGAAGCCATCAAACACATCCAGGATGTCCTTTCACAAAACCCAAACGAGGAACAACTCTTCGAAGCAAAGAAGCTATTGGCAATCTGCCTTTCTAACCTGTCCGCCGCACACCTACTCCCAGTACCTTCGCCTTCGCCCAAACCCGCTTTGGAAGCTGCTAAAGCAGCAGAGACAGCTATGCCTGGCTACACAAAATCGTGAGTTAATATTTGGTGCTCAGAAAATGGCCAATAATGCTCGTTATCGACAGATACGTACGCCAGGCTAGCGCTCTGGGAATGCTTGGGAAAAAAGACGAAGCCATTGAGGCTCTGATCAGAGGTTTGAAGAGAAAAGAGTTGGAGGATGAATCAGGTCTCGTTGATCGCCTAATAGACCTCCTCACCAACGGGAAAGGTTTGTCTGATGAAGAAGGGGTGTTCAAGCAATGGATGATAGACATCACCATCAATGATAAGAGACCCTTTGCGAGGAGCCTGATGGATCTAGAGGGTGAATATAAGCGAAGAATTGGCGCCCAATTTGATAAGTTTCCAAAGCGATCGAAGTAGCTATTGGATGACGACAAGGAGGTTATGAATCGAACGTAACATCCCAGTATTATTTTGTTTCGCTGTAAATAGAACGTGTAATTATAATTTAGGCAAAGGACAATTTGAGGAAAATAGTAAGTTTATGTGGACTCTGACTCTGGCTAGTTGACTAGCTGTGCTGCCCTTCATCTTATCATCAAGGATTGTTTGTTATTTGTTTGCACTAGGACCATCGTTGATTAGCGACATTATTGGCCTTCGCTTCAACCTTCCTCTCCACCAAGTCCTCCACTTCGTTGTCTTGGACGGGAAACAGGACCGTCTACCCGCGAAGTTACAGCATATATGGTTTCAAGTTGATTGACACGTAACCTTTGCAACGGCTGCTGTATTTGCTTTCAATTTCCTGTGAACAATGCGGCTGTTTATCGGCCAGTCACCTGCTGTACAGAGTGTTGAGCGGGCCGTTTGATACGTGAAGAAGCGACGATAATATCTTCTTCTCTCCCAAATGGTCCACATGATTAGGGAAAAAAGTAGTCCTCTGAGGAAGCCAGAAAAGCTGTATAAAATCTGACCAATGGCGACCCAACATTTTACTCCCTGCTCTTCAACATGAAGTTCAACGACGGTTTTTGGCTTTTGAAGCACGGCGTAAAGCCCTTTTATGGTCTTCAGGTAGTTCGCTCTGAGAGTGACGAGACTGGGTACAACCTTCATGTCTCCACTCGCCCAATCAGACATCGAGGGGATACCCTAGGAGGTACGTGTGAACCGCTTCGCTGTTAAAACAGCGATTGACACAACCTCAAAGGCCCCGTTTTAAGTGTGCGGATTCATTCTCCAACTGAAGGAATCATTGGCGTTAAGATCCAACATGTCGCAGCTGGGGATCCTTCCCCAGTCATTAGGCTCTTCCCAGATGACGAAGCCGTCCCCAACGTCCAGCTCAACAAGGAGGACACCAAGCTCCTAATTCAGTCTGGAGACTTGAAGGCCGAGATCACTCAGAACCCATACACAATCACCTTCAAGTCGCCTAAGCGTACTTTGACAGAAGCTGGTCCGAAGCACCAAGGCGTCTTCGATGTTCCATCGAAATGGACTCTCACATCGGCGTCTCACAGTTCTTGTTTGACCCAAGACCCCATCTCGAACCCACACCCGGAACCTTTGCCACCCAGCGTGCGATACATCAACTCTGAGCTCAACACCTCTCCAGGAGAACTCATTTATGGAATGGGAGAGCAGTTTGGTCCATTCGTCAAAAATGGTAATGTAATCTCCTAAAGGGTTCACTAATTGATTCCTTTGATCAGCAGTGTCAATAGTCACACTGACTTGAATTTCATTGATAGGCCAAACAGTCAGGATTTGGAACCAAGATGGAGGAACATCAAGTGATCAGGCGTACAAATGCGTTCCTTTCTACATCACTAATCGCAATTACGGAGTTTTTGTCAACCATCCGGGCGAAGTCGATATTGAGGTTTGCTCTGAGAAAGTCAGCCGAGTCGGCGTATCTGTCGCAGACAGTACATTAGAGTACTTTTTGATTTATGGAGAAACTCCACTCGAGGTCAGTATACAGTGCATTGTGTCCGCAATGAAAGCTCACATACCTCGGAGATTTTGGAACGGTATACGCGATTGACCGGTCGTCCAGCGTGAGTGACCACGCAGCTGACGTTACTTGCTTGTCTAACTTGCGACGATGTTTCTAGGATACTCCCTGCGTGGACATATGGCCTGTGGTTGTCGACTTCATTCCTCACCTCGTACTCAAGCGCAACTGTGTCCGGATTCTTGCAAGGAATGCAAGAACGCGACTGCAACGTCCGGGTATTCCATTTCGACTGCTTCTGGATGAAACAATACGAATGGTAAGTCCCTGCCTTATCTGTTGTCGTCGTATCTTCTGAAATTAACTCTCCGTCTTTAGGTGCTCATTTACATTCGATCCTGACAATTTCCCCGACCCTAAGGCATACATCGCCGAAATCAAGGCCAAATATGGTGTCAAAGTATGTTTATGGAGTAAGTGCGGTAGAAGTGCATGTAGGGTTATGGTCCATTTAACTTATTTCAAAATAATTTGTAGTCAACCCGTATATCTCTCAGCTGTCGCCTATTTTCCAAGAGGGGGTGAAGGGCGGGTACTTTATCAAGAGAAAAGATGGCACCCCTTGGCAGTGAGTATCTCATGACCTATGTCATATAAACACTTGTGATGATTAAAGCTAACTATGCCTCCCTCCCAAGATGGGATTTATGGCAGCCAGGATTGGCCATTGTCGATATCACAAACCCAGAAGCTCGTGAATGGTACAGGAACAAGCTGTCAGCTTTAATTGATCTTGGAGTGGACACCTTCAAGGTTAGTCCCTGCATGACTATCCGCAGCAGCTACCCCCTTTTATGCTAGAAGACCGCAATTGAATTAACTGACAAACCCCTAACAGACAGACTTTGCTGAACGCATCCCTCATGTATCTGTTGTGCTTCACGATGGATCTGATCCCGTGGACATGCACAACGCGTACTCAGTGATGTATAACCAAGTTGTATTTGAACTTCTCAAGGAGAGGTACGGAGAAGGAGAGGCAATTGTTTTCGCCAGAGCCGCATCGGTTGGTGGACAGCGGTAAGGGAACATTTGATTATAATCCAGAATTTATGAACTTACCGTTCTGAGAACTTAGATACCCTGTCCATTGGGGAGGCGACTGCGAGTCGACATGGGAAGCCATGGCTGAGGCCATGCGTGGTGCCTTATCCCTATGTCTTTCAGGATTTGGTTATGCTTCGCATGATATCGGCGGATTCGAGGTCAGTTACATGCAGTCTGGCAAAACCCTGCAGAATTGAAATGCATGATTCCTATCACAATATTTTCTTTAGGGACATCCACCCCCCGAAATATATCAAAGATGGGTTCAGTTTGGCCTTTTTTCGTCACACTCAAGACTTCATGGCTCGAGTTCTTATCGAGTTCCGTGGAACTACGGCGAGGAGGCGGCTAAGAATATGGCCAAATTCCTGGACACGAAGCACCGATTGATGCCCTACCTTTACGCTCTGGTGAGTTTAAGTTTTACGTTTTTCTGCGCCCGCCGCGGCCGGCGCCGTCCTATAAGCGGTTTTACGACCATCCGGTGGCTTCGAAGTGCTGCGGACGAGCGTTGCGTTTTTTTCCCTATTGGTCAAATATCCTGACGACATTTCCCCCGATATAGTCCATTGAAGCTCGTCTGAAGGGCCATCCCATGATGCGTGCCATGTTCCTCGAGTTCCCTGATGATAGGACGACGCATTATCTTGATAGACAATTCATGTTGGGTGCGTAGATTGGTCTCTTGTATTTCCTTGATGTTCTTAAAACGGCTTTACCATCACGATTTCCTCCGACATTCCCGTTCTTGTTTTACCCAGCAATTTCGTATGATGGAAACACGTTGCTGATGCCTAATTATTTCAAAATGTGCAGGGCCTAACCTTCTTGTCGCTCCGGTATTTGTCCCACTGGGCGAAGAATCGGAATACTACATCCCCGCTGGTACATGGACTCACTTCTTCCACCCCGAGCGCACCATTCAAGGACCCGTGTGGGTAAAAGAACAAGTCCCCATTGACGAAATTCCAGTTTGGGTTCGTCCCGAGTCGGTTCTTCTATTGGGTCCCGAGAAGATTGGACGACCAGATTATGACTATGCGAAAGTTGGTCTTGAAGTTCGCGCTTACCAATTGGCAGAGGGGGTCGAGAAATTTGTTGTTGTGCCGCTTGGTAAGGGTACAAGCTTGGCTGGTCGACTTAAGGTTAATCGATCAGCTGGTGGAAATGTGACGGTTGACGCCGATGATGGCTTGAGCGTTGCCTCAGTCTGGAATAACTGAAGGAATAGCTGAATGTTTTAAAAATTAGGTCAGAAGTTTAAATATGTATTTGTATGGAGAACAGACACGGATGAGCTTTTTGTTTTCATGAGCGCTAAATCACAGGTCGAGACCAGACGTGGGAGGATTGCTAATAATCAACATACTGTGTCGCTAAGGCATGACACTACTGGAGCTCTCCGCAACGCTCTGTGTATATGTGTGCATTCTATCAATGAGTGCTCAGAAACTGGTTGTAAGTATCGATATCATGTAGAGTGCCATTTTGGCGTTAAACATCACCGATAGGGACAAACGAGTTCATATCTAAAGACCTAGGTTCGTGTATTTCGCAACCGAATTCGCCTGCTTGATAACGTGGGCGCCTTGGGTGGCATTCAACTGACAGTTTATGTACAATGTATCTATATTGTTCTTTTTTCTTTTATGTACAGCTTATATGTACCTACTATTTGATATCGTCCCCCCTGGAGAGTGGAGGACAGGCCAAACCCGGGTACAGCCTAACCGCCATCTCCCTGTCAAATGTCCCACTTCGATTAGGTATTTTCGACCCAAACAGATTCGCCGCTCAAGTCCCTGTTTATTTCAGTACCGAAGCAGGCCAGCAGTCTGGTAAGAAATCGTCAAACCAGGGCCTGAAATTTTGAATGGTCTGTTCGACGCCCTTTCGCCGATTGGCTTGATACACACATCAGGTTTGTGGACATCTGCGATAGTTTGAGGGTGCTTCTGCATTTGAATTTCGTGCGTGCGTGAACGAATAGATGGGTACCATTGTCGGACGAAGTCTGCGTGCTACACATCTGATTACCCAACCAATGTGGGCGAGTAATTTTAGTTCGAGCGATGTGAACTTGCATTCGCTATTCGAGGTGGACCGTGAGGAGACCTGGAGGACCCACTTGTTCTTCCCCCACCGATATCGGTGCGTTTTCTCAGACATATGTATAGCGTGTCTAAGAAGGCTCGAAGTGTATGCCACTGTGTGTAATGTACATCTGTACATGATCGTTCGTACGTATACTCTCGTGTTCCTAATTTAATTCCGCAGCACCCTTCCTATTGCTGAGGACAGAAATATATATCTTTATCAAAAGTGCGATAATGCTTTTTATATACTACTTTGAATTTCATTTTAAAGGGTATTAATAACAGTGGAGCGCGATTCTCACTACATGTGGACCTACTGTATTCCATCCAGCTGTTTCTTTGGCTGAAGGCCACGTACATAAGGCACGCACACGCTAGGACATTGAGATATGATTAAACGGAGCCAGCGCGAGTTCAATGACCCGAGAAGTAGCACATACCCACATAATACAGTGTTTATTACACGCAGTGCACTTGCACTACTTCAATCCGCTACGCCAAATGTGGGCGTGATAACGATATATATACCATCTATCCGGAATATGTACTTGCGCGCTTTGCATTGTAACGCCCGTAATGGATAATCAGACTTCTTATCTTCAGCAGATCGACATAAAAGGGAACCGAAAGCCGCGATCAGCTCGGGAATGGTGCATACTTATCAAATGCACAGAGTGGCAGGTTTCGAAGCAGTCAAAGTTTCATATGAATGTGATCTGTGAAAAAGTACATAATAAGAGGTATTGTATTTCCCGGCTTGCAATAGAACTCCGACTCGCAACGGGCTCCGAAGCCCTAACGTTTGAACGGAACGATAAGATATGGTGCTACACGATCACGAACTCCGCGTTAGGGTCTAAGCACGTATTCGCGACCGCTTCAACCGCGCTGCGCAGCTCACTTCATAAGTCATCGAATGTTGGCTCGACGGTGATCATAATTGTGAATACAATGTAGTCGTGATCACGGTCATGATCAACCGTGCGCAGACTAGAAGTATCTAGACAGTAGTGCATTCAACTACGCAGAATTGGTATTAGCGGCCAACCAATATTACGGGGTCGCTACATGAGTTGGTCTAACGAATGATTGCCTATGCGCACCTAACCTCAAAAACATGCCTTGAGGTTAGTATATCTATACAGTTAAAATTTCAATGAAAAGCCAGTATGAAGACGGCCACCGGGTGGCGAGTTACATAGTCGACTGCGCAGCGGAGTAACTTAGACTTGATATGGCGGGTTCGAATTCAAACTTCGGAGCTACTGTAATCCACTGTGCTGCATGCTCCTAATCTTTTGCTGAGCTGGCAAGCGAACTGACGTGGTCATGAGCATCTGAATCAAATGGAAATAGAAAGAAAATGAGCGTGGCATGTCGACTATTCAGTGCTATTCAGTGGGCTCAGAATTCGTCAGACTTGACAAATCCGAGTCGGCGAGGGGTGCTCACGGAGTCAGCGCAAAGCCATGCAGCAATATTTACATTTTTATTGCGTGTGCAATGACATTAGTTACTTAGCATAATAATGATTTGCTCCGGATTACGGAAAGCATACTCCACATCCGAATTCCGCAGGAGGTGGGGAGCGACCGAGAATGAGACAAATGCGGGAGCTTTGGGCCGTTTGCGAACGCGTCATTGACAAGAAAGCACTGCACTGTGCAGTGCAATGCGCGGCCACGGCCGCTTGATATTTAGTGCTAACGCGCTGGGCCCACGTAGCGGCTGTGCCTGGCTGTATGGTATGGTGACATGGGATGATTCGAATGCCACAATCATACGGATGCTTCCGTCTCAGTGACGCATGAGGAGCAGTCGCTTCGACGAGAGGACTTCCGTTGAACAGGACCTACTACGATAAAGCGTGTGCGGCACAGTTCCACTCGGATATCCGTAATACGGGAGGCACTGCAAGCTGATTGTTTTACAGCAATATCGTGGGTTTTTTGACATCATGGTTTCGAAACCGCGCAGAATATTGTCCGAGCAAGCCGCAAGTGTCAGACAGTCGGACGAAGTAATGGGGATGTTATTGTCAGACAATGCTTGGATCGAGGTGTGGCTATCGAGCTGGGCATGCCGAGCAGATTTGATCGTAAGGTTTGTATTTTGTGATCAAGCTATAGCGATTCATCACCATTTGGGTATGGTACAGGGGTTAGTGCTAGTAGTTTAGATATCAAGGTAATCAAACGATGAACAGAGAGGCAGAGAGCGCTTAGCAAGAATAAATATTAGCCGCCGCGCTTGTGACCAAACAGATCAGTAGATGCGTTATACATATGTAAATCATTTGAAGATATCAAAATAAGAAGCAATATGGTTGCAGGGGAGGGCACGAGGTCGCGTACGTGTAGGGGTGCAAAAAAGCGAGTAAAATGACACGAACAGAATGCTTTCGGGAATTAGGATGCCGCAGCTGAGCAGCGCTGTTTGACGTTCCCATAGAGCACCATGGTGGCCGTTTAAGTATAGAAACAGGCTTGTTCTTCATGCAAGGCAAGGTAAGAAAAAGTTTCGATCATGACATGTTTAATGATCAAGTATATAGGTTAATCGTCGAAAAGACGACGTGGACATTGGGGATGACAATACGGCGAACTACGGTGTTTAGTTCTGTCACAATAGAATGAGTCGAGCGACAAACGGACCACGGTGGAGTAATCAGGAGAGGGGATTCACGGACAATGCTACAGAGTTATAAGTAACTGACTAGAAGACGGTGCTGCGGAGGTGAGAAGTCGGCTACAAGGAGTTTATTATTGGCCGATTACCCAGTGAAAGGGGGTGACAATGGTGAAATGGTCAATTCTGACATAATGCGGAGGGAATGATTGATCCGTTATAGGAAAGATAACTCTTAAATAAATAAATAAAAGTAATAGGACTGGTAGATGAAGAGAGAAAGAAAGAGAAAAGAGTTTTAAAGTACCTTTTTAATATTATTCTTATCTTATGGACTACAAGATATAAATTCAACTTAAATAAATAAAATTAAACTTAAGGAGGTTTATTAGTTGCGGACTGCGCAGCATTGATCTACACAGTCACGTGTAATGATGTGCTGCGGAACCTAATTAGGAAATTGAAACTTGCTTGGCGACTCTGAGATTGGACCTGGATTGGTGTAGTTTCTTGCAAACTGCGCACACAGCGCCAATTCTTTCTTCTTAACCATCACCTTCACTTCAAAACTAACAGGAAATGCAGGTGGAATCCTATCCTATAGATTCAAAACCTTCAAGGAAGGGCAAAGAGCGCGATCCATTACACAGGGATTCTCATTCTACAAAGGAGGGTCCACAGCCAACAGACCTCGACGAGAAACTCACTGCGCTACGCAGGCGAAATGCTGCGTAAGTTTACATATTTCCCCTTGATTTTGTTTTGCTTTTTATACTAAAACAGCGGCTTATATTCTTTTAGAATGACCCGCCCAAGAGATAAGTCTGAGAGAGAAAGGATGCAGCCTACTTCACAGCCAAATCATCTACCATCATCATCCACAACACCACACCAGCAGCAGCATACTGCTTCATCTTCCTCAATACAGCGGACAGAACGTCCAGAACGTTCTCCTAAGCTAACAGTCGCCTCCTCGGGGCCACGCCAACCACCACCATCGCCTCGCAGGCACGCATCGCCTCACGTCATTGTGTCCCGGCCGACACAGGATGCAGACCACGAAGACTTTTCACGTCGTTTGAAAATCTCCGCATCACCTTCCCCCAGACCTTCATCATCAACACAGAAGCCATCTTCAACACAGAAGCTGTTCAACCCTAACACCGATCCTATTCCTATGCGTCGTACCGCTGAACCTGAACAATCATCAGAAATCGACACGCCTCACGCCTCACGCAATAGCCATTCACACCATAGAGGGGAGGATAGAGGTTCATCCAGGCAGCTGTTTGACCACCGCAAGGATGACCCTGTCCGTTTCTCTGTCCTTACGCGACCGCAGCTGTCGCAAGGTGGACGCCCGACACCCGTATCTAAACCCTCAACCGATTACGTCTCAGCGTCATCAACATCCTCTTACGCTGCCTCCGTTGCCTCCTCGTCGTTTACCCTATCTTCTACCACCGATGGATCCTCCGCCTCCTCCGCTTTGTTTGATCAACGACCCGGCCAGACGGACGAATCAAGTAATAACGCTTTCTCCCTCCAACTAAAGAAGCTTTACCGGGGTATCACGACGTTGGAAGCCAAGGTTCAGAAGGAGGACGCAATGGATGAGGGAGAGGAGGCTATGACTGCCAGGGTGATGTTAAAAGGCAAGGAGCTCGAACAAGACGAAATCGAGAAGGATAAGTGGAAGAAACGGATCAGCGACCATAAACAGTGCGTAATTACTCACAAAGTTTTATTCTTGGTTCACTCATCATGGCCAACAGGCTCGCCGAACTTATCCACACACTATTGACGATATCACTGGCGCCTTCAGTACCCGCGTCCCTTCGTAACATCCCCACGAAGTACAACATCATTGTACGACTATGGACGTTCGGCTTTCACAAACTCCTCGAATCTCTACGGCATTCCTCATTCACCTCGCCCCTCGCTTTGGAGCACCTTCAGGACGTTATCTATTATGCTTATACGTTTTACACAGGTCTCCTCGAAGAGCCCACATTAAATCCCTTCAAGGCTGGATGGCTGGAAGCTCTTGGCGATTTGGCAAGGTATCGCATGGCAGTTGCCGCCATGGTCAACGGCGGTATCGGTGGTCAGGGTGGACTCACACAGAAAGCCGTTATCGAGGCGTCAAACAATACTGACGGCGTTTCCCCTCGTCCCACGTCTAATGGATCTGTCAAATCAATCAGCGATGCTCCTGCAGCACGCATTGACGACAGCCCTTCGCCTAGCATTGGCTTGGCTGCGGCTCGCTTACTTGATGTCGAGCCAGAGAAGGAGCGGTGGCGCAACATCGCGCGAGACTGGTATGGCACCGGTCTCACCGACCAACCTGGTACGGGCAAACTCCACCACCACCTAGGCCTGTTGTCAAGGGAAGCTGAAGGGGAGGAACTTCGCGCCGTATATCATTTCGTCAAAAGGTACGTTCCCATATCATTTCGGGAGTAATTTACCTGACGTTCTGTAATTCTTTTCTTTGCTTTCAATCAGTATGACGACGCTTCACCCTTTCCCAACCTCGCGTGAATCCATCCTTCCCATTTGGGCGCCACCGCTTCAAGCAAAGCGAGCGCTACCAGATGCTCGCGCCTCTGACCTATTCGTTCGCCTCCATGGTATGCTTTTCACGAATATCCAGTTGGACGATTTCCAGCCCACGCTATCGCGTTTCATCGAACGTTTGGAGATTGAGGGAGCCCAAGAACGTGATTGGATCATGATGGGCGTCACCAACATCGCATCCGTTTTCGAGTACGGGCGCCCCAGTGGATTGCTAAGGCGAGTAGGCTGTGTAGGCTTGAAGGAAGCCAATGGCCCACAGGCCGCCGCTGCCATGAGGGTCATGGCGAAGAAGGCCGCTGCTGGTGTACCTGGATCGACGAACCCCGACGAGATGGACGTCGACCAAGACCAGAATGGTGATGCGACGATGAAGTCGCCTTCGATCCCCAGCGCCGAATCCCAACTTAGTGCCGACGCGCAGCCTCTTGCACTCAAATATGCCCTGCAACTCACCTTTTCCATGCTATCATATGTTCTCAGTAATCCCGAGCGCCGCGCCTCTCAGTACTCGAGTTTTACCCTCAATCCTTATCTTCCTATTGTCCTCACCTTCCTCGCAACCGTGTTGAAACACAAGCCTACTGTTGAGATTCTCGAAAGGAGCATTCCCTGGGTCGACTTGGCCACCTTCTTCACCAAGGTTCCCAGAAAGATAATGATCTCGCAGGGATTGATGCCGCCGCCGGGCTCCCTGAATAACTCGCACCTTTCACCGAGCGAGAGGTGGATTATGCTTACCAGTGGATGCCAGCCTCCTCTCCCTGAGGACTGGTGCATGCGTGGTATGGAGTGGGTCGGCCGCAAAGTCTTTGAGCGCGGCTACTGGAAGAGCGGCGAGGAGAGGAGGGCGGAACTTGAGGTTCTTCAGTCGGTTGAAGGGACTGATCTGACGGACGGAACTATTGAGGACGATGACGATGGGAAGGAGGAGGCCAAGCGGACGTCTAGCGATTTGACGAGGAGGTGGATTAGGACTGTGAGGTGCGGCGTTCAACTCGCCGATGCCATTGAAGGCTTTGGCTGGAGTGAGGGTACTCGAGACTGGAGGGTTGAGGGCAAGTTGAAGCAGAAGGTGGAGAGGTGGAGTGAGGAGGATCGTATTGAGAGGGAGGAGGAGGAAATGAGGAGGATGGGGAGGAGGTGGGGAGACGATGCGATGGATATCGATGAGGATAACAGTGCTTCCGACGAGGAGAGCGAGGACGACGACAATGATTCTCCTGAGATTAGGGAGCTTAGGGAGCGCCGACGAGAGCTGAAGAAGCTCCTGCAGGCTCAGTCTAGCTTTGTTGCTCAGACTTCGCGTCGTGCACGTGGTGCTGCGGCACGCCCCCTTTTGCCGATCGTCCCAGGATACACTGTCCTCGTTATCGACACCAACATTTTACTCTCTGGTCTGTCGTACTTCTCGTCCTTCGTCGAGAGCTCGCGCTGGACTGTTGTCGTGCCTCTCCCCGTTATCATGGAATTGGAAGGTCTCTCCAAGGGTCCTACTGATCTTGGTGAAGCTGCTAAGGCAGCGATGGCCTATATCTCTTCCCATATTCGAAGCCATGCTCTTTCCCTCAAGGTCCAGACATCCCGTGGCAACTACCTCACCACGCTCAATGTACGCACTGAGCAGGTCGATTTCTCGGACAAGAGCGCCGATCAGACGATGGACGATCTCATTCTCAAGGCTGCGTTCTGGCACGAAGATCACTGGGTCGATAGGTCGTCGATGCTTAAGGCGCCTGTTGCTGCCCCTGCTGACCTCCAAAATGCAGTCAAGGTCGTTTTGTTGAGCTTCGATAGGAACAGTGAGTCTTTCTTCTCTTCTCAAAACCTGAACGTAATACTTATGACTTCTCTTCTTTTCAGTGCGTCTCAAGGCTCGCTCCAGGCAGCTTCCAACCGCCAGCGAGAAGGATCTTGCCTCCATCATCTCCAAGACCACGATATAAAGCAGAACGCCTCCCTTCTTACCATTAAATTTTGTGTTGATTTGCAGCACCCAGCACCCCCCTCAGGCCATGCAACAGATGAGGTTTGATAACCCACCCTAATGCATTGCCATGTCGCCATTTGTCTCAATGACGGATGTATCCCGATGCCCTCTCAAGTCGGCGTCCACAGGCCCAGAGGGCTCTCCGTCCAGGCCACTTCCCCTTTTCAAACACGCGCATAAGGAGGGGGTTGAAGTTGTTTTATCACATTGCGCATATCGCTCCTTAATCTGTCTTGTTTTTTCCTCTGGTGTAAAACTAGCGGGCGAATAAATCCGCGTCTCGGGCAAACTAAGCTTCTTGGCCATCCCATTCTTTTAACCCGTCGACGTAACATATTTTATTAAACACGTCCCATTTTCACGTTCGCTACCCACATACAAACATCACTCTTAACTTATTATTTTTTGTTTTGAACCTCTTTCTTTTTTTTTCTATCTATGATTCTACCTACGCTACATTCACTGCTTTCTTACCTATCCCCCACGCCCCTTTGCAACTCCAATCCAACCAGTTTATTCGCCACCCATCATCCACCTTCAGAAATCATTTAATGATCTTCATCACATATTCCTCATCGACTCGACCTTCTCTTGGCATATCTGCATACAATGATACCCAGCCTCTTGCACCAAAACCCCGAATGGGGGGACCCTTCCTCACTCCTTTGTTCTCCTGGTTTTTAATGTTTTATGTCTATCTTTGTTTTTACTGTTACATCTCTTTCCTTTGGGCGTCTCATTCATCTCATACTTGTGTGTACTAGTATCATTCTTGTGCATATGTAACTTTGGTCTCTCGGTGGAATATTATGTTTTATCCAATACGAACTTAAAAACTACAACGCAAATGACTCTTTAAGTGTCCTGCCTATTCCAAGTCCGTAGCAATGATAGTTCGAACAACGTTTGTGTGGACAACTGCATCGTGTATCGGCAGGAAAATAAGTAGTTAGGCTTATAAAAAAGGTGTATGTTACAAAAGGGAATAATACTAATATTCAATCCAATATCTACATGAAGCCGAAGAAGTTACACTATCATATGTATGTATGTATATCCGTATGTTCGAATCCAAGCTGAAGCCCGTCCAACAAGTATGTTTTTACAGCTTCCATGCACGTAGGACTCTGAGCATCGTCAAGACCACACGACGCATCTCACAATGCTCCGGTTCCGGCTGGGTTGTTGCTTATTGACCCTCATCAGCAAGCAAATGCGACGAATCAGAATTGTCGCGCGGAAGAGGGGCATATGCTGCTGCTCTCTCCTGGCGCAATTGCCTAGGGAGCAATGCGTAACCACCAAAGTAAGCGAGAGGAAGAACCTATATTGAGGAAAAGGTCAGGTTATTTTATTTTGATAAAACATCGGCAAGACTAAAAATATAGGAAAGACGAATTACGCACAATAATCCAAGTCTTCCATAGAGGGTGAGCCCATCCCGAGATAGGACCGCGGTTGGTCAGTGTCTCCCACCATTGGAGACCGCTGCGGACCTATGGTATTTTAAAGCACGATTAGCGATGAATACGAAACGTAAGCAAGAAAAAATGAGTAAAAAGCGTTAGTACAAAGTGAACGTGATTGGGTCGATAAGCGTGAAGTGCAAAATTAGAAAAGAAAAAAAGGGAAGATATCTCGAAGGCGTGATTTCCTCGGGGACGGTAACGGTTGATTACAAGAGGGAAAGCAGACCCAGGTGACATATTAATAGATTTAAAATAAGAATAGTGATGGGTGTTTCAAAATAACCGACCGGGCTCCAGTCAAGAACTTATGGAGAACGCAACGCGACGAGAACGATGAAACTGAATTCTCACCTGGAAGAATGCAAGGCCAATGATGCTGACTCCCAGAACGATATGCAGAATGTTGAGAGGCGGGTGAGGGCTTGTGACGGGTCCTTGCTTTGCGATTTGCAGCCGACGATGGTGGATATACTGACCCAACGAGATTTGGGCAAAGTACATGAAGAGAAGGAGCATACCGCAAACCTAAATTAGAACAAGGCATGTCAGTGTTTTGGCCTCGACTTATTTTAAAACGTCATTATTAGGACGACAACTCACTTCGTGCGGGTTAGCAAAATGCTTCCTAAATGTCTCCTTGTTGTAGACTACAATTGGACCCAGAAGCACACCGAGAGTGATGACAGGCAGCGCAATAACACCATTGCTAAGCCTATGCAGTCTAAACCACTTGGACGGTGCAATTACCCTTCCATATCTTCCGAGAAGCGAACCAGCGGGGAGGAGGAGCAAGAAGCCAAAGCTGACAATTGCACCATGCAGAATGATCAGCTTCTCGACTTTCTTGAGAGGCCCAGTCGTATATTGTGGTGATGGTGCCGCTTTATTCAGAGCGGTGAGAGTGTCCGTGGTGACGTCGTTGAATTCTTTGGTGAGGTCGAATGTGAAGTACCCAGTATGTTCATGCCGCGCGATTCTGGCATCTACATCCTTGCTGGTTGGTGTAATTGACGAGGAAGCAAAAATCATCCGCTCCGCTGGACTTTGGCTACGAAGTAATGTATGGTTGACAGGCATTTGGAATGCAAATGTCAAGGAATTGCTTGGACGAGCCTTATGAAAATGAAGAGAAGGTCAATAATTGACATATGACACATGGCAATAAGGCGAGACATGTAAATTAGACTAGATGCTAATAGAGCGGGTGGAATGATGTGTAATGCTGGGAGAGGAGGACGTACAACGTTCTTCCTGGGCTCAACGACCTTTGCCTTTCGGGGCGGGTCGCTTACGACGTCTGGTTGACGGTATCCCGGTGCATATCGCTGGGACATGGATACAGAGCCGTCCAAATTCTTCCACATTATAACAGAGTGGGTGTTGATCATCTGGGAGCCCCAACCACTGCGGATAGTGTCAACACAGAGCACAGACACATAGAAGCATGAACGACGTACATTGCAATCCAACCGTCTGTCTGCTGCAGTCCCGTCATTTCATCTAGGGCGAGTCAGAATTCAAGACGTTTTGGTATTAATCAGCAAGGCGTTGCGGTGTACTCACAGGTAACAGTGTCTCCCTCGACGATGGCGGACACACAGGCAGAGTTTCGACAGAAAGAGTCTCCATTGAGAGCCAGTGTAGTTGGAAGCAACAAGCCAGCTAGAATTAAGCCTCGCAGGGCATTTATACCAGAGAACGACGAGAAAGAACGCATCTCTTGAAACGCGAACGTGGAGGTATCCAGAAGAAAGTGTGGGTGAGAAAGACAAGCACAGTCCGCTTATCTTAGCAGGGCGGGCTACTTATATTGGCGATTATTATCTGAAGGGGGAGATGTTACGAAATGAACACGACAGCAATTTCTAAAGGTGCCTAAGCTGGGCTATAATTCTGACCTAAAGGGTAGAGACAAGTTATGAACATCAAACAAGAGATGTATGTCAAACCGCTTTTAATCAATCCATCATTTGGTTGAGGTCCGGAAGACGCGAAGATCACACGGCGGTCGGAATGCCTTGACATTAATTAGCAGTAAACGCTTGACAAAATGAATTATAAAAAGGCGCGTCGTGGATGATGGTGGTGTGGTTCCAAGGTTGACATAGACGCCGATGGTTGTCTTTAAAGAATAAATCTGATTGGATTGATCCAATATTCATCTGATAAAACCCTCGTTCAATTTCCACTACATACTAATGGTACACGTGATTTTTTTTTTCAATCTACAGTATTTATCGACAGGTCGACATTTACTCGAAGATCCAGGACTCGAGAGCAGAGGCGTATTGAACAATGCCCTCAGGGAACCAGCTATAATAAACAAGAAAAAATCAGTTTCATCGTCGCAAACGTTAAAATGATTTATACGCACAGAGCAATCTCCTTCTCGGCGCTCTCAACGGCGTCGGAACCGTGGATGATGTTACGGCCAACGGCAAGAGCGTAGTCACCACGGATGGAACCGATGGGAGAGGCAAGAGGGTTGGTGGCACCGAGCATGACACGGCCGGTCTTGACGGCATCGAGTCCTTGCCAGACCATGGCGACGACGGGTCCGGAAGCCATGTACTTGATAAGACCGGGGAAGAAGGGCTTGCCCTTGAGATCGGCGTAGTCTGTACGTCGCGATTAGCTTTGACCTCATCGATCTAAGTGATATCGGATTGGATACTTACGCTTCTCGAGGTGCGCCTCAGTAGCCTGGACGAGCTTGAGGGCGATGAGCTTGAAACCACGCTCCTCGAACCTCTGGATGATCTTGCCGACGAGACCGCGTTGAACGCCGTCGGGCTGTGAACAAACCGGTGTTAAAATACTAGATGCTTAAATTATTGAATCGTAGATACCTTGATCATGATGTAGGTACGCTCAGTGTTAGACATTGTTGATATGAAGGATTGAGGAGGTGATAGTCTTGAAAAACTTTTTCAGAGAGGATGGTTTATTATTTATAGCCTACAGATAATCCATCAATTCAAATCTTATCTCGACTGTTCCATTCCTTTCCTTCCGTGGCAATTACCAAACAAGAACATACAACACACCCTTTGCGGGGATGGCCGGGACTGAGCCAGCAAGAGTGTATCACTGAGCAGCAATTTCTCAAAACCACACATCCTTTTAGACAAAATGTTCGGTCCTATGGGCGTCTCGCTCGCTCCTTACATCCAATCCTCAAAGTCTCTCTCCAGATGGGTCACCCCTATTGCCACCTGGTACGCCAACGCTGCTGGTTACAGAAAATACGGCTTCAAATACGATGACCTCTGTACGCGTCTATTCTCTCCGATTTCAACCGTCTAAACGTTAAACACCATTAAACCCGTCTTTTAAACAGTGGTTGAGGAGAACGAGCCCGTCCAGCGCGTACGTTTAAAGCCATAAACTCACCAAACAAACCATTCTCAACCAACCCTCTAATCTTTGTATATACAGGCCCTTAAGCGTCTCACCAGCCGTGAGCAATATGACCGCGCATACCGCCTCAAGCGTGCATCCCAAACCAGCATCCTCCACCAGCCTCTTCCCAAGGAGCAGTGGACCACCGCTGCTGAGGTTGGTCATGTCCAAATCCAACCCAAATCCCCTCAAATTCTGAACTTGTTTTTCAATTTAACAGGACGTCCGTTACCTCAGGCCCCACGTCGAGAACGTTCACAAGGAGGAGCTCGAGAGGGCGAAATGGGACAACCTTGTCGTCGAGAGGAAGTAGACTTATTTCAATCCATTAGATTAATCATTGAAATCCACTATTTGGACGGAGAGTGCACATGTTGTTTTGGAAAACCCCGGGTGCAGCAATCTCAAGACCTGAATTTTCATTTAATCCCGCCGCTTTTGCTCTAACTTTCCGGACTTGTTAACCTACTAGGCTGCTTCAAGAACTCATTCAGTCTCCTAATTCTGGGCATTTGCTGCTGTCTTTTCTGTTGGCTCTTTGGGCAATCACCTTCATCATCTATTCCTCGACACTGACTTCTCCCTCTGCCTGAAAAGCATCCAGAACTCATAAGACCAAAAAACCTCGTCATTCTGTCAAAGCTCAAACAGAGGGTAATATATTATTTAATTAAAGTACAAAAATTTCGCAGTTGCAATCTATCCAAGATCCTTTTTACTCTTTGATTTGATTTCCTTCCCTCGTCCAATTCTCTTCGAACAATAGGGGAATCGCATGGCATGGTATAATTTTTTTACAGCTTGATGGCCTTGACCAAGGGAGAGACAACTTCCCCTCTTTGCTTGTAGAACTCGATGACCTTCTTGCCGACAGCAGCAATGTCTAGAAAAAGAAGAATAATTCGTCAATATCCAACAACTGCCATCAATAACGCAAGGAGACGGAAACTTACTTTGGCCAGTAATACCAAACTTCTCGTAAACCTTCTGGTAAGGTCCAGAAGCACCCCATGCAGCAAGACCAAACTGCTCATGAGAGTACTTCTGCCATCCAGCAGTGGACGCAGCCTCGAGCGACAAAATGGGGGCTCCGCTCCTCAATACGCTCAACCTGTAGTCCTCATCTTGCTGATCGAAGGTCAACCAGCAGGGCAAGCTGACAATACGGACTCTGAATCCTTCAGCCTTGAGCTTGCTCGCAGCCTCGAGGGCGATGCTCACTTCACTGCCAGAGCTGACAATGGTGAGGTCTTCCTTATCGGTGTCGAGGAGGACATAACCACCGCGAGCTGCCTTCTCGATGGTGGAACCCTCGAGGTTGGGCAGGTTCTGGCGGGAGAGGGAGAGTACGGAGGGGGTGCTCTTGGAGGTGATGGCAACGTAATAGGCGGCAGAGGTCTCGTTACCGTCAGCGGGGCGCCAGAAGGCGAGGTTGGGGGTAGCACGGAGAGCGATGGCAGTCTCGACAGGCTGGTGAGTAGGACCGTCCTCACCAAGACCGATGGAGTCGTGGGTGGCTAAATGATGCGGAATGAGATAGGATCACGAATCCGAAGATAAGACGGCTACTGACCGACCCAGATAACTTGGTGTCCTGAGAGGGCAGAAAGACGCACAGCTCCGGATGCGTAGGAGACGAAGTTCTATAAAATCCATAAGCAAGGCTCTTTTTTCAAGATCATGCTTAAACTCACCAAGAAGGTAGCAACAAAGGGGATGATACCACCATATGCGTGGAGACCATTGGCAATGGCACCCATACCGTGCTCACGGACACCATAGCGGATGTAAGTGCCAGCATAGTTTCCGAGACCAGTGTTAGGGGGTTGGAAGTCCACAGAGTTCTTGACCTTGGTCAAGTTGCTGCCAGTCAAATCAGCAGATCCACCAATGAGCTCAGGGAGAGCTGGGATGATGCTGGTGAGGACAATCTCAGACAATTTACGGGAGGCCTGAGCGGCGTCGGTGGGCTTGTAAACGGGGAGGTTCTTCTCCCAGCCAGCGGGGAGCTCGCCACGAATGCGGCGGGTGAGCTCAGCGTGCTCAGCGGGGTATTTTTGAGCGTATGAAGCGAGGAGAGCATTCCACTTGGCCTCGAGAGCCTCGCCGCGCTTTCCGAACTCAGCGTAGAGTTCGCGAGTCTCCTGGGGGACCTGGAAGGTCTGGCTGGGATCAAAGCCCCACTTGCTCTTCAAGCTCTGGATATCATCGCCCTTGAGAGCTATGGTTCGTTTAGTGACAAACCAGAACCGCTACAAGATGAGACTCACGAGCTCCGTGGACGCCATGGGTACCCTGTTGCTTGGAACCATAACCGATGGTGGTCTTGAGGCAGATGATGGTGGGCTTGGTCTTCTCCTCGCGGGCCTGGGCAATAGCTTGGTGGATGGAAGGGAGATCGCTATGATTGCAAAGCTAAATCAGTGTTTTCCATAAATTCGAGTGACTGACTTACGTATCACCATCCTGAACACGGAGGACCTGCCAGCCATAAGCAAGGAAGCGCTGCTCCACGTTTTCGGTGAAGGCAACAGCAGTGGAGCCATCGATCGAGATTTCTGTCAAAATTAAAAATTAAGCTGTCGGTGCCTATTTTAGGCCCTGGTCAGGATGCAGACATACGGTTGTCATCATAGATCTACGGGCATGTCGATCAGCATTGTTTGGTATTTTAACACATATCCTTACTTACCACAATGAGGTTTCCGAGCTGGAGATGTCCCCCCAAGCTTGCAGCCTCGCTGGCGACACCTTCCATCAAGCAGCCATCACCATTGAAGACTAGAAATGATGTTATTATATTGTGTTCGAAGGGTAGCTTGTGCACCTTACCATAGGTATAGTTGTCGATCAGATCGAAACCGGGCTTGTTGAAGACAGCGCCAAGGTGAGCCTGGGCGATGGCAAGACCGACACCATTGGCGAAACCCTGACCAAGAGGGCCGGTGGTGACTTCGATACCATCGGTGTGGTTGGCCTCGGGGTGACCTGGGGTCTTTGAGTCGAGTTGACGGAAGGCCTTGAGGTCATCGAGGGAGAGCTTGTAGCCCAACAAGTGGAGGAGGGTATACTGGAGTGCACATCTAAATTTGGAAATCAGCACCTAACGACTATCGCCGCTTTAAGTAAAGATGGGACTTACGCGTGTCTAATGAATGATATATCGATGGTAACTAATTAGTACCAACTCGTCGAGACGAGACGAGAGGCTTTTTTTCGACGCGATATAAAGCCAATTATACGGACCCATTGGAAAGGACGAATCGATCACGGTTGAACCACTTGGAGTTTTTGGGGTTTGCGTTCAAAAAACTGCATAATGGAATTTCGGCGATAAATTTAGGGTGATCGAAGGGGTCATAGCGAGATCGCAAACTCACCGAGAGAACAGGACATGGGAGACGGGTGCCATCCCCATAGGGGCACCTGATTATAATACGTTAAGCATGACAAAATTTTTAAAGAAAATTCAAGAACCCTGTCGAGGATAATAACAGGGGTGTTTCGAGAGTAGGATACATACCTGGATGACCAGAGTTAGCCTTGCCAACAGCATCGACGGCAAGAGTACGGATGGTGGCGATAGCAGTCTCGTCAGCGTTGTTTGGGACAAAGGTAGACATGGTGGTGGTAGTGGATAAGGAGTGAGGGAAGAGAGGGGGAAAGCGGGAAAAAGTTTAAAGTCACAGATTTCGAAAGATGGGACAGGATTTATCTAATCTGGAATATCGGTCTTGCTCTTCCGAGTTAAATTTACCCACGCTTACTCATTTCCTTGAGAAATCGGTTATTCCGAGGTTTGTTCTTTAAAACCATGCATGTTCAATTGTCAGACAGAAAGTTGGGTAAGATTTTTATTTAAATTCATTAAAAGGAATTTATTAAACACTTTCATCGTATTTAGTTTGTAAAGAGTTTATTGAAGCCCTAGAGAAATGTCATGCTGGCGGTTGGAATAGATTTATTGGTGCGTGCAACACAGAAAAGGATGTCCTGAATAATTGTCTACGGTCCGAGGTATGTCGTGCTCTATCCATTCTATTTCATGAGAATATCTTTACCAACTTGACCAAAACTAGCGTATCGTCCGGACAACGCAAAACAGAGAAGCAGCCAAAGCACGAAACGCCAAATCAGAACAGGCTCTTCAGGAGTTTCGTTCGCTATGACCGGAAAAACCTGTAATTTTATTATCGGCACCTTCTAGTCTCCTAACATTCCTGAACACCCGGCATATCTCACAACCTATTAACCAGGATTCATTTCCTCTTTTTCATTCTCATAATGCTTATTTTAATCAACTACCGTTAACAACCCGATACTGGCGGCAAATATCATGCTCACACCCCTCTCAATCATTTCTGCTCCTGTTCTCAGCAACCCTTGCCCTTCTGTACTCTTTCCCGTCTGGTATTGAGGTACCTGCTATGCTCCTTATCGTTTCTCACCAAGCAGTGTGCCCACCATCCACACGAATGCTGGACCAATCCAAACAACTGTCAGCTTGCCACAGACGACATCGAATGAGAACAAATACACCCACTCGCTTCCAGTACAGAATGTAGACGCGTCACTCGCCAACCACGCTATAACTCCACGCAACTCATCTGGCCTCCCAATCCTTCCTATTGGGTTTTCGCTCGACCATTTGTCCAATAACTCTGGCTGCACGTCAACAAAGGCAGCTGTCATTCTATTCACCATGTTGAGTCAGCTCCACACTGCCATCTCACTCGGGATAGACGTAGAGTGGGGGTTGGTACTCACGATGTGTAGATATACCCTGGAGATAGCGAATTCACGCGGATTTTCTCTTTGCCAAGTTCGCAAGCCATGCTACGTGCCATTTGGATAACAGCCGACTTGCTGGTGTTGTAAGAAGAAGCGGCGTGATCCTAATTCGACAGAAAATTGGCCTCATTATTGCTTGTCTCCTCAACAAATAAGCAAGTTGAAGGTGACTTACTTTATTGGTAATGCTTCCAGACATGGAAGCGATCAAGATGATGCTGCCCCCGTTACCGAAGCGCCGCATCTGCTGCCCGGCGGCTTGAGCGGTATATAAAACACCATTCACATTCACATCGATGACCTGATACACCAAAGTCCCATCAGCTCCTTTGAAGTATCCCACAAGTAAGGTTGGAACTCACGTCTTCAAATTGCGAAGCAGGATACTCTAAGCAATCCGTATTTTGCTGTAATATGCCTGCAGCAGCGACACACACATCCATTCTCCCTTCCTTATCCCCAATCTTTTTCGCCTCTGCCCACAATTTCTGTTGGTCCCTCACATCCACGCTTACGTACTCTAAACGGGAATTGTTTCCTAGTTTCTTCACGAACGCAGCTGTCTTGGTCCACGACTCGGAAGGAGTTTCAGGGAGGTCGAAGCAGTAAATCGCTCGTGCGCCTGCTTCGCAGAGTGCCAAGGCCATTTCGAGCCCAAGACCACGATTACCGCCAGAGACGATCCCGACACGATCAGTCAGCGCGAATTCGTCGAATATCTTGGGTCTAGACTGAACACTGGGGTTTTCAGCTGCTTCGAGAGCTGCGTTTACTCCGATGGGAGCCAGGCGGGAGGTTGATTGTACAACTGGTGCCATTATTGTCAAATGTGAGTTCAAAGTTGATCCAATGTGTATGTTATGAACTTATATATCTTTCAGTCGTTTAAATGTGTTGGAGTGTACTTCGCGTGGTGAACGGCCTTTCTTCTACTATTCGCATGTTCAGGCCTGATGGACTGCTCAGCTGACAATTTTACGATGTAAGAACCATTCGGGTTTGTCATATTGTGGGAGGTGACCCCCCTATTTGCTGCAGAGATTTGTGAGCTCTTCTTTTGCTTTCCAGAATTTATATTAATGAACCAAGATAGGTACACGCTGCAATTCTGTCCTTTCAATACCTGAAACTCTTCTCTCGCTGAGATTGAAACATGTGGTTTCTCACCAAGCAGTATGTCCACCGCTGACGATAATACTGAACAATCCGGAACAAATTATTAGTTTGCCACATACGACATTCAGTGCGAGGAAAGGTACTCACTCACTCCCGGTGCAAAATGTAGACGCATCGCTTGCCAGCCATATTGCAACACCACGCAGCTCATCTGGCCTTCCAATCCTCCCAAGCGGGTTCTGGCTCGACCACACATCTAACGCTTCCGGCTGCTCCTCAAGAAGACCACCTGTCATCCTGTGCACCAAAAAGCGTCAATACTACAAACCTGTGTTCCACTAAGTATGCGAAACACGCACGCTGTATAAATGTACCCTGGGGACACCGAATTGACGCGGATTTTTTCTTTACCAAGTTCGCAAGCCATGCTTCGTGCCATTTGGAGTACGGCAGATTTGCTAGTCTGATACGAGATGACGCTAAGACCCTATTTCAATAGAAACATGGACAAAACGTTATTTAACTGCTGTGCCCCGAAGAGAATGAAACGAAGACTTGCATGAAGACTGACGCTTCCCGCTATCGAAGCGATCAAGATGATACTTCCTCCGTTACCAAAGCGCCGCATTTGTTGACCGGCTGCTTGGGCAGTATACAAGACACCGTTTACGTTTACGTCGAGAACCTATATTCGACCCCCAATGTCAGCTCAATTCCAATTTTCCATGCATCCCATAGCACTCACATTGTCAAATCGCTTAGCCGCATACTCCAAACAATCCGTTGGCTCATTCGATACCCCAGCAGCAGCAACACAAACATCCATTCTCTGCTCTTTATCCCCGATCTTCTTCGCCTCTGCCCACAATTTCTCCTGGTCCCGCACATCAACGCTCACATATTCTAAGCACGAATTATTACTCAGTCTCTTCACGAACGCAGCTGCCTTGGACCACTCTTCCGAGGGCGTGCCAGGCAGATCGAAGCAATAGATGGCCCGTGCGCCTGCTTCGCACATTGCGAGTGCCATTTCGAGGCCGAGGCCTCGGTTACCGCCTGTCACGATTCCGACACGGTCAGTAAGCGCGAACTCGTCGAAGATTTTGGGTTTGGGTTGGATAGCTGGGTTTGCGGCTGCTTCGAGGGCAGCATTTACGCCAATTGGGGCAAGACTCGAAGTTGACTGGACAATTGGTGGCATACTTTCTGTTACTCCTGAAGGTTAGGATCGTGGGGGGCTCGACTGTTGGAGACTGGAGATAGCATTCGTTGCTTTAAATACGCTGAATCTTGCTTCGCATTAAGCGGCGTCTTGCTGCCTTTGCTTCTCCTGAGATACTCAGCTGACAATGAGACTTCTCTGGGTCAACTTTGAGCAAGGACGCCTAGGCTCTATCAAATTATGATTGGCGTGTTCTCTATTTCATTGCAAAATGTATGAACGATTGAATTTAACTTGTACTAGTGTAAGGTTCACTGCGCATAGTACTAGATCGCACCCAATTCAGCGACGCAGCACGATAATACGGAGCATACAGAAGTACAGGCATAGCACGTAACTTCTCCTCAATTGATTCTTGATTCGTGGGAGGGAGCCTTCATTTCTTTCTAGAGAGGGTTTTACTTTTAGATTTCAGGTTCCCATTATTTATTCGTCGCATTCGATGGGTGGTATTTTCTGTTTCCTTTTTTGGATGGCCCTTAGGCCATCAGCAATTCGGCAATTTACTTCTTTGGTTTTGGCGACTTTTTGACTTGCCACAAGTCGGAAAGCCAAAAAGCCAGAAAAGTTACACGTATTTATTTTACAGCAAAATTACAAAATTGAAAATTCGACTCTGGGCAGATATAGACAGAAATTTACGTTACTAACACTCAAAGGCAATTTTCGCAGTCGGCACTTTCGTAGTTAACAGGTCCAGAAATCATGTACATGGACACCAAATCCCAAAGATCCACACTGATGATGATGATGATGAATGATGGGCACCTCGAGAGCTATTGTGCAAGTTTACACAGCGGAACATTGTCCATCAAGATCTTATGGTCCTTCGAAGATGCAGCTGCCAGCATCATTAGTGACTGTGGTGTGGTGGTGGTCAGAGGGAAAGAGTAACCAAAGGACACCGTTGACGTGGCGTTAGAAAAGACACTTATTCAGAATTATGTAATTAAAATATTAGATAATCCGAAATGACCTGATTTGCGAACAATGTTGATGTTGACCATCCGCTTCTTTCTCTTGCACCACCACCATCCCCTGCCTAGCTCTGCTTGTTGAAGTCAACATTTCTACAACTCTCATGTAGTGAGTGTGTCATTTTTCAGTTTATCCCAGTGGCTCATCTTAAGATGACAGAGGCAACTCTGGGTGAGTAGAATAATTCTGAGTTGGGCTGAACATGTTCCTCATAGGTGTTGAAATGGACTATGGATGGGAGGGGGCTTAGGAGGATTCTGGCAGGTTGTTCAGATAAATTACATATGGGTGCTTAATTTTAATCATTCCTGAATTAACAATTCAATTTTGCCACTTTTCGTAGCTTTTTGTACTTTTTATACTATTTTAATTTAACCTGGTTTTTGAGAAATTGGACGCGCCTTGCCGAGCTTTTCACTTACTCGCTTTTTAACGCTTTTTAACGCTTGCACAAGCGTTAAAAAGTAAATGGAAAAAGTCCTGATGACTAGGGAGACCGCTCAAATTTCAGGAGCCGTGCATATAAGCGCTGGCCTCGATTACTTGTGGCTTATCAGGATTCAGGGTACTTCACTCCATTCATTCTGAACGCATTAATGATTGACTCTTTCATGCTCATATTCACTTCCTATGTCATTTACTCCAAGTAGAGACATGGGCCTCACCAAGCAGTATGGCCACCGCTGACGAGGATACTGTGCAAATCCAAGCAATGGTCAGCCTTCAGTGGACAAAGTCAATTGCAAAGATAAACACTTACTCGCTCCCAGTGCAGAAGGTAGACGCATCACTGGCCAACCATGTTATAACTCCACGCAACTCATCAGGTCTTCCTATCCTTCCCATAGGATTTTGACTGGACCACCTCTCTAATAAATGTGGAGCCACGTTAAGAATATTGCCTGTCATTCTTTGCAAAGGTGTTAGCATCACCATAGGAATCTATCTGAAGGCGCGTACGGCGTGTGGATCCAACCCGGGGACAACGAATTGACGCGGATGTTCTCTTTTCCCAGCTCGCATGCCATGCTGCGTGCCATTTGCAGTATGGCCGACTTGCTGCTGCAGTATGAGATGGTGGTATGGCCCTATTCCGATAGAAAAATATAGTCTCGTTATTTTTCTTTTCTTGTGAACGATATTAAGATTCAGACTTGCTTGAAGGGTAACGCTTCCCGCGATCGAGGAAACCAGGATGATGCTTCCACCCTGACCAAAGCGGCGCATTTGTTGGCCAGCAGCTTGGGCAGTGTATAAGACGCCGTTTAAGTTTACGCTGAGGACCTGCCCTCGATTCCATTAGCTCGCGGACGTCAGCTCCCAGTAAGTCCAAAAACTACACACGTTCTCGAATTGTTCAGCAGGATATTCCAAGCAATCCTTTCCTGGCTTCACTATCCCCGCAGCTGCAACGCATATATCCATTCTCTGCTCTTTGTCCCCAATCTTTTTCACCTCCGCCCATAAGGTCTCCTGCATCTATACTCACATACTCCAAACGCGAACTGTTGCCCAGCCTCTTCACAAATGCAGCCGTCTTTGTCCAATCCTCTGAAGGGGTTTCAGGGAGATCGAGGCAATATATCACTCGCGCGCCTGCTTCGCATAGCGCGAGTGCCATCTCGAGCCCTAGACCACGATTGCCACCCGAAACGATCCCTACGCGGTCTGTAAGCGCGAACTCGTCAAAAATCTTGGGTTTGGGTTGGACGTTTGGGTCTTCTGCTGCTTCGAGAGCAGCGTTTACTCCTATCGGAGCAAGGCGCGAAGTTGATTGTACGATGTGTGCCATATTAGAGATGTGTTGGATCGGGATCGATGAGGACTTTGAACGTTTTTCGATGGGCTGGGAGGCGAGTTGCCTCTTACGCGGAGCTACCGTTCTCCTATATATATGTATGCTGAAGCTTGCTGCGCATAGTGGGGTTTTCTTCCTCGGCCATCTGTGGGTCGCCTGGGACAATTAGACAAGAAATATATGAATTTTCACTAGCAGTTTCGAGGGAGCGATCTTCTTCCCTATGAAGCTGAAGTTCAAGATCCTCCGAACATTGAATGTATGCTACACCATTCGAACCGAGCTATGACAAGTAAACGCGAACTGATTGCGCTGGTAATGACCGTGCCAAGCACTATACCCGGGAATGCAAAATATCTAGTATGCAGGTTTTAGCTTTTCCAAAGCTCAATTCAATTGGTGAGAGACAGTTGACTAGTCTTCCTTCTAAATTATCGTCTTCGGAAAGGGTTTTGCCGCATCACTGCCATGTTATGGGGTCACCTCGTTAATGTTGATGTCCCTGTTGAATGCTGCATGCAAGGCGTGTTTACCTTTTTCGGTATTTGATTGCCAGTTGAGGGTCAGGCATCCAACACTTAAGCGCTGGTTTTCGTGGTAGCATGTGACATCATCACAAGTTACTTCTCTAGATCTTTACTGTCTGGTACTTTCTGCTCAGTACTTCCTACCAACCATCCATTATTGAGTCTTCGTATCCACTTTCGTCTTACTAATAGCATCTCGAATTCAGGGTTCTCACCACGCGTGGTGCCCACCGCTCACGATAATACTGTCATGAGAAAAATCGTCAACACATACAGCATCTGGTTAGATAGGAGAAAACATGCACTCGCTTCCAGTGCAAAATGTAGATGCATCACTCGCCAACCAGGTTGCAACCCCGCGTAGTTCATCTGGCCTTCCTATCCTCCCAATGGGGTTCTGGCTGGACCAATTATCCAAAACATCTGACTGGGCTTCAAGAATACCACCCGTCATTCTGTACATCAAATATCAGTATCACGTTTAAAACTGGTATGTTTGTAACATCAAAGCATCGAAACGGTACATACGGTGTTTGAATGTACCCTGGGGATAGTGAGTTGACGCGGATACCCTCTTTGCCAAGCTCGCATGCCATGCTTCGTGCCATTTGGAGTACGGCTGACTTGCTCGTATTGTAAGCTACCAAGGCACTCGGGTACTGTTTCGAGGTAACGACTGAATCATGTCACTCCATCTCCTGGAAGTATGAAGGTGTGAACTTGCCTGAAGAGCAACGCTTCCCGCTATCGACGCAACCAATATAATACTTCCTCCATTACCAAAGCGTCGCATCTGTTGTCCAGCACCTTGGGCAGTGTACAAAACGCCGTTCACGTTAACATCGAGAACCTAGAGCCCGTTAGCTTTTCCGCAAATAAAGAAAACACTGTAGGACAGATTGAAGTACTTACGTTTCTGAAGTTCTGATCAGTGAAGTCCAAGCAATCTTCCCTTTGCCCTGACACTCCTGCAGCTGCCACACACATATCCATCCTCTGCTCCTTATCTCCAACCTTCTTTGCTTCTACCCACACCTTCTCCTGGTCCTTCACGTTCACATTCACATACTCCAAGCGTGAATTATTGCCCAGCTTCTTCACAAATTCAGCCGTCTTGGTCCATTCCTCGGAGGGTGTTTCTGGGAGATCAAAACAATAGATAACACGCGCGCCTGCTTCGCAAAACGCCAGAGCCATCTCTAGACCAAGACCGCGATTACCACCAGAGACAATTCCAACACGATCAGTAAGCGCGAATTCGTCGAAGATCTTCGGTTTAGGCTGAATGCCTGGATTTTCAGCTGCTTCGAGGGCAGCCTGCACTCCTATGGGAGCAAGACGAGACGTCGACTGTACCACTGGTGCCATAGCTCTTTGTAGTGTGTTCGTGGACTTATTCGAACGCTTGAAGTTGACCTAGGTCTGAATCCAATGGGGAGTCGGATCTAAAGCTTGGACTACAACTGCTTGCTCTGGATCCTTTAAATACTCAAATAACGGCTTATTAATTCCCATGACAGTGGAGCAATAATAACTTCTCCTCCTTGTTTCCGATAACTTGCACGGAAATCTTTGGATTCCGGATAAGCTAAATCGAGTTGCTCGTCTAGAGCCATCTGATTCTACGACGTCGTGGGAGTTTGAAACTTGCCATTACAAAGCACCTAAATGAAAGAATGATGTCTGGAAGGCATAATTCTCCCAGCATATTATCCCTGCTGCTCAGAGTCGAGTCCAGAGCCCCGAAGGCTTCATGACTAATGCAACGCCATGTAAGCGCTGGCTCTCGGAAATAGGGGCTTCAAAGCCGAGTTCCCGCCCAACTTTCCCGAGCCTTGGCGTCTGAATCCGAGTGCCCAAGGCGGCTAGGATTTTTGGCAACACGACAGTGTATTTACTTGCACAACCAACACACTCTCGGTTTTTCTACATACTCTCTCTTCTTTATTATTTTTACACCCATATTCATCACACTTTCGTCATGCAAACCCTCGATCTTGCCTATTCACCAAGCATGATGCCCACCGCTCACGAGAATGCTGGGCAATCGAAAAAGTCGGCTTTTAGTGCACATGAGACACGTAACGGGAAATTTAAACACGTACTCGCTTCCTGTGCAAAATGTGGATGCGTCGCTCGCCAACCACGCTATAACACCACGCAGCTCATCTGGCCTTCCAATCCTTCCCATTGGGTTCAAATTGGACCATTTATCCAATAAATGTGGTTGTGAGTCGAGGTACGCGGCAGTCATGCTACAATACAGAGGGTTGGTCAGCAAAACAAGCACTTCTCACTTCAGATACACGATATTTTTATTGAATACGACGCACGATGTGTATATATGCCCCGGAGAGAGCGAGTTGACACGAATTTTCTCTTTTCCAAGTTCACAAGCCATGCTGCGGGCCATTTGAAGTACAGCCGATTTGCTACTATTGTAGGAGACCCAGGCATGGTCCTATTTCGATGCAAGATAGTTAGTGAATATTCACATTTATGCACTTGAATAGATAGACTTGCTCGGTTGGTGATGCTTCCGGACATGGAAGCAATCAGGATGATGCTCCCTCCGTTTCCGAAACGTCTCATCTGCTGTCCAGCGGCCTGGGCGGTGTACAATACGCCATTTACATTGACGTCAATGACCTATGCACCCAGATTTATGAGCTTTTTCCAGTCTATAGACATTTGTTACTTACATCCTCGAATTGCTTAGCAGGGTACTCCAAACAATCCGTATGCTGCTTCAATATCCCAGCAGCAGCAATGCAAACATCCATCCTCTGCTCTTTATCCCCAATCTTCTTCGCCTCAGCCCACAACTTGGCCTGATCTCTCACATCCACGCTGACATACTCCAAACGCGAATTGTTCCCCAGTTTCTTCACATACGCAGCCGTCTTGTTCCACTCGTCCGAGGGCTCACTGGGAAGATCGAAGCAATAAACCGCACGCGCGCCTGCTTCGCATAGTGTCAGCGCCATTTCGAGGCCAAGACCACGGTTACCGCCAGAGACGATCCCGACGCGATTAACGAGCGCGAATTCGTCGAAGATTTTGGGCTTGGGTTGAACGTTTGGGTCTTCGGCTGCCCGAAGAGCTGCTTCTACCCCTATTGGAGCAAGGCGCGATGTGGATTGCACAACCGGTGGCATTTTTTTCTCCTGATTAAAATTTACGTTCGAGTTTGCTTGTGAGCTTAGAGGCTGATAATATGTGGGGTGTGAAATCCAATCTGGAGCAGAGAAGTCCACTTGCTCCTTTAAATACTCTGAAACATCCTTCTGTATGACGGCCCATTGCGGGGTATTTTATCTTTTGGTTGTTCAGTGGTGGGTCTGGTGGACCCCTCACCTGACACCTTTATGATGCAAAGTCCCATCTGGGCTCGTCATATTGTGGGAGGTGTCCATATTTACTTCAAAACGCTTCTTCGAGGTTCTCTTTAGTTCTTCCAGAATCATTAATAAACCATAATAGGGTACGGAGAGGGTGTCCTAATGACAAAGCGTACTGATATACCAAGTACTATATACAGGAAAGGAATACAAAGCAGATACACGGGTAGCACAATTAAATTTACAGCATGGGTTGTGTCGAAGTATTAAAAGGCCGAATTAATGTTAAGATGTTAAACTTGAAGGGAAGGAAGCTTGTGATATCGGGGCGGGAATTGTCGCATCTCTTCATGATGTGCGTCGCAGTTTGGGAACATGAACTATCCAAGGCGTAACCTTAGCGTTCAGCTTTCTGAGGAAGGATGCCCCAATCCAATTGGGTAGATCCTTGCCATCCCACTGATCCACCAGGGCAATGATTTTACCATCATCATCAAGATCAACGACAATGATAGATTCAACCACCTTGGAAAAATGTAAGCTTTATTATGCCAACATTAGGCACAATTCTACTCACCTTGACCTTCTTCCACCACCGACTTGTGTATTGCTGGGTCTGGTGATAGATAAAACGATTAGGAGCAACGGTCGAGGACATTACACGTTGTGAAATCTGCTCGGATTTGGAAAACAACTTTGGCTATAAATAGCAAAGAAACATGAGTATCGCGATGAATCTAAGTCGAGACGCGTTTAATTACCAGAGCAAACCACTGCAGGGTCGGGGTCGGACAGATGAGTAAGAGAGCGGAGTCCGGGTGGGTTGAGTCTCACCTGTGCAGCATATTCATGGTACCCATGGCATTTTGACAATGGATCCTATTCACAAAGACAAAGTGTCAAGCATGCTCGAGAATATCAAGGCAAAATATCAAGCACTCACCTCAAAAACAGCGTCTTTATTCCACGACCTCTCAAATATCTCGAGAGTGGGACGACAGCAATATAGCTCATTCAAATCATCAAGAACGCGTCGATGATTTGCTGTAATTTCACCAGGATGTTGATGAGAGCTTGACCGTCTATGTTTGAGTACGGTATCAGAGTCAACTTTGGCCCCCGAATAATGTGCTGCTCCAGCCACGGATTCCACAAGTGCGGGCGTCGGAATTATAATTGGCAATGAATTCGGATGAAATGTCTGAGTTGGTGAGGGAGGTGAAGGTGACCTTGCCGTTGTTGGTGAGCGTGGTGGGTTTTGCGAGCTACGAGAGCGAGAACGACGATGACGGTGAGCAGAGACTGTGGACATGATTGTGGTATGAATCCAAGGCGTGAAGGGAGCCGACTGCGAGATATGACCTGCATGTATGACGCAATGAAGAATTAGTCACGTGAAATCCTAATAGCACAGCCACTTTGAATCTCGACTTCAGGCCTTAGGTCGAGTCGGTCGAAATACAATAATTTGAATAAAGATCTAGGTGTTCGCCCAAATGTTGAGTATTAGGTCCAGACTAGTGAAGTTATTATCGGGAATGAAACAATTGAAAGCGTCAAGTACAGCACATCATTACTACAAAACCAATATAGGACAGGTTGGTCAACGGGGAAAATACTGAGGAGGAAATGTACAGATAGTCGTTTTATATCCCGTTGGACGCCCCTTGCCACAGACCATATGTCTTTCCGGGAGTAGTTTGCCATAGTCGAATGGTTCCTGTTATGAAATGTGATAAGTATCATTGCAAGAACAAATAGCAAGCGAAGTTGGTGCTTACCGTCCTCTGTTTGGAATGAGCCGTCGCAAAAATTTATTGATCAGCTCCAGTAAAGTCGGAATGAATGGTATTGGACACTTACCACTGCCACTGGCGAACATTTCGCCGTCAGGACTAAATTCTACGCAGTGAACGGGTCCGTGATGTCCCTTGAGGACATCACGTTCTTCACCATCAATTCCGTGGACACGAACCCACTCATCGGTTGTGCTACCAGTCACAAATCGATCTTGCAAGATGGGGTGAATGGACGCCGATGATGGGGCGTATGAGAGTGTCAGACTATGGGTGTTATGGCCTGTGTTGGGGAGGGCAGGTATAAAGGCTACAGTTTTACCAGAGGTGACGACCAATCTTTGTGTCTGAAGTGATAGTTCCATCGATGTGATCGCACTCGGGAATGCCAGCGAAGTAGTCAGTTTGCGAGTACGCAAGTCCCACCACCTAATAGCAAACAAGAAAAAAATTGACAAGGCGTTCATGATTAGAAATGAAGATGGGCTGTGCCACTTTATCAACTCACTTGATTCGTCCGTCTTCGCCTGCTGTCACTCCGGTATGATCACCCACCCAAACAACAGATTTTATAGTTCCATCGTGCGATAGAGGTCCATTATCACATAGGAACTCTGGTTCAGCGTCAGGCCTATTCAGGTCAAATATCCTGACTTTCTTTTCTTGTCCACCTGTCAAAAGATGGGTGGATTGAGGGGAAAGAGCAATGGTTCGGACGATGTGATTGTGGGGGAAAGAGTGAAGGCAGTTGCCCGAAAAAGTATCCCATACTTTACTGCAATTGCACTTATTATTAGTATCCAATTCAAAACCGATAATGCAAAATGTGAAAAGAGATAAGAACTTACGCGGTGAAATCTGCGCTGCCAGATGCAGCTCTAGATCCGTCCACTGAAAGTTTGGTGCTCCATACGGCGCCTTTATGACCCAAGAAAGTACCAATCCAGTCTCCAGTCCATTCTCTCAGCATTGGATTACCATCCTTGCAACTGGACACGAGCAAAAAAGTACCATCGTCATGAAGTGGCGAAAAAGAAAGATGTGTTACTGGGCGAGTGTGGCCCGGTGCTACGAGAGGGGTTGATCTGAAAGGGTTAGACATTAAAAGGAGATTGAAGAGTAGAGAAGGTTTTTCGTGATCGTTATAAGCAGAGTTTGAGGTGAATGGACGAGGTGAAAGATACGAGTCAGGCGCACCGCGCACTGGAGAGAACCAAAGTACGACAGCATCGATCAACAATTAACACTGCTTTCTTTTTTACCCACGCTAACAACAATTTCCTTTTCAAGTCCAACACAATTCCCCTCGTGTTAAAACAAATTCAATCACTTGAACTGCATCCTTTTATCTTCAAATGTGGCGCATTATTGCCAAGGTGTAAACAAGGAAGAGGTTATTACATAAAATACGTCAAATTGGCGCTCATCATCTATTTTGCTGCTAACTTGACTGCTTTTTGCAAGAATCGAGTATCATCGGAACATTGTGGTGTCTTCTGTCAAAAAACGTTCATTGTCCATTATATATGTGGGTGTCAATCTATCAGCTTAACTTCAGGGTCCAGCTAGATGGCGAGTCATAACATAAGTATGGGCATGCATTTGTTGTACCCGTATTAAATAAGCATAGATCCACTTTCCGTCAGATCCATTGCTCTCGGACTGTGAACATTTCAAGCGTCTCATATGACCACAGTAGGACAGGTACACATCAGTACCAGGTGCTATCCAGACCCTGAAATAAGAAATAAGTTTAGTCCAGCACGCCATTGTTATAAGCCCTGAAGGTGGTTGAAGGTAACGCGTCGATTGCTGCATGTGGTACCCCTTTAAATTGATGGGCTATATCCAGATTCCGAAAAAATGGAACAATTCGGACGACGCTCACCAGACCCAATCAGATGGTCGAGGTCAAGAATCTCTGAAAAAGAGTGTGAACATATTGCGGACTTTTTATGTCCTTCTTGTGTCACTGAGCAAACAACTTCGTAAATGCTTTGCAGAATATTTTTTTCCATGGGGAAGGTCTGGGAAAATACTCAAAGACAATCTTGTATACTTAGTTCAAGCCGATTCGAAAGAAGCGGGGAAGCGCAGTTCGGACATACTCGATGGAACCTGCATACAAAAGGCTTAGATGCGTCAATCATTAGATAAAGCCAAGTGGAGAGGATTGATCGCCCTTTCTAACTCTTCCTGTAGGTAGCTTCTCTTGGTCGCGTGCAGATACTGATCGAACGAAGTTAGATAAAACAAAGGCTGAAGTGCAGGCGAGACTTGGACTTTTTTCAGTTATCTCAGACGCAGCCATTCAAGCCACATATTGCGCCTTCTGTCAGACCTGAGATGCAGCGCATTTATCTCTGCAAAGACCGTGTCATGCAATCAGATTTCCCTATAAACTTGAAGGAGCTTTCATGTGTGGATTAATTAATTCTGTGATGGGGCTAAAGGTACGTGGTGCCTTGATTTTTTGAGGAGGAACAGTTAGGTAGAGATGGGAGTTTAAATGAGGTGGCCTATTCGGGGAAACCTGTGTCCGAAAAAGGAAATTTTGAATTGGAGATCTCTGTGGTGGTTATTGCGCCATCGTAGTGGGATATCGCAACACTGATGCTCATACTGACTGATTGGTTCAAACTCGTATCTTAGATTTCGTCGGCATCCAATACCCACTCATATCGCCAAATGTTGATTTCAAAAGCTACGAAATCCCTTTTTTTCTCCAAACGGCCTTTCGATCCGCCGCCCGGGTTCGAGATACTTATAAAGCCACTGTGAACCGAATTTCATTTTCTTCAGAATTCTTCTCCCCCTCCCATTATGCCTGGACGAGCAAAGAATCTCGCAAAGAAGGCTGTTGGTCACCCAGACAACACCGTCCCTATCATCTCTAGTACGGCATGGGCCCAAGACGCCTTCAGCAATCCCGTCCAACGTGTAAGTCATTTCCAACATTTGCGAGCGTTTATCTAACGTGTATTGTAGATCAGGGACTACCTCATCAGCTTGTTCCCTATTGCGACATGGATCACTCGCTATAGTAAGAGTATTTCGAATGATATCTGTGCCAAGTGTGCTGACGTTGCCCGCTAGACTTTGGTTGGCTGAGTGGTGATCTCATTGCTGGTTTGACCGTCGGTATGGTCGTCGTGCCCCAGGGAATGTCGTATGCAGTGGTAAGTGCTACAGCCTCGATCTATTTCTGAAGCCGCACAATGTACTTATCTTGGTCATCTCTCTAGATCGCTACTCTGCCTCCTGAATACGGCCTTTACTCCTCGTTCGTCGGTGTCCTCCTCTACTGTGTAAGTTAAGCTCCTATCTCCGACTTTAAGCCGTTTAAACTCACCGCACCTCCCAGTTCTTCGCTACTTCCAAAGATGTCTCCATTGGTCCTGTCGCCGTTATGTCGTTAACAGTTTCGCAAGTCATAAAGCATATCGAAGCGAATCATGGCACAGAATGGAGCCGACCGCAAATCGCAACTGTGCTGGCACTCATCACTGGATTTATCGTCCTCGGAGTTGGTCTACTCCGACTAGGTTGGCTCGTCGAGTTTATCCCTGCCCCCGCTGTCAGTGGCTTCATGACGGGTTCCGCCATCAGCATCGCAGCTGGTCAGGTGCCAGGATTAATGGGCATCACTGGCTTTGAGTAAGTCTAAATTGATTCCTATCTTCATTCAGTCCTATATTAACGAACGTGTGCAGCACCCGAGCGGCGACCTACAAAGTGATAATCAATACCCTCAAGGGTCTACCAAGAACTAAGCTCGATGCAGCATGGGGTCTTACTGGTCTTGTGGGCCTTTACGCTATTCGCTATTTCTGTCTTTGGGGTGAAAAGAGATATCCGCGTAAAGGTACGTCGCCTTGTCTTGATTAATTGTATCTATAACATGAAATTTACTGTCTTGACTCTTCTGCAGCACGCGTCTTCTTCTTCATCAGTGTCCTCAGGAATGCTTTTGTCATTATCGTTCTTACACTTGCTGCTTGGTTGTATTGCCGTCACAGAGCGGTTAAGGGAAAGTACCCGATCAAGATTTTGCTCACCGTCCCTGCTGGCTTTAAGCATGTCCAACAACCAAACCCCGACCCAAAGCTCCTCGCAGCCATGGCCCCTGAATTGCCTGTTGCTACTATCATCCTTCTCCTTGAACACATTGCCATCTCAAAATGTGAGTCTGCCATCTGTGCTTAATGTGATTCATTACTTATCATGAATTTAGCTTTTGGAAGATTGAACGGATACAAGATTGACCCTAATCAAGAGCTCATCGCTATCGGTGTCACCAATACGGTCGGTTCGTGCCTCGGAGCTTACCCCGCAACTGGATCCTTCTCTCGCTCGGCGTTGAAATCCAAGTCAGGAGTCCGCACGCCACTAGCTGGTGTTGTAACTGCGATCGTCGTCGTCGTTGCACTTTATGGCTTGACTGATGCATTCTTCTGGATTCCTAACGCTGGTCTATCTGCTATTATTATTCACGCCGTAGCAGATCTTGTGGCCTCTCCATCCCAAGTAAGCTCCCCACTTTTAAATTGAGCTAAACATGACTGAGCTCCATTGGTCATCAGGTTTATTCTTACTGGCGAGTTTCTCCGCTTGAGTTCGTCATCTGGGCCGCAGCTGTTCTTGTGACCATATTCTCCTCCATCGAAAACGGCATTTATACGTCCATCGTCGCCTCACTCGTCCTCCTTCTTATCAGAGTCGCCAGACCTCGCGGTGCGTTCCTAGGAAAGGCCAACGTTCACGTCGCTGGAAGCGCCGAGTCGAAGGGTTCCAACCGCGAAGTCTTCTTACCGCTCTCCAAGACGGGAATCACCAACTTTGATATCGAGGTTTTGCCACCATCTCCCGGCGTCGTCATCTATCGATTTGAGGAGAGCTACCTCTACCCCAATTGCTCAATCCTTAATTCGGTTCTCGTCGACTATGTGAAGGAGAATATGCAGAGAGGCAGAGATATGACGAATGTTAAACTTAGCGACCGCCCCTGGAATGATCCTGGCCCGCGTGGAAGCGCAGCCGAAGACGAGATCGAAAACAGGAAGAAGCCCGTGTTGCATGCCATCGTTCTTGATTTCTCCACAGTGTAAGTTCCAAAAATATCTTGTTTCCATGGTTTACGGTCCTGACCTCCTCTTTTTAGCTCACATATCGATACAACTGCCATCCAAGCGCTCATTGATGCAAGACGTGAGATTGAAAAGTGGGCGGACCATCCAGTGGAGGTAATGCTGAAAATTTCTTTCAAACTATTTTCGACATGTTTTCTGACTTTTAATCTTCCGAATTTTAGTTCCACTTTGCAACCGTCCTGTCCCCATGGATCAAGCGCGCTCTAGTTGCTGGCGGTTTCGGAATCGGACAGTCTGCGTCCAGAGTCCCACAAGAAATTGCCGCTATCGTCCCCTTTCACGACAGCGCTATCCGCAACCCCGAGTTTGACCAACAGCGAGACATCGAGTCAGTGGAGGACGTGAAGAAGGGCCCTTCACCATCACCGTCGGCGGCTGGTTTCGCAAACGTTATTTCACCCGATACACCATTCTTCCACATCGACCTTGCTGGTGCGGTTGCGGCTGCTGAGAGCGGTGTCGGTAGCTCTAGATCTTTCTCATCCTAAATATACCCCAACCATCACCATTTGCGGATCCGCACTACTAATTATTACTGCCTTGCGACCAAGGTTCTAAAACGACGCACGTCGGCAAATTACCAACGAGGGAGTCGACCTTGAACTATTTTCACTTTGCTGCTTGGGTTAGGAATAATGAACCCACTACATTGACGAATATTTTTTGCCACTACTTCGTATTAAAGCTATTACTTCTTCTAGTTCACGGGCTACTCTCATGCCTTTTTTACTCACTATCTCTCAATGTAATTTTATACTGTCGACATTTATCTTGCAATTTAGTTATCGATGTTATCTATTTTTCGGACTTTTTTACGAGAAATTCGGATCGCGCAAGAAAATGCGGTGTCATGGGTAGACTGCCAGTGTTCTGTCATGTGTTCTCATAGAGTTGACAGTTGTACTTGTTCAGGGCACCGACGGAGCTACTGAAAGTGTTTGGCATCGACGTGCATCCCGATCTTCTCATGGCGACTCGTACCCCAGTCCATCTCCGAGGGTTTTATGGACACTCCCAAAGACTTTACCATTGAAGCCCCCCTTACTCAGCTGTATACGTATATATCCCAAAGACCTCTTGCAGACTCAAGGAGGCGAAAAAGGATGTCAAATACTGGTCTCAAACAAGCGCTCGATACGCTACTAGTACGCGCTTAATGGCGCTGCGAGAGCTTCGCCACGTGGGCATTTATCCTTCGTTCCCATTCCCCCTCTACTTTGTGCCATTCGCGTGCCATCGCCCTTTCATCCT
This sequence comes from Panaeolus papilionaceus, assembly GCA_015501605.1. NCBI lineage: Eukaryota > Fungi > Basidiomycota > Agaricomycetes > Agaricales > Panaeolus > Panaeolus papilionaceus. The sequence continues at coordinate 419,204 of JADNRZ010000022.1, read as the reverse complement.
TCAGCTGGATGTGCAGCACCCATTTCTTCATTCCATGTCCGTCCTTAGGAAGCCCTTTCCCATCTGTGACGAGGTCAATCAGACGATCAACTAAGCCTGCGTGATCTTTCAAATCATCTCTTTGTATCGCATTGATGATCACGTCGATAGCATCTTCTTTCCTGCCAAGTAGTACCATGGCATTCACTTGACGAATATACCTGTCAAAGCGAGTCAGTCATGGCTTAAAGGAAACCTTGTGGTTGACGAGTCTCATACGCTTTGGCATAGCTCGGATCCATCCACTCCGACTGCACTCCAGCTTTCCAAGCCTGTTCAAGTCGCCGTCCCTTTTCACCTGGAAGCATATACGCAGCTGCTCGATTAGCGAAGCAGACGGCGAGCAGCTTCTTGGCCTTTACAGTATCCTTCCCGGTAACGTTTTGCAGTTTGATGATCCGCTCTAAGTGGTTGATTGCTTCGAAATATGACTCTAAAGCGTCGTCGGCTTTGTTGGCAGCGTAGGCAAAATTCCCCTTTGCCTTCGCCTCTTCAGCAAGAATCATACTTTGAAGCTTGAAATCTTCTAACTCTTGGTGCTGGGCATAGGCAATATCCACTGTCATTTTGCTGGACTGGATGTGCCACTCGATCGGTCCTGGGAGCGAACCTAAAAATGGCTCGAGCTTATCGAGGTACTTCGCGAGCTCAAACGAAATCGTCAATCTTGTCGGCACACTTGGCACCAGAGGAGGGAATGGCTGCACAAAGGCCTTTTGGAAGGTCCTAAAACAGGCAATACGTTGGATTAAATTAGGGCACGAATGCTAACATCACCCAAGGCTGCAGCGGTAAGTGCTTACCGTAAGACCAAGTCAGAGTTGGGGACACAACAAAACTCCGGTGTACAATACACCATATCTTTGCCGGAGGAACAGTAAAGAAGTGACAATGCCGCGGATCCTGGGGTCATAAGTGCCGTTAAAGCGTCGATTTTATACCCTGATGCGTCGATATATCCCCTGTCGCTTAAACCGAGGACCCATCGAGAGTCGACAACAGGCAGCCTTGAGTACTCGTATGCGTCCAATTCGGCGTCAGATAAATCATCTGCTACAATGAATTTTATAGAGGGAAAAATGGCGTTCATGGCTGCAGGGTTTTCCTCTACGTATCTGCACCACAAAGATTACATTCACATGAGCTCGAGAAGGCCATGCAGATTTGGTCTCATCCAAGGACTCACTTCACGAATTCACTTGCTGTGAGGACCTGAGAGTGTGGAATAATATTGGCCATGATCTAGCGGGAGTAAATTCCTTGATTCAGTACCACGTTGTATGACAGGGTGGGACGAAGAAAAACGCACAGTATTGACTCGTATATCGGCGAAAAACTCCCCCATGTCTTTGAAGCCGCTCAATGAAATGTCGATTTTCCCTCCAGGCATCTTTGCGACTGCGGTGTAGTCGGATGATAGGGGACAAAAAAAAATTATGCTTGGAGGAGTATAGGCTCAAAAGGGTCACCGTGAACATTTGAAGGATAGCATTTATCAAACAATAAATCAAAGAAGAGTGATGGAGAACCACTCGTGACGAGATTCCTCGACAGTTAAGGCACCACAAGTTCTTATTTGAGACCAAATTCGATAGAGATATATGCATAAATCGTTTGGGACTCATTTGTATTGTGATAAGTCTCGGAATAGTACGTATATCGAGCGGCTTAGCGCGCATGTCTACGATTTCCGCTGTACTAGCGCCCATCAATCTGCGTGCTCAGGGTAGCGATGCCTCGAAACCTTCTTAAGCTGGGCGTCAACCCTCCGCCTCCATTCCCCTCCCAGCTCGTTAAAGTCGCGATTCAGGCCCTTGGGCCTGAACGTGATATCCATTGCTTCATGATCGCTTCTTAGTCAGAGAGTCCCTTGCCATTCGTGAGGGTGTCAATCAGCCGATCAACTAAGCCAACGTTCTCTCCGCAAAGCTTTCAGCATAATTTCTATGGAATCGTCCTGTCTCTTGAGAAGAAGGAATGCACTGGCCTGATGGATATACCTGCATCAATGCCAGCCAGTCAGTATTGTATGGAGAAATGGACTGGGAGTCTGTAGAGAGATTCGTACCCTAAGCCACCAAATCTCGTTGGTCTTGATGGAATTTCCCGGTGGTGTATAGTTGTAGGCGTAAAAACCCACATCTGGTGGAGGATTACGCCTAAAATCCCGTATACTGCGCATGATGTCCACCACTTTCGTTGGATGGTCTCGTATAAAGCTTTGTAGATTTGAGGTGCATTAGCTCGTCTGTCTTTGGCATGCATATCGCTCAACGGCTATTGTTTCCTCACTTTGAAACGTCGAGAGGACCAACCACGCCCGGAGTAAGAGTGCTTGGTGCACTGTTCACAAATATCTTGAAGATGGGTTCATTAGCGGCGCGTTGAGAACGTTGAGAATATGTATTTCCCCTACCGCTCTTAGTTGCGGGTCATCCCAAAAGCCTGGCGACTGGTAATCGCTCTTCGAAGAACTTTTCGGTGGCATTGATCAAGGAAAATTTTTGTAATCACAAATGAAAAAGCAACCTTTATATATGAGGAGAATGTGATCAAGAACAAAAACTTGGATGTGATATCGATTATCCTGTTCCGGCCACATGCCCTGTGTCGAACTCATAATAAAATCCCATGAATTTAATGAGCATTCAGTCAATTGATTAGAATAACTGAAAAGCAGCTGTCTGTATCGAAGAGGAAGGCAATGGAACTGTGTGTACAGGGCAGGCTGCTTGAGTCGAGTCAAGGATGACAAGATGGAAGCCCCTATTCAACCATGTGGAGATAAAACGCATTCGTAATCCAACAACGCCGACAACGACCCGCAAAATCCATAACATGTTGCGGCCTTGACTGAAAAAAAAAGCCTCAGCTTTCAGAAAGCGGGCAAACTTCTGGACTCTTATATTGTGATTTTTTTTTTCAGATTGTGACCAAACTCTAATTTTACTCATGATCCGGGAGGAATGTGCAACAATTCGAGAAGAACATTGTGATGCGATGCTGAGCTCAGCGAAGTGGTGATAAATCACCATAATTTCTGAGGGGAACATTGCGTAACCCCTTGACAAACGCACACCATGTCCGCTATCAGCCACCCTGACGGTGATCTCTGGCAGGAGACGCCCTTGATCTATTCACAGCCATTGTCGTCAGTACTCGACGCTTCAGTATACTTGAAACTTGAGGTACGAGATTTCGCAAGGGTACGGTGCGGAATTATGATAACGAAGGCAACTGTCAACTAGAACTTGCATCCGTCATATTCGTTCAAATTCAGAGGGATATCACATTTCGTGCAGGCGGCGAGGCGAAGAATTGGGCCCTCGGTTCACGTGGTGATTGCTTCTGGAGGGAATGCTGGGCTGGCAGCTGCATGCGCCGCTAAAGTTCTCGGTCTCAAATGCAGTGTTTTCATCCCAGACGGAGCGACCTCAACCACTATCAAGGTGCTAAAGCAAGAGGATGCCAATGTAATTATTGGCGGACGATTCTATTTGGAGGCTGTCAGTGCTGCAAGAGCTCTTGTAGAGACTGAAAAAGATGCGTGAGTGTAAGCCCAGAACAGGCAGGTTGCATTCTGAATTTCAGAAAACAGCGTCATGGTCCCTGCGTATGAGGATCCCTTGATTTGGGAAGGGCACAGTAGCATGGTCACTGAAATTCATGAGCAGATTGGGCGAACACCAGATGCAATATTTTGCAGTGTCGGTGGAGGAGGACTACTAGGGGGTTTGATCGAGGGGTGCAGAAAAGTTGGGTGGGATTTTGGTAAGAGGATATTCGATGGGGAAGCACTCAGGCTAAAGGACTTCTATTAGTTCCATTGGTGGCGATGGAAACAATCGGTTCCGACTGCTTTTATCACTCCATGTCGCTGAACGGTGGTCGGTTTAATAGCTCGGAGAAAAAGCTTCCGCTGGGAGTAAACCTAGTATATGATGATGAACACAAGGTGCACTTGGCACATTTCACTGGGTTTACTTCGAAAGCATCGGGATCGTTAGGAGCGTCTCAGCCCGCGGCCGGTGTAGTGAAGATGGCTCTAGAGCGATCTGGTGGAGTCAAATGCGTCAGTGTGCCGGACGAACTGAGTATGGAAGCGTTGACATCTTTCACGGGTGCGAATATATGAAATTGCTGATATGCACCGAGCTAACTTTGCGCTCAAGATGACCACAAAACACTTGTCGAACTGGCATGTGCGACCACTCTAGTACCAGGCTATCACCCCTCCTTGTTCAACAAGCTCGTTCCACCGAAAGAGGGTTCAACTGAAAAGCGGACAGTTGTTTTCATTGTTTGTGGGGGCTTCAAAATCGACTTGCAGACAGCCAACGAGTATAAACGTTTACTTGATGAAGTACCGAAGAATAGTGACGTCTGGAGTGTGAAATATGATGATGGCAAGCCATTCCAGTTATGAGCAGGATTGGGGGTTGTCAACTATTCTTTAAGTAGACGCAAATAAATTAGAGAATATGGTACAAGCTGAAACTATTTCAGCAATTAAAGTGTATTTCAGGTTATTCGCTTACCTATTTTCACTCCGGATGAGTTATTTTGAGTCTTTCGAGCTTTCAGCCTCCAACTGCGCTCGCCTCAACATCCTCTCAGCTTTTATCCGGGCTAGTTCCTCTCGGACAGCTTGTTGATTCGTCGGAAGAGTCTGCTACAGTGTAAGTTACTACCTGGTGTATTTTCATAAGCACTCATACCGGAGTATGGTCTGCTTGTGGAAACAGTTTTTTGCGATACTATGAAGAAATTCAGTGCCTGATAACTTTTGAGAAGCAACAGCAACACACGCACAGGAACTACCACATCACGGTACCATTGTGGGTCTCCAAAGTGTACCAAGGCCGCGAGAGGTACGAATAGATATAATGAAAACTTGAAAATTTCGAGATTAGGTCCACCCATATTGAAGGCTCAGGAATAAAGCTGAAGTTTCAAGGAACGAGTCTTGCAATACACCCTGCTGAAAGTGGACTCCAGCTCGGCAAACTCCGTAAGCTAGAACGCGTCGCGTCCCAAAATCAAATGTTCTTCATTCTTCACCATCATGATCATTATATGCAATCGGTCCAATAAATGTCTTCTTTTGCCCAAATATCCATGACTTGCAACAGAAATTTGGACTCCACTACTCGGCCACGTTCCAGGGTGAATCATCTTGAAGGGGTTGGAGAATATAGCCCCAAGCAGACGTAGGTATAAAAATATACCATGATAGGTAGTCAGCCAAACCACATTTGGAGCTATACTTCTCTGCTCTTTTACGCAGGCCATAGTATCTTATACGGATGAGGTAGCCCTAGCAACTGAAAAAACACTTTCTTACTGTCAATGGCGAGTGGTTCTGAACATAAGCATCACTTGACCGTCTTAATGTTCATCTATCTGCTATCGCTACTCTCAGGTCCAGACTTCGAACCTCCTTTCATATCTTCTCCCTGCTCATCGTGGGCAGTAATAAGGGCATATGTGGACTATGGACCCCTTTTTCTGTTTTTAATTTGAATTGAACAGAGGTTTTGACATCACCCCAGCCTATGACGCTGCATTTAATTTTGGACCTTGTATTAGTTGGATGAACTATTTCCTGCTCCTCTCCAACGTTAATTATAGAGTGCACGATGACATCAAGGACTCGCAATATGTTATAAAGCAAGGGATCCAGCTTGCTCGTGCTCCTGGACATTTTCACAAGATCTATTCCCTCTACCTTCCACAGAGATAAAAAAAATGGCTCTCTCTAAGGTAAGATATTTAACTTTGACTAACATTCAAAATGCTTAGCGGTTGAATCCTAGAACGTTGATGCAGATAAAATCATCAAAGAATCCCATGTTTGTTCCCAAACCATTCTCTAGAGTATCATCACCCGAACCTGCTTCTAGGACCGAAAGCGAGCCAAAATTCAGGCTGCAACATCGATAAAGGTCCCTCACAACATAACCTCTTATGGAGACCGATATGCTACCCAAGCTATTCCAAAATATCATATAGCTTCACAGGTATGTCGAAAGGCGGGCAGGCCAAGTTCTAAGCACTGCTGATTGATTGCTTCAGGGTGTATCTGCTGATGCCGCCTACCAATTGATTCATGATGAACTTAGCCTCGGTATACCCTGCTCACATCCCGTGTTGCTTCGCTCACTGAACTGAAGTCTTCAAGATGGATCTGCCCTTCTAAATTTCGCTTCCTTTGTGCACACCTGGATGCCACCTCAAGCAGACAAACTCATGAAGGAAAATATGAATAAGAATTTGATAGGTGTGTATCACTCCACCTAGATACTCTTTGGCACAACACTGATCTGGTTGACCAAGATGCCGATGAGTACCCGTCTACGCGTATGTGCACCTCTGAGGGATCTTCGTGTATCACTATGCTAATTTATCACTTCGAATGCTGCAGAGGTCATACACACTCGATGTAAGTGTTCGATAAAGAGTCCCTTGGCCTATATACAGCGACTGACATATTCATTATAGGTGTTTCCATCCTTGCGTCGTTATGGAATGCTCCCTCTGCCAGAGAGGCTATAGGTACGGCCACCACGGGGTCTTCTGAGGCTGTTCAACTAGGTGGTTTGGCTATGAAGAAGCTCTGGCAAGAGAAGCGCAAGGCGGCTGGGAAGAGTATCTACGAACCAGGGTAAGTGATTGATTTCCCACCCAATCTGCAAGCGATATGGAAATTTATATGATATGAAATTCAGTCCCAACATTGTTATGGGCGCCAATGCTCAGGTCGCTTTAGAAAAGTTTGCTCGTTATTTTGACGTTGAGTGTCGCCTTGTTCCTGTTGACGAGAGCACGCATTATCGTCTGGACCCCAAACGCGCTATGGATTTTGTCGACGAAAACACGATCGGAATTTACATTATCATGGGCAGTGAGTATCGGTTTCTTGGATCAACAGATTTGCGCCGACAGAGTTACAGGTACCTACACCGGACATTATGAACCTGTGAAAGAAATGTCTGATTTATTGGATGAATACGAAAAGAAGACTGGGTATTCTGTCCCAATTCATGGTAAGATAGGCAAGAAGTGCGAAGTCATGTTGCTAACTTGTGACTATAATAGTCGACGGTGCATCCGGCGCCTTTGTTGCTCCATTTGTCACAGTAGGCCTTTACCTAACCCAACTCTGCTGCATTTTTTAAACTTGATGGATGGCAGCCCGACCTTGAATGGGACTTTAGACTTCCGCGCGTTGTGTCGATCAACACTTCGTAAGTGAATCTCGTTTACACTTTGAATTCGATTCTAACCGCCGGCTAGTGGTCATAAATTCGGGCTCAGCTACGTTGGTGTCGGCTGGATTGTGTGGAGAGACAAAGCCCATTTGCCCAAGGACCTCATCTTTGAGCTACACTATCTTGGTTCTGTCGAGTACTCGTTCTCTTTGAACTTCTCTCGACCAGCAGCTCCTATCATTGCTCAATACTTCAACCTCCTTCACCTTGGTTTCCAAGGATACCGATCTGTCGGCTTGTCCGATATGCAAAACGCAAGGTTATTGAGTCGGGCATTGGAGAAAACAGGATATTACGAAGTCCTGAGCGACATTCATCGTGCCGTCGGAACCCACTCTGGACACGGCATCGACAGCGATCAAATCACGGTAAGTTAGCATGTGCGATGTCAAGAATGCATTCTAATAAACTCCTCAGGACTATGAACCAGGGTTGCCTGTCGTCGCCTTCCGTTTCAGTGATCGGTTCAAGGCAAACCATCCCGAAATCAAGCAAAAATGGATCCAAACCCTTCTCCGGGTTAAAGGATGGTGAGCAAGGCTCGGTGCCTTTTCAGATCAATTCTTAAATCTTTTGTCAAGGATTGTACCCAACTATGAGCTTCCACCCACTGTCGACAATATAGATATATTGCGCATTGTTGTTCGAGAAAATGTGACGGAAGTCGTGAGTGTTGAGTTACTGGTGTTTTCTAAAAAAAATTCTCATAATCATATAGTTATTGGACAAAATTATCGAAGACATAGTACGTTAAATTTACCAGTCCAACATCGCAATCTAACTCCGCTTTAGATCTCCATAACTGAGGAATTGGTTGCGAGCGATTCTCCTTCTCATGCTCTCTCCACATTGGGACAAAAGGCTCAAACGCGAGATAAACACGAAGTACCTCAAAGCCAGTTTGCCGAAGGGGAGGGCAGCGGCTATACCGGTACCTTTTCTCGGCCTTGTTAGAGGTACAAAAAGTTGTTTAGGATATTTAGTCATGTAACAGTGCTTCGAGCCTTTTAAATTCATAAATCTATGACGCGTCAACAAACCCAAACATTGACGCGCTTTGATTTCTTTTCCATCCAACTTCCATAACTTTGATTCTGTCGTTCGGAAGTTACTAACATGTCTGGCGAACCTTCAACGTGAGATTCAATATTAAGGACTCGAATTACAGATCATTAACGTCAGATTAGCTCTTCAGAACCCCCACAACCCCGTTGTTCCACGACGATACTGCCTTTGAGCGAGGCGACACCATCGTTTGTCATTGACCAGAAGAAAAAGACATATAAGTACCAATACTCGAACATCTACTTCATTCGCTTGAAGCACCTACGTGAATTTGTTGAAGACAATGCGTTTCTGAAGTGGAAGAATATTTCAGGTGAGTAGCACATAGACTTTAGCCAATACATGGGACTCAGTTGTTGAACCAGGGAAACCTACGCTCGTGCCTCGAGTTCTCGAAGTCGAAAAGGGTAGACTTTGCTATATTATTGGGACAGTATACTTGGAGATGCCACTCAAGCCCAACGTCCTACTCGACATTGCTCGAGATGTAAGTATCTCAATGCAATAAGTCAAGCCTCTACCTGATCCAGATTTAGCAATCCATCCCTCCTCCCCCTCCGCTCGCGAAATTCTGTTCAGAAGACGATAAAACCATGCTGGAAGATGAATCAGGTCGCATTCGGCTAGTTGGACCCGTTATAGAGTCTGCAAGGCTTGTTACGGGTGTTATTATTGGCGCACTGGGGATGGAAACACCAAACGGAGACTTCGAAGTTGTGGACATCTGTGACGCGGGAATGGCCCCCCAGATCCCAATGGAAGAGGCTATGTCAATAGATGGTATGGATATAATCTCTTCCACTTCGCTTTGTGGCTCATTCGCGCTTTGAATGGTATTTAGATGCAAAGGACGATGGGACCGAGGATGAATGGATAGCAGCCATTTCCGGCCTGGATGCGGGATCTCCTGCAGCGGATGCACATATGCAAATGTTGGTGGAATATCTTGCTGGTGAAGGCGGTGATTTAGGAGTGCCAGCTACTCAGGTTTCCCGTTTAGTGATCGCAGGTAACTCTCTGACGGCTGCCGCATCATTGACAATCGATACAGTACAGGAAGAAGCCCCCAAAGACGTGACTAGCATCTCTTCTCTCACTTGCTGCTCTCGCTCATTCATGATTTTCCCCAGCGTCAGTTCAGCGACATGAGTAATATCGCCACGCACCCTATCCGTACTCTATCCTCTGCACTTGAGGATATCGCGAGCATAATGCCAATACATGTCCTCCCCGGAGAAAAAGACCCATCAGGCACAATATTACCCCAGCAACCCTTCCCTCGGGCTATGTTTGGCGATGCTGCAAAATACCCGACTTTTATTTGCGAAACGAATCCAACTTACATAAACCTTGGTACAAGCCCTGAAATTAAATCAGCTCGCCCAAGAATAAGGAGGACAATGTTGGTTAACTCAGGACAGCCCCTGAATGATATGTTCAAGTACCTGCGAAGCCCACCTAATACTCGACTGTCAATACTCGAATCCACACTTCACTGGCGACATATGGCGCCTACCGCACCCGACACACTATGGTGTCATCCTTACCTCTCTGAAGACCCTTTCATCATAAAAGAGACGCCTGACATTTACATCGTTGGTGATCAAAAGAAGTTTGGAACAAGACTTGTTGTGCAGAACCCCCAGATCCCAGGCCGAAACGCTGCCAAATCCAGGATTGTCGCTCTTCCAAACTTTTCTCAAACTGGAGAATTCGCTCTCATCAATCTGCGCACGCTAGAGATTAAATGCCAGAAATTTTCCGTATTCAGACTGACTGGCGCTCAAGACGACACTAGCATGCAAGGTACCTGCCACTTCGCCGTGTTTCTGACAACTACTTTCTGACCCATTTGCTTCTGTGTAGTTGAGCCCGAGGTTCCCTCTGCCAGCATTCCTGTCCAGATGTCACAAGAATCGCTTCCTGAATCCTCAATGGAATATGAATTCCATTGAGTCTTCGCTAACTAAAATAGACTTTTTGCTCCGCATATTTACCGCTCCCCTCGTTCATGTACGATTTATTGGTTCAGATTAATCTGTTACTTACGGTGTAATTTTATACAATTTAGATACATACCAGCTTTATACCGAGCCTATAAGTCCCATTTCATAGCAGATGGAACCCAATATGCCCTCCCAGACTCATCTTGTGCATCCAACCAACAGAGACCATCCCGAAGAAGCATGTGTTCCAACGCTACCCGCGCTCTGTCTCTTGTCCATCCCTTCCGATGAATAAGGTGCTCCTCTACCACACGGCCACCCTCTTCCCTTGCAATGCCCAATATTGTCGTTTGATCTTCATCTAATTCCTTCACTACACTCCGCACCATCTTGACGCCTCCGATCTCGACTACCTGATAGCCGGAACCCAGCGGCTGTAGCGTCTTGATGCTTCGTGCTATATCATCCTCTGTTATTTCCCCACCTCCCACTCCACGCAGCTTGGAAACCAGCCGCACGAGCTCCGACATCTCAATCAAACCTCCATTTCGTTCTCGGGTACTAACACACACGTCCACTACTTGTACCCCGAGTTCATATTGCCAATCGCCTAAACCTAGCAGCTCGGCCCACCAACCGCCTTTCCTCGGACCGGCCAAAGGGTCAACCCCGATGGAAGAACACATCTGTTGGAAAGCATGACGAAAGGTTGGGTCGTTTTTAATGGTATCGCGGTGTGTTTGTGCAAATCTAGTTAATGCAGTACGAAATTGATTAAGCTGCGATTGAAGGCCTTCGACCTGTAGTTGTGATAATTCGGAAGAAAGCTCAGCAAAAGAACGTTTGGATTGCTCCTGTCGATCGAAGGCAGCTAAACCAACACCTCTCCGCATGGTCAGATGAATGAAGGTGTTCTTGTAACGAGGCTAAAGACAGAGATATCGAGCTCAGCACCTTTAGAATATACCTGGAGGATGAACACAATTGGTATGGATAAGATAACAACACTGACAACATGCCAAACTGGTCGTGTGTTATGATGCTGTTATTATTAATGTGGGCTGTTTATATGAAAGGCTGATGTTCACTGACGCAAACAAGCACCAGCACTCGGGCATCATTCGGGCAAAAACAGTGCTACTTTAATTTCTCGAACATCCAATTCAGTTCGTTTCTCAGCAGAAACGCTTCGCAGCTATCCTCATGTTCAACGTTGTATTTAACGAGTGCACTTCCATTTTACTCCATTGCTTGCTTGATCGTCTCTCGACTTCTGCCCGCACGTCTGACTGAATGGCGATGCGGTAATTTCTGATGAACATCATCTCCTCGGACGAGACTACTATTAAACTTGACAACATGGCGACAATCCACGATCTACGACACCATTTGGCATGAACCGACTTCTCGATAACATTGACAGTTTCCTTTTGGGTCGACTGCGCCTGCCACTACGGGCGTCATGTGCCGAGTCCGAGCTTCGAGGCGTCTGCAATATGTCCCTATATTACTTGTGTACCCGTCGGATAATAGGACAATCATTGTTATCAGGCTATGTGCGAAAACCATTGTTCCAGTTATAAGCTTTCATGATAGCTATTCTTTCTTTTCGAACGATTCCTATTTTTGCTTATGCGGTGATATTGAGACAGGGTGTCATAACAGCTTGCATGTTTAAGCATCATACACCAGAGTCAATGAACATAACGGTTGCCCACAAGAGAGTGGTGCCAGCTTTATGAAACCTTCGTCCATCGTCCTGGGTAGTGGAGCCATTCTAATAACTCTGCCCGCAACAGAATAGTTTATACGCAATAGCTTTCGTTAGCAATCTGGTGGCGCCAACAGTTTTTTTGTTAACCTCAGTAGGGTCAAGTTAAAAATAACCCGAATGATAACAAAGGGATCTCGGCTGGCCGAAAGCAGTCAGAATTCTGGGTTTGCCGTATTGCCGTTCTCCCAACAAAGGACGAATAACTCACGCTCATCGTTACGGGTGAGAGAAACATACTTCTCGAGGTCTGGCATAGGTATGTACATTATGTCAGTGTGAATCGACTTCGGAAGCCCGATAAAGCACTCCAATTTGAATGCAATGGTCCCATAATTTTTCGAACAAATTTGGCCTTCCATCATCCGCGGGTCTGACATAGGCATAGCCCGTGCATGAACGCTCTTAGTGCGAATTCGGGTTTCAACATCTCCATCTTTCTGTGGTTTTGGAGCTGGCTGATAAATTCCAGTTTGAAGCAGCTTCGTGGTTCTCCACCAGTGCCTCCGGACTCAATAGTTGCCGCTGTTGCCGGTTTCGCCTATATGATAAACGATAGCGTTGCAGAATTGTTGTGGAACAACTGAATGCATCAAAACTTTTCATGAAAGCTCCTTGGCAAGGATCTAAGTAGCTATAAATATGTGTGACTTGTGTCGAATTTCTTGCTTGTAAGCAGTGCATGAAATAAAAGCGTAAAATCGAACCCGTGGGAGGTATCTTTATTTCTATATATAGGTGATCTAATTTTAGAACATTGAACGATGGATGTGCAAACATTTCACTCCGTCGCGACAGGTACGTACGGCACAGTGAGAAATACAGGCTTTTATCGGCCTAAACAAGATACTGACTGAGATTTGAACAGGACTAACGTGATACCTTCCGCAGCACACACTCACAGATATAATAAGGTCCTCGCTTTTATTAAGCACCCCTTGTGAAAACCAGTAGCCCAGCAGCCATCCTTCCCCTGAATTCCTGACACGACTCGAAATGTTCACGAAAGCTTTCTCCCTTCTTCTTCTTCCAGCACTTGCTCTGGCTCAGTATGGTCCCCCACCAGGGCCTGCTAACCCGGGCCCCACTTCATCAGCAGCACCACCTCCAGTGCCCAGTGCTCCTGCTAATACGCCTGGACAGATGAATGTACGTTATACGATCCCTGTTAGTAGGGCTCACTGTAACATTGAAACTAGATTGATGTCGCCGCCGGAGGCAAGTTTGTGTTCGGCCCCAGCAACATCACTGCACCAGTCGGTACACTTGTGACCTTCTTCTTCCCCAAGTAAGAGTTTCACACGGGTTTGATTGGCTTGTGGAGACTCATTGTTTCAATTAGCGCTGGAATTACACATTCAGTTACCCAGTCGTCCTTCGCGAACCCATGTACTTACCTCGCGGCTTCCGGTAACAGCAGCGCTGGTTTCGATTCTGGTCTGCAAGCAGGCGCTCAATTCACAATTAACATCACAAATACGGATCGTAAGTTTTCCGACTTCATCTTGGCACACGAGGGTCCTCATCCAGTCCATAGCAATCTGGTTCTTCTGCAAGCAGGTCTCCCACTGTGGTCTTGGAATGGTCGGAAGCATCAATGCACCCGCCTCGGGCAACACCTTCAGCGCATTCCAGGCGGCAGCTATGGCCATTGGCTCAAACGAACCAACTGTATGTTCTATCTAAGTTGGTCATGTTCGTTTAATTAAACTATTTCATCCACAGATAACAGATAACGGCCCTGTGACAGGCGGTGTCAATGGTGTTGCATCTGCTGCTCCTTCCAGCGACACTGGTTCATCCAGTAGTGGAGGTGGAGGTAACACTGGCGGTGCTGTCGGCCTCGCTGCTAGCGGCGCTGTGGCTCTCTTCTCCGTAGCAGTCGTTGGTCTTCTTATGTAAATTCTCTTTGAGCCCAATTACCGCCAGGACATACCCGTTAGTCGTAGATGCCGTAGTTTATTTCATTTCCTTGGGACGACCTTATTTACGATATGCACTTACTACGAGCTGTACTGAGTACATATGTCTTATGAGACATTTCTTCTGAATATCTTGAGGCAAGGGCTAGATTCCCTGCATGAGCCTGAATGGTGGGATTGTATCAAAATACCCCTAACCTGAGATTCATGTGGCTGTGCCACGTTAAACGCCACGGTTACCTGGACGTGTTGGGTGTAATTACCTTGTACCATCCCTTGCTCTCTGCTATTACGGCCATCCTAACGATAGGTGTCATCCTTACACCTATTTATTGCATACTACAGTAACCCAGGTGGCGAAACGTGTAAAATGTTTTCTAAGATTCCTCAGCGGTTTAGTGCGCCTTTTGGCTTGTTGGGAGACGAGGCCAAGCTTGCATTCCCGAGCCAACCTGAAGGGATTATGAAGTTGGCTACGTTTCGAGTGAGTGTCGTGCCTTCATCACACAAGGGCTACATCTAAATCCAACTAGAACATACCAGAGACGGATTCGTATTGGGAACAGGTACTGTGGTCCTCTTGATGTATTGCAATGTCTGCTGATTAGGCGTTTTCCGTCTAGTACTTTACTCTCTTCGACTCAGCTTCGGAGGTTTATTCATTGATTACCCCACATCACAGTGCGTTGTATGTCATACTTTCCCAATGAACATTACATTGAACTATACTCTCCAGTCCGTCGCGCTCTCGCAGAAGCCCCAGAAAATGTTGCAACCCTGATAGGTGTTGTGACATCTAGGTTGTTCAAGCTCATTTCAGACCACACCTTCCCTTCACCCATAAACGGCACTGTAGCATCTTACGCGACATCCTTTATCAAGTCTGCCGTTGCATCCCAAGAGAAGAATACGACAAAAGAACTCCTCAATTGCCTTCGCATTCTCCAGCGCGTCCTCCCCGTTATTTTCGAGGTACAGGGTGAAACAAGTACCTTTGAGATGGAAGTCATATGGAAAAAGCAGCCGATCAAAGACCAAGAAAGACAGGATGCCAATGCAGAGCCGCAGTTTGTGATTGATGATGATGACGCTGGAAGTGATACAGAGGAGCAGACGAACGACCAATCTCCCCCTTCGTCAGCTGCCCCTACGCCCCAAACTCGATTTCTCCCTTCAATTGGGGAGAGACTTTTCGACTCTCTCGTAGATCTTCTCTTTTGCTGTGGATTTACAATTCCCAAGGAAATTCAGGTTGACCACCATAAAATTAACTACGTTATCTGGTCAGTCCGCCTCTAATTATATACAGCATTATTGTTCTAACCTCAAATTGTACCAGGGAGAAGGGTATAGGCTCAACTGCATCTTTGAACAATAATAACGCCATATATGATAATAACAAAACTGAAGTGCTGCGCCTCTTGCTCGTTTTGCTATCAAGGCAAATATACATCCCCGCGTCATCCCTTTTTACGCACCCCTCAACATACTCCACACATCTTGTGCAGAGGCTCCCACGTCGGGATGTCTTGACCTTGCTATGCTCTCTTTTGAACACTGCTATCACCTCATCCTCGGCAGAGGCAATCACCATCGGAACAATTGCTGGAAAACTGCCATACAACCACCTGGTTTTCAAAGGAGAAGATCCCAGAACCACGCTCATCACCACCTGCCTCCAAGTATTGGATGTACTTTTGGATTTCCAGAGTGGCTCAGCGCGGGATCCTTCTAATGAAGGTCAATCGGCTCCAACATCTAAGTCCAATGCATTTAGGTATTTCATCATGAAATTGGTAAGGCTCCCAAACTTCGAGCTCGTCACTTGTTTAAACCATGTTCTCGTCAGCATCGAGTGCAAGACTTCCAGTACCTGTTTTCTGGGACGATGAAGATCCTGGCTGATCAGGCGTCTAATATCAACAACCTCTTGCCTGGAGCTAAAAAATCACTCCCATATGTCAACGAATTTAGTGAGCATCCTGCAATTAATTTGGCTCCACACGCGCTTAACGTTGTCACATACAGTTATTCTCTTTTGGAAGCTCATAGAGTTGAACAAGGTATTTACGGCGTTTCTGCTCCCAACCGTCACTTATATGTCCCCCCTAGAAATTTAGAACCTTTGTTTTGGAATCAGAACAGTCTATGGACTTCCTTGCTTACCTCTTGTTTTATTGTGTAGACATCAAAGACAAACCACGTACGTTTCTTCGCGGAGTGCTGTGGTCGATTTTCTTGTCTTACATTATCACTAGAACAACATGGACTTTGCCGTGCCATTTCGTACATTGTGCAGACGCTTTCTGCAGAGCCTAGCTTTGGATCCAGCCTTGAGCATCCTCTTCACATCCAACTAACAAGCAAATGGGGCCCTGTTTCCAATGGGTCTGAGTTCATGATCCAAGTGAGTTGTCCTTTCTCACGTTTCTTCGGGCTTTATTAACGGCTTCTGGCTAGGCTATCTATTCAATTGTTGCTACAACTGGAGGATCTCTCACTTCCTTATATCCGGCCCTTGTCATCGCGTTAGCAAATGCTGCACCTTATTTTAAACATATAGGAATATCGGCGTCTGCCCGTCTCCTACAACTATTTAACTCATTCTCGAATCCACTGTTTCTATTGTCGGATGAGGGTCACCCAAGACTCCTTTTCTTCATGTGCGTGACTTCGATTACATTTCGTCGATCGTCGATCTAATGATTGTCCTTTGACTTATAGGCTCGAGGTCTTCAGCGCTATACTTTACTATCACCCGTCTGAGAATCCGAACATCACATATGGCATCCTTCAATCGCGCAAAATTTTCGAGGACTTGGGAACCTTTACGTTAGCTAGAGGACTTAGGGAGGTCAGACGCGCACAACTGGCCAAAGAAGAGAGAGCCAATCGAGTAGCCAACCCTAAAGCAAGAGCCTCGGCATCTGATGACTTAGAGGCCGGCGACCCTGCTGCAGAGAAGGCAAGGTTTTTGCAGAATGAAGGTGTTATCAATTCTGCAGACATCGACCATGGGTCAGACGGCACGCGCTCATCTTATGATGAAGCGGTGACTGCGTCTATGGTTTCGCCGACGTCGGAAAACCCATACCCTGGATCACCTTTGTCAGAGAAGGCCCGTGGTAAGATGCGAGAACGACGCTCGTTATCCGTGGACAATGTCGTCTTGGAGCGCGTTCCGCCTGGATTAGGAAGAAACGGGTTTGTCCCGACACAAGAATGGGTGAGCTTCTACTATTTAATTCACCTGTGAGTGCAGCTGGCTGACTGGCTTGTAGGTTACCTCGTGGCAACAAGGGTAAAGAGGTTTAAACTTTCATTTTCAACAGTTTCTGATGCTATCATCGATAGACTTCCGTTGGATGCCGTCATGCTTTTCATCTCGGACCTTGTGCAGAAGGTCGAAGAGATGCAGAAACATGGCAGCAACGCTTCGACAGAGATTTTGAAGTTTTTGTCTTCTGTGAATCTGGATCACATCTATACACAGAGACCTCCCATCATTCCAAGGTGCTTCCAGGTGTGCAAAGGTTCCTGATTCGGTTTACGCCAATATCTGATCAAGTTTACATCTGCAGTGGTCCGATGCCTCCATGGTCTGGTTAACATCACTGATATGGGGGGAGATCTACGTCCGCGGTATGACACCCCTTGGTATATGGAACGGCACCAATGTGCGGCTGTTCTTCGTCAAACACACCCAAAACCAGCAGCGACAGATCACAGAAACCGTGACAAATGTTGTAGGCGGGTTTTTGCGTCGTACCTCCGATAATGTACAGAGTCGACAACGACCAACATGAGGACAGACCAGCTTACTTTAGCCTACAAGTAGACAGACCTATGCCAACATTTTCTACTTTTTTCCTTGTCACCTTACCTTCCGACTATCACCCTTTAACTGTTGTCCTGATTTATTGCTTACATATTGTTGTGTTGGATTTGGTAACCAGAAATATATTACTACTTGTTCCCATACTACGATCATCTTAGTTTACTCGGTCTGCATTATTCTCTTCTTGAAACTCTTGGAGGCAATTCAACATGTCAGCGACTCTCGATAGCTCAATACAGACCCTTGGCATACCCGAATCTGAGAAGTTGCTTTTGAGAAAGGGTACCGTGCATGTCTCTGGTGTTATTTGATTTGATCTTTGTATCTCTGTAATAGGAGGTGTCCAGACGGTGGGCGACTTATTACTGGACTCCATCCAAGGGTTTTCCAAGAGATGCAGAGTGGCACCTCTGGAAATGAAGCGCATAGTGGAATCTATTTTGGGTACGCTGCCTCTAATGAGTTTGCCAACATTGGCAGAAATAGACCCTCCAAATTCCACTTTCACGACGGGGGATAGTCTTCTGGACGACGCATTGGGTGGCGGTATTCAAACGGGAATGCTCTGGGAGATTGTAGGGGAGAGGTATGCTAGAATACGCACTTCTTCGTGCCCTTTATCTGATATCCTTCCGATTAGCTCTGCAGGCAAAACACAACTTGCTCTTCAACTGTCGCTGTTCGTCCAACTT
The DNA here is from genome assembly GCA_015501605.1 of Panaeolus papilionaceus. Lineage (NCBI taxonomy): Eukaryota > Fungi > Basidiomycota > Agaricomycetes > Agaricales > Panaeolus > Panaeolus papilionaceus. Next base: position 400,660 of record JADNRZ010000022.1, on the reverse strand, counting down.
CCTGAAGAATTGAAGGGACTAGCGGGGTCAGCCTGTTATCTGACTACTTCTGCGAAATTGCCAACCAGACGTCTACAACAACTTTATGATTCGCGGCCGGAGCTGCAAAGCTCTGCCACTGGGTTGCAGAACGTGCATACAATGTCTGCTTCCACGCCCGACTTGCTGGAACACATTCTTGCAAGCTTACTTCCCGAGTTTTTGAAACAACAAGTTCAAGCAGGGAATCCCCCTGTCAGGCTACTAGTTATCGATGCTTTGGCAGAGTTATACCATTCCAACGACAAGACCACCACTGCTAGCTTGGTTCAAAGATCTAAAAGCATTACCGCCATCGCTTCCCATCTACACAGACTAGCAGCGACTTGTCAGCTAGCTGTCGTCGTCCTAAATGAGGTCATTGATGTCTTCGAGAAACCGCCTTCACTACCATCGCTGAACGGTAACCCCTTATATGACCAACAATCACGATGGTTCAACACCGCACATATGTTTGGAGAAGGCAGGAAGGAAGCTAGTCTCGGACTTGTTTGGGCAAACCAGGTGAATGTCCGAACTATGCTCACGAGGACGGGGAGACGCAAGTACCTTGAGGATGAGGAAGGCCCATCCAAGCGTCGGCGGCTTGTGGAGGGGGCACAACATGCAGCATCCGAGGGACCAACAGATACCGACTCGCAAGCGCTGCCTCTTCGTCTTCTTTGCGTACTCTTCAGTTCCGTATCTGAGCCTGTCGCCCTCGACTACATTATAACAAAAATGGGGTTTTCTGTCCTGGGACTCAGTGATCGCAACCCTCAAGAACCACCAGCACCTAACACACGTCTACCTCAAGGAGGCGAAGTCCACACTTCTGAACCACAGCAGAAACAAAGCGACGATCTTCCTGATCAACAAGACCTTACCCAAGAGGAGGAAGATTTATGGGCCAACACGGAAAACTACGACGACTTGGACTGGGATGCATTAGAGTATAGCCTCACACAAAACCGGTCGGGTTGAATAGTCATTTCTGTGTCCGAACACTACGCTACTCTACGGTCATGCTGCCTCAACACGTTCCATCCTTGTCGCATTCTCATTCTCCCATGCGGGATTAATTCGGTTGCGCAAGCTCAAGCTACGAGCCCATGATGGTGAATGTCGCCCGATTGACTCGACAAATACTCCCCCCATTGTGAAAGGGATGACGAGCGCAGCTGTGGAGAACATATGCGTTAGCCTTCCGTAATTGTCGCTAATATGTAAAGCAACTCACGAAGGATCGATGATGTGTATGTCAATACAAGTTCGCTCATCAACTCGGAAACCGCTTCTCCCTGCATGTCCTCACTGGCAAAGAGATAGGACAACCGAAAGACCCAAAGCACGAATTGGGCTTGATATACGAGTCAATTGGAAGCACGGACACAACAGACAGACAACTTACTCAGACCCATAAGGAAGTAACCCAAAAAAAACAATATGTTTGTTTTTTTATCTGAAAGATTTTTCAATTTGCGGTATCGCAAGAGAGTGAACGCATGCAAGGCGCCGCATAACAAAGCGCACGCCGCGATACCCAGCACGGCGTATGGCATAGCTATTATATGAAAAAGTCTACAACTCAGTTAGTGATATTTCAGCCTTGATCGCACATACCTCGTAAGTCACTGTTGGCTTTCACGACGGGTGATTTCAATGCATAGATAATCAATGCAATATGGATACCGCAAATTAACGCTGTCATAAACTGGTCAGACCAATGGGTGTTGCAACGCAATCGAGATGTTGGACTTTACCAACAAGAAAAATAAAGACGATAAGACCAGTCTTGGTCGATCTAACAGTATCTGCACTGGATGTCATTTCGTGGCCCGCACAAGTAGAAGGTTTGATAGTAAAGAGTGTGGTAGTGGCTCGTCAAGAGACTTTAGGAGAGAAACAAAAATAAAAATCCTTCATTTAATCCAGATACTTAAAAAGCTCCTTGTTTGCATGGTCCTCCCAAACGATGACAACGAGAAGGCCATGAGCGCAACTGGCAATTGTGGTGAAGCAGGCGCGCCCCTATTGACAGCAGATTACCATTTAAGGAAAGTATGCACAATTATGCCCCCTTTGATGGTTCTGTCGATTGTTCAACCACCTACAGCCGTTTTCGAAATGGAAATCTCGATCCAGCGTTGTTGTTGAAGCCGCCCAAGAACTGCAATAAATTTCAGGAAAAAAGCAATTGCTGTGGATGCTTATCACAAAGGGAGGGTGCTGACAAGAACAATCAACATGAGTTTATACAAAGGAGTTCAAAACATATATTGGATGATGCAAATACTGTACAACTACGTAAAAGAAGAAAAGCGAATGAACGAGGGCTGACAAGTTGGGGTATGGCGCAGTACGTTGATTGCGGCGATGTGAAAGAATAAGGCAATAAATAATCGCCCGAGATATCTACGCACGACGAACTGTCTCCGGAATCACTACTTGGTCCGTAAAGCTCAATAAGTGCTCAGAAGAAGAGCGTGCAGGTCGAGTCACGATGGGTTGTTTATGCGTCCAGTGGCAGTTCTACCCAACCCTCCTGTCCGAAGGTATTCTCGCCTGAGTAGCTCACATAGAGGAAGTTGTCCTCGTCCCTACATTAGGCATGACATCAGAAATGCTACTAGATAGAATGTAGAGAGACAGGCAGCACTTACTTGTGCTCTTCGTAGATGGCACTCATCAAAGCCGCTGTTGGCGGTAGCACCTCGTCGACAAAGATGAAGATCGCCTTCTCAGGCGCCAACTTGATTCTCTTTCGGATCACGTAGACAAATTGTCCAACCGTGAGATCCTATAGATTTTATCCCAGTGAGACAGCAGGCCGTCAGAATAGATGTTGTGAAGCATACCGAAGGAACCAAGTACTTCTTCTTGTCGATGGTGGGGATATCCGTGCGATCTGCTTTCTCGCAGATCACCTATCGATGTTCATGAGTTTAGACTTGAAGTTGAAAGGGAATGAAGGAGAACTAACAGGAATCCTGTCGGGGTACTTCTGACGAATACGTTCTGCCTCAGCCTTTCTCTTCTCTGTTCATAATCGTTGGTTAGGGTTGTGGAGACGTTGTCAAGTGGCAAAGGCATCCGTACCAAAGGGATGCTCATCCTTGAATTTCGACCTCATAGTTCAAATAGTTAGGGCGGTGACGATTACGGTCGACGGAAAAAGGGATAGGAGGCGCGACTCGACTAGGAGAAGATAGTAGTGGTTTATAGGAAAGGAAGCTTGGGCCAATACAAGGCAAGACACGCGCAGTCCTCAAGTGACTCGGATAACAAACGTCAACAAAACTCATTTATGGTAATCTGAGCCTCCATGACTCTTTGCTTCGAATACTCAAGTCACGCAAATAATTCCGTATTCCGAAAGATTACAATGATTTTAAATTCAGGTATATATATTACGCTATAGTGGGTATCTTATATGTAAAAATGACTCAGATAAAGGAAGGGAGTGTTGTGACAAAGAAATCAAAAGGGAGTGCGGTCAAGTCCTGGAAGAACTCCAGTTTAGGAGACAACGGAACTAAGTAAGTTTGTACTAATCAGGCCATCTTAAGAGCGTTTATTTGGCAGCTCTCACTGCCGGCTGGGCAGCTTGGGCACCCATCGAGGCAGCCATACCTAGTGCCATTGCGTTACCCATCTGTGCACCACTATCTGTAGGGACAAAGACTGTCTTTGATCCAAATGCATGGACGCGTTGTACTTCCACACGACGAAGCTGCATCTCTTGTGCGAATTGGTTGTTCACTTCAGCATCAGCTTGTGCTCTGATGCGAATGGCACCAGCCTCAGCCTCAGCTGTCATTCTAGTAGCTTCGGCTTGTGCCTCTGCTTCGATGCGGACCCTTTGAGCTTGCGCCTTTGCAGCTGCAATGACTCGATAGGCATCAGCATCAGCTTGCGTGTTGGCAGACTGAGCCTTGATCCGAGCAACAGACAAGGCACCCTCTTCTTGTTTCACTTTGTTGCTGTTTTCACGATCAACGTTCTAAAGTCAATGGTCAGCACTATAAAGACGATATAGACAATAAAATAGTAATTACAGCAGCTTCAACTTGAGCCTGGAGACCACGGGTGGTAAGCTTGTCCATAGTGGAGGCAATTTCTCCCTTGAATTCACGGTTGATCACGGCTGCAGGTATGGTCAGTGGATGCAAACGAGAATAATTAAATCACATACCAAGATCCTTGAGGATTATACCATATTCCAGAGCAGCTTCGTGCATGTCATCCATAGCACGACTCCGAAGGGCATCCAAGAAAGCTGAGGATGGTTCATTCCCATCTTCCATGTTATCAGGACCCAGAGACCGCTGCTTGACCATTGACGAATAGTCAAGGTGGGCGACGATCTGGGTAAGAATAGATTGCGTCTTGTCGCGGAGAGCATCGTAAGGGGTGTTGTAACCATGAGTAGCCAGTTTCAATGGCTGAGTCAACTGCCACTTCAGATAGATGGTCAAGCTGACAGGGACTTGATCACGAGTGAAACTGCACATAGAGTTGAGCCAATAGTCACAGCAGATGTTAACGGGCAAACATACATGTCCTTTGTGCGCATCTCCAGCTGGTTTTCTCCCAATGTGTACAAGCCACGAAGCGTCACGCTTGGGTTGGTGATAACAGATTGACCCGCGCCAAGCAGATGGAGTTCGTCACCCCGTTGAAGAATGGCACAGTTATTAGCTGGGATATTCAAGCTGCAACCATGTATTATTAGCATCACAACATCCATCAAGACGATCTTTGTCCACATACAATGTCGCAACCACGTATTCTCTCTGCTGTCGGCTGTCGATTATGCTCTTCATCTTGACTTCATGCGTAGATCCCAAAATGACCTCGGTCTTCTTGTCCGAAATGACGGTAGGCAAGTGCGTCTGGTCGACCACAGACAAGACGTCGTAGGTACCCTCGACAGCGCATGCAACGAATCCACCATTCTTGACAACAAAAACTTGGTTTTGAGGGTCAGAAACAACAGCTGCTTGGTTTTGGGAAACCTGGACGATTGTTAAACCCTGGAATTCAATCACTGCGTCGGACACTGGGCAGAAGAGTGAGAAAGGACAGTTTTGGCGCGTTGAAAACTACTTACAGCCCTTGACCCCTTCCCAAGAGCGAGCCCACCAGTTACGGAGGGGGAATCCTGGGTATCGACCTGGCTTCACAAGAAGTGAAGGGTTTCCACTAAGGATGTATGGTTCGTGAGTGTCCACGAGTGTAATATCGAAGAACCCTACCCATGGTTGATCAGACCTATTTGACCTGGAGTAACTTCATTTCCGATCCAGTCCGTTGGCTCCTTCGTGGAAAGAATCCTGCTTCTTCCCGCCTGATAAAAAATGAGACAAAACACGCGTTGCTGGGATGTGAATGCATTACCGCTTGGAGCTGTTGGTCAAGTTTCTCAAGAGCTGCGATAACACCTTGTTTTCCAATGGGCACGAAGAATGGACGATCGTGTAACGCGTAGTCAGTAGTGGTGAAGGCCATATCAGCAGCGCTTATGGTTGGCGTAGGGAACTCAATCGTGGCATGGTTAGGTTTGACGAATGGTTCCTCAGGCCGTTTGCCAGAGTATGGGGGGAAGTCTACGACAGTGCTGGCTTCGCCAAAGTTAGAGGCCATCTGAAATGTTTGGTGTGGGGGTGTATGAAAGTTGTGAAAGCTTGAGAGTGTGTCGCGTTCTTATGTAGAGTAATGGATGGTGCCTGTAACACAGCCTCCTAAGTCCTGTGCTGATGGGATGCCGAGAACGCAGAGGATGAGAGAAAGCTGAGGTTGATTTCTACCAGAAACCTATGTAATAGTACTACATAGTCCCAGTCAAAAATAGAAGGCAGCTATCCTATGTTTCCAAGGGCCATACTGTAGACGTGAGTTGCCGTGATCCTGACCGTTGTGAGCGGACTTCTTCCAAGTGAATGTAGTTCACCTCCGCTGACCATATAGTCCAGAATCGGTCTTAGCTCTTTGAACGGAAGCGATCGCGGACCAATGCAGTGTGATTGAGATAATGACAGTGTGCATTGCGGGTTGAACTAGCATTCCGAGTTCCAACGAATGCCATGCATAGATTGTGTATTTTAAGAAAGCGCTGTTATTTTGAACTTAGTCCAACCTATGGCAATATTGAGTGCTACATATAGTGGTAGAGGTTGAGAGTCATTTTGGAGGAGTTGTAAGCTCATGGAGCGCCAGAGTCAAAGAGGATCCGAGTCTAACCCCTATTGCTACTACCACCGCATCAATAATTGTACACGGCCTCACGTGTGTCATCTCCGCCACGTCGCTCTCGTCGCGTTACCAATTTGGGCATTTCAATTTCCAAGTTGTTCTCCTGTAGCTTCAAGTTTGCAATGAGATCCACCTGGTTATTGCTGTTGGCAATAACGCCAACAGTTCTCACTCAAACTAACAATGACACTCTCTGGGGCGCTTACAGACCCAACCTGTATTTCGGTCTTCGGCCAAGGATTCCCCAGTCCTTGATGACAGGTCTTATGTGGTTTGGTACACAGGATTACCAGTCAGTTTCAAGTACGCAGATACTTTCAATTCCACGTTATACCCGGAATCTTATCAGAAATATTCTGTAGAAACTCGACATGCCTGTGACCAAGGCGACAACCTCGACGGTTATACCTGGACAGAGTATGATGTCCGGGAAGGCGGTGTTCAGGTTTTGAAGGATGGCTTCAACAACGTCAAAATCACCACCGAATTTTTGAAGGTACCTGGCGGTGACTATGGTGGCAGCTGGGCTGCTCGTGTTAAAGGAGAACCCATCGACAAAGGTCTGTACATGCTGTGTACCGATGTCGCTCAGCGTTGACAGAATAATAGATAAATTATCGCGGATTTCGACTATTTTCTACTTTGGTCTTGAGGGATTCGGAGAACTGGATATGGATACCCCTGAAGACGAAAATGTAATAATCTGCTTGTTATTCTTTGAGTTTGACATTTCTCACTGGCTTCAAGGGACTGGCTGGAAGAATTAAACTCTCAGGTTCCACACCCGACTTAGACGAGTTTGCTATCAAAATCGTTGACGGTACAGTAAACGCAACTATGACAGGCTACAAATCCCTGACATACTCGATGCAGGTCCTGATAACAACGCCGTAACCGCAGGACCCCTTGCCTCAGTGTTCGAAGACCGCCTTGGGAAAACCCACTACATTGGCCGACCAGTGAAGCAAGGAGACATTTGGCAAGCCAACAGTAATGACAACGTCTTTCGGTTCCAACGTAAAATTCAACTTCTTCTTAGGTATCATCATGAAGGCTCTCGTTGATAAGGCCCACGAGGTTATTGCACCATACCAGGACCCAAATACGGGCATTCCGGACCCTTCCTTTATTTTGCAGCTCCCCGACGATGTATATACTGGAAGCAACCTTTACGCTTTCCAAAAGTCATTCGATGGTCCTTTCCAATTTGATGTTCTGTTTGACAGCGCAAGCAACAATCAGAAACTATCACGTCAGTGCTCCTCTTGCGGTTTATCCCTTCATTTTGCTCAAACAGAACAACACAGCCGAGGTTATAGATCAAGGAATTGCAGCATTGGTTGATTCGTATGGACAACGCTTCCGTGAGGTTTTACCATATCCCTCAGATTTCCCTGCAGCCGACGAAAAGCGTATGGAGGAATTCTCGAAGGCTGTGACTTCGAACCTTGTCGGCGGTGTAGGATACTTCTACGGAACATCGATAGTCGATAAGAAGTTCTCGTACGAATGGGACGAAGAGGAAGACGCACAAGTAGAAGAAGGGGAGAAGGGCGCCAGGTTAACGGAGCCAAAAGCCCTGCTGACTGCGACACCTAGCAGAAGTTTCTTCCCCCGAGGATTCTACTGGGATGAAGGATTCCATCTTCTCCATATTGGCCAATGGGATAACGACTTCAGGTAATTTGACATATTTCTTTGTGCTAAACCGTTGTTAATATTCTTCTAGTCTTGAAATTCTCAAGGATTGGATTAACCTGATCGACGAAAACGGTTGGGTTGGCCGCGAGCAGATTCTGGGCGAGGAAGCGCGCAGCAAGGTTCCTGCTGAATTCCAGACGCAGGTTCCCAATTACGCCAACCCACCAACTCTCACCATGGCCGTTACCGCATTCATCGAACGTCTCAAACAAGGCACCAATGGTGAAGGTCCTTCAGACCAAGAATTGGGCATGGACTACGGCATGGGGGGAGCTGCTCAAGTGCCTCTTAAAGCCTCAGCTAACCGTGACACTGCTCACAGCCGTTACTTGCAAGACCCTAGCTTGGCCCATACTTTCCTAAAGGAAATCTACGGGCCACTAAAGAGGCACTACGAATGGTTCAGGAGGACGCAAAGAGGACAGATCAAGCAATATTCTAGAAAAGCGCGATCAAGGACGGAGGCGTACCGCTGGCGTGGACGAACTGAACAACACGTCCTAACTAGCGGGATGGACGACTATCCTAGAGGACGTCCCCATGCCGGAGAACTCCACTTAGATCTTATCTCGTGGATGGCATTTTTCTCTCGCACTATGCGTGATATCGCCTCCTTCATTGGCGAGAAGGATGATGAGATGACCTACATTCAGAACGCGAAAGCCATTATTGATAACATTGAAGGTAGTTTAACGTTTAAATATTTTTACGCTCGTATTGACGTAGTCGTGCAGATCTTCATTGGAACAAAGAAGAAAACATGTATTGCGATCTCAACGTCGATGACGAAGGTAGCTATTTCATTCTTCTTGCCTTGTGCTACTTTTCTAAAAATAATTTCTCTCTAGATGAATCGATATTCGTCTGTAACAAAGGCTACTTGTCTCTGTTCCCGTTCCTTCTGGAACTTTTGCCCGCATCTTCGCCGCATCTAGGTCACATTCTCGATCTTGTCCATGATCCTGAGCATTTGTGGTCGCCCTATGGAATTCGTAGTCTGTCTGCCTCCCACCCCGAATTTGGTCAAGGCGAAAACTACTGGAAAGGGCCTATTTGGATCCAGATGAACTACCTGGCGCTTCGCGCTTTACACAAGGTTTGTGGTGTAATTACCGTATTTGCTCCAGTACACCCTAACTATGCCCACAGACATATGCTGCACAAGAAGGACCTTATCAAGAGAAGGCCAAACAAATCTACAAGGAACTGCGAAGGAATGTCGTAGAAAATGTCGTCAAGGTCAGTGTGGTTCTGGTGTTGTCGATGTGTCGACTTCTGACGTCATAATAGGAATACGAACGCACTGGATATGTGTGGGAACAATATGATCCCCTCAGTGGGGAGGGAAAACGAAGGTATTTGTTCGATTGACATTTCTCCGGTTTGATTTTTTCTAAATGTTTCCATGCAGCCACCCTTTCACTGGCTGGACGTCCTTAACTGCTTTGAGTGAGTCGTTTCTACATCAACCTTTTTCGGATACAGGTCTAATTTTCATTGTAGTACTTGCTGAAAGATACTGAGCTTCATGTATAAACTATAATTTATCGCTTTGATGCGATGTTGTTCATGATTGACACCGAGGGAGACTCAACGTGCTAAGTTCCACTGCTGACATCAACGATCTAATTATAGATTACATGCTACCCTTCATACTCCAGAGCCCCTTAATGACCATGAACGTCAATGACGCTGCTCCACCTTTGTCTAGAGTATAAGAGACAGGTATGCAAAGTGTAATGGACAAGCAAGTGGGTTTCCGTCAAGAGCAAGATAACCATGTTATTCCACAAGTCAAACCAAAACCCAGCGGGCCACAACAAGATGAATATCGGAGGTGAAAGGTTCCGCTTGGGGACGTGGTTGAGGCTTCATGGTATTGATCTAATTACAATGGCCATCATGGGTGCTTTGGGCTTAGGCATTTACTTTGCTCGTATGTGTTCTCTTCACCCTCCACTTTTTCAATCCCGTTGACCCTTTGCATTTTTAGCACCTGCACCCAGCCGCTCCTTCCCTGTTTACTTCCAAGATGGCGAAGTTGTATACCCTCAATTCGCATACCCCCTGCGTCGACAAATCATTCCCATTGTAGCATCTGCCCTCATCTCCTTCTTCGTCCCCTTCATCTTTATCACTTTGTTCCAAATCAGGAGGAGAAGCATCGACGATTGGCTGACCAGCACCCTTGGTGTTCTCAAGAGTGAGTCTTGCTTCCAATCTGCCTCGAATTGTGTATTGACATCTGAGATATCAGGTCTTATTACTGCGGCTGTTTTCCAAGTCTTCATCAAGTGGCTCATTGGAGGCCTCCGCCCACATTTCTATGACGTTTGCCAGCCAAACGTGCAGGCGCAATCAGCGCCCTCGGGGACAGGCTTTGCCAAGCTTATGTACGACCGCAGCATCTGCCAGGGCGACCCAAAGCAAATTAACGATGCCTTGGAATCCATGCCCTCTGGACACTCGACCGCTGCTTGGGCAGGTCTTTTGTACCTTGCGCTTTATTTCAACGCACAGCTCAAGGTCATGAGCGCCCATAACCCAGCCTATTGGAAAATGATCTTGTTCTTCGCTCCTTTGTTGGGCGCCACTTTGATCTCTGGTTCACTGACTATCGACCAATGTAAGTCAATGACAATTTTGGGTGATGTCCGATTTCTAACTTGACTTTGAAGATCACAACTGGTACGACGTCTTGGCCGGAGCCATCATCGGTAGCGCAGCTGCACTCGTCGCATTCCGTCAAACGTTCGCTGCCATCTGGGACTTCCGCTTCAACCACATTCTCCTCCCCCGCTCGACCTCTCTGCTCCACCGATCCGCGAATCTCGGTGCAGGAGCTCCCCAGTTCTTCCCATACCAGGTCGGCCAGTCTTTTGCTCCTCGCGACTTGCCTTTCACTAGAGAAGGAGGATGGGCAGAGGGTGCTCCCCAGTATTTCGGTGCTCCTGGTGATGTTAGCGGGTTCTCTGCTTCCATGGGAGGCGCTGGTGGTATGACTGGTGCTGGCGGTATGGGTGGTGCCGGTGGTATGGCTGGTGGTATGACTGGTACTGGTGGTATGACTGGTACTGGGCCTGCAACGTCTCGGATGGGGAATAACGGCGCATACGAAAATCAAGGGCAGTACGGCAACACTGGCAACAACCTGATGGGAAATCACCATAACATGCAAAACATGGGGAACAACCATGGCGTGATGGGCAACAACAGCATGGGCATGAATAATGCGCGTGTTGGTGAGCCACAGGTGACTGTATAAGCGCGCTTCATGGCTTGCTTAATTGGTCAGAAAAACGACCTAATTTTGTTAATTCACTTGCTTTATACACGACGGACTGCTACTAAATATTTTGTTGTAATTTGTAGTCTCTTGAATACTTGAACGTTGTAATTATTACAGAGATACCCAATTTAATTGTACCATTTCATCGAAGTAATTTGAGAACTGTAAACCATCCGGTTGTGGAGTTGGGCCATTGTTTAACATACCTCCCATACACCTTCGTATTTCATATACATCTGCAAAGCCGCCTAGTCTCCAATCAGGCCTGTCCATGGGCCGGATATCTGCCAACGCTGCCAGGTCCCTGCTCTCCTCGACGGCTATCTGAAGCAACTGCTCGATATCTTTTTCGTGCTTCGGGATACCCTCGAGGAATTTCTCGTGAGCATCTGGGGCGGAGTAGTCGTTCCACACAGATAATTCTAAGAGAACAAGAGTGAGAAATGGGATGTAATAGACGGGTTGCAGAGTGGATTGTGTTTAGGCGTTTTGTGTCATAGGGACCCAGTACGAAGCGAACGTTAAATAAGAATCGGGTATGAGAGAAGTCGAGTCCAGGTATTCAACGCCCATATATGCTGATGGTATGAGGATATCTACTTTGCACATACGAGCTGCACTTGATGGAGCTCGCGAGGAAGCGCCTTCGCCTCGGGAACGTGACGCCTTTGATCTGATTTTAGTTCGCGGGACATTCGAGCGCCTATTTCGATCTTCGATAGGGGCAGCCAGTGCGATCAACATGACTTGATGTGTTGCACCAGGAGCCTTAGATGGCACGAGGGATAAGCGTTCAACGGACTGAGCGATGAGGATGTTTGTGTTAGAAAAGGATTGATGACCACTACACCGGTATCCTACAACCTTTAGACATGAATAGTTGTTAGGACAGAGGTCGTCCGCAGTCAGCTTACATTCGGAACTCGGGATCTCATCCCATGAAAGCTAACCAAGCGGCAGCGCTTCCAATCAAACAACCTTCCAAACCATGTCGGGACAGGGCCGATAATGTGGCGCAAATTGCGCGCTTCAATATCACCGTACTGCAAAGGGGGGCTGGCCCATGACACGACAAATGAAAGCGATCCTTCGCCATTCTAATTTCCTTATGATGGGTTTGATCAGGTTTGATCACCGGGGAACAAGGAACAGTTGTTGTCGATGCTTAATGCCGACTATTTTGGGAAATTGTTTCCTTTTTTAGGTTTTCCAAGTGTTTCCTCTCGTCCTTGATGCCCAATGACAATGGCTTGAGATCGAACATACGGAAAATAGAGAGGCCGCTTTGAAATTTTCACTATTCACCATCTCTGACTCTTATGTCTAGCAATTCATTCTCGTGTGAAAGGCTGACTTGCTGCTAACTCTTCACCGCGTATTTTCAGGTACAATCGGATAAAATTCCGATAAAATTGACACCCAAGACCGAAAATATGACTTCGAACATCCATTTCTTGGTATGCACAGGTGAAAATTTTATTACGGTGGTTATGTTTACAGCGATTTACCAAGGCATGTGGTCGAAATGGCGTATGCATTTCGAAATTAGGGTTAGGTTTACGGATCTCCGTTGCGGATCGAATGAAACTCACACTATCGATTGGTCCTGGAGTCATCATGATCTTGGTCATATTCTTCTCTCCAAACATATAAACATTTTATCTAGCCCATCAGATCTCCCACTTGAACTTTTTCTTCGACGTTAATTTTCTTGTTTCTAGTCGTTTGACCTCATCGCTGCCCACAATGTCGACGCCTGCAGCTATTGCCACCCCTTCCGCGCAGACTCCAATCCCACAAGGCGCAGGTAGTGCCGTTGTACCTACCCCTGCACCGGCGCGTGCTCCTTCTCAGACTCAAGGAAGCAACAGCTTGGGCACCTTTGGAGTAAGTCATTCACCCTTTGTGCTTTTTCATTACCGGCCGGCTAATGACAATCTGGACAATAGGTTAAGTCAGGATTGGCTCAGATGCTGAAGGTACGTCATTAAATGTGCAAGGCGGCCTCGTTTACTAAATGAATGCAGGGAGGAGTTATCATGGACGTTGTGAATGTCGAACAGGTATGTTTTCTGGTAAACGTTTGTTTCATGTTCTAAAGCGTGGTCCTGCAGGCTCGTATTGCTGAAGAGGCAGGTGCATGCGCTGTTATGGCACTGGAGAGAGTTCCCGCGGATATCAGGGCTGAAGGTGTGTTTGTTTTTTTGGATGATACGTTCCCAAAATACTGATCAAGCACAGGTGGTGTTGCCAGGATGGTATGAATTCTTCTCGATAGTCTTTCTTTCCTTTATCTTATCAAAGCGCATCAGAGCGATCCTCAAATGATCAAAGAAATCATCAACGCCGTCACTATCCCCGTTATGGCAAAAGTGCGAATTGGCCACTTTGTTGAGGCCCAGGTGAGTTCTACGAACTTAAGATTATATATTACGATTATGACACGGTCATTAGATTCTGCAAGTTGTCGGCGTTGATTACATCGACGAGTCCGAAGTCCTCACACCCGCTGACGATGAACACCACATCAACAAGCACGCCTACAAAGTCCCCTTCGTCTGCGGTGCTCGTGATCTCGGCGAAGCTCTTCGACGCATTTCAGAAGGAGCTGCTATGATCCGTACTAAGGGCGAAGCTGGAACGGGTAATGTTGTCGAAGCCGTTCGCCATCAGCGGGCTGTCATGAGCCAAATCAAGAAGGCTAGCGTTATGTCGGATGAAGAGCTCTATGTCTTCGCTAAGGAGATCCAAGCGCCCTTCCACCTCGTCAAGGAGACCGCCAGACTCAAGCGTCTCCCTGTTGTTAACTTTGCTGCTGGAGGCATCGCTACTCCTGCTGATGCTGCCTTGATGATGCAGCTTGGCTGCGACGGAGGTAAGAGCGTTAACGTCAGTCAATTTTGAGTACATGCATTAACCAGACATTCCATTAGTTTTCGTTGGATCTGGAATTTTCCATGTGAGTTAAAAATATCTCGGTTTATAATAGTCGGAATACTGATGGTCGGTTTCATTAGTCCGGAGACCCAGCGAAGCGCGCGCGTGCTATTGTGCAAGCCGTTACCCACTTCAACAACCCAAAAATTGTAGCCGAGGTTAGTATAGTCGGCATTAGACACCCACAAATCGATACTGAAGTTCTATTAGGTCTCCGAGGACATTGGCGCAGCAATGGTCGGTCTTACCATGTGAGTATTTCGTTTAATGGGATTAAGCAATGTTGATGCTCATTATATACTACCAGTGACCCCGAACTCAAAGGAGGAAAATTCGCCCAACGCGGCTCATAATTTATTAAAATTCTGTTGTCCAGTCCTGTTCAACCCAGCAGCGTTTTTAATTTTTTGAATCCACATCTGATTTTATTCTTCACTTATTCCATTTTCTATTCAAACCGTATCGTATCATATATACATAGAAAGACTGCAATTTGGGTGGATGATAGTCCTATATCCAGCGATGCTTTCGCTTCACGCTTTTGTACTTGTACATAACATTTCAACATATATACGTTTTGTATTTTGGGAATCTGAGTGTCCTGACAACTTGGATCCACAACTCCAAGACTTTGCACAAAGTAGCCTATGACGTCATGACAAGAACAGACTTGAAAAAGGAGAAGGATGTCCACCCATCAAATTCCCCAAATACTTTTTACGACTACGAACCCCTGATCTTGTACTCTCAGCAATGCCGTCGCTTCAACCACAGAAAGAAGCCTTGAAAGAATTTGTTCGAGTGAGTCGTTGCATCAGTTTAAAGAACCATGTACAATGCTCAAACCGGCGTTATATTACAGCAGGACCCTAATTCAGACTACACATTTGATAGCCAGCAAGGAAGCCAGGAGTCTGAGCTATGTCGAGGGAAAGACAGAGATAGCGAAGAATGTTTAAAGGTGGGTCAGAGGGAGATATGTTGGAAGGCCATTCTGAAGGAACATGTTTGTAGCTTCGAATGACTTCAACGGATATGTTCAAGGCTATGCAGGTGAGTCTCTGGGCGTCTGGTTAATTGAATGACCTCTAAACGTCTATACTCATCCCGGTTACCTGTACAACAGGATCAAGGATTTTTCTGCTCACTACCAATCGACCCAGAACGGACATACATGGAATGCAAACCGCTTCCAAAGTAACTGAATATCGGAATGAATATCTCCAATGCGACATCTTTTTTTGCAAGATTTGATTATACTAGGCATGGATCTTAATAAATCAGTATTTGGAACGGTGAGGCGGTATTCAAGCTGTGAGAGAGAGAACAAAGAGAGAAAATGAGAGCTTCGAAGCTTGGGGTTCACGGCAAACAATTACAAAGAGTGCACTGGCAGGGTCGTGCTAAAAGATCATCAACTTATGTTCCACTCTCATAGAGGGTTTTCCTAATTTTCTGCTCTCAAATATGACCCCTTACCTTTACCCGTTGGCATCTCTCGCTCAAATAGAGAAATCACCGTCTCGAGTAGATGGTATTCCTGAGGACTTGGAGGAGGATCTGCGTGCATTTGGCTGCAAACTAATTCATCAAGCTGGCATCCTACTCAAACAGTGCGTCTAATTTACGCCTGATACGGCTTGCAGCATATATCATATGGCTCAAGAAAACAGGTGGCAGTAGCTGCTGCACAGATTTTATACCAACGCTTCTGGTTTGTCACATCTATGAAGCAGTTTGGCGTCGGGGTGGGCACATTTTTGGCAGGTGCAATGCACTCATTGAGCAGTTACTTACATGCGTGCCGTCGTTCTTGTGGTTTGACAGGATATTGGGATGGGAGCTCTCTACCTCGCTTCAAAACTCGAAGAATGTCCACTACGGATGAGGGACCTTATCAACGTCTACGATTTGCTATTACAGCGGGCTGCCCATCAGCATGGCTCCAAAAGCGACCAGGAGTTTCATTATTACCCAATGTCGTACTTCGGCAACACATTCTACGATCTGAAAGATGCACTGGTGGTGGCTGAAATGCAGATATTGAAGCGTCTTGGATTCAATGTGCATGTCGTCTTGCCTTACGGAACTCTCATTAACTATCTCAAAGTTCTTGATTTGACAAGCCGCGAGGATGCCTGCACGCAGGCGTGGGGTTACTTAAACGATGCGTAAGTCGTCGTTATTATTGGATTTAGTCATTCAAGGCTTAGCTCAAAATGGTTTGTAGACACCAGACACCTGTCTACGCTGTTTATCAAATTCCAACAATTGTTTGCGCTGCAATCTTTCTGACAGTCCGACATCTCGGGATACCCCTTCCAGCAAACTGGTGGGAACTGTTCGATGCAGATTGGGAGGACGTCCTCAGTGTCAGCGGGCATATCATGCGATTGTATAGGAAACGCACCCCAGAAGATACGAGGAGGGTACAGGGCATGGTATCGAAGAAGGCGGTCCGGAAATGGTTGGAGGACAATGCTCCAAGTATTAGCTAATTTGTGGGCTTCCATACCATGACTTCTTGAAAAGACGCTGATCCTTCTCGCCGTTTCAGGCGATCAGAACCCTAGTTGATCGTATTGCTTTGAAAGGCTTTGCTCCTGGCTTTTAGGGGGACAATAGCGTCATCTCTAGACTTGGAGAAAGGTCTTTGTAAAGCGTTACATGGGCTCCGACGCCTGGTGACTCGAGTAGGAGTGTAATACGAGCTTCACGTCCTGGATGGGCATATAACCTGCCTCTTGCTCCATTAAACTTCACCTTGTCCACGGCGTCGAGGAATCGGTCATGGTATATTTTTGACTCTGTGAAACACTACATTCTAGGGGAATAGAATTCATTGCTCGAAAAAAATTTGCCTATGGAGCCCGACTGCGCCGTCCTGGGATCGTCTTTTCAGCAGGCAGCTCACTGAAAGCTCACACCGTCTTGCGTTTTGTTGCTATGAAGCTATATTTGCGATTCAAAATTTCAGCGGCACGACCCTTGGAAACAACAATGGGGATCTAAGCACCAGTCTATGAATAGACCGCTGACCTCTGATGGATGTATTTTTAACTCAAGGATGGGTCTAACAGCGTCAATATATAATGCGTTGCCCACCATTGACTTTCCCTTTCCTCACCTTGTCCACGCAGGTTCCACCTGTCTTTTTGTCGTTTTTGGACCTTGATCCTAGTCACTCTTTTAACATTTAAACGCAAACCAGAGCGACAGAGCTGGTCCAGTTCTTTCGGCCGTCTTCCATTCATTCCCCTCTCCCTCTTCACCTAGTATTTCGGCCAGCCCATCATGCGCTTCTTCCTTCCTGCGATACTGTCTATTATTTACACCGTCACTGCAGTTTCTGCCAGTAGTCACTCATCGTCTCACTTGAGAAGACGTCATCATATTAACAGGGCTCATAATTCTGCTGGGGAGTCAGAGGTCGAGACCAAGCAAAATGTTACTTCTAGGTCATTAGAGAGACGTTTTGACGGCGCAAGGCTTACATTTTATGACGCTGGATTGGGCGCTTGTGGGCAGGTCAATTCAGACGCCGATCATGTAAGTGGAGACAGAGGACCTCCCTATCAACCTTCGACGCTAACCTACCCCCCCAGATAGTAGCATTAAATTCCGCAGTAAGTTGATCGTTAAATGATTTGACTCTCAATCATAAAGCTTTTATTAGCAATGGGATGGCGGTTCACATTGCTTTGAAACAATCACGCTTACTTCCAACGGAAAAACTACAACCGCGACAATTATGGACGAGGTTTGTTTGTCATGATGCTATCTTGCGAAACAGGGGGCTTATTGTGGCTGTAGTGTCCCGGATGTCCATTTGGTGGATTAGACCTTGCAAGAGGATTTTTCACCTTTTACGCACCAGAGAGCGTCGGCGTGTTGTCGGGTACATGGAATTTCGGCGGGGACGCTGCTCCACCGCCACCACCGCCTCCCCCGCCTCCCCCGCCCCCTCCGAAAACCACCCATGTACAAGCCCCTCCCCCTCCGAAGACATCCTCTCCACCTCCACCTCCTCCCCCACCACGGACCACCAGTACGGAACATAGGACTACATCATCTACAACTTCTCACTCCTCAAGTTCTGTAATACACACTTCCTCATCTCAATCGCAGTCCGCTCAATCCACGCTTTCGGCATCACAAACTCAGAGCGGCGGTGCGAACCCGACAGCCACGGCAGGCGCGCAACCGTCAAACTCCGACAACCTTGCGCAGATGTACATTGCATTTGTTCAGATGGGCTCACTCGTTGTCGCAGGAGGAGCGAATGGTGGATCGTCGTAATTATGAGTGAGGTTTCCCATCGCTGTCGAACCCCTCTGCCCTGCTTATTAAGGAGTGTGGGGGCCATCGAAATGCACGAGTGGGACCTAGCCCAGCAAAGAAATCGAAGCGAGGTACCTCAAGGCCGCTTCTCCCTGAAGACCTCCCTAGTTTTCCCCAGCATTTTTTTTTTTCATTTCCCCGGAAGAGATACCCCCCTCAATTCCACTGCGTGGGTGAGGTGTTTGTGTCAGGATTTCATAATCTGGTATTGTATTATAACTCGTGGTATTGAACCTCGTGGATAGGGGTTCTTTTTTAATGTTTTTTTAATGTTCATGCAGCTGGCTATCACCGTTTGGATGAACGTCGAATATGATTGATACTTATGATTGATTTCTTGTTGCCTGTTGTGATGCTGTCAAGGTTCCCTTAAAGGGTTGTCTGCGTGCAAAATTTGCCATTGTGGGAGGTTTTGTTTGGTTGCCATGAGAAAAACAAATGAACCCCGTTCTTATTCTCAACTTTCCCATAAACGACCACGAATCCTCCTCAAGGCTTTCTCTTCTTAACCTACTCGTTCCCGTCCTGGGACTTCTCACTCGCTACCCACCACATTCTTTAACTTAACCCTATAGATTTTTTAAGCTAGAGTCGGCATGTTTTCCAACCTTCTCAATCTCTCACTAGTCGCCCTTGCCCTCCCCCTCTACGTCCTGGGTGCTGGGCATAGCAGTCCTCTCTTAAACCGTCATCATGGAGGTCTTGCTAAGCGTGCTGAAGGTCATATTGACTTGTACCACAGAGCACCCAATGCGAGGATGTCCTTCTACAATGTCGAGACAGGCAATGCGTATGTTGTTTTTAGAACTATCACACAATCATGATCGTGAGCTGACTATTATTGTCTAGCGGCTCTTGTGGGAGGAGGCATACTAACAACCAATTCGTATGTACAAAGTCATAATTTGACGCTGGAAAGTAAAACTGACTATGCACCCCTACAGACTGTTGCGATGAATGCCGGGGTATGTTTTAACCTGTTGTTGCTGTTCCCAAGCAGACAAACCTGACATGGTATCTGTAGCAAATGAACAGCGGCCTGTGCTTCAAGAACATCAGGATTAGCTATGGTGGAAAGTCGACCGTTGCTACCATTTCCGATACCGTAGGTTCATCTTTCATATTGATACTCGCATAAAAGTTGACAAATGCAAATAGTGCCCTGGGTGCCCCTGGAATGGACTCGACTTGACCGAGGGACTCTTCTCATACTTCGCTCCTCACTCTGTCGGTATCATCTACGGAGAGTGGGAGTTCGCTGATGCTGCTCCTCCTCCCCCACCACCCCCACCACCACCCCCTCCTCCTCCTCCCAGGCCCACCACAACCCGCAGGCCGCCTCCTCCCCCACCAACAAGCACCTGGAGCCCCCCTCCTGTCCTTCGCACGTCTTCCAGCAGGAGGTCTTCCGCCAGGAGTACTTCTACCCCGGCTCCCACAACTACGTCGTCGACTCGTCCCTCGGCTACGCCCTCCTCGTCCGCTGACCCAACATCCATTGATTACTCGTCCGGACCTGCAAGCGGTCTTGCCGTCCCTACTGGTACCATTAACCGTGACCCCAACAGCCCCCAAAATCTTCAAGATTTGTATCAAGCCTTCATTGCCATTGGAGGACTTGCTATGGCTGGTGCCAATGCCTAAATCATTTATCATTCACTTATGGTTTCTTTGGTTTTTATGGAGGGTTCACACAACTGGGAAATCTGGGAATTTCTCCAGCTGGAAGTAATTCATTGTCGCACCTAGTGTTGCCATTATTATTCACTCATCTTTATTTGCGTACTCAAACTGATCTGTCCTGATATACTACACCTACTTACTCTCTTTGTCATATACCCACAGTTATCCATGACATTGCATTGCTTATACATGGAATGGCTTTATGCCGCGTGATTGGCTCCTGCAAAATTTATTCTCCGCTCCGTCGACCCGCATTCTAAAAATTTAGTATCCCAGATGGCCCAGGTGCAATTTGGGGGTAAATGACGAACTGATCGAAAATTTTCTCTTTTGTAGGAGTGTTTGACGCCCAGCATTGCCAGAAATGGGGTGCAGTTACTTCATCGGTGGTTCGCTGAGTTCACCACAACCACGCGCTTATTTTTCATGTGCCGCTTCCGAAATGGAGACGACCCCACCATTTTTCAAGATAAGAGGACGGGCAAATTATCGGATGGTACTCTAGTCAGTCAACTAGTATCACACGTCCTCTCCATTGGATCTCGTGGTCTGTATTTTACTTTGGGCTTCTAGACAACATCCAAAGTATTCGGCGACGACACTTTCATTCTCTAAATAACCCACTGTCATCGCCACCAAATCTACAGTACAACCTTTGACCACTTCGTTCTCCCACTCAATATGTTGTCCAATGGCTTTACCCTCTTCGCCGCCGGCTTGGCTGCCGTTGCTGGCGTTTCTGCTCATTCCCCTCCCCGAGCAATCCACGCAGGGCTTGCAAAGCGAGTAGATGGTGATGTTCAGCTGCACAAGCGATACTCTGGCACCAGATGGACCTTCTTCGATGTTGGCTTGTGTGTATAGCCTGTCGTACTTCAGAGGTCAGCTCTAACGTATTGCTCTCATCAAACAGGGGTGCCTGCGGCAAGGTCAACGTCGAATCCGACTTTGTACGTGTCATCCTTCTGAATTTTAGATGCGCCTACTTATCGCTTTAAAATTTGTCTAGATCGTTGCTCTCAATGCAGAGCAATTTGGTTCTGGCTATCCCGGTCCCAACTGCGAGAAGACGATCACGATGACCTACAATGGCAAGACCGCAACCGCCAAAATCATGGACATGGTGAGCGATGCGATGCAATGGCGCACCGAAATGACAACTCCAAAAATAATATATACTGACATCCCGCTCCTATAGTGCCCAGGGTGTCCATATGGAGGCCTTGATCTCTCTCGTAGCCTGTTCCGCTACTTTGCACCCGAATATGTCGGCGTCATCCAAGGTGACTGGAACTTTAGTGGTTCGTCCTCTGGAGGTGACGCCCCTGCCCCAGCCCCGGCACCCCAGACAACTTCAACCAAGGTTGCCACTCCCGTGTCCAAACCCACCACATCGAGCAGCAAGGCACCTGCACCCGCTGTGACCACCTCTACGCAAGCTCCCGCGCCAGCCGTCACTTCCGCACCTGCACGGGTCACAACTTCATCTCGCGTTACGCAGGCTACACCCGCCACGACCAGTGCTGCCCGAGTCGCGTCCTCATCCTCACCCGCACCCGCTCGCGCATCAGCATCATCGTCACAAAGCAGCAGCCAGAACCCCAAGACGTCAGTAGCGCCTCAATTCGCAGCTGCCAAAAGCTTCGCAGCTCCTTCCCCCACTTCGTCTTCTGCTGCTGCCCAGAGCTCAAGTGCATCCGTCATCAAATCCGCCTCCCGAGCATCTGCTACCACCAGCAAGCCTTCTAGCACGACTTCAAGCAGCTTTGTTGCTCCTTCTTCAGCTTCAGCCTCTGCTACACCCACCGACATCGAGACGCTCATCCAGAACAACATCGAGGCCATCACCACCATCCTTTCCCGCCTCGCTGAACTCTTGCAAAAGCTCCGTCTCAGCAGGTCGGATAACTAGATTTCTGTCCGATATAGATTTGCTTTGCAAGGCGCTCGCTTTTTAGACCGGGTGTCCTCTTTCTGGTTTTTCAGACCGGGGTTGTAGATGTGTGTAGCATGTTTTTATTTTCGTAAGTTATCGTAGAGCTCGTTTTCGTTCCTTGCATTATCTCTCTCTTCATCTTTTGCATTTCCCCCTGTCCTTGTTCCATGCATTTGCTTGCATTGTTAAATAGGGCGGCGTAGCAGGCTTCATCGCTCTGTAAATCCCCATAGAGAATTTATCACTTAAATTGTTATCGTCTTTCAATAGAAAACTGCATTCATTCAAACTGCCCGATAAACTCTGAGCCACATTTATGTAAAATTTACAAATGATTCATCCCTATTATTTATTTAAACAAAAAGCGATCTGTGCGACACTACATATGGTACAACAAGAAAACAAGCGTATAGAAAACAACGACCGAAAGCAAGGCATGATGCATGAAAAATAAACAAGCGAATGTCGAATAATATTACAAGGTAGGTGCAAAAAGAGGGTGAATAAGCAATTTTGTCGAGTGTTTTGTTCCTGATAAATAGAAAATGCAGTGCTTGAGGCATTTCTAAAAGAATTTAAGGTCCTGGTGAGCCATGTGTTGTTTCCATCCGTCTATGCACTCTATTCATCAGTGCATCCACCCGACGAGAAGAACCTGAAGGCCATGTTCCTTGACCCATTTCAACGAAGCAGGGTTGCGCTTCCTCTTCATGTCCCGGATAAGAGCACTCCTGCTGGGGTGCACCAGGCGTTGAACGGCTTCCGGGCCTTGATTACGAGTGGCAATATATTCACGAATGTTGAGGAAGGCGTGTTGCTTCAAGAATGCACGTGCGGAGGTGAGCGATGCAGGGAGGGATGACACGCTGCCGAGCCCAAGTTCCACAATGAGTGACTGAAGGAGGGTCAGGCGACAGATGGTGTTCGCTCTTGCTTCAGGGTTGGACAAAAATCTAGTTCAAATAGAATTCATAATGAAACAAAAAAATTAGCCCGAATTTTGACAAGGCGCGAGACGGAGCGGGTGTAGATTTGGACTCAGGGGGACTTACAAGGATATGAAGTGCGCGGCTTCCTCGTATTTAGTGGGGGCAACGGACTCTGCATCGTCGGAGATGACTGAAAGCCTGTCTGAGAGGTCATCAACGATAGGTCGGAAGCCCAGGCCTGTCAGTCTCTCATTGGTCGGAGCGGCGCTGGGAACTTGAACTGGAGTGGTATTGCGGGCTGGCTTGGCCCTCTTCACAACGGATTTCTCACTGTTGCTTGTTGGAGGCGGTGCAGATTTCTTTGCTCCATTCCCCTTCTGACTGCCACGAGACTGGGGGGCTGTAGACGCTGCTGGCTTGGATTTTTTTGATTTCTTTTTCGTCTTCCTTTTGGCCGCAGGACGTAGTTGAACCGAAAGTGCTTTTGCAGTGAAATCCAAAGTCTTTTCTGGTGATGGATGTTGGTCATCGGAAGAAACATCTTCGACAGGGGTGGACAGTCCACTAGTCGGAAGGGGCTCTGGGGAAGGTGGGGTACTGATAATGATGAAGTCATTGTTGATACTCCCTGCATAAGGAGCGTCAGAGTCGGTCAGAGCCCCAATATCAGATACAGAGTAAACGATCTCGTCATCCGAGTCAGAGTAATAGACAGAAGGGTTTGAGGCGTTCGAAGACGAAACCGTGTCAGATAAGAAGTCATAGGATGACGCTGATGCGGCAGAAAGAGCAGGGGACATAGTCGGGAAACTGGCTGAAGTAGTCATCGTGTCGTCGTTGGTGGGCGACTTGTCGACTAGTTTAAGTTATATATGCGCCCTTCAGCCGTTCCGAACAGTCACGAAACGGAAACGAGGATTCTCTGTGGCGAAGGTGTATGTAATGAGGACGTCTCCGTGATATTAAAGACCATGAAGGGGTGCATACCTTAAAATTGAATTGAAGACTTGCCAGGGTTGTGAGATGGAATGATGATAGCAAAGGGTAGTGTAATGATGGATGTCGAAGAGGAAGAGACTCAAGAGAGACATTGACATGGTCCGCGTCTGAAAAGACAGGAGCTTATTTCCTTTTTGGGTATGCATCAGTCAATTCCATAGATACCACCACTAAAATCCCACTTTAATTTTGTATCAAGTACACGACTAAACCCACCCCTCAATAGATTTTTAGTCAACGATCTGCCAGTAGACCACACTACTGCCGTCTCCAGCGAGTGCACGTTGCTCAACTTTGACTCCCTTTTTCCACACCTGGCCTCGAAGATCCTTCACCTCTTTAGCCTTCCTGCTCATCAACATCAGTCGATTGCCATTTGGTGCCTCTAAATTAATAGGGACAGCACTGCTGGCTTTCTTGCCATTTCCGAGCTCATGAGCGTAATTCTTGCCCCACACCATCACATCCCGACCACCAACACCATGTGAGGCATCGGCAGAGTTGAGAGCCATAATGACATGGCCATCAGGGGAAATAGACACTTCTTCAGGTGTGACGGGCACTAGCGTGTTTCGGTCGTCATTATCTGGGAAGGAAATGTCAATCTTTAAATAGAGAATCGATATCAACATCTTCCTTACATTGCAGAAGCCCACTGATTCCTCTAACACGGCTCGGGACACTTTGGCCAGCGGAGTACGTGTTGTTACCAAGTCCTCCATACTGACCATTACCGCACATGAGCAAGTCAGTAGTGGTAGGGGTGTTATCCTTCTCCCTCTCAACAACGAAAGCCGTCAAGTCTCCGCCTAATTACGTGTAAGTGATTGAAGGGCAAACGAAGGGAATAAAATTAATACCTGCTGTGACGTCCAAACACTTGGTCTTGGTGCCCCGCTCGGTCAAACGCCATAGCACAACTTCGGTTGGTACAGTAATCGTATCGACAATGACTGTGCCACCCAGCCCAATTTGCCTAATGCAACTATGAGTAATAGCACTTGAAATCGACCAAACCTACTTACCCATATTCATTAGCTCCCCAGCCCAGGACTCGTCCGTCTTTGGTCCGAGCAAAGCTTGTTCGGGAACCCGCAGCAATCTGTGCAACATTCACGCCTTTCAACACCGGAATCTCAAAGATACTGGGACAGAAACGAATATTGCTATCATCAATCTTTACCAGATCTCCAGTGAAAGAAGAGTCGCCAACCCTAACGCTTCTAGTTTCCTTCGCAAATGGGTCTGTAAAGGATTTAGGAACGAGTTCGATATGCAGGTGCGCTTTGCTTGCATGCGATGAAGCAGGGTCGGGAATGCTGAGTTTTCTCAAGCCGAGTTGTCCCCACTGATTGGCTTTTTTGTTGATGGGATGGCCAAAGACTCGGCCATTAGAGGTGAGCGCCAGCAAATGGTTCTGACCTGCCGCAATAGAAGTAAACCTGGGTGATAGAACTACATTTAGTAAAACACTAATAACAAAACCAATTAACTCACGATTCCCTCCAGCCAAGGTGTTCATTGGGCGTTACCTCTGCGAAGTCAACGGTTTCATCTTCTCCCCAGAGCCAACCAGTGCCCCACCATGAATCACTAGCGGGTGTTGGAGCACCGGTCGGCAAGGTTTGAGCAAAGGCATCTGTAGCAACCACATAAATCTTTCCAGAGGCAGACAATGCATAAAGTTTCTCGTCCGTAAGCTGCAATTGGACAATATTCTGAAGATCCAAATTTAAGGTCAGAAATGTAACAAAAGGTAGGTGTAATACACACTGACTTTGCCCCGAAGCGTGCGTTTAGGCCTTGATGCGTTCTCCATTATTTCTCCAAAGAAGCCTTGACCCCACTGATAGACGTCTCCGCGAGCGTCAATGCAAGCACCGGTCGTCTTACCCAGCTGAAGGTCGCGTAGTGCAACATTGTCTAGCCAGTGGGCAATAGTTGGGAATCGGTGTGTACTTTTAGACGAACTCTCCGGGGAGAGAAGTTTGGCTCTGAAACGGGATATGTATAAGCGCAATACACGAAGTAAAGATACAAGATAAACTTACTCATTAGAGCCCCAAATCATCGAATACAACACATCAGGATTTGTACCAGCGTCAACGGACCTTTCATGTGTTTTGTCAATAGCAGTTGCGTGTGGTGCTATAGGAATCATATCATTGTGTAAAGTGTCGGCTTTGTACCAAATGACTGCGCCAGCAACAGCTCCAGACGCGACCGTCAAAGCGACGGCATTTCCTCGAGCAACTCGAGTTGCACCTGCAGTCTGCGTATGCAGGTTACGCAAATGAGGCCTAAGGACGTTGGTTGTTCGTTTGAACATTTCAAGACTACAATTTCCTGTTAGTAGGCCGCGAGGGCATAGGATGGTGGTGGTGCGCTGGAGGTAGAATGTGCAAAGACTTTGATTCACCGTGCGTCAGACAAGTGAATTGAATTTGTTTCCGAGTCCGACTTCCGAGACCCTGACGCGTCTATCACGTGCAATCAAAAGCGCCCCTATTCGTAACTCAAACGCGGTCTCGACAGGGATTCAAGCATGGTAGAAAAGACAGCAATATGAAAACATAATTCTTCTTGAGAAGGAAGAAAAGGTGGAAGGGAGTACGTAGTATGCGAACAGAATTAGAAAGTCCAAGAAAATCACCAAAGCAGGCATATGGCCAGCCCCTCAAGCAACCTTCGAACAACTTGTATGAGTGAGAAAGAGTCCTGTGATTATCGCCTCTTTCAGAAACTAGGATTAAGGGACTCATAGGCTAATCAAAGCAGCTCGAGGGAGTGGTGTCCCTGACCACATCCTGTGCTGGCCACCGCAACAGGTCACCTGCCAGGCGTCGGAGGTGTTATGATCACCACACATTCACAAACGACTTTATCATTTCCAAGGACTGGAGAATTGGACGGCGCGACTGGTCCGACTTGCGTCAAGTTGGCGTTATTTGCTAGATTCCTAACCGGTCGTGGTGGTGGTACGGGAGCATCGGTATAATATATCAGACGCGGATATCGTGGTGGTATGCACTCGAGCGCCGAGCGCTGGTCCTCATCATCGTGCGGGATGCGTAATGGGTCTTCCTTGATTTTCAAAATGCATCTCGTGTACGTGATCGTAAAAAGTCCAATGAGCGATCCAACAACGACACCAAAAGCTATAACCACAAATGTCGTCACTTCTCAATTATCAGTTCTTCAAGGATGTGCGCTGCTGCAGAGCACGATACCCACTTGATGAGACGTCAGGCTGGGACATGACCTCAAAGTTCCTACGATCCAAGGCTTCGTCTTCAACAGCAAAGAATCCGGAACCACAGACGTTAAGGGCAAAAGGAGGCTGACACCAGTGGTCTCTGTCAGGTCATTAGGTGAATACATCAGACAGTCTCAAGTCCAAACTCAAATCCAGAACGTCTGATCGAGGAAAAGGCATCATATTGCACCAGTAGATCCTGCATAAATAGAAAAAGAAGAAAGCCTGTAACCCTTTACTTTTTACCCGGTTGTCCGAGCTCACTGGCTCGCTCCGTAGCGATTTGGATACCTCGTGCGATGGTCGACCTAACTCTGCCATCCTCCAACGCCAGAAGACCTGCGATAGTGCATCCTCCAGGAGCTGATAGGAGTTAGAAGATCATTATGACTGAGCGGTGGTTGTCTAACGTACTAGTAACGGAATCCTTGATCTGGGCTGGGTGAGAACCACCCTGGAGGACCATGCGAGCGGCTCCCTGAAGCGCTGTTTCATATTTAGATTGCTGTCTCTTTCCTTACACACCAAGAACATACTTTGAGCAGCCAATTCCAACGCCTCTGCGCGAGGCAATCCCATCATAACACCACCATCCGCCATGGCCTCCATAAAGATACACGCAAACGCAGGGCCAGATCCAGAAAGAGCGGTACAGGCATCAAAGTGCTTTTCTTCCAAAAACCTGCAACGTCCAATAGAAGAAAAGATCTTGAGAATAATACCACGATCTGTCTCTTCGTGATCAGAAGCAGGCAAATTGGAGACAACTGTCATTCCCTCCCGAATCTGACCAGAATTTAAATGTTCGGTCTCAAAATCCGAAAGAACCGAAAGCGATTCCATACCTTGCAAGGTGTGTTGGGCATTGCGCGGACGACCCTCGTAGAGGGCAACACCCAGCCTTTAATCTGGCTCATGGTACAACCGGCGAGGATACTGATGAGGAGTTTTCCATGAAGTGCCTCCTTGAGTCCGTCTTCGGAGAGGATGAGGTGCGCGAGTTGTGGTTTGCAGCTAAGTTTAGCAGAGAGTCGCGTCGTCAGACAACGAGCAATCCAAGTGCTGTATGATACATAGACCATGACATACCAAAGAAGCACGACATCAGCAGCCTGAACTGCCTCAAGATTCTTCCCAGCGACAACCTCGACTGTTGAGCCCAATCCACCCAACCCAGCAAAGATATGGCGAAGCTTTCGAGCGCTTTCTTCGCGGCTGACGCAGGCGATGAATCGAGAAGGGATTGATGTATCGTCTGAATGACCAACTGGGGTCAAAGTGCCGGGAGTATGTGATTCCCATTTTTCAGGAAACCCATTCTGAAGTTTCGAAATGGCGTCCAAGCTGTCGATAACACCGGACAGGACTGCAATGCCCATGGTACCACATCCTGAAGGGACATCAATACGCAATTGGAATGCCAGTAGATAAGTCGCGACCTAAAACACAGAGAGTGTAACCCATCGTTTGCAGATAGTCAGTGAGAGGTGAGAGATTAAGGACGGTGGTATTATTATTTTTGATCCAATATTGATTGTGGAATTTCAAATTGTGGCAATCTTTCGATCACGCTCTTGGGTTTGGCCCAAGTCTACCAAGTCCCGCTCCATCACTTGGCGCCTCTTGAGTTTTTCTTGTGTTATAGACACGAGCACAACCTGATAACGAAAATGCATAGAAAAAAGCGAGTTATATTAAATAAATATCTCCCACAAACTTGACTCTATTTTTCTAAGAAATACAGTCAACATTCCAGGCTTGTAACGATGAACGAAACAAGTTGTTTCCTTTAGCTTCCATAAAATGAGGGCGTTGCGTGTAGGGTATATACGCCGCCCAGAGTGTGAGGAAGCAATAGCGGCTTGTGCGGCGTCGCGGCACAATGCAGCGTACGATCATACGAGTTTGATGCAAGGCGCGACAAGAGTTCGGATCATGTTGAATCAGGCGGCATCATGTTGTGGTTATTGATAAGGCCAAGGCTGGGCGATGACAAGACAATGTATGGAGGATGCCAAGTTGACTATCGGAGATATATATGCCAGGGAGTAAGTATCGATGATGACTATGATGTACAAGGAGGTTGACAAAGGATGGCAAGAATTATGTTGAGGAGATGTGTCACTTTTTGTGTCACTTTTCAGGGCCTCATCCCTATCCCTGTGTTGGTAGTCCGTGAGGAAAACAACGACAGGAATCACAATACAGCGAAGAAGGAAGAGGGAAACAAGAAATTGAACGATTGTTATTGCTCCTTTGAATGGGCGCCAATCCGTGTAAAAGTCGGAAGGACGCTAAAGTGTAAGAGCGTTCATAAATTAGCACTCATCCAATGTCTCAATATTTAACTCATCAGTATACGAAAAAAAGTGTATGTATAGGCTGTATGCAATGGGTGAGGACGCGTAACCCAGAGATAAGAGCGAGGTACTCACCATAATGTACATGAAACATGAGTAGACACAAGTTCAACGATCTAGAGAAGAGTAAGACAGAGAAAGATAAGGAGATGGACATCCGAGACTCACAGAATTCGTGGGTCTCGTCCGACCGTTTGACAGTTTGCTGAAAAATAGAGTGAGAGGGTGAGACCGGTTTATAAGGGAGGCGTTTTTATTTGGCGCCTGATGGGACAAACAACTTACTTTCCACGCCTCCTCGAAGTCAACCGGTAAGATAACGTATCGGTTTTTCCGGACCGCTAGAGTTGGAGGTGAGTGGTGAGTTTGGAGCAAGGTAAGTGGAAAGTAATACCTTGTAATCCAGCTGCCTGCACAATGGAAGCTATCTCTGCAGAAGAAAGTCTGTCCGGTCGTGAAACATCTGGACGGACATGTCAGTAGAGGGTTTGCCAGGATCTAGCAGGTTAACGCACAATCCTCGAGGTCAACATCTGGACCGAGGTTCATTTTGCTTGTAACTGTCTGGAAAATAAGACGTTTTTCTCTCCGAGATGGTAGAGGAAACTCGATCTTTCTGTCCAGACGACCGGGACGTAGAAGAGCGGGATCTAGTGTATCCGCTCGGTTGGTGGCCATGATTACCTTCGAAGTACATGAATACATGCCAACAGCAAGAATAGAAAAACATATCGTACCTTGACGTTGCTACCTTGGTCGAAACCGTCCATTTGATTGAGAAGTTCCAGCAGAATACGCTGAACTTCACGATCTGCACCCGTTTGAGCATCGAAACGCTTTGTGGCGATGGCGTCAATTTCATCAATGAAAATAATTGCTGGGGAGTTCTCTCTTGCGAGTCTGAAGACGTCGCGAACCATACGAGGACCTTCACCAAGATATTTCTGGACGAATTCGCTTCCCACCACACGGATGAAAGAAGCTGTTGTGTGATGTGCTACTGCCTTGACCAACATTGTCTTACCGGTTCCTAAATTTCAAGGTGAGCCGATTCAAGTATTATGCGTGGAGATAATCATACCAGGAGGTCCATAAAGCAGCACACCACGAGGAGGATCGATACCAATTTTCTTGTAAAGATCGAAGTGGGTAAGAGGCAATTCCACAGCTTCCCGAATTTCCTGCTTCTGCGAGTCCATGCCGCCAACATCCTGATATGACACATCTGGTTTCTCTTCCTTGCCCAGCATAGCAATGGAAGAGTCGGCTTCTGGAGGGAGAATGTCGACCAAGGCGTTTGAATGACGGTGGAGTGCAACAGAAGATGAAGGTTTAAGGAGTTCTCTGTCTAGGGTTGAGAGGATTCGGACGACATAGTTGGATCCTGTTGTTGATCCAACGATTCCAGTGTGTTGGTCGATTGGCTCGAGGAATTGTCCGATGACAAGGGGTACGGATTGGATTCGTTTCACTTCTTCTTGAGCACGAATCAGCTCTCGTTTGAGGTTTGCTTGCTCATCCTTAATGTAGCTCTCTTGAATCTCGAGCATCTCTAGATGGCGAGCTAGTCTTTTGTACTTGATGTACAGATCCTCTTCTTGTAATTCATTGAAGAGGGCAGACTTCTCGCTGACCACCGAGTCAAATGTAGGTTCCTATCGACAATTATTTAGCAATTTAAATCGTTTATATGATGAGGTAGAATAGTTACTGTTCTCTGAATATCGATTCCAATTTCATCCATGATGGTTATATGAGATTTGGATGAGAGGAGTGTATGGTGATTATGGTTTAGAGAGAGATGACGCGGCTTGGACGCGTTCCTTCCCAACTGAGCAAAGTAATGCGTGAGAATGTTGGCCTGACTGCTCCCTTTGCAATTTCAATTGGCACACTTTGTCTTCGTCGTTGAACCTTCTGTTAAACCCAAATGGCTCATGTTGTATCATCATTGGACCAACCTTCAAATTACAAGGATTCTCAGGCAAGATTAGACCGTCAGAGGCAGAACGACCTTTTGGCAAAATCGACGACTCTATATGTAAGTTGCAGCAACAAACGCCCAATTTGCAAAGAAATTGACAAGCACAATTTAGGTTGGTAATCTAAGTTTTTATACGACAGAAGAACAAATATATGAGGTTTTTGCGAAATGCACAAGTCCTGAGGACGGAGGGGGTATCAAGCGTATCATCATGGGTTTAGACCGTAACACAAGGTTTGCCTTGTTTCATTGCTTCAAAATTGCTCAAGACCAACTCAATGTGTTGCTCCAGGACGCCTTGTGGCTTCTGTTTCGTGGAATATTATACTCATGCCGAAGCTTTGGCAAGCATGCGTTATGTTAGCGGCACTAAACTAGATGAACGAATCATTCGTTGCGATTTGGACCTCGGCTACAAAGAAGGCCGTCAATTTGGACGTGGAAAGAGTGGTGGACAGGTAAGAGACGAGCACAGGCAGGACTACGATCCAGGTCGCGGAGGATGGGGAGCACAGGCACAAAGGGCGGAGATTGAGAGAAGAAGAGAAGTGGAGGAACGTTATGCGGATGCTCAGGACGGTCCTGGTGCAGTGGCTGGTGGTGGTGGAGATTGGAAGCAGGAGGATAGTGGTGCTTCCAATAACAAGTTGAAACGAGACCGTTCACCCGATGATGATGGTGATGAGCGACTGGTGAGCGTGAATTTCATTGTCTGTTGACCTAACCTCTAACGCGTTTCTTTTGTAGGGTCAACGCTCAAAACTTGATGATGATCGTATGGAAGCAGAAAGAATGTGACGTGAACTTCCTTCAGCAGTCAAATTAGTTTTTGTCATTCTTCGTCGTGTTGGGCTCGGAGAGCCTTTTGTAGTATTATTATTATCATTGGGAATTAGTATAGTATTTCGGCACGTATGGGAAGCGGATTATCGCCGTAAGTGGTCATATGGATTGTTCTGACCAGTCTATGGGCCTCTGAGGCGTTTGCCAGACGAACCAGAACTCGGGAATGTGCATGGTACGTTTGGTTTGGTACACTGAGAAAGATGAAGACTTAATGGATCACACCTCAATTTTAAAGAAAACACTTACTTGACATTGCTAAGGGGGTCGTCCGTAGCGAGTTCGAAACCACGCAACAGCGTATGTTTTAGCTGTCGGAAAGGTGCAATATAAGGCAAGCCTGTAAGCAACACAGCGGTCTGAGGTTCTACTGAAGCAGAGGGACCAAAACCGGGTTCATTTCTAGGCGTATCCTTCTCTGCAAAT
The DNA here is from genome assembly GCA_015501605.1 of Panaeolus papilionaceus. Classification (NCBI taxonomy): domain Eukaryota; kingdom Fungi; phylum Basidiomycota; class Agaricomycetes; order Agaricales; genus Panaeolus; species Panaeolus papilionaceus. Next base: position 367,703 of record JADNRZ010000022.1, on the reverse strand, counting down.
TCCGCTGAGATGTCACTTCCATATAAATTCATCTTCCTGGCAAGGTTGCGGGCCTCTTGAGAATATTCTGGGGTAGCCATACCGAGAAGCGCTTGGCCTGTTGGCTTCCCGTAATCATAGAGAAGTGACACTGACCAAAATGTCATTATGGGGTTCAAATTGAAGGTCAAATGGTATACCTTTGCTGCAACCTTTGATGCCTGCCTGTAGGATTGCCCTTCTTACATCCCCGGAGGTTGCGTGAGTTGGAACACCATCCAGAATAATTTTAGTGAATGGTTTGGATGAAGCTGAAGAATATGAGCGAGAACAAGATGCCATTTAGTCAAGTAACTCACAAAAAGCAGTACGTAGACCCCTCTGACCAGCGAGACTCATGGTTGAAACGAACGGATAGCAGCAGAGGAGGTTTACAAAAGTTAAAATTAGAACTCACCAGCGCGTCGCGACTCAGGTCGAATGACATTGGTAAATAGATGTAAACACATAATCTGCACTCTCTTGGAATAACTCAACAATCAGCAGTCTCTTTCTAAGATACCACACATCCAGCATGGCAGATACAGCTACTGCACCACTGTCAACGACCGCAATGGAGGGAGTTGCGCCGACAGCGTCAGCGGAAGAAGTACCAGAAACTCCGGAGTACACCTGCGAGACCCTCTACATTCAAAACTTGAATGAGAAGATTAAACCCGACGGTTAGCTCTATGCTTTCTTATATACATTCACAACCTGATGTATCATTATTTTAGTCATGAAAACGTCATTACGCGGACTCTTCAAGACATATGGCGAAGTTCTTGACGTAGTTGCGCACAAAAATCTAAGGATGCGTGGACAAGCATTTGTCTCCTTCGCATCAGCAGATTCTGCTAAGAAAGCCATGAAAGATGTTCAGCGATTCCCCTTGTACTCAAAGCCAATGGTGAGTTCATGGTCTACTCTCCTTTTTGTTATTGGCTTATGCCTTGATAGCAAATCTCATTCGCCCGGACACGGTCAGATGCTGTTGTGAAGAAGCTGGATAGCGAACATTTCGATGAACACAAAGCAACGAGAGAAGAACATAAGAGTACGCCATATAAATTTATTAGACACACTCAAGTGGCTACTAACTATATACCTCAGAGAAGACCAGATACACTAACCCCTTGAAATCCAAATTCAGAGCGAAGAGGCTGGCAGCAGAGAGTACGTCGCATATTCCCCTGATTCTTCATATATTAACTCAGTTTCAATAGTCGATGGTGGTACCGCAGCACCAGCGCCCAAACGACCTGCTGTCCAGATGCCAGACGAATACCTACCACCCAACAAAATTCTCTTCCTGCAGAACCTACCGGAAACGGTCACAAAAGACCAACTTATGGCCCTCTTTTCGCAGTCAGTACCCAATTTGCAACTGTCATCAATATCAACTGATAAATTTGTTTTAGATATCCCAATCTCCACGAAGTTCGTCTTATCCCAACAAAAAAGGACATCGCCTTCGTGGAATTCGCAGACGAGGGAAGCGCTGGTGTTGCAAAGGATGCTTTGCACAACTACAAGTTGGACGGAGAGAACAAGATCAAGGTGTGTACCCCGAATTTCTTGTCATCGTCTATTGGACTGCACTGACTTTTGATAATTTCCAGATTACTTTCGCAAGGAAATAATCCATCCATCCTCCTATTTCGCTCATTGTACAGTCACATGTATTCTTACTCAACTTAATATGCCTTCAAGAATATATTCCACCGTTTGTAAAGACTCATGGATGAGAAATCCCTTCTGGCACACTGACCTTTCTTGCTATTGTAGTGGCCTATGTTGTATGAACCTCTTCAGTCATCTGAAAAAATTACGCAGTTAAGGCAGCCTGGCCTTCTCTAGTTTTGGGACGAGTCACCTCTTCATCCACCAATGAATCTCCCTGGGCTCTCGGTGACATCACATGGGCGTTGTATCTTGTGATTAGAAGGCTGCAAGATGCAACACGACAATCACATCATTTTCCGGCATCTAGAGATGAGCGATGAACATGATGTGAGATCATGAGGCAATTTTGAGCCATTTGGACTTTGGACACTCGTAGGCAGAGAGAAGATCGGGCGCTGGAAGAGATAATCCCCTTTAGTTCAGGTTTCTTCTGCTAGTCTTATGACATCCGTCAGGTAATTAATAAAACGCGGCGAGAAAGAAGTCCAGCTGCTTTTCAAGGACCGAAACTACATTTCCAAATTTACGTATGATGATGAGGTAGGGTGTTAATTGGGCGTAGCGCCCGTACCTAATGTAACACTAGACCGTTAAACATTAGAATACCCAAACGGAGAACTGGACCTCTATCACATTATTCTAGAAACAAATACTAATGGATCGAACAGTCAGAAATGAATTCAGTCAGACCCTAAAGAGGTAGTGTTCATATCTTCCGGCTTCATTCCGTAATGCATGATCTTAGACGCCCATCATTCACCATTCACTTAACGAAGCGCCTTCGAATCATATGTGCAAATAAGCAGATAAGCAAGGGTAAATTTATTTCCTTCCCTGGTTTCCGGAATTAATAAAAAATATTATAGCTGGTATTGGTATAATTCAAAATACCATATCACCGCAATTGAAATACCCATGTCGCCTATACGGTAGCCTCCATGCCCCTTCCGTATTCCATGAGAAGGTACTCACAATAAATATGATATCATAGGTCATATGGGAGTGACTCGAGATTAAATCATGTCTTATCTTTCTGACCCTCACTGAACGCAGTGTTCATATGATCTGGTGGATTGACAGCCGCTGTGAACATGGCACAACGCCTATATGCACTGCCTCCCCTTGGGAAGAATAGAAACACTTTGAGAGCACCCATGTGACACACACATAGTCGTAGATGAGATCCAGTGGTTCTCCCAATTACAACCAGGGGTAGAATCTTGCATACCCTGAGCGTGCAGCTCGAAAGAATCAGTTTTGCCAGCACTGCTCATTACGAAAATCAGTCATGGACCTCCAAAATTAAAAGCACGAGCTTACATGGGAGGTAGCAGTGCATCGCTTATCAGGGGCATGCTACAAGTCCAGCGGGTCTACCTGTTGATAATTCAGGCTAACCTTCCACTCAGCCTTCCAACTAGGCTTACGATCAGGATCAAGCATTCGAGCTTGTTTCGAAAAGGCTCAGGTACCTATGCTTTTGTCGGGCGGTGGCAGGAATAATTTTGAGAACGACGTTCATTATGGCTGTCTGCCATTCAAAGCTTTCGTGAAGTGTAATTTCGGACGGACCTTTGAAGCCAGCGCATGTGTGAGCAGAATTCTGCACAAGTTGTAGACAGTAGATACCGGGAAAATACATTTCCAGCATGAAGATACGGGAGCCCGCCAAGGGTGTATTTACGCTGGCAGTTTACTTTCCCCTACTATTCACTTCGAAGTCCCTACTCCTGCATGTGACAAGCTTACCCTCGATCTGCAAGCCCAATAGGGGAATGAGCCTATTTTGAGCTCGGTGGAGATACTCTGCTCAGGAGAACAGGGACAACCAATCGAAATGCCTTCTGGTATTGGCTGCCGGAAATCTAGGCCTAACCAAGTAAGGTTTGTGGGTACACTACCTACGGCTGTATGATTCTCAGGTGGTCTCACTAATAAAGCAGTGCTCGAGCTGGTGATGGGGACCTCCCATGCCCATCGAGTCGCTCGTAACACGACCATAAAAGCCTCAAATGAGGTCAGATGTACCCACATAAACAACCGAGGCGATCAGTGGGGCTCGTTCATTTCTTCCTTTCACTAAAGAACGCATAGCCATGATATTTTAGAGGCCTACAACATTGTAATCTACATCCACCCACCCTTCGAATTAATACAATAACCGACAAGCTTGCGGTTTTACGGTATTGCTTTCCTCCTTATAGATGGTTAAATTGTTCGTATAATCGCCCTTGAGTACCCTCAAGCTTTGGTTAACTTATGTCCCTACACGATGCCTTTACCAGCACCACTGGCAATCCCGCGGACTGATTTTCCTCGAACCCTGATATAATTTTAACAAATCTACTAGAGAGTTTATAAGGGTCCGTTATACCACCATCTAACTTTCTTTCGTAAATTTTCAAATTAACAGCTGCCTTCCCAAGCATCGTGATTGGTTGTGGTGACTGAGCAGACTGCGGTCGAAGGACGTGTGCTTGCATGGAGAACAAACACGTATGTACTTTTACGGCGATACGATGAAGAGCACAGTCAGCGGTTTTCAAACAATTTCCCCGGTCCCCAATTAAATCATAGCCATTCGAGCAATTGCTCACTGCGCTGAGGGATTCGTAACTTCTAATCCATTTTGCCTGCTAGAGCGTTAGGATGCAAGGTCATTCAAAATACTGTGAGATTAGATCCGGTGCTTGTATCTATTGCTGGCAGTTTCCGGGTGTGACTTCAGCAACGAGGTCAATTTACCCCAGCAAAATGTTGAAAGACCTTCGCGGCATGCCAACGGCATAAGGGTTAGCGCTACAACATTCAAATCTCCGAGCGAAATGAGAGTGGGATGTTGGTGTCTGTAGCCTTGAGAAGCTACCGCTTATAAAAGGGGGGGAAATGTGCTCCTTCCAACGTGTCGTGTGTCAAACAAACTCGACATCCAACCTCCCAACAGGGCATAAAGAAGGACATGTTACATGAATGTCCATCGGTGTGAATGCTACGAAACGCCCATCTTCACGCTATTTGTGATTGGTGTTATCTGTTTCGAATTTATCCTGATGGACCTTCGGATCTCTACACATGTAGACCAGTTTTAGACTCAAAGATAACTCAGGGTCCGAGAGTGATCCTCCCAGACACACGCTCGCGAGAGAGACGAGCTCAAATGGTAGACGGGCGGGAAGGATGCCTCGAGGCAGAGCGTGACCCCGTGTCGCATCGAAAGACCCACGGTCGTCGTTCGGACCCTCATTCCGACAGCAAGGAATTAACTGGGGTTACTCATTGTTGTTCATTCATTGATACACGAGGCATTATAGACTCGGACGGGGGCACGGGAGGCACGAGAACATGAGGCGGCGGCGGGAGAATAGAAAGGGTATACCAGGGTTGTTTCGATGACATCTCAGGAGTTCATAATACATCACAGGCAACAAATAGACATTCCTGATTTCCCAGATTGGAAAATGGGGGATCTGCAGCATCAGAAGGCGTGTAAGTAGTTCGAACTACTCAAAGTGAGTAACTAGCAATCGCAACACGCAGCATGTGGTAGGCGTCCATTTATTTGCCTGCGGCAGGCAGATAGCATGGAATGTTTACGCGTCCATCGAAGCTGATCATGAGAAACACTCTAGTGCGGCAATTGATGACAAGTATTGCGTCGATGAGTATTTCCACCTCGATAGTGTACATTCGTATACAAGCGACGATTTAATCCCCGCACTACAAGACCTCGAATTCCCAAATATTCAAAGCAATCCCATGAATTTGCAAGCTCCCAACACGAATGGTGAGTACAATCGAACTAACGTGACCATTCTGGTACAGAACATGAGGCATGTCCTAACTCGGGAAGCACGGGAATGATAGGGAAACGTACGTGTCCTTGAGCCATGCCGTAGTGCGGGGCAATTGTATAGAGGACCTGCCATCCCCCGTCAATGAGCTAAAACCGCTTGACAGTGATTGCGATCGTTTGTATGCGGAGTAATCTGGTACTAATTTAGATCCCGGATACGAGGACGAAGGTCAGTTGGTGTATTGGATCCAATGGTTTGGGTGTATCGATGAACAATGGATAACGTTGATTCAAAGCGTCTGAAAGCTGGGAAATAAGATTTTGTAGGCGCTGTGTCAAAGTGACTCAATAGTGAGAAAAGGAAAGGTCTCAGACGACCTTGTACCAGGAGACCTGCTCTCACGCAGAACTTTCGAATTGTCAGGGAAGTCTAGCGGAGGGTTGATCAGATGACGCCAAACACCCTCGGACATAGCAGTACTTCACGAGACTTGAAAGTCGAACGTACCGCTGGGCAGGGACATCTGCATCATCGAAGCTCACCATCTCTTCCACAATTCAGCAATCAGATCAAAAGTGTCGTGTAGCCAACGAATGGTGTCGACAGGATTGAATCATATGGCCACAACACGAGCCATCATATTAATCATATCAAAAGCACTATCTTTTATCGACAAATGAGAGCAGAATAGAATCATGAAAGAACAAAGAAAAGTCTGATGAAAGCGCCTCAAAAGCTTTAGGCCTATCGATTAGATCACCAGCACATCAATGCGCGTTTCAAGGCGCGGCCATCGGCTCTCACACCGATAATTGGTTGAATGATCATGATCACGGGTCGTAGGACCGGCGGCGTTTTATCTTTCCTTTCAACTAGTTGGTATTGAATATCGAGAATTCGGCTTCGGTTTATTGCCATTTGGTGGTTTATTAATTGTACATCGTTCCCATCCACCTGGACAACATTCGAGTAAGTGCTAGGTCCTTCACATGTCACAGGAACCTACCAGGCGCATCCAGGGCTCCGTCCGACTTTCGACGGGTGGAACGCTCTCGAACACACGAAAGGTCACCCAATCTTACTCAGCTAATCTCCACCATTCTCAGTTGTTCGACAACATCTATCTCTACCCACTGTATTCCTCAATAGAGTCGCCTGTAATATTCGTGGCCATCGCAGAACGAACCCGACGAGATCGGATGGGCCGTTTTCATCGCAGACGCCTTCGTTCTCACTCTGGGTGATTCAACATCATTCAAGAGGGTTCCATCTCGTAAGGCGCTCGTGCTTCGTACGATTTACTCCCGCTTTTCACGCAACCGGTCCTGAAATCACCGCGGTTATCATCAAGTAGCACTTGCCTGGCCACTTTAACTTCGACGCCAGGGCTTCGAACGGGTCCATGCTCAGCGGTGTCAACACTCGCAGCTACGTTACGTTGGAGCAGCGTCTTCGGAGGTCGGAAATTTCGTACGACCTCGTGGAGACGGGAAGAGCTGAAAACCTGTCGAGTTGGGAAAGGGTTTTGATCTTCAGGATGAATATACTACGGCGTCTTTGTGATTATCCGAAGCCGGACGATATCAACCCACCCCCTTATGCTTGTCACAACTGACAATCCGCATTCAATTATCTAAATCAATGGGCACCCACTGAGACCGTTGTGGACCCACTGGGTTTGGAGCCATTTACGTCGGAACACGCCCTTGATGTTTCGAATGCCCAGAATCGACATTCGTCTTGGTTTGGTGCGCGACGAGCTGCTATCCCATAATCAATACTTGAACAGGAATTATGTTCAGGGGGCGCCTGAGCCCTGCAGTTTCGAAAAACGGAAATGAGAGGTGTTGAGGTGATAGTGGGATGTTTAATGTCAGTTTTATTACAGGGTTTAGTGATTTGTGGTTAGCGATGAGAGTAAGCAGTGGTCCACTCCTACTACGTTGAGGGTGCTGTCGAACCCCAGGGATGAGAGCGAGAACCTTTGCAATTAATTCAGGAGCTATCTTTACGAACGACGCGCGTGTATTACAGCTGTAGCATACACACATCAGCACCAAAACCCATACTTTTACGCGTTTTTTCAAAGGTAATAGATGCTCATGAAATGACATCATCCTCTGGAGCTGATCTTCATGAGTGTGGATCAGGATAAACTTGCTGCATTGTCGGTTGACTGATTTGTAGTATAATTAGTTAGAGTCTCATGAGAAGAGCTTCAAGTTTCTCCAATGTTCTATAGAACGAAATAAAACAGCACCCGCGAAGTTTTGACGAACAATCGATGAAGTCAAAAATGAGCAAAATGAAGTCGATAATGATATCATATCAGACGCAGTATCTAATCAAATGACCCCTGTGCAGATGATTTTAATACGTTTTGTTGGAGCAAGCGCGGTAGGCAGGGTGTGCCTATGTAGGTATTTCCTGCGTCTTGAAAAGACATGTACATGTATAGGTACCGTCGGGTAACTAGGAACGGCAATTTAATCGCATATGGCATTGGAGACACTGGAGAGGTCGTTGGAGACTCAACAAAAGAAGAGTGGACTACAATGGACAATACAGTACTGTTGTTAGTGGAGAAAGACAAGAGCATTGCTTTAACAATGACACTACAAATAGCGCGCTATACAATAGTCTGCATAACAGGGTACTGAATAGTAATAACATGACAGGCCACAAGGCTACGAAGCCAAATGGGATGAATGCAGTTGTATTGCTTGTTGCTGTCGTTTAGGACATGACGGCGTCTTAACTGAAAGGGGCTCCCGAAAGGGATGCTGTTGATTCAGGTGACACACCCAGTGCAACGGAAGAAGTAGGAAAGAAAACTGGCTTTTTTGACTCTTGCTGACTCACCAGCATTGGGCGTAGGACGTGTAACGTGGAATGAAGAGGAAATTAAAATGTCATTTTCATGTGGAAATGAAATCGAGCATCGTCGGCATCTGAAGTGCACTGCCTTACTGGCGGTGACGCTTGTTGGGTGCCTACTTGGGTAGTACCGAAGCTCAAGGGCAAGCTGCGGAGGGGAGTGAAGTGAAGCTATGTGAAGTGAAGAGGTCCCGGACTAATACGAATGTTGAAAGGTTATGAATTCAATCAAATGTTCTATCCATAATGTCTATCATAAATTGATTTTGTGCTCTTCCGAGCAGTGTGAAGTGAAAGGGAGCACTGAAAAGAACACAAAGAACACAAGATGAAAAGGAATTTGTATAGCGTCTTACTTAGTGGGGTAAACGAATAGTGAGGACTGTCAATATTAGGACTTATCAATACAATTCCCATGTAAGGTTTTTCTTTGTGGGTGTAGTAAGTATTCATTCTTCAGAATACCGCCCCAAATCCAGGGAAGCACATAAGAACACGGATGTGCGCTTCAAGCAGAAAAACCTGTTTGTTATTGCTCGGAGGGTGTGACGGCATATCTTCGTGTGATAACCCTCCCCGTGTATCGAATTGGAACAAAAAAGACGAAATTTCGGGAACGAAATACTCCTTCGGAGCGCTTTGAGCACGCATGTGCAATGTATCTGCGATGTGAGTACGAGACACGTTGATATCTATCAAGGCATTCGAGGTGATTCGAGAAAGGGTGGAGGCTATCATGTCTCCCGATCCCGAACGATCACCGAATATTTTGACGGGGGGCGCGGATAAACCTCGAACCTTTGCTTTCAACACTCGATTCGATATCAAAGCAATTGAATTACTGATCACTGTGGAACGCGGAAAGGGTGCCATACACACGACGCAACATATGCAAATCCTTTTCCACTTGCCCGACGCATCCCCGAATGGACATTCCCTTCGATTTCGACATAGAGATGCACTGCATTAGGTGGTGAGAAGTCGACAAGTTGGTATGAACGAATCATGTCTACTGATGATCCCGAATCGCGGCGTATTGTTTGCCTCAAATCGGGGTCGATGGACTGGACGTGGTTTGTAGTAGTTGTAGCAGCTATGTAGTTGAATTGCACGGGTTTGGGGTTTATAGACACATGTCATATGCTCAGGCTTCGCGGGATCCCCGTTGTCCCCCTCTTTGCCTCCACACCGCACCACACCACACTGCTCTGTCGTGCTGATGCGGCCGGACATGACATTGGCCATGTTTTATTCGCAGTGCATGCACACATGATGGGGTGAGAGGGAGTACGATGATGTGTTGGATGAGGCAAGTCCGCGCGCATTACAGTACGCTAAGCTTGGGAGGGGATAAGGGTTATGAGGTCACTTCATGTCAGGGTACAGTCAGTCAGAGATAGCGATATACTTCTTCCTTCCTTCCTTAGCTTCCCAAGTTTCCTTTCTTTTCTTTCCCGGCATTATACTCCCGGGTTGTGCTCCCCGCTTACTTACTTTACATATGTACACGAGTGCGTGCTGTAAGAGTGACTGTAGATTACTTTACAGGGAACAGTAATGTGAATTCAATGGATATTAATGCCGAAAAGTGGCTCTAAAGGTCCGCGCCTACGTACGACTACGGGTCTTGGGTAAAACGCCCTCATGCTGCAGCGCATGATGACTCCAGACGTATGACGAGACGGATAGATAAGTCGTATAATTCGATTGCATAGAGATCTGGGCCAGGGTGTTCAGAGTCCGGGTACCGTCCAATGCGCAGGTGGACCTTGAAGACTCCTCCCTTCTGAATTCGAAATCTCCTGAGTGAGCAAGGGTGGTCTCTCGAGATCTGTGAGAATGAGGACAAGTCAAAAAAGGGCCTGCCGAGGCAACGTGCCCACTTTGGGCTGAATCGAGCGGATCGAGATATTTGAGGAACCTGACAGTGATGCTTTTCGAGAAGCTCCTTCCCTCCCAGATTGGCATGTGTGGGTGAGTGGGGGAATTTAGTGGTCTGGATGCACGTCTTGCTCTGTCAATTGGGAATGCTCGATGAGGGGAGAGAAAAACGGGTTTGCAAAGTGGATGATGGGATGGGAGAGAGATAACTGAGGGTGGACGGCTTTAGAAGTGTGAAAGAACACGCCAAAGCCAAGATGAAGTGAACATATGAAATTGCAATGAGGATGAAAGGCTAACTCTGCACCAAGATATTGAGTTGGAAACTCGCAAAAGCGATCTATTGAACAATCAAATCGTATCACTCCACATTGTGCATCTATGGTATCAACATGTAGTCCGTTTAAACATAAACGGGTTCATTAGATGAACTATCCTATAATCATATATACTCATGTAAAGACAAGAGGTAAAAAAGAAATAACTAGCTACTTGCATTGAGGAGTAGTGGGAAAAATGCTGGTCATGAGAGGTGAAGAAATTGTGTTGAATGTGGAAAACAAGACGAAAAAGATGCTAAATGTAACAAGAACGACGAGCGTTGATGGTGTGGGTACGTACACAATAAGGTATAGAGGTAAGGTATAACAAAACGAGACGATGGGAGGGTAGTTGTGGATAACGAAACAAGGAATACGGACAGCGGAGTAGGGTATTTCAAGGTTGAGTGAGGGATGTGATTGGGGGGAGGAGGGGATGATAAGTGGAATGTATCGCAGAGGGATAGGGAAAAAAAGGAGGCGGACAGGTGGGGTGCGAATAAATCAAAGGAGTATTTTATGCGAGGTTGCCTGCAAGCTCGACTAAACAGGGTCGTTGAGATGGATGTGATGAAAGGGTAGCCAGTCAGGATTGTAGAGGGACTGAGCTCCGGCGGAAGGAGTAGAGGGACTTTGATTTAGAGACTGCTGCTGCGCTTCCGTCTTACAGTCTTGTGAGAGGATGAAGATGTCTGGCTGTGTTTACTGCCTCCGCCTGTTAGGCCCATGAAAATACGTTTGAGAAGGGGTTGAGGCTTATTTGAATAACCCGCTGAATACGGTAACTGAGGAGCGCTCTGAAAAGGGTTAGTTAGCGACCGGGTCGGAGACAAGACGATACAGCAACTTACTGAAGGATCCATTGTATATGGCTTGTAAGGTGGTAGTGGTGGTGGTTGCTGGTAGTAATAATCCTGATGGCGTGCGTAATGTGGTGGATGAGTCATGGTACGGGTTGGTTTGTAAGGAGCACCGGGTGCTGGGGGAGCACTGTATGGAGGGAAGTAAGAGGTTGGTGACGGTGCTGGTAGTGTCGTTGATGATGAATGAGATGAATGTTTAGAATCTCTTGCTTGACCTAATGGTAGAACATAAGTTGGTGGATGTGTCCAACTCGTTGGTGATGCTTGCTTTGAAGGTGATGGGTAGTAGGGGTGGTTAGGTAAAACCAAAGGAGCTGGTACACGAGACCTTTGATGATCCGGTCTCGGTGGTGGGATAGCAGAGTGAGAAGCAGATCGATGTCGACGAGGAGAAGGTCTATCCTCTCTGCGAGAATCAGAGTGACGGTCATGACTACGTTCCCTGTCTCTGTCCCTGTCTCGTTCTCTCGTATCTCTTCGTTCGTACTGATACCTGTCGACTCTCTCCCTCTCCCTGCTGTCCCTCGGTCTTTCTCTCTCCCTATCCGAATCTCTTGTTCGATGTGAATCTCTAGGGGGGTAGTCGTATGAAGGTCGTCTCGAGTGCGTAGGTTCTCGCGGGTAGGGGGTATTGCCCTTTGCTGCAAGATTGAGGGCTCGAACGTGTGGTGTAGCAGGAGTGAATGGATCGCTGACTGGAGAGCGACTACAATCTCTTGCCCAATGAGCGATCTTGTTTTGTTTCTGTACGTAGGCATCGAGGGCCTCTGGAGAAAAGTCGTACTCGGTCATTTTTGGGCGTGGGGGAAACAAAGAATAAAAGCCCAGTCTTATATTTGTTTTGGATCTAAAAGTAGTAATAAAAATAATAAAGACAAATAATTAAACCGAATGCAGAAATCTAGATGACGTTCCGCTTTCCACAGTCCGTTTATCCGATCACACCGATTCAATTCAAACCGTACTTCCATGGACAACCCAGGCTGGCACGCTTATCGTCGCGCTCAGAAGGTTTTTTATTTTTTCTTGATTCTTTATTACAGGGCGCTTATGTTATTATATAGGAAGATGAAGCTTTACAGAGAGATAGAAATTATCGTAGCTCTTATTATGGTTCTGCAAGCGACGATGTGGCTCCTATGGAAGAAAGCTTCATTGGTGGTTTTCGAAATCAACCTCATCATGCGGGGATGTAACCACCTCCTTCACCGAGACCACCAGTACCTCCAAAGGACTATCCTTATCCACAACCTATAAACAATGTGCCCAGCAGTCAAACCCAAACTACTGTGTCTTCACAGCAGCTCACGCAGCTGTCAGCTGTAGAGCGGTCTCAGAAACTACGCGTCGCTCGGATGGATCCTCATTTACAGGTTTGTATTCTATACCCCGGACTTCTTTCATCTTAACACTTTCTAATTACAACATGTCTCCAACAGTTCATGTGTGGTCCTCTCCTCAAGTTTGTGCTCATCACTTTCATCATAAGAGCTAAATATACTCATATTCCCATCTTCTTTAACTGAATTTCTCCAACAATTACAGATATGATACTATAGATGAACACGGTGTATGGCACGGTGCTGCTCTTATCGTCAGTGAGTACACAATCTCTGACCGGCTCTTGGCCTCCTTCCCAAGGTCGTGTCTGCCAAATCTGTCATGTGCTGACCCCCTCTCGTCTTCCCCACATCATCTAGCCGCAGACTCAGGTTCTATCTATGAGCCATTTCCAACTCTTAATTATTCTTGGGACCCAACAGCGCCCCCACCTTTGCACCAGCGCCAACCAACAACTGACACATACACATCGCCCGTTCAACATTCCCACTCGACATCAACAAGTGATTTCCAATCCCCCCACAACCTATCAACAACCACAAGTAGGCCAAGTACTGTTCAAAAGCCTCATAGTGCTGCGTCCTACGTTCTCGGTCCGCATCCGGCCGATCCGCATTCAACTATCCTCCCTGCCTCTCCAACCGTCTCAGTCTTAGGGAACAGCAACTATCCATTCAGCATAACCGAGCCAACATCCTTTGCAGCCGGAAATGGTGCATCGCCTACCCACAGCGATGCCCCCTCTCAAGCACCTCCAGGTACCTTTAGTGAAACAGTCACTGGCCAAGAGCTCTGGGTCTATGGCGGTTCAGGAGGGTATGTGATCTCTGAAATTTTTGCAATTTTTTTTTCTATGTGCATGGTGTCAAGCGCCTGATCTTGATGAACCGTCTCAACTGATTGATGCTTGAAATAGGACGTTTACGTTTTGGCGATTCCTGATCAAGGTGCCACTATGCCAACATGAAATGGCTGTACGCTACTGTGTGAATCGTGGCCAGCAACTCGAGTTTTGGGTTCCCGGACGGAACCAGAACATGAGGTGGGCTGCGCATTCGGTGAGTAAACCTTTATTGATAAGTATATCTGCTTTCTTTGGGGATTTCTATTTTATCTCATCTTGAGAGCCGGGTTTTGACAGTGGATAGTGGATGACGGTCCTCAATTCTCTCATTCATTTCACTGTTTACCTGAATACCACATTATCTGCCGTGCAGCCGTCCTCATTTTCTACCTCGCCCCCCCTCTTTTTTTTTCTCTCGACGTGTTTCTATGAAAGAGGCGATGTTTATTAATACCACCGATCTCCTAACCCAAACTTCCACGTCTATAACGAATGCTTGACCTGGCGTTTCTTTTACCTACACTTTTTACTCTGTCCGAATTCTTTGCTTTCGTTTCCCATTTACTGATGTAGATTCTCATCTCACCCCCTACATCCACCTCACCCCCTTGCTCATTCTCATTCTCCGTCCAAATACTAACTAATGCACCCCATATCTGACTTCTGAATAGTGCAACGGCTTCTCAGCCGGAGTCAACCCAGACGACTTCCGCGGACCCGGCTTCAAATCAGGTTATGATCCCGTCTGGATGGATCTACTGGCGAAGCACCAGGAGACACCTTTCCATGTCCTGGTCGGAGGCGGAGATCAGCTGTATTGCGATTCGTACGTATCGCCTCTCTATGGCGTGTATCTGTGACCCTTTGGCTAACAACGTGGTTTTTTTTTGTTTGACGCGCAACAGGTTGATGCGCGAAGCTGAAATGCAGGACTGGTCCTCCAAGATGAAACCTGAAGATAGAAAAAAATATACTCTCACGGACGAAATTGAGATGACTATTGATAGATTCTTTTTCAACCATTACTGTCAGGCCTTCAGGAGTGGTGCCTTTGCTAGAGCAAATTGTTCAATGTGCGTCAATATTCCCTTTCACACTACGGTTTTTTTTCGCCTTGCCCTGCGATTATTTCGAGAATTGGTGAATACTAATTTAATATATTCTGCACTTACTAGACCCATGGCAAATATGTGCGATGACCACGGTGAGCGCTATTTTAAATTTCGGGTTTCGGACGACGCGTTTTCTGACTTATTTATGCCTTTGCTTCGTCGCCCTCGGGCTCTGTCATCAGACCTTGTATGTTCACGTCTATTTTTCTGTTCTGGAGACGTGTCGTCGTCACAGGAGCTCGGAACACAGCCTGACTGACCTGTTTTTGCCTCTAATTTTGACAATGGTTTATTCTAACCCACTGAAAACAGATTGACGGTTTCGGAAGTTGTAAGTGCCTGGATTTCGTTATGTTATAATTTTGGCGCTTTCAAACCTCTGACTCTCACCCCTTGGCGTCATTGCTTTGGAGATGGGAGCTGGTGACTACATGATTTGTGATAGGTGACTGATGGTCGGTGACTTTTTGGTAGATCCGGATGACATGCAGCGAGCGCCGGTGTTCAGGCAGTGAGTCTTGGGTTTAATTTTGGTGTATTCTGTTTTTGCTGTGGGGCGTTGTGTTGGTTTAACGGGTACCCCCACGGTCATCGTTGACGGACATGAACGTTGGCGGACGTTGAGGTACCATGCTGTGCTGTCGCGTGGAGTGGTGTCGCAGTGGAGTTTTCTTCTGTAATTTGAAGTCATCAAGGAACGGGATGTAACTGACGAATACGGTTCGTTATATCTTTTTGCCTTTTTTAGGATTGGAGCTAGAGGATATTTCTTCTTCTTGCTGTTCCAGTGTTTTATTAATGGTGAGTTGGGGATTAATTCATTCAACTTGATTGGTATTGCGTTAAGCTTTTTACGTTTAACTGCTGTGTGCTGTGGTGTGGTGTATGATGCAATACGTCGTCTTGACGCTATACTACGTTCTACATATTACCCTTACCCTGATTCACTACACTTTTTTTATTTCATCTTCAACTACCAAAGACTAATATCGGACTGACATCATCGCCGTGCAACAGTCGAGATCGATGGCGTACAAGATCTCCCTGGCAAACACACCTACAGGTCCACTATAATCGGACAACCAGGCCCATACGTCCGATTCCCGTCCCATTCATTCCTGCACAGACTCGGGCCGCAATGCTACATGCTCATGCTTGATTGTCGGTACGTTGTTCACCACAACCCTACATCAAACCCCTGCTCAATGCCACTGACCCACATGACGTCATCAGCGCCGAACGGAAGAAAGACCAAGTGTGCAGTCGTGAGCAGTATCAACATGTCTTTGATAGGCTGAACGGGCTCCCTATGGGTGTTGAGCACCTGGTGGTGCAGCTTGGGATCCCGATTGCGTACCCCCGTATGGTGTTCCTTGAGACTGCCCTCGAGAGCAAGTTTAACCCACTTGTTGCACTCGGGAGGAATGGAAGTCTGGGTTTGAGTGGGTTTGTGAACAAGTTTAATGCGGAGGCTGAGTTGTTGGATGATCTAGTGAGTTGGCTAGACTCTGTGTTTTGTTTGATTAGTGGCTGATTAATGTGTTGAATGCGCATAGAACGATCATTGGACGGCTCGTAACCACAAGGTATTACTTTTGTCTCTGCTCCTTACTAGGTCCGTTCATTATGAGCTGACACGTCCACGTCTGTCCATAGAAAGAGCGCAATTGGCTAGTGGAGCAGTTGCAGAACTTTGCTCGCATCAAGCACATTCGCGTCACTTTTGTGTCGGGCGATGTACATTGTGCGGCTGTGGGCCTGTTCAAGACCCTCAGGGCGAAGGGTCAGCCGGAGATAGCACCTGAGAATGACCCAAGGTGGATGGCAAACATTGTTACGAGTGAGTACTTACTGCTGTGCTTCGTGAATCATGACTTGTTGTAGTGTTGAGATGTTGATGGCGTGCATTTTACAGGTGCTATTGTAAACACGCCACCGTTAGTTGCTCATGATCTTGTCATGTTTTGAAACAGTGAACTAACATCTGTTGTGTAGACCGAATGGAGTTATCACGTTGGTATCTTCTTTGGCTAGTAAAGTCCACAAGACGATGCATAGCAGTCAGACGGATGAGATCATGGTATGTCAAAAAATTTCCCTTGGTGACAAGTCTACAAGTCTAGGTCTTCGCTGGCGATAATCCGCCTAAAGCGCCCGTAACCACGTTTTATGACATTGACATGTTTGTCTGACACATCCAACAGGTTCCGCTGTTTGACAAGGAGCCAAGTAATGGTCAACCTCGTAAGCAGAAATACATCATGGGTGCGCGTAATTGGTGTCGCGTTGAGTGGAATCAGGATAACGGGTCAATGGTATTTGAGCTTCGGGTGGAGAAACAGAAAGGATATGGGATAACATCCGGGTAGGTGGTAATAACGTGTGGTATGGATATTTGACTGAGCATTTTACTCTTAGGTATCCTATGGTTGTCCCCCAACCTGTATGGTGATTTCAACCCCAGTATAAGTACACTTACCCCGATTGCAAGGATATACGTTCACCCGAAGTTCTCATCGCGGCATGAGTGTGTATGATTATAATAGTTTTTCGTTCTGGTCTCCAGAAAAGTATTTATTACTGCTAGCAGTTACATAGCGCATTTTAAGCCATATTGTTTGTTTCTCTTATTATCTCTAAACCTTTGTATATTTTTCGATTTATATATTTGTTGTTTTCTGTCTTTATTTCCAAGTGCCGTCTCGGGGTTCGACATCTACATACTGCTCTAGTTTTGCAAACACATGGGGCTCGTCCAGCGTGCACTTAGTAGTGTTCAATCATACAACGACGCATTAGATTAACTAAGTATACAAGAGGAAGAGCAGAGAATGAGAACCAAACACAGACCTATGTAAAGGGGAAACGAAAAAAGCACGAAAATCTAGAGTGCAATTCTACTACTCCATCTCAGAGGTCATCTCATAATCCCCAGCCTCTGGATTACCCTCTGGGTCAGGTTCGATATCAGGGTCCTCGGCGTCTCCCTCTCCTTCACCCATATTCGACTGCGCATCAGTGTCCGCGCCTTCGTCGTCCCTAGGCACATCATGCTCGTGCTCAGACTCCGACCCATCGTCGTCAGCTCGTTGACTAGGCGCCTGGAGCAAGATATCTGTCTCAGGCTCGCTCTGCTCTTGCTCTTGCTCCTGCTCATGATCTTGATAGTAGGCCTCCCCGTCTGCACCATCTGGATTCTCGGATGTGTACCCGCTTTGTACGCCGTCTAAGTATACTTCCGAAGCGTGAGTTGGGGCAGGTGAGGGGTGTTGATTCGTGTTGAGAGGAGTATTGAGAGCGGTGTTGGGATTGGGACTGCGTTGGTGGTATTGGTATTCGTGGGCTGCATGACGCTGTTGAGCGCGGCTTTTGATGATGTTCGTATCGTCATGAGCGGGCGTGGCGTGTTCTGAAGTGGTGTCTGAAGTACCGCGATCGAACGGTGTGGATGATGTTGAGGGTTGTTTATACGCCGTTACATATGGGTTGGCACCTTTACTTCCTGGTCTGTTGAGTGGTGCGGGGAAAGCACCCTGTCCAGTCCCGCTCGTATTACTTGCCGCAGCATCAAATGCATACGGTGGAGGCGGCGTCTCTGTCCTACTAGGGCCATAAGACGATGCATTGGACGACGAAACCTGATGCGGTAACGCAGGCCTTGATGGCAGCGTCTTTTCTCCACCAGCAGAAATCCCAGAGCCAGCAACCAAGAAAGGTTTGTCTTCTGGGTCGGCTTCACTCGCACCTTCTTCGTCCTCTCTATATGCTTGATAGGCTGTAGACTGTCGCAGGGGACTTGGACTGGGGCCGGAAGCGTTGGTGACGTGATAACCCAATGGACTCGCACTTCTACTTGTAGCGTTTGGGGAGTTGCTCGCACCATAGACGTTCATGAGCACGACACCTCCGCCCATGCTGCTCAATGCGGACGAACTCGATAACGAGTGCGTCTTTTCATCTAACTTCGTATGCAGCGAAGTTGATGAATCGGCAGGTCCAGGCGTAGGTGACGGTGTAGGTGGTTTACCCTTGGCAGCCACAGCCGCAGCCGTTTTGGCCTTCTTTCTCGCATCAGCGGCCTGTTTCTTCTTCCCCCTTTGCGCTCGTTTCTCTTCTTCGACTTTGAAGATTGCATCTTGCTTGTCGAGCTCAATTCGCGCAATCTTTTCTTCCTCTTGATCTAGAGCGCGTTCAGAAGCCATAAAGATGCCGTAGAGCTCGCAGGCGGGACGCCAGGTCCGTGTCGATGTCGTTGTGTCGGAAGCGTGAAGAATAATGCTTATAGAGGCGTCGTCTTGTTCGGGTTTCAGTGGTATGTTAGATGTAGCTGGTGGATCAACGTCCATAGGAGCGGGAGAGGGAGCCGAAGGCGGAATATCGTTTTCTTTTTTGCTCTCGTCAATAGGTCCTGCTAGCTTTTTCTTGTCAATTTCATCCAAAAGGGCATCGATGTCATCAGGAGGGGGATATTCGAAATCAGGCCCTGGATTGATTTTGATGCTGGCTTCGTTGAATAACGAAATAAAGGGATAATACCCCAACGTCCCGTCGTCGAACGGGTTTTCTCGATGTTCTTTAACACCTTCGCGAGTCCTTTTTTTCTCCTTGGCTTTACGCTGCGTCTCGGTTTGTCGAAGTGGGAGGTAGTCGTAGATGTCGCGAAATGCAGTCCCTTGACATTCTCCGTTGACGAAGAATGCGATGCGTGATCCAGGTAGGATAGGTAGAGTTCGGAGAGGAGGAGCAGATGGGACGGCTTTGCCAGGCTGAGTACGTGCCTTGGGATTGGGTGTGGACATCCCTGAAGGGGCACTGTTACCCATAGCTGCTCCGCTAGGAATGATTGCACCCCCTCCGCTCATCTCTGGCTTCACCCCCACTCCTGCCTTCTTCACGCCAGCACCTGAAGCAATCGAACCTGTATCGGCGCCCTTGCCAGCAGAATAATCCATTAGGGATGTCATTTCTTTGGATTGGGGGTACTCGAGGAGCTCAAAGACTTCTTGGCCTTTGAAGTCGATGGGTATGCGTTCGCGGTGCAGGTGGGCAGGGTCGTGAGGATCGCGGGGGTTGGGCTGACGTTTGGGTGGTAGGGAGATGTACATCCCAACGACGTCGCCTGTAGAGAATTCCCGGCCATAGGGCCGGGGTCGGGAGAGGGTGACTTTGTCACCTGTTTTGTCGCGGTAGCCGTATGAGTATCCGTCTAATCCTGCGGGTCCGTTCAAAGGAGCCTCGCGTCGTCCGAAGCCTATACGGACGTATGGACCCTCTCTTCTTTGTCCGTCGTCTAGTGGTGGAGGTGGGGGTGGTAGACCGTTAGCTTCGTCAACAACGATGGTACTAGGGTTGTGGTTGGATCCTCCCTGCAGGATGCGGACTTCAAGATACCATTTGCCCTCTCGGATTGGCGCGTTGCATCGTGCACTCCTGAAACCCTTTGCACCGGCTAAACAAAGGCCGTCCTTTGTGACGCGTAAGTAAGGACTTCTGTCCTCCCATGAGATACGGAAGGACGTTGGGTTGGACTCGATGGTACGACATGGAGCTGCACAACCTGGAGGGTTGATTCCTGCTGGTATGTATCTGTAACCGACACGGTTCATAGCTACGAGTTCTGTCTTGTTCCATGGTGAACCTTCTGGTGCCGCGACAAAGACCGGACCTCGAGAAATGGTTAGAACTGGACGTGAAGAGAGGTCTGCACGGGATGCTAGAAGACTATTTGTGATTTATGAGTAAGTTGTTGATAGACAAATAAGATAAGTAACAAACTCTGTGGATGCTTTATTCGTATCTGTAGCATCTGAGGGAGCAGGAGAGGCAGCATGAGCTTGAGTTCGTTTTCTTTTTCGAGACGGAGGTAGTGCTGGTGGTGTTGGATCCATCACAAAATAGGCGTTGCCTTTTACGGAACTGATTAACCTTGACTCCTACCACCAGGGGCCGTGACTTTATACAATGACTGCTATCAGGTAAATATTCAGGTATTTCACCATATTTTATGATAATAACCTGTTATACAGACGTATACAGAAGGTGAATATTGTGTCGATTCATACCCATTATCGACTAATGTGCAGTAGGAGTTG
This sequence comes from Panaeolus papilionaceus, assembly GCA_015501605.1. Lineage (NCBI taxonomy): Eukaryota > Fungi > Basidiomycota > Agaricomycetes > Agaricales > Panaeolus > Panaeolus papilionaceus. The sequence goes on along the minus strand of JADNRZ010000022.1, from coordinate 346,875 downwards.
AAAGACATCAACTTGAAACCCATCTCTGTACGGGCGCCACTTGTATTCCAACTTGTATCTTGCATCTGATCAGATTTCGAATGCACAGGGACTCTCTGTTGAGGCCAAGGACGATAATTTGTTTGAATGGAAATGCTCAATCAAGGCTAATGTGAGTATGATTGAAGAGGTTTCTGTTAAGACTTTGGTCTGACGATCAGGACCATCGACGCAGTCAGACTCTCCATACAAGAATGGCACATTCCACTTTACGATGATTCTACCGGACAACTTTCCTTTCAAACCCCCTACAGTGCGCCTTCGGTCTTCATAGATAAATTCGCTGTAAATGCTGATCGCAAGTGGTGCAGGTGACATTCTCGACCAAGGTTTATCACCCCGGTATCAACGAGGAAGGCGCTATCTGTGTTCCAATTCTTAGAGATGAAGTAAGTGTAGATCGTTGTTGGATAGGGACTGTTCCCTGACTTGATTGGCAGTGGAAGCCTATGACGACATTGTCTAGCGGTAAGTCGGTTCAATTGTAATAAATAAATAATATCACTGATGCATTTATTAGTTCTTCTTATCATCCAGGACAAACTCAACAATCCCAGTCCTGATGATCCATTTGAACCTGAAATTGCTGCTGTCAGTATTCTGCTTTATGAGATAAGATACTAATTTTGAATGAACGTCCAGATATTGAAGAATGACAAGACCAAGTTTTTGGCTACAGCCAAGGAGTGGACCAAGAAGTAAGTTGATACCTTGTTCTCTCTATACTAATAACTTATTTTATTATATAGATACGCTTCATGAAATACTGAAATTGTAGTGGTAGTTTTGTTATAATACTAAGTTGTTTGTGTATGTTGCAATAAGACTTCTGTAAATGGATAATGATGATGACTGTGGTTGTTATACTTGTTCACCATACACCCAATTCCTCGTGTCCCCCACGTTGCACCGTATTTTCTACTCGCTCCTTCTTTATTCTGAATACTATCTGACTCTCATTTATTTTGACAATCACAACGTGTAATCCAGCAGCTCTTTTAAACTATTGAAAAATGCATCGATTTCGGCAAGTCGTCCATTTTTGCTGTGCAATCACATTTCAATTCTCAATTCAAAAAAAATTATCAATTTATTAGAAGGAAATCTGACGCTAAACGCGGTCACATATCTGCGCAATCAACCTCTTCAAATCTATCTATACCCAATTATCATCTTTCAGAACTAGAAACAACTCAATCTGAACTATCATCGAACAACTACTTCCTCGATTCTCTCCCAGAACTTCCACCTACAAACGACTTTCGCACGTCCCTCATCCTACCAGAGTGAGTTTTATCTAATGCATTGAGGACCCTGATAGACTTGTGGAATTCACCTTAACCTCTTTCTTCTTCGCTTCCCCACACAATCCAACCAGTCTTTCCCGTCGTTTCTCCCTCCTCAAGTCCAACACAGGCGAGCAAGCGACCCTCGACCAATTACTACGGACAAAGCTTGCAAATCAGCGTGCACAGGGTGCAGAACACCAGATACCAGAGGAGGTAGAGGACATGCTGCTAGAGACCCTGGGTCGCTTCCGAAGTCGTTCGGGCAACACCCCAGATCGCTCATCAGAGAACATTCAGTCTGAAACAGCTACCGGCCTGAGTAGCGTCACTTCATCCCCCGCGCGCTCGACAAAACGTTACAGTAATAACCTATTTGGCTCCGGGAGTTTGAAGACCTACACCTACATTAATCGTGTTGGAACATCGTCTAGGGGTTCAACGGCCAGCAGTTCGCGTACCGCTTCCTTGACGCCGACTGAAGTTTCCGTCGCGGCAGCGGCTAGGGCTCGCGTCAGTTCTTCAAGTTCGACCCAAGACGGTAACGGCAGCAAGACATCTCTAACCAATAGTTCCCCCAACAACTCTACCAGCAACGTTAATTACATAGCATCTAATTCCACCCCCTCTCAAAACGGCACTCATACCCCGCCACCCTCGGATTCATTTACCTTGCCTTATGCCATTTCAGAAGAAGGCCCTTTGTTACAAATCTATGCCGCTGAACAGAGGCTTCAGAAAGCACTAGGGCCTACGGGACTCAAGCGGGTCTCATTAGCACTTGGAGCTGTTATCAAGGAAATTGAAGATGAAGCAGAGGATGAAATCTTGGTACCGAGGTTGTCACCGTCTGTTCCTAGTTCAGGAGGGAGTTTGGATAGCCCGACTGCCAACGGTGTTGGATTGGCTGTGAGTGGGAGCAGTGACAACGTATGTTTTTCTTCCTTTTTCTTCAAGATGCAACTCCTCACATATGTCCCCTTTACGCCTCCCTCGTTCTTGTGTCAACCCTATTTATATTACCTTTGATTGCGATTTCTCCGCTGTTTTTTTTTGGGTTCCATCTCCATCCAAACACATCACCAACGGAATGTTCGCACGACCTCCGAATGTCATAACCCTGCACCGACAGCGAGACAGCAACACATTCGGACACCACGACGCTTCATCTTCGTATCCAACAGTGCCAGCAAATTCGGTCCCTTCTTCGTCTTCTGGTGGACCCTCAGCCACTACTTCTGAAGAACCAATGGCCATCTCGGGTGATGGTGTCACGCCTGAAGAAATACTGGAACGGCGCGCTTCTCCCATACCTGCACGCAGTGTATTGGGCTATGTACCAGGTATGCCGCGTCCAATGACCCCCCGCGACTTTGAGTACGACGAATTCCGATCACATTCCACAACTCCGAGGGCACAGAGCCCATATGGCGAACTTCCTTCGGGCCCAAGCTCGCCAACCTTTGGTGGATTTGGAAATCCAGGCCCCAGCACGCCTACCAACAAGCATCAGCGGCGAAGTTCAACATCAAGCGCTGTTCGGGGCTCCCCATCAGTCCTTACTTCTGCTGCGCCGCTTTTCCTCCAACGTTCGACAAATTCTGGCCGACATACCCCCATATCATCAGTTAATACCTATGACGACTCGTCCTTTGATTCTGCTGAAAATAGCGCAGCAAATCGGAGTCCGAGTCCCACATCAACAACTTTCAGTTCCTCTATGCTCAACTCGCGAAGGAGACCTGCGTCGCCGCTGGCTGGCCCCTCTTTCCAGCCATTGGCAACAGCGGCGACGGGTGGTCCGGGCACCTCGCCTTACAGGATATCGGGTTCAAGACCCAGCACTCCATCCAATGTGATCTGGCAGCCTAGTGCCAGCGTCAGCACCAGCGGACACACATTTGCTCCTCCACCTCCACAACCCCAAGATCGTCCCCATAGCAGGATCAACAGCTGGTCAACACCAACAGACGGAGGAATTACGCCGTCGTCTGATATTCAAGCCTCCTTGGAACAATACGGGATGCTTTCGAGTTCAACCAATGGCAACGGCTCCGCACACCCCGCTTTGATCAAGGACAAGACTAATGCGCGTAACTTGGCTGATCCTTCATACTCAGACTCGCCTTTGGAAGGAGGTGACGAAAGTGAGAGTGATCGGTTAATGGCTGCGTTGGGGCTGGGTGGATCCGCGACAGCAGTAGAAAATGGAAACGCTTCATCTTCGTCACCCTTTTTGCTGGATCGCAAAGTCGCAGGAACACCTGTTGGTAGCGGAACCGGATGGAACTCACCTGCACCCCTTCATGCTCCTCAACCTGCGATTCGATCTTCTACGCCTACGCAGAGCCCACGTTCGTCAAATGCCGCGCCGATCTCGGAATTGATTCAACAGAGGAATGCAGCGGGGAGTAGGAGGTCTATGAGGGGTGGAAGTGTCGGGAATGGCGTCTCTATCATCAGCAGTAACAGCAATGGGTCTCCTGCTCGTCAAGGCGCCTCCACGCCATCTAATATGAGTGCTTGGGGCCATACCAATAACACGAGCACGAGCACTACGAGTAGCTTTGGGAACAGCTTGACGGACATTCGACCCAATGGCGCGTTCTCGTCGCTTGGATTTGCACACAGAGCCAACTCGTCCCGATCTTCACTTGATTCGGCTGGCTCGAGCTTCCACTCATGGGAGGATGGGGAGGGGAATGGGAATCTTGCTGTGGATAGGGTATTTAGTGTCTTCACTGCTGCCGCTAATTCACTAGAAGAAGGCAAGGTCCCAACTGGGGCAAGCCCTATTGTGTGGCACAACTTCTCCGAGTCGGTGAATGGGTTTACGCCAAGTCCCCCGCTGAATAGTTTGAAGGATGAGCCGGAGAATGAACCTGAGGAAGTGATGAGGAGATTTGCGGGGTTGTCGAAGGAGGACTTTGTCAATTTACAGACTAGATTGGTGTCGGCAGAGTATACGAGAAATGCGAATATTGACCCTAGGGATAGGGCTCCCTCGGCGTTGAGGAGAAGGAGGCCGTCGACGTCGCAATCTAACTATGTGAGGGTAAGTTTGAACATCGTCAAATTCCTGGTTCTCAGTGCTAACCTCGTACAATAGGTTAACAGTCCCATTCCTCAGCCCCCTGCTTCGCCTACCCAGCCGCTTCTGGACGAGCATCAGGCACTACTCAACGCTATGGTGGATAGCATCAAGGATCGTCCTTCTGCTGTGAACATGTCTTCCTCGGGCAATATCTCATCGTCGTCTGATGAATTGTCTCCAACATCCCGTCGCAATCGTGATTTGGCTCACATCCTCTTTGGATCTGACGAGAACGACGATGACCAAGGTGCTTTTACTCCCAAAGTTAGAGGTGAAGACTTCCTCTACGCATCCGACAGCACACCTTCGCAGGTATCACCACCTGAATCACGCAACAAATCGACATCCGATTCTTATGGAAACCAAGCCACGCCGATCCCAACACAACCAAGTTTACCTTCACTATCCGCATCCGTCAGCTCCAATATTACAACTGCATCTAGTAATAGTACTAGCCAAGGAACAGCAAACACAGGAATTTCTAAACGTCTATCATCCTCTAATCCCCTTACCTCCCCTTCTCACAATTCTCCTTATCTGCTCACCCGAAACCCCTCGACACATCGTGTGCCCCAGACTGCTCAGGAAGAGGCCGAGCTTGTCCGTGAAGTCAAACAGAAGGCCGATGCTGCTATGATTGCTCTGAACAAGAATCCGTCAACGACGAATGTTACGGACATGGGGCTCAAACACACGACATCCATTCGCCGCCGTGTAAATCCTAATCAGATTTCAACCCCAAAACTTGTGTCTGCAACTACAAGTGTTGACACTATTCCACTCAAATCGCCGTCATTAACAGGCCAGAATCAAGCCTCGACCTCACAGCATGACGTTTCGGGTTCTAAACTTGGGTCCAGGTTTAAGTTGAGACTGCGAGGGTCACTGAGAGCCAAACCAGTGATATCATCTGGTGAAGAAACGGTTACGGAAACGAAATCACCGGGGCCTTCACAGGTCGCTTACTATGATTCATCGAAGCTTAACCCTGGGACACCAACGCTCGCCAGTGCAACAGAGGCAGGGCGGTTCAAGGTTCCTGTTCCCACCCCTCCCGCGTCAGCGGGCCCTGGTTTGCGTGGCTTTATGGCACGTTTCAGGAACAAACAGAGAATGTCAGAGGCGCAAACGCCATCTACTGGGGAGCGCCCGCTGCAGAGCATAGGCACTCCGGCAACGCCTATATCACCGTCCACACCTCGTGCTATGCAGCACGATACACCTGCATCACCGAGGGCCGTCAATACACCCACGGAATCCCGCGCTCACACCCCTACTCCTCGTCCACCTGGGCAGCCTCGACCAATGTATTCTCGTTTCCCACCTGCCAACCCTCCTCAGTCACCAGGACCTGGTAGCGCTCCCACTACAACATCCGGGTCTAACATCAGTAATACGGCTCATAGTTCTCAAGCAACACAAATCCAACGTCCAACCACACCAGCGGAGCCCTTGGATTCTTCACAATCAGCTGCAGCCCTTGAACAGTTGTTCGCCGCCGCACAGAACCTTGGCCTAGATCATAATGCACTTAATGATCTTCTTGCACGCTCCGGCTCGACCTCCTCTCGGCAGCTTTTGTCTAGAAACAACTCGGCCGTTGCTGGCACTTCTTTCTCTGGGAATGGAAACGCGGGTTCCAGCAGGTCAACCAATGCCACCTCGAGTTCTCAAAGCGAATCCGAAGGACCAGGGAGCTTGAGCTATGTTGGAAGCACCGGGTCTGATAAGACCGCAACTCCGACAAGTTATGCAAATCGTTTCAGCGAAGAGCAGGCGACGAAAGGCCTCAATGGCCGACCTATGACCCCTGATGAACTTTCCAGAAAAACATCAGTACGCAAGAATGACCCTACCCGCCGTCCACCGAAGGAAGGTGCTCACCTGGATGTTTTAAACACAACAATTGTGCGAAGAACGATTATCTTTGCGAACGATGTAAACCTGGCCGACCTTGGAGTGATGTCACAAAGGAAAACATCGATACGGAAAAAGCGAGCGAGTACACAGTCTACGAAATCTGTTGTTGATCGTGCCCCGACACCACCACCACCTAAAACGACGGGCAAGCGCTTCTCTGCAGATGGCCTGCCCCCAATGCCCAACCAATTCCAATCTCTCGGCCAGGCTGACGGAATGTTAAATGTACCATCCACGTCAACTGGTTTACCTATCGAAAAGTCTAATTCAACCTACGACTCTCTGTGAGTAATTTCTTTTTCGTGGTGTGCACAAAAAACTCAAATCATGAGAACGTTCCCAGCTATGATATCTACGCTGGGGAAAGTCGAGTCGCAAGCATGGCGGCGCATGATCTCAATCTCCCTGCCGACCAACAGCTAGGCCCGTCAGAAACAGGGGGTCCTGCAGTGGAACTGCTCGAAATGGCAAACGGGCAAGTGATATGGTGTGTATTCCATCCTTTTTTTCATTTCCGTTATCAATTTTGTGCAACGCATTCCATCATTCTCACACAAACAATTTTTAGGAATATCGTGAACGGACTGCGGGATGGAGACGACGAGTCTATATACACCGGTCGCACCAGTTTTGAATCAGAATATTCTACCCGCGAACCTGGACCGGACAACCTCCAAGTATTTGTGAAGGAGCACACCCGATCAGGGTCGAAAGGGAGTATCGCGTCTTCTTTCGTGTCCAAGAAGAAACCCCTCCAAGGGAAAACACGGCCTGAGACAAAGGTATTGTTGGTTTATTTTTTGTAACCCTCAAATTTCATGGCTGAGACGAGTGTGTTCTAGGTCATGTACAGCTCGTCCGCGCAACTTGGCCGGTTGATTGAGAACCTCTCACAAGGCATGGATGCTGGATCCTTCAACTTTCAAACCGCGTCACGCCCCCCAAGCCGTCCACAACACTCGGCCTCTTCCTCCCTGTCGGCTAGCGACCCCAACTTCATAGAAGACAAGATTACCCGCATGCTGAACGCCATGAATATGACCTAACCCTTGTGCTGTAAGATTTCATATTTGCCCTTTTTACATGCTTATTTCATATCGCTGTTTAATCTGTTTTTTGTGATTATCAACTTGTTCTTATATGTGGACATTGTTTTTTTTCTTTCCTTTTAATGTTTCATAGTTTTTGTGTTTTGTGAATTGTGTATGTTTTTTTAAATGTCCGGGTATCAATATAAACCCTTCCAGTGCAAGTAGTAGTACCTGATATATAAATACGAATGTGACCAATAAGCAAAGCAACAGTGTAAACCCTCAAAGCAAATTCCAGGATGAAAGCGAAATATAAAGGGGAGAGGAGGACATATGAACGAGGAGATGAGATGAAAGTAAGTGAAAGGCACAGATTAAGGATCATACACCATGCAGATCGATCCACCGATTTAGACACAGAGCGACGAGGGCCTCAATGAGGAGGGTATCATGAACGAAGGTATATTGGAGGTGCCCATGGGAAGGCCCTATAGCTGTAGCTTGTGTGATTCTTGTAAACACCGCTATACGCATGTTTTGTGCTGCGTAGAGCTGTATTCCAAGAGTGGTTTGACTATGAGTACGCCAGTGTGGTGCAAGTGGGAATTTGAAATGAGGGACGTACATCATACGAGGATGGATTATCTCTGTTCTTTCTCCACTCAAACCGTGAACCGTCTGCTGATACAAATGCGCGTGCGCTGAGTTGTGAAATGGCGAGAAACATATAAAGGGGAGTGACCTCTAACCGTCAAAAAGAGGGGTCTCGGATGAAGATGGCGAAGTAGGATGTTCACCTGCTGGATGAGCCAGGAAGGACCAAATGTGACATTGGTAAAGTACGGTTTCCAATGGTCGCGCCACCTAAATGGTTACCTGGACTCCATTCTAACTTTGCGCAGACCTCTTTGTTGTTCCTGTAGACCTTTAAGAGATGATGATTGTTAGTCAAGCGCCAGAATAATAAAGAAAAAACATACCATAGTTCTGACATTGGGCATTAGATTTCTCTCAGAGGTTTCAAAGCAAAAGTAGACAGGTTTAACGTCTTCGCCGATGATGACACAGCTACGTGGGTCGTCTCTTCCGGTAAAGAACAGATCATAGGTAGTGGGGGCCATTAGAAGGCCCGATAGAAAGTTGCGCGCAGACACCAAGGCATGGCCCGTGTTCTTATAACATGGAGTTTATCGAGCCCTGGCTCCCGTGATTAGCGCGTCTCGGGTCCATGGGAATCTTTAACTCCCAAACTTTCCATCGATAGTGGCGCATAAAGACAAGGTTTTGGGAGGAGGTTACAAGTCCAAGTTATGGTTTAAATACCCAAATTTCATCTCAAAAGCCCCTCTCTCAGTCTTATTCGGTACCACAAAATGTCAAAACCTGCCAAAGCCTAAAAACCAACAGACAATCCCCGGTTATTTCCCTTTTATAGTACAAAACTCCCTAAAAAGGTATATACCGGCCATCCTCCGCCGCAACTCCACGTTTATGCCACGTTTTTTAGACTAGTTTAGCTCCTCCACCTCGGGCGTCTGAACAAATCCAAAAAATACTTCTACGAGTTCACCTTCCACAACGCCCTCTTGCGCATCTTTCGTGTGATATGAACCGCACTTCCCCCACCAGTATTACCATTTCCACCTTGGCCAAATGCAAGTACCACCGTTTCCTCAAGACCCCGAGCGATACCCCGTTTGCGCAATTCAATTGCATCTTTCGCAAACTTGAAACGGTCTCGATCGGTACCTGTAGATGGTTGCGGTCATGGGTTAAGTATGGGAGCCAACATGATTCATCATCAAAAAAAAGAGGGGGGGGGAATGAATTTTTCAGGGTGAGCAACGTCGGCAAAAAGGATGGGAAACTACTAACCAATCATGAAGGTGGGAGATTCGACGGCGCTCTTGAACATTTCAAACGGCACGCCTGAATAGATTTGAAGTAATACGTCACGACCGTTAGTTCCTGAAGATGGGTCTTGTGGTCGCTGCACTTCAAGAACTTCCGGCAGAGTGACAACGAGGAAGTGGAATACGTCATCTCTCAAACGTTGCGCGTATTGACCAAAGACTGTGGTAGGGGCTAGTTCTGGAGTATTAGCACTCCCGGGAACAGCATCCACGAACTCTAGCCATGACCCGATTGTCTCCACTGACAATGACTGGCGGCACACGGTATAGGCATACTGGCACATATCCTCCATTCCACCGAGGTAACAGGCAGCAGCAAGAACAACCCTAGCATTTTCAGGTCGAATGAGATTGAGTGACACAGCGGAATAGAGGTATCCCAAGGCTATGGATTCAAGTAAGGTTTAGAAAAAGGGTCTTAACTCCGGAGAACTTAGCAGAAATTACCTATTGCAAAACCCTAATGGCATGAAAAAGAAAATGGGGTAAACCGGTTATTCCTCCGTTGGTCAAAGAATCAAGAAAGTAAAAAAGAGTACGGACCTCTTGGGTAACTTCGGGTTCTTGATCTAGATTGACGTATATTACCCGCTGACCGCCAGTTTGGGGAGATGTGGACATGAGATGAACGAGTAGGGGTGAACGTGAAAGTATAATGGCGTGAAGACGGTACACATTTTGGTGTACATGCTAGAAATAACGAAAATGGAGTGTGAAGAAGAATCAGGAAGTGGGTTAAAAGGGAGCACGGATTGACCGAAGAGGGGGTACATACAAGTATCGTATCAGAATAGTTCTAGAATTATATTATAATCAGATAGGAAAATAGGACCAATAGAATAAACACGTACACCTGTTTGAAATCCAGCATGATATAGATGGCTCACGATTTCTTCATTATGAGAGTTTTGGTAAGGAAGCCTGAGAACAAAATTACATGAAATTAGATGAAGATTTTAGGATATTGCCTAGATTATACGTCGTTTTGATAAAACTTCATGATAACTTACTGAGAAAAGCCATTGGCAGGGTAAGTAGAGGATGATGGTGAGCCAGTTATGTGGTTGGCGTCAAAGGAAGACTCTGTTGTTGATATTTCGCCATGAGTTGATGAGCCATTTGAATGAATAACGATGCCATTCGTGGAAGCAGATGAGGAAGGAACGGAAGTCATTGGGTAGAGATTGAAAGAGAGAGAGAGAGAGAGTTGTCTGTCGTCTGTCTGTTACTCGGTGGACAATGAACAAGCGCGTAAAGCTAAAGTCTTTAACAATACAATACTTTCAAAAATCACCAATAAACAATGTCACTCTTTCCTTCCTTTTTGGGGGATTTTGGTCACTGGTCACGTTAATCTTATCTTATCTTAAACGAACAACTCATCCACCTCGTCTCTCTCAAGTACAAGACCATACTTTCCTCCTAGCCCTTCTCCTTCAACCATGGTCATATCCACGAAACACCGCATTAGGTTGTTGATATCTCCTTCTTGTGCAGCAAGTGTCCCTTGAATCGGAGGATACGGAGGTGGTGGAGCAATGTATTCAGTGCTGGGAGCACCATCACCCAGCTGACTTTTGGCCAGCTGCAGAAGGATTATCTTAAATTCCACCGTTCTCGGTCGTAGGATGCTTGACTTACCATATGCGATCTGTCAGAGGCAAAAGTTTGTAGAAACATCGACCCTTCAACTACTCGGAATTGGCTGTTTTTAAAGTCCGTGAGTTTGTACTGCAACACGCCAAGATACATACGGGTATTACACACCTTGCATACTTTTCAACGACATCTTCTGGGAATGTTCCATTGAAGTATACTGTCGAAGCATTGCTCTTTTTTCAGCTTTTCATCACCTTTTTTCACCGAGTTCATCTAACACACCATTCCATGGACACGGACTCTCTAGACGTGAATCAAAATCATAAACCCAGCACTCTCCTTCCGGTACCGCCGTTACCTCTTGCAGCTCACCACCCTCGGCCTCGGCATCCACACCAATCTGCATATTTCGTGGTCGAAGAACGAGCACAACATGGTAATCCCACACCACAGGCATGCCCTCTTCACGCCCATTTTTTTGGTTCCACAAGGCTACCTTTAAATCCACCATTTCCATTTTACCATTTGACATATAGAGCACAATATTGAAAAACGTGAATTCAATGTGCGAATCGTGGAGTTTCAACTCGATCGAACTGACCGTTTTGTTTGCATTTGACATGAATACTGCAAACGGCTGCCAATTTTCCCGAACCCTTGCGTGTTCGAGAAATCTTCGGCATAGGAGGTAAACATTTTCCTCACAGTAACAACTGGTGTAAATTTTGTCGATTGGGACTGGTGGTGGAATCATATCTTCGGCAGTGTCAACAAATGCAAGGTGGTCGCTGTTCAGTACTCAGTATTGCATCCTCCAAAAAAAACCTGTTATCAAATCTGCTGTTTGCTCCATATTGGGAAGTCCAATATCCCTCCCACATGCACACATTGATATTGTTAACCGAAACTTAGACCATTTCTCTCTGCACTCCTAACTCACAATCTCCTCCTGCGTCGACGTCGACGTCTCACGAACAACAACTCGGACATATCGGACGATCCCATTGCTGTCAAGACCCTGTACATAGTAGCTTCCTCTGCAGTCCCCTTCTGCCATCATCCCGCGAGACACACTCGCTCCGAATCCACGCATCTTGCACTGACTTGCTTTCCAGACCAAGAGCTCGGCTAGCATCGAGAAGAAGTCTTGCATCTCTTACACATCCCTTTGTGTCTCGGGGCTTGTGTAGCTGTCCAGACCTCTTCTACCGTTCTCAAGTCTTCTTGGTCCGATTTAAAAAACCGAATATCTTCATATCGTACGGCCTCCGACATCGAGACTTAACAGGGGCTCGTTGCGCTAAACATAGACTACGAGCAGGATCTAGAGCGGTATAGAGGGTAAATATAGTTACGATCACAGCTACGAGCGGACCTAATAAAAGCCTCGATGGATGGCTTCGAAGGCAGAACCATGCACCATCGAAAGTCGTTTTTGATGTCCGCGAATTTGGTGCACAATACATACCTCTTCATTCATGAAATTTAGCCAGCAGTAGATCGGGTACACATACGCAGACTGCATGCCGTTCTTGCAGTGCACCTTGTGATCGTTGGTATTGCTAGCCGAGTCCGTCATTCTCGAAATAACGCGCAATAGAACGCGACGAGCGGTAAAAGTTCGGTGGTGCAGAACGGCGCGTCTGTACCAATGAGCGGTTATTTGGTGCAGCTAAGTGAGACACCGATCGTGTATTATTAGCTCTAGTGTTACACACGAACGCCATCGATCCCGAAAGGAAAGAGTGTTGTTGGAGCTTTGTGGTGTATGGAAGTTTAACAGCTTAACGTTTTTAACCGCGTTGCAAGGTGACCACTAGGTGACCGCACGGGTCAAATGCTGATCGCCACTTATAGCCAAAGATAATATAAATGCAGTCGAGAAGGACCACGCTTTAAATCGCGGGGAAAAAACGGAACATCGATGTTGAAACGCTTGGGGTATCTCCAAGAGAGACATTTTTAATTACTGCCGTCAAACCAAAAGAAATATGGATACGCAAAGAGTGATATTTGACAAGAAATGTGTTCCGAATGGAGACGAACTAAAGTACTATTGCTACGATGTACAACTATGATCCAAATGACGACGAAAAAACCAGAAAAGGGATCCGTACACAGTACAGTGCAGATATCAAAAACAAGCGGCAAAAGTATGAAAATGATGCAAACTATAATTAGAGAAACTAGAAAGCGCGAAAAGCGTGTAAATCCGGGTCAACGACGATCGTACTAGAATAAACTGAACGATAGAAAGAGAGGGGCATCATAAAGAGTATATTCGACTCCGGCGGGTAGGGTGCGGCATCGAACATTCACATATGGGGCACGCAAAGGCGTCACCACTCGGTGTAGTAACTCGTTCGGTGGTCCGGGTCGCGGGCGGGTATCGTATCAGAGGAATCCACAACAATTTTTTACTTTTGGCGGTGCGTCGCATCGGTCGACCGCTGTGTCGAGTCTTTTTTCACCAGCGTGTTGGGCGATGTCCCGTCTTTGGGGTTGAACGCACGTGAAGCAGTCGGGGGTGATGAGGAGAACAATTGGGGTGGCGAGTTCGGCACGGAACTCGAGATCGAGCTACTTGGGCTTGTGCTGAGCGTTGAGACTGATGATGCAGACGTGGAGAGGTCGGGGTAGGCAGGTTGGTTGTTCATGTAGTAGGGCTTGCTGTGCAGCGTTGGAATGGGCGCCGGGTAGCGCGATGGAGGTGGTGGTTGGGGAATGACGCCTGAACCATTCGTGAATGGGTGGACAGCGAAGGGATCGAAAGAGTCAAGAGCAGAGTGGACCATTTTGTTTTGTTTCGAAAAGAGTAGTAGAGAGGATGAGGTCCAGTGGCTGGCTTGTTGTGGCGAATGACGACAGAACAGGATTGTTCGAAACCAATCGAATGGTGAGTCTTATATATCCAGAGACGAGCGCGTTAATCAAAGCGTGTTAACGTGGGAACGAAAGTGGAAAACCTATATTTCCCGGGAATGTTTTGAGAATTAAAAAAGAGCGTGAAATTGTGCCCATAAATTGGCATCTTTTGGTCAGAGGAATGAGCGGAAAACGGCAAGACTGGCTCCTGCGGATGCTATTTTCCCCGCAATCCGTGATGTTTTGATCATGTCCGGCTGGAAAATCATCGGCTTCGAATTTAGCAAAAACACGTGGATTCTGCATGCAGTCAAGTCCTCCTTGTTCGCCATCATCAGTCCTCATCTAACATCGCTCGTTAGTTCGTAACGCAACGTTCAAAGTTCAAATTACTCAACGTAATTGCCTACAAGGTGCCCAATAGTGCCCCATCACTCAAGATCCGGGGAATAACCGTATCTAATGAACGCCATGACGCCTTGCACTGTATTACTATTAGCTGACGATGATGATTCTCTTGCCATCAGACACACACAATCATAATACACCTTCATTATTACTCTTATCTCCAGACTTCTCCAGGGCACGCGAATCTTGACCGTGGTATGTTGCTGCACTGTTACAGGAATATCGCTTTCCTCTCTGTCGTCGCAAAGAGGAAACCCGCTCGCTTCCAATGAGTTGTTTCATAAATTGCTGGATAGGGATTGGTGGGGAGCAGCGCTAGAGAACTCGTGGCCATACTCCAACATATGTGCTCTCACAGGATGCAATGTTTCTGATGGACATTGACTTTCTATCACTCTCACATGAATGCGAGGGCAGCAAAATGAAAGTGAATCTCACCGCCGAATCTGAGACGTTCAGGTTCAAGCCTTTGTGATCACCCAAATGTTACTTCTACCTCGGTCAACTCTCGGGATTTCTGAGATGTACTAGGTACGTGTCTCGCTTGAAACGCTTGCAGCTCCTGAAACGACGGTGCAGGCAGAGCTATCGGGTCAGAACGCGTTGATGTTTATCGTTGAAGATGAGTAGTGGTTATTATTGGTGTGCATGCACCAAGATAATTATAGCGAGAACATCTGGGGAACAAATAACTACCGTGCTCAGCTTCTGGGATCTTTACGAGATGGGCATGGGATAATGATCATGAGATTCACCTGGAGGCTCAATCTCTCCGTTATTCCCGTGTTGCCGTCAAGGTAGATGGAAAACTGTTTACTTTTGATGCTAGTCGTGGATACGAGCGACTCAAACAGTCGATAGGAGGCATGCCGCGCTGCCCAATTGTCGCCGGACATCTTGATAATCGACGTCGTGGGCTGTGACGGTGATGAGCACACGGTCCGGTAAAAACTAAAGAGGAACACTAACTGTCTTCTACTTCACCCCATCGTTCGATTTGGCTGTCAACTTCAACAGAGGCAACTTGTGCAGCTTCTTCGACCGTGAGATGTTTCTTGACCACAGCCAAGGCCACGATAAAAGATTTGGTTGCTAAAATGGCTCGCTCCATGGCTGCCAAAAGTAGCGATCGTCAATATCGCGGAAAGTGAAAATAGGGACTATACCAACCTGCCATTTCCCATTCATCAAAGCTATCCAACAATTTTCCAAACTTTTCTCTGGTTTCTGGTGGCTGATCGGCGGACAAGATGGAGTTGGAAATATTAATTTTGACATCGAATGTCTTTCTAACCCAGTCTATCAGAGGGGTCCAATGTTGGCTCTGGAGGCGTTCTAATGGCTCAGGGCTATCGTGGAAGAAGCTGCGTAATATGTGTGTAAGATGAGATAGCCGAAGCAAAATTACTGTGACGACATACCACACAGTGTCTGTGTCAAAGTATTTTAGCAAAGCCTCGCGAACCTCGGTACGTATAGCATCATCGCGCATCGAGTCCACTGCTCTTGAAACAATAGATGTCTGCCTCGTAAATAAGGACGAATATTGACTAAAAAGAGGTAATGGCTTACCATAGGTAATGCATGGGGTTTAATAACGGTTTCCTGAAGGTCCCACTCTGCTGCAATAAGCGAAGCAGGAAGAGCCTTGTTCAAGGGTAGAAGTAAAGTCTGGCCTCCTGGTGTTTTGAGGGCTCGTTTGTCCAAAGTTACTGCATAGGAATCTCCGCGTCTTTCAATATCGACGTTCTTCCAAAATCTTTTCAACGTGGCCTCGGCAACTATAGAAAGAACATTAGTCTTGTTGACAGCAACATATGAACGCGTTGATTCCTACGTTTTGTGCTATTGTTGGTAATGTCATCTATGGATTCCGCCGACGTAGAATTCCAACGAATTCTTGTAACTGCAGGTGTTAAACTCCTTGCAGCAGTGGAGCGACATACCAGAAGAGTTGGAGCACAACCTGAAAAACGTTGAACTAACATTTGGACAGCTGAGGGGACCAACGGAAACAAAAAAAAAAGTTGTAATTCCCATAATGTGACGTCATCACGGAAGGTCACGCGTCACGTTACATTTAGGAGCGCGTCGTCCAAATTACTTTCTAGTTTCTTACACTTACAAACAACAACCGTGTCAGAGACGCGTCGCTTCTTTTTTGGTTTTTTTTTTTCACTGCTTTCCTCTTATTTTTCTTGTTTAAATTACTACACGATACTATGAAGAAAACTACTGGATCAACACAACCTAATATCTCGGCTTTTTTTTTGTCCAGTCCAAAAGGACAGACATCGAATCGTCCTAGTAAACGACCGAGTGATTCGAACACCATTGACCTAACAGGTTCAGACGATGAAATTCGGTCACAGCCACGAAAGCGTACACGTCTATCTGCTCCAGAAAACTCTAGTGAAACCTCGTCTTCTAATGCTCCTACCGTCACAAGGACAGCTGTGGCTGAGAGCTGGCGCTTTTCTCCAGGAAGGTCAAGTCAGTCCGCTCCTATCCAACGTACAGATAAGGAGAAAGCTCGACACGAGGTATTCAAGAAAAAGCTTCTCCAAGACAACAACCGTTTCCTTCGAAAACCAGAGGCCGAGGAAGAAGCTATGGATATTGATGATTCAGCAGAACAGAATACCCTGGAACCTGAGCAGGCATCCAACGATGCTTATGAAAAGTTACGTGCTATGGCACATACCAAAACTAAAGAAAAAGTTAAGGCACCCCAAAAACTTAAGGCAGTAGAGCCCAAAGGTCCGAGTGGCTTGTCATATACACCCCTGGAAAAGCAGGTTTGCTATTTTCGCCTCGATCCAAAGTAACAGGCAAATACTCAGATTGCATCTAGATATTGTCCCTTAAGAAAGACAATCATGGGACTGTCCTCATGGTGGAAGTTGGATACAAATATAAGTTCTTTGGAGATGACGCAAAGGCACGTTTTCTCAACCTCATGTGTACCGGATTTCTGATACATGCATTTAGATTGCCGCCAAAGAGCTTGGAATGGTCGCATTTACTGACAGGAATTTTCTTGTTGCTTCTATTCCAGTTCCCAGGCGAGATGTGCATCTAATAAAGTGTGTTGTGAACATTTATGTCGAGGACATAATCTTATGTTTCTGCCGTGCAGTCTCCTGAAAAGAGGATATCGGGTCGGAATCGTCAGTCAAGTAGAAACTGCTGCCCTGAAGAAGATAGGCGACAATCGCAGCGGTCCCTTCGACCGTAAAGTCACTCAATTATATACGCAGGCAACGTACGTTTCGAGTCCCCACAATATACCCATACTCAAGCGTGCTTCAGATATGTTTCTGAGATCGGCTCTGCCGACGATACGTCGGAATCTGCGTTACACAACCCTTCTCCCATTTTGTGTCTCGTTGAAGAAGAAAAAAACGGTCAAGAGGTGTCAATCGGAATGATAAGCATCTGCCCATCGACTGGCGATGTCGTTTGGGATGATTTCGATGGTTGGAACTTGACTTTCTCTCTATGAAATGTTCTAATATTAGATTCAGACAACATCATGCGTCTGGAACTCGAGGTACATTTTGACCATGTCGCATTTCTAACTACATGACTAAAGGACAATCTAGACCCGTTTGGTGCATACCTCACCGTCTGAGCTCTTGGTCCCTAAAACCGGCATATCTGAGCCTACGGGGAAGATGTTACACCATTTCACGGGGTAAGCGTTTCACGAATATTAGCGTAATGTTGCTTATGATCGTTCCCGGGCAGCATCACACCGTCTGGTCAACGAACAAGGACAGAACTATTCAAAAATGTGATGGCGTATAGTGACGCCTTCGATTTCGTTTCCAAATTTTACACTGACAAGAATAAGTTTGGAGTTGCCTCTGAGAGCTTTAAATCAGGCAAGTTTTTTCTCCCAATCTCTACATGTGGTAAGTAGCTTATGTTGACGTACAATAGGTCAACTTCTGGCCGCAATAACCGACTTCCCCAAACGAGTGGTTGTGGCACTTGCGCATACCATCAAACATCTTTCCTCCTTCGGCATCGCTGATGCCTTCCTCGAAACTAAGTTCTTCTCTCGATTTGCGACTAGAGCGCATATGCTCCTTGCTGCAAATACACTTATCAACCTTGAAGTTTATCGAAACGAAACGGACCACACCCCGAAGGGCTCCTTGGTATCATTGTTGGATCACACGAAAACACAGTTTGGTTCGAGACTTCTTAAGAACTGGGTCGGGCGTCCTCTCGTGGATAAAAGGTATACAAATAGCCTTTTCGCAATGTAAGGATAGTTTAAATCTGTTTCATAGGCTACTACAGGAACGAATCGACGCCGTCGATGAAATGATTCACTGTGAACATGGTGGGCTCTTACCGTTGAGAGGTATTCTAAATGAGCGTCCACCAGACTTGGCAAAGGGACTTTCACGAATTCAATATGGGCAGGTACAGTGTTTTGATCGAGCTTTCGTCCCAGGAGTCAATCCTAACATGCATAATTTGTTTTGGTTTTAGTGTACCCCCCGGGAGCTGTCGAGCCTCCTTAAAGCGTTCGACAGAATTTCAAAGGCATATGACAGCATCGACCTGTCTGGTGGAACTGGGTTGAACTCGGAACTTTTGAGTAGCATTGTACTTGCTTTGCCAAGGCTTAAGGAGCCGATGAAAGAGATACTGGAAGTTATAGATCTCAAGAAAGCTGAAGAAGGAAATAAGCACGGAATGTGGAAGGATATAGAGAAATACCCTGACATCGACGGAGCTGAACTTGTAAGTAAACTCATCTCGTAACAACTTGCGCGTTTGATAACTATTCCATGTAGGCTATCCAAGCAATCGAAGTTGAACTTCGCCATGAGCTAAAGGCTGGTAAGCCTTCCGGTTAACTTGAACTCGCAATACGGGCCGTTTTGATGTCATTCAAGCTCGCGGAACCCTTCGTATGCCTTCTTTGCAGTGGACAACAGTCGCCAATGATGACGTACGACCCACCCCAGACCATTCAGACCAAATTATCTTATGTCTTATTATAGTACCTCATTGAGGTCAAAAAAGCCGATCATCGACCTATTCCTGACAATTGGATACTACATTCGAAGTACGATGCAATCGCTGTTACGATTTCATATTCTTATATGCACCTAGGACGAAATTCTTTGCACGGTACCAGTCTCCTGCTGTGAAGAAAAAATTAGATGAAAAGGCTCAGCGACAAGAAATGTTAGATGTAAGAGCTCGCTCACTTCTCCCCGCCTATCACTACTGACTCTCACCAAGGCAGCAATCAACGGAGCATATCAAGACTTTCTTCGAGACATCTCCAGAAGATATTATGGCGTGATGCGAGATGCCGTCAACAAGCTGGCTATTGCCGACTGCTTGCAGAGTTTTGCTCAGCTTGCGCTCCGGGCTGATTACGTCCGACCCGAGTTTACTGACAAGGATGATGTGCTCGAAATTGAGGGTGGAAGACATCCAGTTCTCGAGGAGCTCAGTTCCGCGCCGTACACCGAGAACTCTATAAAAGTTGGAGGCGAGGAACCTCGAAATAAAATTATTACGGGGCCTAATATGGGAGGGTAGGTCTTGAGCTTTTGGGTTTTCGACCAATGCTTAAATTCATCGATGAACAGGAAGAGTTCTTGTGTGAGGATGATCGCGTTAATTGCGCTTATGGCCCAGATTGGTAGTTTCGTCCCAGCACAATCCTTGAAGATGAGTATATTGGATTCTATACTTACACGGATGGGAGGTATGAACAATATTGTTTGTTTCGAGACTGTCGACTGACTCTCGGCAGCGTCGGATGACTTGGCTCGAGGGCGCTCCACCTTCATGGTTGAAATGTCCGAAACCAGCGAAATTCTACAGGCTGCAACAGAGAAAAGTCTTGTTATTCTAGATGAACTGGGTCGGGGAACCTCAACCTTTGATGGCGTAAGTCTTATTTTTCTTTCCTCTCTTCTCTGGGTAAAAACCTCACCTCATCAATAGATGGCCATTGCGGACGCGACGTTACAACACCTGGTGACCAACATCAAATGCAAGACCCTGTTTATCACCCACTACCCCCTGGTAGCCTCGAAACTCGAGAAAAAGTACCCTCAAGCCATTCAGAACTTGCACATGGGGTATCGATCCGCCAACCACATTGACAACACTCGCAGTATTGTCTTCCTATACAAGCTCACGAAAGGTCTGGCCACAGGTATGATCATCTTATCAGCTTGTTGCAGTGTACTGTGCTCAAGCGTTGTAGAGTCTTTCGGTATAGAATGTGGAAGATTAGCCAGGTTACCTGAGAAGATACTCTCCAAGGCTGCAAAGCACTCCACAGAGATGGAGGCCGAAGTCAAAGCTCGTATGCGCAGAAATAGGCTTCTCAAAGCACCGTCTATGATCCAGAAATATCTAGCGAGTTCAGGGCTAGACGCCGACGCAGCCATGGAAGAATTGAAAGATTTGATGGAATTATTAGGACACTGATCAGAGGGTATCTAACTATGATGTGTCCCCTTTGACCTTTTTGTGTTTGGCTTTTTTGGTAGCTTTGCTCGCTGTATCATCATTGACTTCATCGGCTTTTCGTTTTGAGGGTTTGGCGGGTTTGGCATCCTTTGTGTCTTTTGCAGCAGACATCTGAGATATCTGTTTGCAAGTTGTTTGGAGGCCGGTGGATGCCTTGAATTTTTGGGACTGTGCAAGAGTTTGTCGAAGTTGGTCCCAAGCTTTAGAGTCCCAGATTGTTGAAACATCCTTAGCAGAGATTCGCTTCGTTTGTCTGAGAGCTGCCATGGCTAATTTGAACAGATCCTTGAGCTGCGCAGCATTGAGCTTGGTATCGTCCGCAGATGTTTCTGTGGCCACCTCGAGGAGACGCTTCTGTACAGTCGGTATGAATTCCAGTGCTTCTTGGTTCTTCTCGGTCTGTGACATTCGTAAATTAACAGCAAAGAAGGACCTAACACGAAACGTACCATCGAGGGAAGAAGACTGATCAGCAACTCTAAGAGATGGAGAACCTGGATTTGTCGGTACGCGTTGATAGCCTTGCCTGACAACTCCAGCAAATCATGTCTAAGCGACCATGCCTGACCAGGGAAACGGCGAACGAAGTCTTGGAAGAAGGCAGGATTTAGGTATGAGTTTTTCCTTGTCGCAAAGTCAGTTAGCGACTGTCTGTACAAGTCCTGCAGGTAAGTATCTTTGCCCAGTTGAATGGCAATTTTGCCGAGGTACAGCAAACAGATGCTGAGTGTTGAAAGAAGTTGAGAGTTGTGTGTCTTCAAAGCCTGGGTATGGATTTCGGTCGTTATTGTCTCCGCTTGCTCAGCATCAACTTCTGAAGGGAACTCCTTTGCTTTGCCTAACCTAGAGCGCAGGATCCCATTGGCCTTATCAGACAGTTGTCTCTCATCTTGACCGGAACCAGCCACGATATCAATGAGGGGGTTGATCAAACGGAGAACGTGCGGGCTGGAGGGAAGCTTGCGCAGGAAAGTATCGACGAGATCAAGAACGCGATTCTTGAAATGGGTGGCCTCACGCTGGGCATTGGTATCTAAAAAGTTAGTCAGGATGCGTGTCAAGAAACTATACCAGCAAATGGCTTACTTTTGCCCTTTGTCTGCTCGTTAGTGCGAGACTTGAACGCTGCGGCTAGTTGCTTGTCAATCTCCATCATCTGGTCGTCATCCATAAGCTCCTCGTCCTCCGTGTCCGTCTCGCCCGTTGCTGGCTCGATACCATTGACGCGGAGAGCTTCTTCAATCTTTCGACGGAGTTCCGTGTCTTCTTCCTCATCGTTGCTGTCCTCATCATCGTCCTCTTCTTCCGCATCCTCTGACTCGTCTTCTTCTTCCTCTTCTCCTTCTTCTTCTGCGTCTTCGTCGTCATCAGCGCTTGCCATATCTTCGTCGTCGTCTTCAGGCTCCAAAAGCTGGGCAGAGTCTTTCCTTTCTAGTTGCTGTACAGGGTCGATATTGAGTAGCTGAAATATGATGAAAGGAACAGCAACAAATATGCTCACCGCAACGATCAAGTCGATCGTTGATTCTTTGATTGAACCAACCAAAAGGACAAAGGCTTGATTGCCAACAGTGCGCATGTAAGCGGTGGACTTTTCTAAAAAACCGATAATGGTATCAACTAGGAGGTCAGCAGGCTCCTCTTGACCCTCCTCCTCGACCTGCTCAGTAGCCTTCCGTTTCTTTTTCTTTTTCTTGTCCTCGACAGGGAACAGCCGCGAAGCGCCATCGACGCAAGTCTCATAGATACCATTTAGACACATGACGGGAACCGGCAAAATATAGCTCACCTCTAGGGCATCAGGGTCAAAGTGCTCCTCGTCATCGGAGGCACAGTAATGCTGCAAAATTGAACCGAGGATAAGAAGCTCTGCGCCCTTGGCGGCCTCTTGCTCAGTTCCAATAACCTAATCGAGTTCCGATTAAATATTGCAAAAAGGAAAGGAGAGCAAGAGCCAGAACGCACCTTTTGCAATCTGGCAATCTGCTCTTGAGCCTTGTTCAAGAGCTCCAATTCGTCCTCGTCCTGGTCTTCAAGCAGCGCAACATGCTTGGTATCCAGTTGAAGTTGCTGGATCGAGGAGAATGCTTTCCTGAGCCAAAACTCGCCGTCGGAGGCAACACCTACGAGCTTGACGGTTTTACCCTCTTTTATGGACGTAAGCAAAAGTCGTACAAAGATACGACGGAGGACATACGTTGGGTGATCGTAGATACATGGTTGCTCAGCTCACCCAAGCAAACCAGGAGCTTGTTCCTGCATGCTTTGCGAAGCTCATCAGAGAAGATGGGGTTGGGAATGGCGTGTAACTGTTAAAGGTCAGGGAAAGGCTTGAGACAACATTAACTGGACCTACTGCAGCAATAGGACTCTTTGGACTCTTCTTCTTGACAGAAAATAGGCCATGAACAATGAGCCAGTCGAGGATGGTCTGTACCCAGTTGTCCTCTTTAGGAATCTTGTTGTTGCGAATCAGAGCGCTCAGCTGTTCGATAATCCAAGCCCTCCTGGAGTTCGTTGCTGTAGCATCATCCCTACAAAGGACAACGCGTTAGCGAGGGGGAAAAAACAACGCAGGAGTTTGACGTACGAGGTGCTGCCAGCGTCGTCGATTTGTCCAAGCAAGTGGTCAATGTAACTTTGGATGCCCCTAGCGTCGAGAGATGACAGAATGGATTCAATAGTCTTGGTCTTGGTGAGTTTGTCGAATTGCTGACTGCCGTTAACACCAGTCAACTGAAGAATGAGAGCGAAACCAAGCTGTGGTTTATCTGCCACGAACGCCTGCACCTCAGTTGCCTGTCGAAGTTTTAATTAGTCTCACCGGCACACGAAAAATTTGATTCTCAACGCACTGTTTGCTGAGCGACCTTGTGTAGATATCGGTCACCCTTAGCCAAATGGTTAATCCAGGAACGCATGAAGTTCTTGGTAAACAGCATGGCCATGCTATCTTCGTTGACACGTTTAAGGGCCTTTTGGAAGACCTGGAAGCCCCAATATTTCCTCTGTGGTGATGATGTGGATGCAAACAATGCCTCTAAGGAATGAGACATCATAAGATGAAGAAACAGCAACTGTATGAAATAACTTGCCGTCAACTACAACCCTGTAGAAGTCCTGGAATGATCCTTTCGCCGGCCGGGTGGAATTTGGTCCTGGTAGCATCTGATCCAAAATTATATCCCATGCGAAATTAAGTTGAGGTTTCCATGTGCCGCTTGGTGCTTTCGATGCGTCCTTAACACCGTCTTCGTCAATAGTCGACTCCTTCAGTAAACGGGACACAACAGAAAGGTTGGAAGAGTGCAGCAAGACGGGGTTCTTGAAAGATGATGAAAGCAGAGTCTTCCAATCCTGGTCAGGGTACATTTCCTGCAATTTGAGGCCCATAGCATATTTCTCCGTCGACCAAAGAGTGTTTTCCACAAAGAGTTGTTGCAGCAGGTTGTCCACAGCGTCTTTCTTCCAGGATACCTCTGACTCCTGCAAAACGTCGATGGCAAGACAGATGGAGAACCAAGCGCTTTCCCTCAACCAAGACTTCTGTTCGCCCAGCTCAACGAGATTAGAAATGACTTCCTGGAAACCTTCCAGAGAAGAAGCCGATATCGTCGAGGATGCAGATGCAGGGAGTGGTGTAGTGCGCACAACAAGCCCGGATTGGATAATGGACGTGATTCCGAAAAGCTTGCCAAAAAGAACATCTCGCTCATCCTGTCCGTTCATTGATCCTTGATGCTTCGTGGACTCTATCAACAGATGTAAAATCTGTGAGCAGCTAACTGTGTCTATCCTTGATAGAAGCTATGCATAGACATTATACCAACGTGAGATATAAGGATAGAATAAAGGTCCAGAGTACTCACTTCCGTCAACGCCACAGCGAAACCCAATCTGCTGCTCTCTCTGGGACTAGCCAACCCTCTAACAAGCCTACGTATTGAATAAGATACATCATGTGCATTCAATGCATTCAGCTCGTCCGATCTCGAAGGCTCCTCGTCCTCGTCTTCGTCTTCAGAACTCGAGGTAGGTGCAGGAGGTTTTTGTACGAATTGTGCTTGGAACTGTTCGAGTGCGCCCACAAGTTTTACAGAAGCGTCTAAGCGCTCCTTTTTAGCCGCCGATGAAAGATGCCAGAAAAGAGGGAGAGTTGTGGTCATTTTTTGTAACCTTCTGGTAAGGTTGAGCGACGAGCCAATGATTGGATTGTCCTTGCTCGTTAACTTTTTTTTGATCTCCCAATCAGGAAGGAGTTCGAAGCTAATGACTTTCGTGTCTAACATAACCACACAACGCGCCTGACAGCCCCATTTAATTGATGAGTTATAAATAGCACCGCACCACATAACATACAAAAAGTGGCTAAAAAACTACATGGAATTATTCTATAAAACATGCAGGATATCTTTAAAACGCCCAAGACTGAGAAAAACAAATCAACATGAGTGTGTATAACGTAACAAATTAAAATGCACGAATAAAGCCCAAAAAAACTCATCATTCGTAATGCATGTAGTGCCCCTTTACGCCTAGCCGACATTTCTCGCATCCGGCCTTCGGGCCCATAATCAAGCGCTTTTTGGAGGGTGTAGCAGGTGTTAGGCCCGACATCAATGAAGGCTGAGTAAATGACATCTTGGGAGAAACCATCATAGGTGCCGGAGACATGACATTAGCCGTCGCAGCTGATGATGGTCGAGGGGGAGTTGGATATGCATGGGCTTGTTGGTTGTGTTGGAGAGGAAGACTAACAACTGGTGTCGGGGGCAGCACATTGATGCTCGGTCCTAGTCTGGGAAATGTGGTTGGAGTTTGAGCCGATGAAAATGTTGCTAACCCTGTGCGAAGGTGCGGTGTGAATGGTGTCGCAGACGAAGGTGCTGATAACGAGAATCGTGCAGTTTCGGAAGACGAAGCATCAAAATATGAGGGATTGGCCTCGGTTTCTGTCTCGTCATCTATGGCCTAGTGCATTGATTGATCCATAAAAAGTGCCAAACATAACAATGGGGGCGCAAAAAATAGAAAAGGAAAAAATGAGTCAAGCGCGTAACGAAGGCAAAAAGTCGGGTACAAACCATATCAACGTCCTCCGAGTCATTTTGTGGCGACGGCACGAACGAAGGCGTAGAGGGATTCAACGGGCTGTCAATCGAGAGACCTCCTGCCTGCAACACCCAATCGTCTGGGTGAGGGCTACCACTCAGTTGACGAATGTTCATCCGATTCACCAGTCCCGAAAATTGGCGTTTCTACACGCATTGAACCCCACGGAAGAACAGCAGTACAAACATGATGAAAAGATGAAATGCGGGGCACAAGAAATAAAAAGCATAACTCAACACGAAAGTCCAATTAAAGCCAACATGGAAGACTTACCGCAGGTCGTTCAGCTGGAATCCCTCCATCAGGCGAACGCGCTCTTTTGGTACTTTGAAAGTTCATAGAGATTGGGCGTCGTCCACAAAACGGTTGGAGTGGCGAGAATGGAATGTGAGAGTTGTCGGTCTCCATCATGTGAATCATAGTTACAAAACTACAAAGAAGTTGATTATTGGTTGGATGGAATAAGCATCGGACATGTGGATGGGCCGTCTGCGATGTGCTGTCCGGTTGAAGTTGTCAATGAGTTTAAATGACTCTGGTGTCTGTCAGGGTCACAGGGCGTTATGTACCAAAGACGAGTGATACTAACAAAGTGGCCCCTATACCATCTTTATTTACAAACAAGTTCATGTTAAGATTCTATGTACAAAGCAGTACATGCAGGTATGTTAAGACAATTGTATGTGTGGTGTATATAATGATGTGATTTTCGAAAACAAGTACAAAATTTGCGAGGGGTTTCAAGATGGTACAACGAAGGTGGTTCTACATTAGTCTACCGCAAGCCCTAATGAGCAAGGATTGATCTATAAACCCTGCAGAGGTCAATGCGTTGCTATCGATGCATGATTTTATTTTACAAGAGATGGGAACCAATGTTTCATCCTTGGATGTTGAGGCCACCACGAGGCAATCTGGGTTCATTGTCGTCGTACAATTCGCCAGTCTCAGCACGAAGCATGTCGTTCAACCAGGCACCGTTAGGCTTGATCTTCTCGCCACGGCTGTACATGACGGCCAAGTACAACCAGGCAGCAGCGTTACCGACAGTCGAGACTTCGTCGGAGACGTGAGTCTTGGCGTACTGGCTCATTTGTCTGTAGAGACCTTCATCGGTGTAA
This sequence comes from Panaeolus papilionaceus, assembly GCA_015501605.1. Lineage (NCBI taxonomy): Eukaryota > Fungi > Basidiomycota > Agaricomycetes > Agaricales > Panaeolus > Panaeolus papilionaceus. Next base: position 319,968 of record JADNRZ010000022.1, on the reverse strand, counting down.
AGATCGTACAAGTGCTTCGCGACGGCATCGTTATCGCCGGGGGTGGTGAGGTATCCAGACTTGCCATCGACGATCTGGAGGGGTATACCACCGGTACGGCAGGCGATGACAGGCTTGCCAGCGTGGAGGGCTTCAGAGACCTTGACTTCGAAACCTTCACGAGTGGAGAGCTGGAGAGCAATACGAGAGTTGGCCATCAAAGCGTTCAACACTATAGAAGGAAGAGGTCAGCTGCATATCAAATTGAGTACATGAAGGAACTTACATTGATCGCTGGGTGGCAGTCTCATTACAACAATGTCTTTGATGTAAGTCTTGTATGGCTCGCTGTTAAGCTGGTGCATGACTTGGTCGTAGATGATGCTGGCATCGGGATCATCGACGGCACCGTGACCGCAAAGCAGAAGCTGCGGGTGCTCATCATCAGAAAGATCGGGTGACTTCTCTTTGAGCAAGTTGCGGAACTTGTAGTAAGAGTCGATGACATTGGGGATACCTGTTGATGACCATTAGATGATGTTGGCTTCTTTATAGACAAACTCACCCTTAGCAGGATCGAATCGAGCGACCTGGACGATGTAGTCACGCTCTGGCCAGTTGAGTTCGTTCATCTTCTCTTTGGTACAGAGGGCACGGAACTCTCCCATGTAGTATTGGGAATCCCTGTGGGTCGTAAATTAGCAGATATAGATGTTCGAACAAAATGCCAACGTACCAAGGGTCGAGGTCCTTGTTAAGACCATCGAGCCTTCGGGAGATGAGCAGGGTATTCTCGTTGATGCAATGGGTACATACCAATCAGTAGCAGCACCAAGGAGGCAAAGCTTCTCGGTAGGCACATCGCTAGGAACAAACTTGCTGACAGGGTGACCTGGTACGCGGTGAGGAGAACTTATGCAAACAGTGGGTGATCAGGCTTACTGATGAAGAGATCGGCCAGTTGGATGTTGTTCCATAGATACTTCCAGACCTCTTCTTGAGGAGATCCTGGGACGTGAACGAGGTCACTGCGGATCTCGATGTGGGAGCGATAGATGATAGGGAGATCGGGTCGGACTTTCTTAATGAGAGGAATAAGACCAGGCATTTGAGGATCATCTGAAGAACCGATTCTTGTTAGCCAAAGGTACTTGACACGCCAATGCAAAAAAGACAGTATTACCGATGAAGGCGACGTCTACACCTCCTTCGGCAAGTGGTCCTCCCTCAGCGGTCCAACGAAGACCATTCTTGAGGATCCAGGCATCGAAACCGTCCTTAGCCTCCTGGGTCAAGCGGAGATCGGGAGCAGCAACACCTTGAAGGATGTTGTGGTTGTTCTTGGTGGTTCGGAACACGCTTGGGGACGGGTTAGGGACATACCTAAAATAAAATAGACTTTAGTTAATCCGAAGTTATAAGGCGCTTTATCATACTTACCAAGCGGCATCAACGTCAAGGGCGGTCAAAAATCTGATCAAAGCGTGGCGCATCTGTGATATAAATAGACTACGTCAGAGTGATGCGGAGTTGATAAAAATGACATGGACGTACAAGAGCGACACCACCTGTCAGGAGAACAATGGGTGAGTGGAGAGATAAGATAAAAAATTTAAAGTAATGCATACCTCCTTGTGGGGTTGAGGAGAAGAAACCAATCTTAACCTTCTTCTCGCGGAGTTCATCTGCGAGCTTGATGACGGCATTCCAGGTCCTATGGAGTGGGTTAGAAGGCTTGGCATAGAAGTTATCAATGGAGACGTTACACACTTTGGACCAACGGTCTTGCGGAATTCATCGAGGTCATCGAGTAGGTGAACCTTTCCAGCAGCATCGACCATAACTTGATTACGGGGACCGATGCTGAGACGGGGGTTGTTGCCTGGACCAAAGTACATGACGGTCTTGCGAGCCGCCGAATCTGCCTGTTCGTCAAGAGTGCGGGGAATGGGAAGACGACCAGTAACACCGCTTTGAAGACCAGACATGGCATTGAGGTGCTCAGACTCGATGTAGACAGTGGGTGTCTCTGCACCAGAGGGAACATAAGAACCGGTTGTGGAGGAAATGCGGTGCTTGATGTTGGGACGGGTGAGTGAGTCGGTATGGAATGGCTTGATGTTGAACACGAATGGAACGATGTCCATATCGAGCCATAGACGAGTGCAAAGATTAGGGCACTGAGATAAAATAATAAACGCGTTAGATCATGGTCAATCGAAGTGATGATCGCGTCGATGTATGTACTAACCTCTTTGAGCAAGGTAAGAGTTACACCGGCACCCAAGAACTTGCAAAGGTGATCGATAGAGAATTTTCGAAGGGCTTGAAGGATATATTGTTCAATTTCCTTCGCATTTTTGTCTGGATTGTTGGGGTTGTATGGGATAGTTCCTGATGCGAAATCGGTGTTGTAGACCGAATCGTGGATCGAGACCGCAATCTCGAACCCCGTCTTGTTGTTAACAACGGCACCTGCGACTGCACCCCACATGGGCTAAACATCGACGAGAGATGACAAAAAGATGAGCACGATATGAAAGCGATGAAAGCGATAACACATACGGTCAAGCTGGCGAAGGTCGAAGTAACATGGGGCTTCTTTACATCGACGGTGGATGAGAGCCTACGCCTGACAGCGGCTGAGGGTACTGATTCGAAAGGGAAGGAGTGGTGGGCCATTGGTAGTTGAGTGGGGGAAAGGTCAGAGAGACGGAGAGAGGAAAGAAAAAGAAGAAGGGATTATATAGTCGAATATTTGGGGTTCTCAAAAGTCAGCATGTTAAGGGTCTCAGGGGAACATGGTCAATTATCAAAAGTCACGTGGGATATCAAATAAGTTGCCGCGTCTAATGTGTCACTCAAGCTGAACCTTGCTCTTGACTCTCATACATAACATATTACCAGGAAATCTTTTTTTTTCTTTTTTTATTATCGGATCATGGTCTGTTCTGTTTGTGGTAAACCCACGGTATGGGATGATACAGTTCTCTCAGACGTCTGTACAGATTGCGGTCACCTTGCTGATCCTTCTCAGACTGTTCTGACATCCCAGCAAGAATTTTCTTATCAGTCCAATTCCCAGCCTTTGCGTACAAGAAACAATTGGACTCTTGCAGGGCAAGCAAAAAATGCAAGGGATACCAGAAATTCCGTTAGTATTTAATTTCTTATCTTCACTATATTTTGAAACTCATATTTTTTATTTTCAGTATGCTATTGCAGATTTAATAAACTCTCTCGCGGTGTCACTCAACGCAACCGGTCTATCACCGCGAGCCATAACTTTGTTCAATCAGGCAAAGTCTCTTTCTAATTTCCGGTGGGGTCACAAGTCCACTACAGTCGCCGGGGCTTGTTTTGCTATCGCCCTTCGCGAGTCAAATCGTCCAGATGCTATCACAGACATCGCTTCAATTCTCAATATTTCCACCAATGCTCTCACCCGTCAATTCATGACCACTTGTTCATTGCTCAGTCTCTCATTAACCGTCCTCGACCCATCTGTACACATATCAACAATTCATACACACTTGACAACTCTCTTAAATGATATCAATCCAGACCCAGCTATACCCCTCTCACTTGTTCAATTGCTTCATACCACACCCCTCCGTCCTGTCACAAATACCGCTACCTCCCTATGCCGACTGCTAGTTCGTCTTTCCCCGGAGCATCAAATTTTACACCTCCCGCTTCGTCCCACCGCTTCTGCCGTCTACATTCTCGCACTCGAAGCTGAGAATAGAGTTCCCTATAATCAATTGGGTACCCTTGCTCAGTTTTTAGCGAGCCGATGTGAATCTGCCAAGAGCGTTGTCATGTCTCGTTACAAGGCCCTGCAGGATGAATTCGCAATTTGGATCGAAAAAGTACCATGGCTCGACAAATACAACTCCAAAAACGGACGCGCAAAGGTTTCAAAGCGCGCTATTGTCTCTCGGGGTCTCAAAGAAGTCATCAACTTTCAGGACGAGCTCTGGCAAACAATTACTCGACCCAAACTCAATCTGGAATTAACCGGTGATGAGGAGAACGAAGATGACAATCCTTCTCAGTTCCTGAACCCTGAACGCCCTACGAAGCGTCGAAAACTCTCTCGCTCATTGGTCGATGCAAATACATTTCTTCTCAATCCGCTGGGAAGCAGCTTTACGTCAGACACTATTTCTTCTAGCCAGTCAAAACGCGAATCAACAGCCAAATCTTTCGCAAATAATCGACTATCTTTGGGCACATACATTTTAACAACCAACTCGTTATCAAATAACCATGCTCCCACTCGATTACAACTCCTCGCTCTCGACAGAGGAGGTACGTCCGAGGAACATATTCCTGATGACGACCTCTTTTCTCCAGGGGAATTCGAAATGCTCCTTCGAAGCGATGCCGAACAACAACAGCTCCAACAAATTCTCGGTTGGGATCAAGAGGACGCATTGCCAGACGAGGACAACAATAAAACTTCAACAAATTCGAAGAAGCGATCCGCAAAACGTGTATCTAAATCCACTGGCGCTATCGAAGACCAGCCACCACCACAAAAAAAGTCTCGTGTAGATATGGAAGCACTCGCTCAATTTTTGGCAGGTGACCGCGACGATGCCGTGGAGGGTGACGAGCACTGGGACGAATCTGCTATGCTAGGTTTGGAAGGCTTCACCATTAATGGCGAAGAGGGGGATGAAGAAATTTTGGTTGAAGCAGCCTTCGACAGTCCGCCCCGAAAGCCTACGATTCAAAACTCAGTGGAGGACTTCGATGAAGGAGAAATTGTGGGCGAAGCTGATGACGAACGCTTTCACCCAGCTGGAGGAGACGACTTCGAGTCTCAATATGAACAGGAGTATGATTGATTTCTTTCCCTTCATCTAGTATCGCTTTTATACATTTCCAGGCGTCCTCCTTGAGCGACACTCCAGTCATAATCTACTCTTGGAGGATGATTCCTTGCGCTTCGCCGCCTCACCACATTATAGCCCTCCTACTAGACTCCGCTGGAAGGCTCTACGAGCTTGCACTCACACCATATCGTAAGTTGCCCTCAGCCATTACATATATTACCCATAATTGAACTCCCCCTTTTCTTCAACGCTTCAAGCTATGCTTTCGACGCGGTTCGCGCCATTGGTAAGTCTCACTCTCATGTGTGATTCCGAGTTCCAAAAATCGTGTCGACGTGCCAGGCCTTCTGGCACCTTCATGGCTATTCTTTTTTTATTTTCATCGTTCCAATCGTGTCAGTGAGCGATATCAGAGCAATCCGTTCGACGTGTTTTCTTCACGTCGAAACCCTGCTTCCTTCACACCTGTCGTGTTCTTCCTCTTTTCCGAGTCTCCGATATATTCGTATCCGTTGGAACTAGACTTACATGCTCTAAGCGTTCGGATTTAGAAGACTGAGGACGTGCCTTGCCGCCGCCACCAGCCCCAAAAGATGGATAATCGAGCATTCGGTACACTATATCATGATCTCCCCATGATCATATCTGAATCATTCGTTGCCTCGGGGCGTTCTTACTTCATCACTCGATCTTTTCTCTCTTGGAACAGATCCCGTGTTCATGTTTTTTGAGTTCTTTGCATTCCTGACTGGCTGAAATCTCGACCAATCCCAAAATCGAGTGTATTCCACCACTAGGAAACCCTTAAATGTTCCATGTTTTCGTTCGGTGGAAATACTCAAGTCCATCTTTAGAACACAAGAATTGATAAAATCTCACATTGCATTGTCCTGATGATGATCAGCTGGTCAATTTAGATTTCGGTATCCGGAGTCGTTATCTCTTTCATTGTCGTGGTTTGATCTGTTTCCCCGCTTTTCGATACCCATGGCGCAGCGGCAGCATAATTATCGTGATCGATAATGTCTAACGGAAGCAAAGCAAGGGATTAGGATCGGTTATCATGAATTGTAAATTGGACGTGCCTATAGATATACAGAGAACAGGCAGACAACGCGTTTCTGTTCCATGTGCGTTGATATCAGACCAAGGCTCTTGGAATTTGAAATACACCACTGACGCTGCATGAACAATGGACAGGAGCTGGAGAATATCAGAAACTGATAACTCCAGAATCCTGTTTTTTTTTTGGTCTCATACAGTCGGTTATACCTTTTGAATTGGGTGGAGATGGCATTTGTCGGAGCATTGGAAACTGGGTGGAGTCTCGACCGGGGTAGGAACTCCGAAAGGCGAAAGGGAGGATCGCTAACACTTGATCGATTACCAATTGCAAGAGCATGTGTACGTACAGACGCCCATTACAGGTCTTCGCGATACATATGACAACGTAAGGATAGAGTCGACGTTATCAGATAGATATGTATTCAAAAGCCCTACACTCCTGCAGGATCGCTGCCGTTGTTTATTCGTTGATTTAACTCTGATAATGCTTATCGTTACAATTGCAGGGACACGCAGGGTAGCTTGACTTATTCTCGATTCTTGTCAGAAAGCGGAACGTTCTGTTGGAATTTCAGTCGTCTTGTTTGATGAGTCGGGGAGATGGTGGCATAGAAATGAAAGCAAGCTATGTAATTTTTCGTGCAGGATTTTTATGCCCAATGCCCACAACGACAGTGCAATGGGAAAGGCCGGCTGTAATAGACGTCGAAGAAGGCTTCAAAGGAAATTCGAGCCTGGCAGGGCTTCACCCTTTCGATGCGGGCGTGGATAATATCATCATCGCTGCAGTTCAATAATCTCATCGGGGCCCATTTCATAGACGTGACGAACTGAGAGCTGCCGAGAGAAAGAGAAGAGATAACACAAAAGCTTGAGAAACTCCATACACTTACACGACGACGCCGCACATTCGGCCGACGGTACATATGTATTCCTTAAAGCTTAACGCTTTCCTTTCCTTGTATTCCCCAAAGTTTCAAGGACCGCTTAACGCGAAAAAAAAAAGAAAGAAGACAGGGAGTGGCATGAGAAACGATCCAAACGGTCTTCCCCAACCCCCAACATTCTGAGAACCGTACCTCTGAGTTTTTCAAGTTTCGACCAATTCAATGACTGGCGAAGGAACAAGGAGATCTAATTCATTAGGTCATTCTCACACCCTATCATGTCAGTCCTTAAAGCCTAGCTAATCTCGCCAAAAGACCGCATTGCGGCAAGCGGTCCCTAAGCGGCTTTTTAGTAGGGCCTGCTCCGTCTCTGTAAGCGTGTTTTAATTTTTTCATGATCGAAAAAGTAGCGTTGGTTGCTATTCGTCCACTTGGTTACTCTCCGTTCCCGCATTGGCTTAACAACGGATCAACTCGTTCATGCATCTAAGCGCTGGTGATTAACAACTGCGCACATAAGCGCCAAGATCGTGGCGAATGAGAATCAAAATTCAATTCCACTGGTTTCTTTCTCTGTATCTATGTAGAGTGAAAGTAGGATTGGCTTCAAGGGCAGAACGTGACTGTGTAGTCAGCTTTAAGGTCCGCAGAACAGCTTATTGAGAAGATGCTACCAGAAACTTCGTCGTACGGGAACACGATGGCGCGTGGACAGTTGCCTTTGAAGAAGCTGTACGAGGGGACACCTGCAAAGCATACACATCGTCAAACGCAGGCCTCAATAATAGAAGGAGTAAAACAAACCAGAAGGAGGGCAAGTCGCTGGCGTGTTATGTGATCCGGTGCAGCAGGCGGGGGAATCAGCTGGATCTCCTCCAACGTCTGCGACGCATGCACTGTTGCATCCAATAGGAGAACCACTTGGGCCTAGAGCTGCTTTCAAATCCGAAGGGCCTGATCATGGCATGCTATTAGGATGCATATTTCCACAAGGTCTCTGAGGAACCTCTTACAGTTAGGAATGAGATCAACAGGGCAAGATTTAGTTGGACATCCCTTGTTGTTGTCGATTTTCATGGGCAAGTTGAAACCGTCCACAATGGACACTTGAAGTGGGTGTATGGGTATATGATATCGGGAGGCAAGTAGGCCAAGACAGCATACCATCGTAGAAGTCTTTCAAAGCACTTGTTTGCAAAGTGAACTCTGCGAACGTGACTGGAGGAGCACCCTACAGCATCCAATCAACATGTACCGTCAACACATCCGAGAACCCTATACATACCGTTCCAGTACGATTATTGCACAAAAGACCACCATTGCATCCCCCATCCAGACACGAACCAGTGCCCGCAGTGGTAAAGTCACAGTACCTACGCCCCTAAACGCATCAATCAGTTGGGATAATCTAGTCCCTCCTTTATATAAAACGTTGCAAAACAACAACAACCCACCCAAATACGACCCGCAGCCCATGTATCCGGTACAGTAAAGCTCACTTGCGTGTTCGGTGCAGCTTGCCATCCTGTAGGCTGGTTCGGAATAGCGGTGTTAATTGAGGGGTCTGTGAAAAGCTGTGTCCACATCATGTGTTACTTAGGGTCGTATGAGCGGGCGGTGTATTCATACCGCTGGCCTATGTAATAGAACAGAATCGTGAGTCAAACGTCGCGAACAAGTGAGCTTGACGGCGTACCAGATGGTGAACGAGCATGCATTTCGAACCTATCCAACAGTGTTGTAGGTAAGTTGAGAGGCGGGTCAATAAGAAACGAGCCTACTGTGATAGTTCGAGCTGAAGCAGCTGCGAGAAACAATGAAGAGAGATAGAAAGATTTCATGACACTAAGTAACCAAGGAATTCTGCACGACCTCAAGCCACAATCCCAGTCTTATATATCACAAACTCAGCAAAAAATAGTACGCCGAGCGGCCACATGAGAGGTCACATCGGTGACAACACCGTATACAGAAGATATTCGACAGACAGTATCAATCAGTCCGACTCGGAGTCGGCATCGACTCCAATCAAAGAAGACGGTTATACAAGGCCTAAACCACGCTGAACACGCGATACCTCGACAACTGTGTTGTCTGGGAACGAGAGCAGATGACCACAAATTGAGATGGGCGGTAGAACAGTGACGGTGCAGCTTAAACCTCGGGTCATTGTAGAGGAGAAAGGCATATGCTTCGTCGCGTAAAAATAGACTCGTGTATGTGATGAGCGAGCGAAAGTTATAGTTGATTCTTGAGGCCTGGAGCATCAGTTTGTATCCGATGGGCAAGGGCGGGGGGTTCCTATTAAAAATGGGCGTCAGAAGACGATCAACAGAAGTACGAGATGCATACCTTATTAACCGCGGTTAATTCCATAATTGAGAGGCATCTTAGACGAATGAGAACATGAAGCCAGAACTAGTAATATAAGCAGGTCTTGACAGCTATGACAAGGTATATATGCAATAAGAGAAATAGACAGACAAAGGAATGACATGTCATCATGAATTGATAGAAGTGTAAAATACCGTAAGTAGTAAGTAGTAATGTTCACCAAAAAAAGAGACAAGCATGCGGACGGAATCCAACCATTTGAAATGAATCAACAATTAAAAGAAACAAGGGAGTCCTCTGGTCACAAAAATAGCGCAAATACAAAAAGACATAGACGCAAACTATCGCAAATCATCGCTATTTGGGCCACGTTGGCTGGCCATACGTTGGGGAGGTCCTGAGGGGTTATAAGCAGTTGAAGAGAGATCGCCATGTCCGTTTCCTTCATCAGAACCTGTACTCTTCCAATGGTCCTCCATTGATGTTACAGGTTGCGGGCGAGGGACGGTTCCTGCGAGCTCATAGGATTCATCAAGGCTATGTTGCTGGCGGTAACCCTGTGCGTCGTTGACGTTCAGATGGTTGGGTGAGTTTGAACCGGGGAATGGGGCAGATTGAAGATGAGTGGGCAGAATATCATCTTCACGTTTGATTCGTGGAGAATAGGGTCGGTGAGAGTATTCTGATGCAAGACTTGGGTAATATTGGTGATATCCAAAGAAAGCGAGGACAGTGCCGACTATTGAACCAACCAGGACATCCTGCCAGTGGTCTACAAATGCGGCTTAGTGCGTCTAAAAATAACACAAGGCGATGGTCACGTACGTCGGTAATCCATTGTTCGTGAGATGGCCACGAGGAGAGCGACCATGAAGGGTGCCAAAGCTAACCACGCCTTCCCCTACAAGTAAGCCGAGATGAGCGATGCATGCACTTGAATCAGACAGTTGAAACACATACTGTATGGCCTCTTCTATCAAATAAGTGGAGCTTCCCAGCCAAATAAAATGCCAAAAAACCCATGCCAGCAAATGATACTAAGATAATAGGTTAGTGAGAATAGCTTTACAAGAATAGCCAAGAGCAAGACTCACGACTAGAATGGCCCGAGAAGAAACTGCGGAAACCGTCAAGGAGAATTGCGTGATTTGTTTGAGTGCAGATTGTGGAATTGGAGAGTCCAAGAGGAGGGTCTTCAGAGCCTGCCTTGGGTATGCATCTTGAAATAACATCTGAATGACATGTTAGTCCAACGGTATGGTGTGGTGCGTTTAGAATGAAAATAACCTGGGCGAGGTCGTCCAACGGTGATTTTGACGAGTTGTGTAATTGATCCAGTAAGAGCAAGGCTAAGTACCACTGTTCAGATGGAAGAAATTGAGAGCCAATTTAGGTAAAAGCATGAAGGTAACCTACAGCCAAGAGAACCTGAACATGGATCGCGCGGTGTTAGGCAAGTCGAGTTGAAAAGTGCAGAGAGTTGCTTACTATTATGAAGATCCCATAAAGACCTAACAGTAATGAAATTGATAATTGGCATAATTAAAATGGGCGCGACAAAGCAAACGCAGATGAGGGCGGTGTTCTAAGGTGGTGGCGGTGGTCCATGAGTTGCAGTGATGGAGACAATGGATTGAATGAGACTCACAGGAACTCGTTCATGAACAGCGAAACTGCCATCGCAAGAATTAAGTACATCATTTCATACAGAATGAAAGCAGCTTACGGGTGGCGAAGCCTGTTCAAGTTTAAGGTCAATAACGAAGGTGATGGTCAATGATGATAGTAGCAACGCACGAAGTGTCCTCCAGTGAAAACTCCCGTCTAAACCCATCAACCTTGTCAAGAAGAAAGAAAGCAACACTGAAAGGCAGATTTGAATGATGAGTGATGGTACATATTTGAATGAGCGTACGCCAGCGCAATCGTTAAAACCCTATTCAAGTAGATCAAATTTTGTTATGGTCGTGTGCAAGAGTTGAAGATAGTTACCAGTCAGGTAAATAGGAGAATATAAGTTTCCTGCGTCTAGCAGGAGATATAGACACCCCCTTTGATAGCGGCTGAGTTGCTTTGAAGGGAAAGTTGGTCATGGAGAACCTGGAAGAGGAATGAGAAGGTTGTTGTTGGGGTTCTGGAGTACTAAGCCGTGTATATGACATCAGCTTGGCAATTTAAATGGTAACGGAGTTGGGCGAATAAAACAGCGCCAGATTTATCTTGAAACAGTTATTTCTGTATGGCTGTTCTGCTTTAGTAGTCTTGGATTAAAGTGTTGAGCACATAGACCAAGCCAGACTAATGAACAGCCTTGTGAATAACACTCTGCCTTGTAGATTATGTAAACTAACATGCCCCTTGCACAATGACTACATCAAGCCAGGAATGGTTACCAGGTTTTTTTATTTTATTTAAAAAACAAAAGACCCAGCTGATGCTTTGACCTTGTAGAATACGAGGCTTTACTCCAAAAGATTGCTTCTGATGATGTCGTAGAGTCCGTCTTTTTTTGTTCTTGTACATAACAACAGCTGGCCGACATATCCACCAGCTCAGATTGGGACAAACTACGCGATATCATTAAAATTAAAATCGCAAAGGTAGTCAACATTTCTTCTCGTGCGTCTCATTGATCTTCTGACAATTCCTTTTAGAATATTTCATTGTTTTTGACAACAACCCAGAAGCCACCAATACCTTCTCCATACTTGGCTGTCAATACAGACGATGGCGGTCTCAAGTTACCTCCTTTTCCTCCCCGTAAATTCGGTCAACATCCTGGCCGAGACTCACCTCTAACTTATATGACTGAGGATGAAGCAAATACCCTCAAGGATGCTATTTTCGTGCAGCTCGATAGTTTTGAAGGGTAGGCTGCTTCCTGCCCTTCATATTCCCCGTCAACAACTGATCAGATCGTCCAAAAAGTCCTCCCTTCACAATTCAACGCCTTTGTGAACTTTGTATCGATCCGAAGAAGCACTACAAATCTGTAGGCAAATATCTTCGCGCTGTCGACAAATCCATATACGTCACCTCCACAATCGACAGCTTCCCTCCCTTGACACAAACAGAACTTCAATCTGCAGGTCGAAGCGCCATTATGTTGGGCTCTACGCTTCAATCTGCGCCGAGCACACCGCTATTCTCACCAATACCTTTCCTGCATGATGACGCTCGACGATCTAAATCACGCAGTCCACCTCCAACCCCGTTAACATTGAATCCTACTCCAGATGCCGAAATGAAAGCCATCGGAATGGTCGACGAACTCGATGATCCAAGTCCAGGACACATGAGCGAACATCCGACTGCATTGACTTCGGTGACGACACTGCCTGAACCATCTCAATCGAGACCCTTCCTCGGTAGTCTGGAGCAGAGGTTCGTCAAAGCTGAAGATGCAATGGATACCAGTCCGAATGAGGAATCGGACAGGATGGAGCTCGACGACGACAAGGAAAACACTGGAACGTAGCTTGTATTAATGATGTTATCATAGTGGTATGTGTACAGTTGCCAATTATACTACAAAAAAAAAATACAGATAAAATGGGATATCAAGCATAATCTTGCTTTATTTTGGCGAGCATCGCATTCATGCGGAGCTTCATATTGGGCTGTCCTCTTCCTTTCTCGCCGCGGAGGCGTAGCTCATGCCGTGCAGTCTTGCCTTTCCTGAGTGGATGTGATTTGAAAGTGTGCAGACTGGATCGCGAATAAGCTTCTCGTGTCAAATCACGGAGTGTTTTGGGTTCCGTAGGCTCTTCAGGCAGTTCACGTTTTCTTTTGTTGTTTCTGTGTTCCCGGCTATCGCGTTTCGCTTTTTTTGTTTGTGGGGGCGCGATGATGGTGGGTGTAGGTTCAGAAGGAGTGATTGTGGGTGACTGTTCCACTGATTGCGCTCGGTCAGAATGTGTTGGCTTTTCTTCGTCCTCTTCTTCACTCTTGTCATTATTCCCCTCTATTTCAGCAATTCCCAGTTTCGACCGTTCCATGAGCCCCTCTTTTTTCTTCTGAGCCTTCCATTTGCTCTTAATTTTAGCTTTGTCAATCCATGCTTTCTTTAATTTTTTGGCTTTGAAGAATGTAAGATCAGACCCGCGCATAGCTGTGCCATATAAGATATACCTCTATTTGCCGGATAATGCTGAAATGTGGGTGGTTTTTTCTTCTTGACGCCTTCTGTCGAGGCAGTGGTCATGACCAAAAGACTGGAATTTGGCAATGGCAATGGCAGAGCTTGATGCCGAGGCAAGTGATCTCTTTGCTGTGTAGCTTATATAATCTAAACCCACCCCAAACGGGCGATGACTCCAAAATCGTCAACAGTGATCTGTGGCTATAATCAACTCTAGTCTCCTTACCACCATCTCCAGTTCCTTCAGTCCTACAACCTTCCTTCGTCTTTCCCCAAATCATCGCATGAGCGTACAGAATCTCAACAGCTACGGTATGTTTTCACCTCCCATGATCGTTTTGTCCTTATATACGTTATCGATATCGACATCCGAACCCGAATCTGATACAATGTCACATATTTTAGATCCCTTTGCTGACGAAGGGGACCCGCTTGGAGACGCCAAAGACGTTGGTTCATCCAACGATTACATTCATATCCGTATTCAACAACGTAATGGACGCAAGACCTTGACCACTCTGCAAGGACTTCCTAAACGTGAGCTATTTTTTCTCCATCTCACCCGCCTTTTTTTCTGTGCATTCTAACATGGCGCCATCTTAGAATATGATCCAAAGAAACTCTTGAAAGCTTTCAAGAAGGTAAAATCTCACATTGATAGATCATGTTGTTACAGGGTTAGAATGCTGACCGACCCTGAATCTTTAGGAGTTTGCCTGCAACGGCACTCTTGTCGACGACGAAAAGATGGGCCAGGTCATCCAACTTCAGGGAGACCAAAGAGCCAAGATTAACAGCTTCCTCGTCGAGAACGGCATGGAGAAGTCTAGCATCAAGGTCCACGGTTTCTAAATGCACCATACAACCTGTCCACCTTGTCTAGGTCTGATGCCGTTAATGGAGGTCCTTCACTCACCATTTCACCCACACGACCTATTTGTGACGACTCTCCTAATACACTCGTCAGCTTTTTACATGGATCAGCTAATTGGACATTTTTTCCGCTCAATCGCTTTCTTGTCTTTAATACTATTCACGTCTTCATTTGTTGTACTCAACAAGTTTTGTCCCTTTTTTAAAAATTTCTCTAGCCTTTGTATAGCTTAGTTGAAATAGACCAACGATATGATATGTATTACGATTGTGTCGAATGTACAAGGATATGCACGAGATAAAGCAGGACTGACCGCCGGTCTGAGCGGGTGAGAAACGATTCCTGGACAGAGTAAACACAGCCCTACTAAATGAGTCAATCTGTGCAAATTGCGGCACTCATCTTCACTCTTCATTTTATGAAGATACTCGGCGCCCCTTTACTTGATCTTGTCCAAAGGTCTGTTGATCACAGGGTATGAATATCAAATATACCTGCAAATAGTAATTCACTCGCCTGTTGAAACCTCCACGTCTGTTCATGTATTGACGCCAGGTTCTAACCTTCTTGATGTTGACAGAACCCTCCTGGTTGCCTGTAACATGTTTGCCCTATTCCGGACATGATTAGCGCGAGGTAGGCACGATGTAGTGAACAGGGTAGAGTTACCTTCGTAGTCCCAAAGCCGGACACACCCATCATGGCCATCATGGCAGCCTCTTCGTCGTTTGTCTCGTCCATGGCCTCTCCGTCCTCGGCATGATCAGGTGCGTCTGGATCAAGATTGGGACGAGGAGTGGATGCACTACCTTGTGTTGTTGATTCTAAGCGCATGTATTTAGCCTACACAAGGTACTGCATAATTAAAATAATACTCACCTATCCTAGACGACGACCCAGCAGCAGCAGGAGGAGGTTTGTCAGAACTCTCATTCTCTCTTGGTTTTCGCTCATCACGAGCCGGTGTATCCCTGTCGTCGCGTCTATGCGAATCTCTCCTGTCGTCTCTATCTCTAGGATAACGGTCATCTTCTCGTTCTCGACGGTCTCTGTCTCTATCCCGTCGATCGTCGTCTCGGTGTGGCTTATAATCCCTGTCTCTGTCTCTTCGGTCTAGAACAATAAATCAGATATAGCGTCGCATGCGCATTTAAGGACTTACCTCCACCGCCACCACGCCCGCCTCCCCGCTGTCTATCCCTATTCCCTTCTCTATAATCCCGACGACCAGGACTCCGTGATCTACTCGACCGTTTCGGTCGGTCATCGCGATACCTGTCCCCGCCTCCACCTCGGCCGCTGCGCGAATGTCCCCCCCTGTCTCTGTCCTTGTCGTCTCTCTCCCAGCTGCGGTCCCGCCTCCTGTGATCAGAACGTGAAGACATTGCGTAGTGTGTTAGTTAACCGTGGTCGACGTTAATGAGAGTCGCTTTCAGAGTTGCTACTTAAGAGTAAATTGTCACGGACAGTGTCATTATTTGCCACGTGATTGTGACCAGCGTAACACTAACATGGCTTGAACTTCAATTATCGAATCAATTCGATAGACAGTTTGACTGTATGCAATGAATCGCATACAGGTTGGTCACCAGCCTAGTGAAGAGTCAAGATACGTACCACTTTTTCCCCATCTTCCACCATTACCCTGTTCTTATGGCTCTAGTGATCGAGACAGCTCCAAACACGACGTATATCTGACGAAAGACCCCTATCGAACTCACTGAATGGCCACGAATCAATTCAATGCTCATTTCAAGCAGTTTTGAAACGTGCCCCAAAGCGTGTGCTGTTCCTAGCTAATCATGCTCCGCTGTTCTTGGGAAGCTATGACTCTGACAGGTTCAGCTGGACTCGTTTTTCCCATATCTCCGTCTTTTGTGCATGCGGATGTGAATCACAAGCAAGGATTATGATTGATAGCCACAAACCCCACATTCATTCTTAGATGAATTGGAGCCACCTCGAGGCTTTCATCCTATGCAACTGGAGGTTCACGAACCTTAACTGACGTTCAGTTAACCTTTGGTGAGTAAGTCAGCTCAGTGTGTATCGTTTTTTGATTGCTGAGCGACAGTCAAACCCAGCCGCTTTTGTCTCCTGTATTCATTGTCTATCTAGTATAACAACATAGAAAGAACAAGAAAGCCCCTTTGCCATAACGAACGGGTTTGGTTCCCTTAATACCTTTCATTCCCTTCACAACGCTCGATAGACGCCCAACGTCAAGTGGACCCTCATTTTCGTTATCCGCAGCGACTCCTTTTTGTCCACCCGAAACTCATATAAAGGACCCAGAGAATGCGAATCTAGGTTTCCCAACCCCCCTATCATTGCTTACAATGAGTATCATACGCAAAGTCAAGTACCGCACAGATCTTTTTTCCAACCTCTCCTCCGAGGAACACGTTGTCAATGCTTTAGATGAGTTTGGGGCTGTTTTGAACAGCAACAATTATCAGCTTGTTCTCGAAGACATTCTGTCCCAGCCTTTCATCTTGGAGCTTGTGCTCTCCAGTAAGTCATATCTTCCCCTATTCAAGTCAACGCTCATGTGCGCCCTAATAGATCTCTCAGCTGATATACCTTTGCATGAATGGATGGTCGCAACCTTCCCCTCAGATGCAAAACTCTTTATCAACTCGTTCCCATCGAAAGTCTTAGATAGACTATCTACCTTTTTTCTCATGCAATTCCCGCAAGCAATCCAGCCACCTGGATTCGCAAACGAAACCTCTAAGTTTTTAAGCCAGACACCACAAGTTCTTGGCGCACTCTTCGCCATGTCCTTCATCGAAGATAAGGAGACCCCAGTGGTACAATCTCGACCCCAGTTATCTACGAAGACCAAGGCAAACAGTCAAAGATACCAGAAACAGCTCAAGAAACTCGCCTCAAATTTACAACATGAAGATGTGCTCCTTAAAGCAAATGTTACCATTCCACATACCAAAGCAGAGGCGATGGAAGCTGCAGCGAGCATCCTCAGTAGACTTCACAATTATTATGAGGTACGCATGTTGGTCTGAACTCATAGGCTCGTCTAAATCTTCATCGGGTCGTTACAAAGACGTACTTGAGCGGAATTTGTTCCCCCGAGGTATCTAAGTTCATCAGAGAATCTTGCATAACCACAGAAGCACCGCTACCCCTCCAAGTTGTCACTCGCTCTGTCCCCAGCCGTCAAGCTCTGGAATCTTCTCCGATGGCGCCTATCAGCGAGACGGCACCAGCCCTTCTTCTTCATCTGAAACTGTACGTTGGATGGTTTGAAATTCTGATTTGCAGGGCTAACGACACGTTTATCGCTTAGTTCCCACTACTACGACACGCCTGACGGCTTTGGAGAATGGAATATCTTACTTTCTACCAGAGCTGATCGAGCCCTTCGAGACTTGCATAAAAACAATTCCACAATGTATGAGATCGTAAGGAGGAAGATGATGTATGTTGAATCCCCTTACATTGACGAGTATTGAATTCTGAACTGTTGTATTAGTGATTTATCCAATGGTCATTTCTCTCGTGACAATCACAAGAGGCTCAATGGACCCAAGACCGAAATTCCTGTCTATGAGGCGAAGATGACTGGCGACTTGCGCTTAATCGTAAGTTTATAATATCTTCGTCGCATTATTTTCACTGATGAATATTCAGTATATTGTCGATTGTATCGTTTGCCCGACTGATAACCAGGTATTTTCGATCATCTTTTCATTTGTGCAACCATTTTACAACGAACTTGTGTACACAGCGCGAAACACAGGGCAAGTGGATCGGTTATTTCTGCATGGTCTTAAGCTTATATCTCGATACTGTAACTAGCTCTGAAAGTGTTTGACTTTTGCACACATGCAAAAATGGATCATCGTCTGTGGGACGCAGTCGCTGGATACCTACAGTCCCAAGGCAAAGAGTATCGAACGAGGTCCGTCCTAGTTGTCCCATTTCATCACGATTGTCCCTAAACTTCGCAATAGGTGTCTCAAGCGACAACGCCGAGTTGGTGATACCGGAGATGCCTACATACCTGCCTCGTTTCCGGCTCGCGAGGACGAGCAAGACGAAGATAGGGAAGTGGATGTACTTATCGCGGATTTGGTACGGCATGATAACAACGAGGTATGATATTCGTAGCCGTTTGTTTATGTAGACGTTCTAACACAGCTCTAGCTCCATTCTATTATCACGTAAGTAATACCAATACCTTCATTTTTCATCTTTTGCTGTGCCTGACAACTTCTCAAAGGCTGGAGAAGTATGTTGCTCTATCAAAGGTGAGGAAAGCCTACGTACGGTGACATAGACGACTGTGTTCAACTTATTCCTAGGACGTCCTCGAAAGTATTGAGGCAGACCGGGAGGGTGTCTTCCCCTTCGAGCTCTCGTACGTTTCCGCCCACTCAGTCTACCGAAAAGATGGTATTGATGATCCTCTTCAGGAGATATGAGAAGAAAATCGCTGAACATCCGAAATCATGCTATGTTCTGGGTCGTAGTGGAACAGGGTACGTCCCGTTCATTTTATTTTATTTTGTTTCTATAGTTCAAATGTCAAACTGGGTATAGGAAAACGACGACTATGCTTCATAAGATGTTATGGGTCCAAAGGGCCTATCATTTACACACTGCAAATACGCAACGTCCTCGGCAAGTCTTCGTAACTCGTTCCTCTGTTCTGGCAAGAAAGGTCGAAGAACATTTTTCAACTTACATGGCGGCTGGCAAGATCAATGAATTTCGCACCCGTTTCGCCCAATCGGAGTCCGGTGACTTGATCAATCAGAACGGTTTTTCGGCTTGGAAAGAGTCGAAGGCGACGTTCAAAGGCTTAACAGATGAAGACTTCCCACTTTTTATTCCTCTTGAAGATGTGCGTTTTAACGTCTACTGCATTATTAATCCCTGGTGTTCCTGTGTTGACCATTTACTCTATCAGCTCTACTACCTTCTCGAAGGCGACATTGACTGGAACAGTAAACCCTCCTTAACACTGGGCACTTGCTTCCGACCTCTTGCCGAGTACAAGGGGAAGTCAATTTCTTTCCACCGTTTTCTGGGCGAATACTGGCCCACGTTCTCCAAACGATTGACAAATCCAATGAGTAAGCAGTGCGAGGCTCTTCTCAAAAGCCACCTGAGCTGACTTTGACCAAGACCCGGCCCTTGTTTTCAACGAAATCATAGGTGTGTGTATACGCGTGTGTTTTGAACACTTGTACTTATGATTGAACTCAGGAGTCATCTCTGGATCAGAGAAAGTACTAGGATCAGAGCAGGGCCGCCTGTCGAAAGAACAGTACCTCGAGTCGTCCCGGGCTGCATTGTCAAACTTTACTCAACAGCAACGGGGTGCAATTTACGACATTTTTGTCCTTTACCTGAAACTCAAACACCAGAATGATGACTACGACATTTCAGATAGGTAAATTCATCATCTGTGAATATACATGACATAGTGTAACTCATCTACAATAATACAGGTCGCGAACAATCATAGCTGCGCTGAAACACGGGGCTTTGACTATCAGGAAAATCGACCATCTGTAGGTCTTGCTTTGTTGGCATCTAATGATACTACGCTAAAATTACTTTGCTACTAGATATGTCGACGAGACGCAGGACAACCTCCTCATTGATGCGTTAGGTGAGCCCGCATGCACTGATCTTCGTCATTAATTCTAATTGGTGTCTAGTTCTACGTCTCCTTTGTCGAAACCCAGATGGTCTCTTCTGGGCAGGTGACACGGCTCAGACCATCTCCGCCGGTAGTGCATTCCGCTTTGAAGACCTTAAAGCTTTCATGTACCGTATCGAGGTAACTTCGTGATCATCAGACTTGAGTTGCAAACATTCACTTATGTTTTTCTTGTTTGTACCAGAAACAAAGGCTCAAGCAAGAGATGAAGGGCACCATTGTGAAGCAGACATCTACTGTCCCACCACACGTCTTCCAGCTGGCTACCAATTTCAGGTCTCATGCGGGCATTGTTGATTGCGCTCACATCGTCGTTGAGCTGATCAAAAAATATTTCCCTTCCACGATCGATATGCTAAAGCGTGAGAGAGGCGTAGTCGAAGGCGCTAAGCCGCTGTTTTGCTCAGATTTTGATTCTGAGCAGTTCAAGGAAGGGGTAGGTCGCTTCCATATTTATCCATGTCAGCCTCTCTCTGACACGGTTGCGAATCTAGGGAATTTTGTCGAATTCCGACATGAAGTAAGCAACCGTACAAGATTTTTAACTTGGACTGACTGGCAAAAATACCTCATTTCAGTGGTGAACGAATCGAGCTCGGTGCACATCAATGTAAATACCTTCTAGCACTCCCATGAACGCTCTCTCATGCAGCCAAATGTGACTTGTTAGGCATCCTCGTTCGGGATGATGCTGCCAGGGAGCGATTCCTAGACAAAATTGGGGACATTGGCCTGGTGGTGTAAGTCGTGCATATGCCCCTCTTTAGTTTGCCTTAACATCGTTCCAGGACCTTGTATGACAGCAAAGGCCTGGAGTTTAATGACGTCATATTGCTCAATTTCTTCGAGGATTCCAACTTGACGCGCGAGCAATGGTCCGTCGTGTTGAATATGGCCCCTGGATCTCCATATGCGCCTAAGTTTGACCTGCTCAAACACTCTGGGATCTGCTTGGAGGTAAGCAATCAATTACCCTCTGCGACTTGATATTTACGATATTGTCTTGAAATCTAGCTCAAGTCGCTTTATGTCGCCATTACGAGGGCAAGGAATAACTTGCGCATAGTGGACTGTTCTGAAAGGAGTGAACCAATGAAGGTATGAACCTCGCGTTATTGTAACTGCACATGTAATCATAACCGCGTACCTCTCGTAGGTCTTGTGGGAGAAGTTGGGTTATATAACATCTGCAAGCTTCCAGGATGCCTTCAAAAACTTTGCTGTCCAGTCAAGCAAGGAAGACTGGATTACAAGGGCGAAAGAGCTTTTTGATCAAGAAAAATACGCCCTCTCCCGCGATGCATACCTTCGTGGTCAAAGCTATCGGAACGCAGCTGTGGCCTCAGCTTATTACGAACGGGAATGGGCTCAACGGACGCCTGTCCAAGTCAGTCGCAACAAGCCCAACCTACGCTCGGAGAGATTTACCAAGGCTGCTGAGGCCTTCATTCGATGCGCCGACGAGGCTGACGGCGAAGGCGGAAGGAAGAAGTATCACCACATCGTTGCGGATTGTTATGAGGAGGCTGGTGTTTTGTCCAAAGCCGTGGAGTACCACCGTCTCGTTGGCAACTTTACTCGCGCGGCTGTTCTTCTGCGTAAGCAAGGTTTGTTCAACGAAGTCAAGGACATCATGACAACACACGGTGACGAAATTGACCCCACCACTCTTCAAAACCTCAAGGACGTCGCCCGACTGTACTTTGTCTCGTCCAAAGATTATAGGTTTGTCAATCCACGTCTTTTTCGTCCATTATTCACATTTACCAATATTACCACAGCAAAGTCCATGACCTGTTCGATAGCCCCGAAGATGAAATCGAATACCTGGAGGATCGTAACCTTGACCTTGCACAGGTCGATCTCTACCTTCAGCATGGAAGGATAACAGAGGCAGCAAAAGTTCATCTGGCCGATGGACGCTTTCATGAAGCCGCTTCTCTGCTGATCAGCCACAAAGATAGCGGCATAAAATCTTTGAATGGTGCCGTCGATGCGATACTTCAAGGCCTGAGAACGTATATCACCTTCGGATCCAATCCTTCCAGCGACTCCAGGGTATCTAACCTCCTTGCGTTGGCCAGGGACATCCCCCATGAGGTATGGGTATCCGAAGAACGATACCGTGAAGAGGTATGTAATCCCTTTTTGGCATTGAACCTGTGTGTAATATAGGCCGTACATTTAATTTTCTGCAGATAATGCTATACAGATCTCTGTACAGTCGCCAACTCGGTAGTCTTTTTGAAATGGTCGATCGACTACTGGCTCGCAAAAACGTGCAAGCAGCACTGCTTATTCTGGATTTCATGTTTGCGACTCCCCCACAGATCGACGAGTTGTTCGAAGCTGTCAAGGTTGCCCGAAACCTGATGTACTTCAGCCGTTATGTTGAACAGCTCCATGGTGCAGCGTACTTCGCTGATCCCGTACAAGAAAAACACCAAAAATTGTTTGGGGTTATCCAGCACGATGCCGACACCTTTTCGTTCCGGCCTGGCACGCTCATCGCTGCATTTCAGGCTAGTAACACAGAATATGCTGGCCTAGCCACAATGAAGAAGGTCGACCTCGTTGTGGTATTTCGTCGATGTCTGCAGCAACGTTTGCGGCAGAAGGTTGTGGAGGAAAATATGATCTGTCGTCGAGCTCCTGTCTTTGATCCATGTCTTCGTCATGTCACACTCGGCGACTGCGATCCGTTTGCTATGGAATGCTATCGGCCCCACATAACCACCAACGAAAAATGGTTCAAGGACTGGATACGAATCCATCTTCTTCAAATATACATTTATGACACTGTCCTACGTCTAGAGTCGCCTGAAAACGCATTGCGACAGCAAATGTAAGCACAAGTCCTTGGTTAACATCTAAAGGTGAAATTGACTGGTTGCTTAGGTTTTGGCTAAAGAAGTTCCACGAAGCAATAAACCCACCCCATCACGCCATGGGTTCCCTATCTTGTCTCACTAGAGATCTAGTGCATGAGATGCGCAGGGAATTCTTAATCGTGCTGAACTGGATCAGGGCAGTAACGGCACGGTTGGATATCCACCCTGACTACAGATTTTTGACCACAGCCATGCTCTCCATTGACCTTGCCTTTATCTTTGATCGCAAGGAGGCTTCCACTTACATTTACCGCTCATGGTTTGTACAACCTGATGTCATTGACCGCAAGTTTTTGCTCTGGCCTTCAATGGGAAATAGCTTGAAAGAGCTCGTCTGCGCATTCCATGGCAAAGGCCCAGACAGTATTTTGATGGGCATTCTCTTCATAAGGTGGGTTCCTTCAACTTTCTGCTCAGCGGCCGAGTACTTCTCTTTCCTGATATTAAAACGCAGACACGTCATCAAGAGAGAAATCGAAGTAGACATCAATGTGCTTTGCTCTTTCATCGAGAAGATTTGTGGCCTTCTCGTCGTTCATAATACCTTCGTTTATAATCACAGCTTTCACAACATCACATTGCCCCACAGTTGGCTTAAACGCATCCTGCAGGAGTTCGATCATCGAGACGCAGGTGCCAAAAAAATCAAGTTCTTTTATCTTATGTTGGAGCCCCTCGACGAGTTGCTACGAAGGTTGTATTTTGGTGACGTTCAGTCAAGTACGTCCCATTATCGACTTTCGGATTCGACATGAGATTGATACTTATTTCTGCATGCAGATCATCTTTTGTTTGGGTCTAAATATGGCAGCATTCCTATTGGCCTTCGAAGAATTTACATTGCCAGAATGTAAGAGCTTCTATGCTTCTCCTCGAAATCATAGACTGACACATACACCTAGATGCCGCGTTCTGGGGTTGTGTGAGTCTGTTGACATTTGGACAAAATTCTTCTTGCTTAAACCAGTGTTTAATCTAGTGGGATACAACATTCGATTACCCTGGTTCAGAGAGAAAATCTTGCAGATATTCAAAACGCTGCTCGCAAGCCAACATTATGGATTCCCCCGTCTCTATGCCCCGTGAGCTGACCCATTTGGTTTATCGTATCCGATTACTAGAAACATCACCTCCGTCATTCCACAGATACATTCACTCCGACACATTTGACGACCTGTCAAAGGCTGTTGAACACTCCATGATAGGGTCTTCTTTGGATGAAATCGTGGTACTTATTGACCTGGAAATGATGACCGGGCCTCAGGCACCCAGAGAGGGTGTGCGGCGCATCATGTATTGCACAGAAGAAGATCTTGTGACAGCTCTGGGGCTTGCAGGTGCCCCTGTTGGTCTCGATAAACTTGAAATGCATGACGTTCCGGGCAATATCTCTCATGCTCATGAGCGTGATGAGGTTTCAGGAAAGGACGATGCAGCGACCGGTCCATCGTCGAATGCAGATCCCGAAGGTGAAAATCACGAGCCAACAACACAACTACCCGATGACTTTTACATCACGCATTCAGAGGAGGAGATACTAAACGCCCGCGCCATACAGCGAGCGTGTCGCCGCAGGCAAGGGAGAAACAAGCTCAGGGGGTTATCTGGGATAGAAGGCAGGGCCTACAAATCTTTCGAGACGTGTCTACGCTCGTTGGACGAGGAGAAGATGCACCAGCTGAAGTCCAACCATCAGTATCGCTGGCGATATCTCGGCGTCGTTCCCTATCTGCTGGCAAGCGTTGATATCATTTACGACCAACTTCATGCGGCAAAACGCAAAGCGAAAAAAGGACTCAAGCCACTCGAACACAATACCTTGGAAGGCATATCAGAACGGTTCGGCCTCCTAAAGTAAGTTTATATCGCTATCCATAGATGAACCAACGCTCACATCTATCCTATCGTGTCAGTGAAAACATCAAGGCAATGAAGGAGTTTCAAGCAGTTTTCGCCTTGGACTCCTCCCTTCATCAGCGCTCTAATTTAGAAGAATTACGAACTCAGGTGGCGCTACTGCGGGATGTTCTGCGAAATCGCAAGTTCCCGATCACCGTTGCAGAGGATGTTGCAGAGAGTTTGGGACTGGTCTATCGTGTTGTGTTCAAAAGTCCATGCGAACCGACACCAAAGTTACCTAAACGACCGAAACTCGCTGTAGAAAATGACGCTGCCTTGGCCTATGAGGATGTTATGGTGTCCTGGGAGGATGAGTCCGAATGAACCGAATCTCTACCGTTGTCCATGTAAAAGTGTATGTATTTGGTGTGTATATCTAGTATTACAGCTTTGACAGAGTCATGTTGGTGATGTAAGAGCCAACAAATTTATTTAGCGGAAATACCGTGTTGTAAGACAGTGCTTTGAGTTCGACAATGAGCTTCAACTGGGCTTGCGTCTTGACAACAAGACAACAACGAGACACAAGTCCTTGTCCGACGTGTTGTGATTGGTAGTTCTGAGTGCTGGACTCAAGCCTTCATCTCAGGAATTATTCGCCAAAAATAAACTAAATAAAAATTTCGAGTCTGGAAAATGCTCGGAACTGTTAATGAAACCAAGACCCAGCTGAACATCGGCTCTTCCAATTCGATCATAGATAGGAACTCAAACACTTTACGATAACAGCCCGACTGTAAAGCCGCATCCCGGTAAATCTCGAAAATCGAAGCGTGTGTCCAACTCGTAAGTGCTTGTTTGATATCCTCGGATGTGTCCCAGTAGAGAAAGGAGGAAGAAGGCACGAGGTGGAGACGGCGGTGTCTGAGTTAGCACCGAGGTACAGTGGGGTGAAGGAGAGCAGATTTGAAGTCCCAAAAAGAGGCATTCAGAGCACGCTACTCTCCCCAGTCCAACCCTAGCACAGATTGATTTCCACCACGAACAGCAACTTCAACCGCTTCTGCCAATGCCCTCAATGCCAAAACATCTTCACCAACTTGCACACTCTCAGCCCGATCAGTGATATCAGCTGGAGTAACACCTAGAGCGCGCTGTAGCGCATGCTCACGGTCCTGCCCTCTTAATTTGTCGATCTCTGTCAAGAGGTCTGGTAGTTTGGGGTTTTCCACGAGCACCTTTCTTATTGCGGCAGAAGACGCTGTTGAAGATTGGTCAGAAAATGAGTGATCATAGGTGTTAGAAGCGGACTCGCCAATCGCCTCGTACTGATGGGTTTGCAGCATCTTGGGATCATCGCGTTTCAACGGATCCGGATAGGCAGACTCTTCTGGCACGTACGGCCAGTTTAAAGTTGTCAGTGGGCGGAGAAGGACAGGATCTTCCAGGGTTTCTGGCTTCTTTGCAGATGACCCAGGCAAGGGTTGATTTGAGTCTGAATTTGATATGTTAAGCTGCCTGCAGTCCACGGAGGATTATATTTAGGGTTACCTGGCGCTTTTTCAGATGTACTATAAGTGTCTGCTTGCAATGCAGGCATCGCAATTTCGTTGGAAGCATCTTTGGTACATGGGATTTCTAAAGAGCATCTTCAGATATAGAATGCATATTAGGAGGGATTTATTAAACCTTTATGTTTCTTATAGCATCCTAGAGAACAGCTATAACAATGAGCAACACGAACTCAGAAGAGCATAGTCAAACGTACTATGGAACCAGGCATTGCGAGCACTTGTACTTCGAGGGCTGTTCCTGACAGATTTGGCAATTATTCGCCACCTTGCTCTTTGGTGGCATTGCTGAGGAATCGCAGCTTCGTGTACTTTGAAATTGAGGTGTTTAATTCATGGACGAAGGGTGAAGAAACATTGGCGACTGTAATTAGCTGGTGATCCATCCTCGGCATCTTCCGCTCATGATCAGTCGCGGTCCAAGCGCCTACTCTCCTTTCTTCTTGTCTTAAGCTTCCCTTCTTTTCAAATTCAAATGTCGGAGTCATTGACTATCAATAATGTTTATTTATTTTGTATATGTGGCTTCTCTGTCAGTACATATGAGAGAACTACATTTTCCTTTGCTGACGATCGAGGCGAATTGACATTTAACAACTTGGAAAGATGCGCTATTGCTTGATTTGTTGCTTGTGGAAGACATCTACAACCTCATTAGTACAGAACCAGAAACGATGAAAGACACGCTATAACATACTTGGTATTTCAGGTAACCACTCCCTTCTTTGACTACAGAAGAACTCTCCTTTACACCCCAGATCTTTCTGGCCTTCCTCACCCAGCGTCCCATAAAACACATACCTCGTCTCTCCTGCGCTCTCGCCCCACTCAACAATCCCACTGCCACACTCAGCACAAAATTGACGCGTCAGGGCTGTACCACCGTTATCACTGACGTGTGTTTTCAGAGTAGAGTCCATTTTGAATTGTAGGCTTCCTGGCGGGACTTTGGTAGTTGTGCCGAAAGGAGATCCAGTGAATTTCCGGGAAGTGTGTCATTAAATAGTCGATATTCAATGTAGATTTAACTTAGGCCGTACTCGGCAGTTTTGGCAGTGACAGACGCTGGTACGAGCATCGTCTGGAGAATTCAGGTTTACCTCGTATTGCACTGAATTGCAGTAGCAAGAGCCGGGATAGGTTGGCATTCTGCGTTAATATCAAGTGAAATCACTGTATGTGATAGTTCAGAGAGGAGGTGGTGTAGAAAACAAGACTCCAGAGCGCCGTTATATTGGGGGAGTTTGATATGAACAGGAGTTGACGTCATTGGGACTCAAATAGGGGCTTTTCAAGTATTACTTTTTTTTATACCAGACGAGAAAAGCAGGACGATATGATTCAAACTAACGAACATTTACCCAAGTTTCATAAATTCACGGATCTTAACATATAGCTACCATGCAAGAAGACACACTTTCAAGTTTGCTTTCGAATTCGCCGCTGTCCTCAATCCCTTTTTTCGCTTCGAATTCCCTCCTGAGCAGGTCCGAGTTGAGTCATTGAACAGTGAACAGAAATTAGATGGACTTTTATTTCGTCCCCAACGACATCGAATACACCACCCTCTTTTCAGCAAATGGAGTGCCTCACTACCGCATCAGAACGTTGGTTAGCAAGAAAGGACCGAGAGTCACGCTTATTCTGCGGCCCTCCTTCGAATCGACCATCGACACGCTCATTGCTGAAATAGAATGGAAAAACTGGGATACGCCTGCGGTCATTCGAAGTCCCCTTTTTGAGGGAGCTGGACAGAGGATGGGTAAGACTGGAGTTGGACTCAAGGCCGTGCAGTACCTTTATAAGCGCCATAAATTTAGCCCGTGAGTCGTCGTTCCGTTGACAGCTAGCTAGTTAAACTCAACTGACAATGCATGGAAAGGTCCCGCTATTTTGTAGGAGATGATGCCATCGAATATCGCTGGAAAATGATGAAGGAGCACGGATGCATGGTAAGCAAGACTTTTTACTATATTCCATTTCTGCTCACCTTACCGCCCCATACAGCTGACCCAGACAGGCACAAGAGCCGAGGTCGCATGTTCGATGAACGTGATAAGTTCAGAGGGGTTCTTTGCTGGGCAGAATAAGGAGGTGTTGAGGGTCCAACCGTGCTCAGTAGACATAGACTTGGTCATTCTCACATTCGTGGTGATGGAAATCAAGAGAAGGAGGAAGTACGGCGGTGGATTCGTTGAAGAAAGTCTGCACGACGGAGAACCGCAAGGTGAGGGCAATGAGGGTGGTGAAGCAGATGGGGAGGGTAACAATGATGTCGGCGATGCCTCTACATTGGTTGGGGAGTTGTGAAAGAAAGGAGAGCAAAAAAGGGATATTAAGCACATTTTTTACTTTGTTTCAATTTTGGGATTGGGATTTGGGTATCATGTACAATAATTGGGACAACATATTTTCTTGGGTTTGGATTTTGAAAAAGTTCATAGCATGATAAATTAAACAGATAACAGACGGCACTCATTGGCGCTCAGCAAGTGCTAGAATTCTTTGATAGTCTTCGCGCACGCTTTGGAAGGTTTCCTCTAGTTTGTCGTGTCTTTCCTCCTTCTCTAACTGCGCAAGAATTTCCTGGTGAGATGAGTTAGTAAAGCTGCTGAGAATAGAAATCACTGTGTCTTACAAAGTTAAACCGGTAAAGACGCTCCTTGACTTGGAGGCGGTAGGCCCTTGAAGCGGCTGTATCGTTTGGGTCCAACCGAGATAGAATCAACATTTCCATCAAGCGCTGGAATTGTCTCTGTTTGATCGAAGATATTTCAGTATGTTATCGGAAAAGAGTGCAAAAAACACACCTGAGCAATCTTCAAATCCTTTCTCCATCGCTCTGCCCACATCTTATCCACAGGAGGGCCTAGCTTACCCTTAGCCTTCGCAGTCTCCCCTCCCCTACCACTCTTTCCTGCCCTGCCAACGCCTCCGACACGTCCACCCCCATAAGACTCTTGCCCAAATGCCTCCTTCATGAATTGTTCATGATTGAAGAGCATCTTTAGGTCATTTTTGTCCCTGAGATCTTCGAAGGCCTCAGCAGGGTCTTCCACTGTCAATTCTGCAATATTTGGGTTTTGCATTATATATTGATAGGTCGCTCTGTAAAGTTCAGAACCGTGTCCATAACGCTGGAAGGGAGAGAGAATGACGAATTGACTTAAGTTGTTTTGAGTGAAAAATGTATCTGGTGGTTAAAAATCCTGGCGTACCTGAGCCTCAGGCGAACTTTCTCTGGGAAGTGGTAGAATGGATAAAGAGATGAATAGCCAACGAAGTGGTAGGACACGCCTTGCGATGGATCGGCACGCTTTCGCTTTTCGAAGCTATGCTTGGGGATTAGGCAACACAGCTGAATACATACCTTCAAACTTACAGAATAACAAACTCCCAGGTATCCTCGTCCTCATTAATGTAGGACCCTCCTTCGATATAGAGCAAGATGAACAACTGCATCCTCCTGTGGTATTCACGGAAACCTGGCGTATCCCAGGTCGTCTATAGTCATGTTGTTCAGCTAAGGGTACAATGAAGCAGCGGATAATGTATCTTACATGGTAAACTTCGTATTCGATAACATCTTGAGCTTGGGGATCTGCCGCAGCAGTGCTCTTGCCCTTGCCCTTCGTGGAAGCGTTAGGAGCAGGTCTTGTATAAGAAGCAATCAATTGTCCCATTGGTTTGAAGTTCTCTGCCTCTTCCTCGACAAGCTTCACGAAAGCCTCCTCATCTTTGATATATCCTGGCGTTTAAAATGACACTTGGGAACACCTTCACGAGGGTATATACAGAGCCACTTACCTGGTGGGATGAATTTGGCCAGAGTTCCTTCTACATCATCCACTGTTGATGTCGATTCGAGCTTTTTGGAATAATTTACAGATAGATATTGGTGAAGGGATCCGGAAGTGAATCTCAGCTAAAGGCATTTCAATGGTCTTGTTTCGTACTCTGTGTCACTGAGCTAACTCACATCAATGACTAGGTCTTGGTAGCCATAAATCTTTTCATCTTCTCCGTATATCTGCACAAATGTTAGTGAGACGTAATCAAGGATAAGGTGTGCGTCTTATCTTACAGGATATGTGAATGGAGGGTGAAATTCCTGGTAAGCTTCTGCCTCCTCATCCCCAAGTACTCCCCGGTCCTTTTCGGCGCGTACTATGTGTAGATCACTTTGTTGAGTACTTTCACAGGTCGACCATTAATGATGACATACCCAGGGAAAGAGTTACGGCCTCATTCGAGTCTGCTGTCCATTCAGCCATGATGTGAGTGAATAAAAATGACAAGTTTTGAAGTCGTGGCGGAGGTTCAATTAGGTGGATGTTGTAGGGAAAGACTTGACTGAATTGTTCGGCGATGTTGACGCGTTATTTGTCGTTGCTGTCACTGTTCTGGTTGTCCCACCATGACAAAACAACACGGGCTCGGATGAAGATTAGACAAGGCCGCGTTGATCTCATTGGCTTTTCTCCACTCATTGCACTTTAATTGGTTCTCGGAATTCGAAGTGGACAGCTCGAGTTACTACATACCTTATCTTGCACCACCTCCAGAGCCGTTCGAGTGCGGGGCGCTTGCACCAGAAGACTAGTCGCATGTCATTGTTGCGACTTGCTGTTTATCCGTGCATGTGAAAGGGATAACATTTTGTGAGAAGACCCTTTGAATGATTTTTATTATTATCTTCCGTGTATCTATAATTTGAGCTCATCGTCGAACACATTCGAAACTTCAAATTCAATATTTTTTCTTTATTCCGATTTTACCTTTGAATTTTCCTCATATTTTCTAATTTCATGACATACAAGCTCAAGTTCGGTTAGTAACAACGGAGATTACATGGTTAGATAGTAACTGGGTATGGTCCGCGGTACAAGTGTCTTGTTTGTTCGCGTGATCAATTCAAACGCATTGCCGACTCTGACTTTAGTTCCCTGGATCTTCCACAGTATATATGAACCCATCAATGCCCGGCATGGTTGTTCTTTCTCTCATCTACTTGTCCTACAACCCACACCCGCTGGGTCCATAAGCCTTGCTTTTCAATCACCATGTTCCGAGTTACCCATGTCTACAGGGCGAAAGCCAACATCGCCACCACTTCATCTCGACTAGGCGTTATTCTCGTAGCACCTTCGAACCGCAGGTTTTACAGTATACCCACTGAGATACCCAAGGGCAAGGTCTGGGGCTCAGCCGATGAAGCAGTTCAAGACATCAAGTCTGGTTCCGTTCTCTTGTGTGGAGGTGCGTTCGTCCTAGTGGCTTGTTCGAATGTTGCTGCTGACAACGAGCGGCGTTAGGCTTCGGATGGGCAGGTATCCCAGGTATGTTGGAACTCCATCGGACCTTGCAGTTTGTTCAAACCGGATCCAGATACCCTCATTGGCGCAATCGCCAAGCGGAAAGACGTCAAGGATCTCGTTGGTGTATCAAACAATTCAGGAGGAGGAGATTCGGGTCTTGGTCAGTATTCGTTTTTAGGTTATCGTACTCTCAGCACCATTAATTCGGTCGTGTAATAGATAAATTGATAAACACCAACCAATTGGGCAAGATTATTGCCTCGTACCCTGGAAGGTTGGTCATTATCTATCCACCTACTCGCTGTATATCCTCATTATTTCAACAGCAATAAAAACTTCGAGTCTCGATTCTTGAAAGGCCAAATTACCTTGGAACTGGTTCCTCAGGGAACTTTGGCTGAGCGTCTCAGAGCTCATGCAGCCGGTATTCCAGCCTTCTTCACCCCAACTGGAGCAAACACTGCTGTTGAAGACGGTTCTATTCCCCAGAGATACAATGATGGTGGTGCAGAGAACGGTATTGCCATTCAAGGTATTCCCAAGGAAGGTAGAGAGATTAACGGCAAGAGATACATTTTGGAGACTGCCCTCCCTGGAGATGTTGCTTTTATTCGGGCTTGGAAAGTTGACGAGGTCGGAAACTGTGTGTTCCGGTATGTGGTTTTGGTGTATCCCCCTGATTAGTGTTTAATTCGAAACCGTCTAGATACGCGTCAAACAACTTCAACACCGTCATGGCTAAAAACGCGAAACTAACGATCGTCGAAGTGCGTTTTATTTCATGTGCCCTAAGTCAATCTTTTAATCGCTTTACAGGCTGAACACATCGTCCCGGCTGGCGAAATCTCCCCGAATGCCATCCACCTTCCCGGAATCTATGTCGACCGAATCGTCCCCGCAACTGCTGAAAAGAAAATCGAAATCGTTACCCTCAGGAAGGACGATACCAAGACCGATGAGGCACCATTGTCGCCTGAAAAAGCTGCTGCAGTTGCCCTTCGACACCGCATTGCTCGCCGCGCCGCACGGGAAATCAAGGATGGCTTCTACGTCAACCTCGGTATCGGTATGCCAACCTTGGTACCAGAATATCTTGCACCTGGTGTCAAGGTCTGGTTGCAGAGTGAAAACGGTATTTTGGGCATGGGTCCTTACCCAACGCAGAAGCAACTGGACGCGTAAGTTGTCCGTTTTCCCTCAGTCTGCATAAATTCTGAATCGCATCCACTGTAGCGATCTTATTAATGCTGGAAAGGAAACCGTTACTCTTCTCCCTGGTGCCTCTGTATTCGGTAAGCCCTAGGTTTCAACCGCTCTCGACTTTCGCCCTGACTACTTTGTCAGATTCGAGTGAATCATTCGCCATGATTCGTGGAGGACATGTCGACGTTTCTATCCTCGGTGTACGTCATGATTTTCGCTGGATTACTGTTCACCATGCTAACAGCTTTACTCTGTTAAGGCTATGGAAGTTTCACAGGCAGGAGACATTGCCAACTTTATGATCCCAGGAAAACTTCTCAAGGGCATTGGCGGTGCTATGGACCTCGTCTCTAACCCCGAAAAGACCAAGGTTATCGCCGTCATGGAGCACTGCTCAAAGAACGGAAAGTCAAAGATTTTGAAGCAATGCTCTCTTCCTCTCACTGGTGCTCGCACAGTCAGCACCATCATCACTGAGCTCGCTGCATTCGAGGTCAACCGTGCGTCTGGTACTATGGAACTCGTTGACATTGCCGAGGGTGTCACTCTCGATGAAGTCAAGGCCAAAACCGACGCTGATTTCACCGTACGCAGCAACCTAGGCACTTTCTAAAGGACGTGCCCTCTACATGGACTTTTTATAAGCCTTTATACCAGCCAATCTATGTAAAATTATTTGATACGAATTTGGAATATATATATATTAACCGAACCACATTTTTATGATCGCAGATAGGCCTGCTAAATTATAATCAGGTTCATAGTTTTCTAAAGTGCCATTTGCTGCAGCATCTGTTATGTTCTTGATCGTCACGCCATACCATGCCATTTCAACGCCTGCACCTATCAGCGAGACCTTGGGTACACAGTTCCATAACCATCGAAGAGGCGGGACTTCTAGGATTGCAGGATTAGGAAGAGAAGGCTCTGGGCTGAAGGGCACGTCAACCCATTTATCTCTTTCCTTCAGTCTGGCTTCGAGGAGACGGGGCAGGTTAGGACAGGCTATTGATCCCCTTCCAATGCCGAGTAAATCTGCACTAGAATTTTCTAGCGCTGAACAGATGAGACCGGGTGTCCGTAGGCCGCCCGTTAGCAGGAGAAGGGGTACTGGTTTTCCGGTTGCTTCCTTAAGCTTTTGCAGAGAGCGATGTGCTTGAGTGGAGAAACGCGAAAAAAACGCTTGTCGAGGGCCTTGCAAAGAAGGTGCAGTGCTCATGAAGTCCACTTTCTCGTAGTCTCCGCCACTTATTTCGATGACGTCGACCATGCCCCAACGAGCAATATCTAGTAGATGTTCGAGGCCTCGTTCTTCGTTGGCTGTAAGTGATTCTGCGTCTTTACGATCGAGGATATAGTCTGCTGCGTTTAACTTGATGCTGACGACAAAGTGCCGCGGTAGTTTATCGCGAATAAACGTAACGATGAGACGGATGAGCTCCAGTGCATCTTCTAGAGGAAAGCCTTCTAGCTCTGTTCTCTGATTCGACTAATGCAGTAGGGTGTGAGGACGTGTTCGAAGATTAATCGTGTAAATGGGTACAGACCTTGGGAGAAAGGAATTGTGATAATAAGTCTAGTCGAAGCCTGCGTTAGCACTCAAATGCACGGATATCGGAGGTTCCATGAAATACTCACATCCGTGGGCTACATGTAGCTGAACGCCGTCAAACCCAGCACGACAAGCAAATTCGGCTCCGCGTGCAAATTTCGAGATAACCTCGTGAATGTCCTCCAGCGACATTGCACGCGGTACTTGGAATGCAATCTTGTGGATTAGGCTTGCTATGAGTCCCTTGTCCGCGTTGGTCCCAACTCGAACAGCACTCGGTGCCAAAGGTGCCCTGAAAGGCGGACGGCCGCCGATAAAATTAGAGGACTGGCGCCCTGCGTGGCTGAGCTGCATGAGAGCGAGAGTTTGATTTATCCCTTCCTCGGCGTCTGACCGGGATGTATCTGCAGGTAGCCCATGCATAACGTTCGCCAGGCGTCTAAACGGAAGTAAAGTCTCGTTCGTAAACGTTTGCGGGATGACAAGGTCGCGTCCAAGAGACAGGTGGTCCGAGGAAACCTGGACGTTGCCTGTTAGGATGATGCCCCAATTGTGTTTCCCCCATTCCGCGTACAGGTTTAGATGCCTTTCGTTTGGTGGGCCACCTAGAAATGACGCCAAGTGCTCATATAAAGCGACCTATACCTTTGTGTTTAGAATGAAGCAACTATTGTGGTATTCATGGAAAGCTGAGCCTTGCACACCTTTACGAGCCGGTTGTGAATTATACGCCCAGAGGGCCATGCACGAATTGAGTTGAATGGGAAATGTTCTCCAGTATTTATTTCTGTCGACATGCTGAGGGGTTTATTGTATAGAAGTGGTCTGGAAGTTAGTTAATACATGAGTAGGTTGATATTAATAAAGTCGTCAGCGCTGAGTTAAAGTGGTGATGATGGCCGGAATTAAAATGTACTTATGACCGGAGGGTGGAAGCAGCTGATACTCCTGTTCCCACACCGTCCTTCAAGTAGAGCTTGTGAATGATATAGTATTATATATATAGTACATGCTTAAAACCCGAGAGATAAACTAAACTACTGCTATATTGTCCATCTATGTCCGTGAACAAGATAAAACGGTAAAGACTGTATGGGTATACTACTAGTAACGAAAGTGCGACTGTCTGTTTGCGAATGATAGGTCATGGCAAGTCAAGCTATAGGAACAAATTTCAAAGGTTGGCTGCCCCAAGTAGGGGTGGAGGCTACTGATTGCCTTCCGTCACCGTACGAGTATGACGGCGGGGCATGTGTCAACAGCGAAGTGTCGTAAATTTGCGCGGGTTGAGGGACTGGGTCTGCTCCAGGTTGGGACTGAGGTGGGGTGTAAGGACTCGCAGAAACACTCAGCGTCGCTACACTCATAGGTCTGCCTGGCTGTGGTTGGGGTGGTTGCTGCAGATAGGGTTGGTATGACTGTTGTTCATCGC
The DNA here is from genome assembly GCA_015501605.1 of Panaeolus papilionaceus. Classification (NCBI taxonomy): domain Eukaryota; kingdom Fungi; phylum Basidiomycota; class Agaricomycetes; order Agaricales; genus Panaeolus; species Panaeolus papilionaceus. The sequence continues at coordinate 284,343 of JADNRZ010000022.1, read as the reverse complement.
TAAAGGGATCCTGATAAGAATAGGGTCTGGAAGGGGGGCTTGCGGCTCCATCCTGTGCAGTGCCAGTGGAATGGCCCAAACCACCGTCTTGGTATAGGCTAGGTTGCGGGTTGTAAGCGTCTGCGTTTGCCATAGCAGAGGCGCCGGTGAAGGGCTTGATTTCTGCCATTAGAGGGGTCCGTTGCGTGTCTGTTGGAGTTGTGTAGGAGGCATGATTGTCCGATCCAGCTAGATCAATGTCATAATTGGGCGTTGTTTGATAGTTAGAAACTGGGTTTGGATACACAATCCGTTTTTTCTTGTTTCTCACAACCAGCCAGACGAGAATGAGGATGAGGGAGAGGACGACAAAGCCTCCAATGGTACCTCCAACAATGGCAGGAATGTTCTGCTGAGGCTTTTCTTTTTCCAAATCTGTTAGTGACTTTCCCTTTGTGGGAGCAGAACCAGCAGAACCAGTAGATGAAAAACCACCCAACGCTCCTCCATTGGTAGTGGAAGGTGCTGACCCTCCCGTTGGGGCAAGGCGACCACCTCCTGTAACGTCAGTCGATGTAACGGGCGGCGCACTACTGTTGTTATTGCCCCCATCTCCGTTCGGGACGCCAGTTGGAACACCGCTTCCAGCTGTGTTTGTTGGGGTGACTATGACTGTGGCAGTCGTCAGAGAGGTAGCAGTAGTTGGAGGAGAATTGCCGCCCCCCGGGTTGGAGGCACTGTCGTCAACTTCGAAACTAGAGCATTGTTCACTTATTGACTCCCACCGATGAAATGAGTAAAATACTTACATGAACATGTCAACAACAGCGATCTTATCTCCAGGGGGTACGGCGATGCGTATCGTGCGTTCCTTTTGCTCAGTACCCTTGAAGTAATGAACAATCTGGGACGATGTGGTAGCACGGTTCCCCCATGGCACAACAGGTTGTGTATAGTCTTGCAAGTCCAACCGGGTTACTTGGTTGTCCACAGTGACATCGACAGCAACATGGTAAGGCCACAACGTCGAAACAAAGTAAAATGAAACGACTGAGTATAAAGACACACATTAGGAATGAAGCGGTCTATCTTACATGTAGGAGTACTCACAAGGAAAAGTTAGCGTCGCATAGGACCCCTCTTGACCCGTTACCATGTGTGTTCCGCCTGCATCCATGTTATCCGTTATTTTCCCCCAAGCCGCAGGTGGAAAGTAAGAAATGCGTGAATCCTGGTCATCGATGGTGACATTTCGTAGATTGAGCGCAAAAACTGTCCTAGAGCACCAGCAGAACAGGAGGAACAACCCGGACGATGGACGCATCGTGATGGAAGGACAGGAGAGAAAAGAGGTGAGTTTCTAGTAAATAGGGTTTGCCTTATACTGTTATACATGGAGACTCAATTCAGTGCATCGCATTTTTTTCAATACACACAGTCCTCTGCGGTTCCTGAAAAAGTCATCCACTATGTATATAAATGGTCTCCTGTCAAAAGCCGGAACGGTGACGATGCGGAAATTCTTAGAAGTTTGTTCGACCTCCTACGGTTTATCAACAGGCGATTTCTCAGTTCAATCAGACCAAGAGGTTTGCTTGAGATTCTGAGTACATACCATTGGATTTTCCTGCTCGGAGAGGTAGAGGGAAGACGAAAGTCAGGAATGATGCAGGGGCGACAGCAGTGAGAAAAGATAACGAGAATCGAGAGAGACATCACAGACAGCCATTTAACATGAAGTTGCAAAATACACCCAAGCTATTTCGATGTGGTTGTGGTTTGAAGAGAACGAGACTGACAACTACGCTTAAAGAGCGGGTAACTCGGACCGCCCAATTAGCATCACATGATCACCTCGATCTAATCAATTAATTTGTAGAAAGTGAATTCTGCTACTTCGGCCGAGTGCTATCTTAAAGCTTCAAGCATCACCCATCTTTGAAAGAATCAGCACTCGAAATCAACATGGTAGGCAGAAAGCTTACAGACCAGATTAAACAACGGGATACATCCCAACCATTCTACACCTTCGAGTTCTTTCCCCCTCGTACAGATCAGGTCCGTTCAGTTACAGCATTTCTCGTCAAATATATGGTTCTAATATCAAGCTTTCTAGGGATTCGAAAATCTGATGTCTCGGATTTCTCGATTGGCTGCTCTAAACCCCCTCGCGATGAGTGTTACTTGGGGTGCGGGAGGATCCACAAAAGAACGCAGCCTCGAGCTGGCTGGGCTTACTCAAAGCCAACAGTGGAACACCATTCTCCATCTGACCTGCACAAATATGGAGCAAGGCTTAGTCGATAAAGTTTTAAAAGTATGTTTTTAGTCATATCAACCTTCGTTATTTTTATACTTATTTAGTCGTAGGATGCAAAAGAAAAAGGGATCCGTAACATTTTGGCTCTGCGAGGAGGTAATGCACACAAAACACTCACTGGATATGTTCGCTTATGATTCGAACTTCGAAGATCCTCCAAGAGGGGAAGAGGAATGGGTCGCATCTGATTCGCGATTTACGCGTGCTGTAGACCTCGTATCTTACATTCGTTCCATACCGGAATATGCCGACTGGTTCTGCATTGGTGTTGCAGGTTGGTTCCGTCCATATAATCTCTTGCAAGTAACACAGATTTTAATGAACCATGCAGGTTATCCCGACGGTCATGGAGATGGATTGTTTGATGCTGCAACTGAAATTGAACATTTGAAGCAAAAGATTGACGCAGGAGCTGACTTCATCATTACGCAGCTTTTCTATGATGTCGACCACTTTTTGAGCTGGCTATCCCAGATCAGACAGAGAGGTGGATATATCGGTGTTATCGTTTCAAATATTCTTATGCAAAACTTATCTAGGGATAAATGTTCCTGTTATTCCGGGAATCATGCCAATACAAACCTATGGATCGTTCGCCAGAGTAACAAAACTTTGTGGAACCCGCGTTCCTGAAGCTGTCGCTTTTAAATTAGCGGAAATCAGTGTATATTTTTTAATTGCATTCACGGGTTCCGACACTAACTAATTGTTCAGCATGATGACCAAGTCGTAAAGGAGTATGGTATTACACTCGCCGTCGAGATGACCCGTAAGCTCCACACAGAAGGCGGGGTTCAAGGTTTCCACTTTTGCACTCTGAACCTCGAAAAGAGTGTCCAGCTCGTCCTCGAAAAGCTCTCTTGGACAACACCCACGAATTCTCTTCAAAACAAACTTATTGTCGTACGCCCACTCCCCCATTTGTAATATCGACACGGTTGCTCAACCTAGTACATTGCAAGGAGGCATCCGCGGCCCCAAGTCATCAAGGTCAACCCGCTGAGACTGCCAGTGATCTTGTAGTCACTGCATCGACGGCAGTTAACGAAGCAACCATCAACCTTTCTACATCGGCTGGGACAGATAGCGAAGCTGGAAGAGGAGAGTTAAATAACGCAGCGTCATGGGACGACTTCCCCAACGGTAGATTTGGAGATTTCAAAAGTCCCGCCTTCGGTAACCAAGATATGTGGGGTAATTCTGGTATTTCTGTGCGTCATCTTTGACACCTTATCATGTATTATGCATGGAAACCCGCCTCACGGCTTCGTTTAGCGGTCTGAAGTCCTTACTCAATGGGCGCACCCCAATACTTTGGACGACCTCACCAACATATTCCTGGACCATTTGCATTCCAAAATATCCACAACTCCTTTTTCTCCTACTCCCCTATCTGCTGAGACCCTAACAATTCTACCTCACCTCGAAAGGCTTACCAAAGGAGGCTGGTGGACAGTCGGCTCTCAACCCGCTGTTGACGGTGTTAATTCAACTGACGAAGTCTTTGGATGGGGCCCAAGAGCAGGGTATATTTTCCAAAAGGGATTTGTCGAGTTCTTCTGCGAAGAGAAGGATGTGGATAAAGTCATCAATCGTATTGATGAGAAAGGCAAGGGCTGGGTTCACTACTTTGCAGGCAATGTCAAGGTAAAACCTGTTGTGAAAGGAGCTGGATAATTGCTGAATACCTGACTTTAGGGTGAATGTTGTACGAACGTGCCTGAGGATGGAAGAAATGCTGTAACATGGGGTGTGTTTCCTGGACAGGAGATCGTGCAGACAACCATCATCGAGCGAGAGTCGTTTTTATCATGGCTGGTAAGCTAATGATTCGTTGCAACTATCGCTTTGGCAGGGATGTTGATTTCTTGCATTAGGACGAGGCATTTTCCATCTGGACAGAGTGGGCGTCTTTCTATCGACCTGACTCTTCACATCGCCGCCTTCTTGAGGGCGTTCGGGATTCTCGTTGGTTAGTCAGTGTCGTGCACCACGACTACAAGGATCCAGATGCTTTATGGAAGGTGATATTCGACGACAACGACAATTGATACAGTGAATCTAGTTTACGATGTTTGGATGGATAGGTCATGTACATATATATATCGTGATAATTTCGAATCTAATGTGTTTCCTGCAACTTTTTTCGTTTCTACTCAATATTCGACTGATATCAAGGTGGAAGGAAGCATTCGGTAGCCACAGACGTTGGCCTTATGTCGATACCTTGATTGACTGTTTTCCAGACATTGGCTCTTGTTCGTTGCAGGGGGCTAGACTGGGCCACTTAGTGCTGTCAAGATGAGATGTTTCTGTTGATGGTCATCAGAGGGTCATCAGAGACGTTATAATATGTCTGAAGGTTCTTCTTCGTATTCTTCTGTATCGCCCTCAATCATCTCGTCGTTGTCCTCTGTATCGCCAGATGCCTCCTCGTCGAGATCTTCCATATCAGCATCCAAGTCATGGCCCGATTCATCGTTCTCGCCTTCATCTGTAGGCGAAACTCCATCCTGCACTGAATCGTCGTCTGAATCTTCTTCAGCCTAAAACTTTGTTAGCTTGATAACCAACAACCATAGATGGGGTTCAACGTACGTCGTTTTTCTCTTCTTGACGCGTTAGATTTCGACCTATAGGTATGAGGAAGTTAAATCCACGGTTACGAACTGCAAGGTTCTATACAGACAGTTAATCAAGAAGATTCCACAATTATGTATTTCGACTAGAAGACGCGTACCAGGTCCTCCAATTCGTTCTCTTCATCACTGAGTTCATCTAACTGACGTTGTAAATCTCTCAAGCCGTTTATCTGACCATATTTTGGTCGTGGAGGTAAAGGCACAGGATGTGGCTGGGGTGGTTGAGGTAATAGAAGTGGAAAGAAAGGATCTTTTGGTACCAAAGTGGGTGTTGCTCCAGACATTACTTGCTAGCCAGAGATCCTGGGATCAAAACAAGCCTGAAAGACGCGACGTGATCGGGTTCCTCCTGGTTTTACTTGAATTGGAACGGATAAAGACTGCGCCACGACTCCTTTATTCTCATCTTATTCTTGTACACTCGGACCTGTTTGCTATTTTTTAAACATGTTCAATGGCTGCTAGAAGGACATTAGGATTGTGATGGCGGATGGAATCAGAATTGGCGTTATGGTCTCACAAGGGTCCATGTGACTTGCAGTCTCCGTCTATTGGCTCTCTATTGGCTCTCTCGTATTGGCGCATACTTGTCGAGTCACTAGATTTCAGACCAACACCTTAATTTCTGACTCGCTTCACACCTTTGGCTTGTCATTTATTTTCGGGTACTCCGGTTATCTGTTGCTGTTCAAGTTTCTCAGAAAGACGCGTCTTTCATCCCTCACAACGCCCCCCTGGGTTGATTAGCACCATTCTTACCCCGCAATGGTTCATACCGCACCTGCCAACACTAATCAACCGGTATCTGAGCTGCCTACTCCAGCAGAGCCAGACACAACTGATCAAAGGGCCACGTTCCCTTTTGACGACCTTGATGCCGACGAGTTTTCAGCAGTGACATCGGGTCTTCGAGTTTCGTCCGCACATAGCCAGCCAAAGCAATATTATGGCCCTGTCTCCATTCGTGCGTTGATGAACAAAATTACGTTGCAATAGCTTATCTTTTACTGCAGGGAATTTTTTAGCAGGTCATACCAAGAGAGTGCTGAGAACTCAATCTACTTTGCGACTACAGGGAGACGTCTTCCTTCGCTTTCCGATAGAGTTACAATTAATGGTAAGTTGCGACTTTACTCGACTACATTTCATCTATGCCTTACAGGGGCCCTGTAGATTCTGGAACACCTCCACCCAATTGACTTGTACCATTTCTGTCTCGTCTCGAAAGGCTGTCGAAGGATAGGCATGAGTAATAAAGCTATCGGTGTTTGGAGAACCGCTTTTGATTGCCATCCTAATCTGCCTCGGGGACCTCCTCGTGTGCTAGAATCTCAGTGGGCATTCATGCTGTTTGGTCCGGGTATTTGTGGAGTGAGCCCTGTGCTGGTTGAGTTGGTTTCAGCAAACTAATCCTCGTTGAAATAAGGTGTGCGGTAAACATGGCGCTTTGACAGATTTTGCCTTTCAGAAACGACTTTGTGAGAAATGCATGGTATGTAGTGTCGCATTCGCTCTGGACGCAAGATGTCTAACGCCGCCTTTGACCATGATAGAGACACAGCTATGCTTATGCAAACAAATATCGCGATTTGGAAGGGAAAGCAATTCGCAGTGATCATGTCGTGTGGACCTTGATTCCACGCAGCCATAGATACAGTGAGTTGCAATTAGTGGTATGTGGTATGGTAATTAACTTTCATTGCTAGATGGTTTACGCTACACGTCCTCATATCCCACATTCAGCAATGCAAAATTCTTGGCTAGTGATTTCGACCCAATGATCAGGAAAATCACGATCATGGAAATATTAATCGAGCAAAAAGTTCCACAAGTTGAAGAAATATTCGAGGATTGGAGGAGGGTTCTGTCGGTTATTGTCGCGAGAAACAACGAGGTATTACAATTTCATCTTTCCTGTGTGCCACGACTCACAACACCCTAGGCCGCAGAGAAGGCGAATATTTGGGCGATGGATGTGTATAGATCTGCATGCATTCTTTGTGACGAGAGGACGCGTAATAACACCACTACGTCAGTCTCTTTTTTGTCCTCCAGTTTAATCGTCTCGTTGACGGCTTCCAGATGCAAGAAGCGCCTGAAGAATTTAGGACATGCTGAGCAAGACATCAATTACGTCCAGTATACTATCTCACAGATTCTTCGCACTCATTTTATAATGAAATTGAGCCCCAGAGGTCAGTCCGTTTATAAATTTCATTACGCACTCTCTGACATTTGTTTAGCTTTTCGAAAGGTCCGACCTATATTCGAACTGAACGTCGTCGGTCGGAAAATTACGCGTCTAAAGATGGAGAGACAAGAACACATACAGTCGATCTACGTTAACTATTCCAAAACATTGAATCCAGACGAGTGGCCAAGCCTACCTCCTAAAGAAGCTGTTGACACTATTGAAGGCTTCAAACCATTCCTGGAGGCCGAATTTACCGAGCGAGGTCATGTCACGGCTGAATTTGCCGTATCTCTCTTCCCAGCATTTATCGAGTCTTGGAGAAAAGCAGTCAAAGAAGCTGTTGTTAACCTCGCGCCTGGTCAACGCCGAAACCTGGATCTGGCGACCTCGGTGCTCAGCTGTGGGGGTTGCAAACGCATTCATCGATGCGGGAAAGCCATCTTCGGTTGGGACGATGTTTTTCTTCACAAGAATACCTTGTTTTCGGTATATACGCAGTATTGTAACAGCCTTGAATGGAGCCATGTTGGGGAAACTGCAGTGGTTGCTCTTCTCCGTTCCATCGGCCTGGACGAGAACACGACCACTATCCAAGAACTTGATCAACGAGGCGACAGGTTTCTCTGCGGTAATTGTTTGCCTAGAAACTCAAGGAGCGTTAATGGACTGAGGGTTTATACATGGAGGGAATGTGTATGCATTTGAATTTCCTTTATATCGAAACCGCACTCTGACCAAGCACATTTTAGGTACGACATTCAGAAGATACGCATCAGATGGCCTCGCCAGCCCATCTAGACCCAATGTGGTTTTTACTCACCCCCGAAGCAACTCGATTCGTATTGCAGCATGAACGTCCCTTCCCTTCGCCAGGAGAACCTGTGTGGAGATGTAACCATTGCGCTCAACATTATCATGAGGCTTTAGTGCAGGATCAAGTGGTGTACCATGTCAAAACAGTGTATGTAACACGTTTAGATCCACCTAGCTTCTATACTCAAAGCACCTTCAGTCACCTTATTCAGGACCCTGTCGTAGGTGTTGACGTCAAGCTAGACAACAGAAGACCAGGACCGAGACGTAAACCTTTCTTCCTGGGACTGAATCCAGCGTACGAATTACGATGCCAGCATTGTCCTGAAATTCCAATATACAAACTCTGGGAGCTGGAGGCCCTCAAAATCCACCTACGGATCAAGTGAGCACTTTACCTGCACTTTATCTTCGATGACTTGTACTTATGACCCTTTCCAGACATAATACACCAGAGCCGGCAGAAGGGACCGATTGGGTCAGAATTCGTGTCATTGCACCTGTGCCATCCACCCCTACCGAGGCAACGTCAGATGACAACATCAGCACTCCACCAACCTCTTCGCAATAATTAGATGTACACTTTTCATTTATCAAACCCACTTCATACTTTCGGTGGGCCACTACCCATTGCTAATGCTTTGTCGTATCAGCAAATACCACACGACGATTCACGGTTTCAATCTTCTTAGAATGCACAGCACGTACACATAGATAAGCTACAATACACACTATTACAGTCTACATGGACACGTCCTGAGCATCTGGTGATAGAACCCGGCCTTTCTGATGTCGCGCCCGTAGGGCCAGGGGTCGGACCCAAAGTCTTATGTGGCCATTTTTGGTGCTCGTTAGAACGCTTCGGGGGTGGAACTGGATAGTAGTCAAGAGTTCGCAGTCAAGGTGCTTGATCTACAAAATCGGTTATAGTTTGGTTAGGCGGTGTAAAATTGTATACATACTAGCACAGGTTGCACAACAGCGACTTCGTTTCTCGACGGTGCTGGGTGATAACGAGAGGCCGTTGCACCTTCCAGGTGAGGGGAGCTAATGATGGATGGCGCCAGTTGAGAACGGTCGCGTCGGAATCCGAGTGACAGCGTCGACGACATTGACATGCGCTGGTGATGACTGGCCTGAATGAATCGAAATAAACTATTAGCAGCATGACTAGGTAGAATAACGACTTGCCAAGAGCTTAGGACGGTGAAGGGCACCGCTAGAGAAGTCCCACTGTTTGTCGCGAAAGTCAGCGTAACATTAAGTCGCTTGCTACCGTGGACCTTACAAGTATTAGTTTGTTGTCTTCACCTACGCTACCAAAGCGATACGTCCTCGTGTCACATCTTAGGTCGTCGAAAGCCACTGATGACACGAACGAGGAATGGCCTTGACAGCGGGCAACGACGCGCTGCTCCCATGGAGAAAATATCGTCAAGAGATCGTCTTGTCCACCTGTCTGTGTTGTGGACTTATCTTGAGACTACTCTGCCGGATAGTAAAAAAAAGACTCACGAGGATAAAGCGGCCATCGGGTGACCATGCGACGCTTGTCAACGCCCCAAAATAAGAAGAGTAACAGTCAACGAGCCTGAAAAGTGATTGTTGGTCCCCATAAGACATGCTGTTATTACTATGGGGACTTACTGCTCCGCTAGCGCGTCAATGACACGCAAACATCCATCTTCTGAAATGGCTGCGACGTACTTCACATCGGGTGAAAACACAAAGTCTGGTTGTGGTTTTCGTCAGCGTTTAATACAGCTCTTTCACTGAGAATGGCACGCACCAACGACCCCCTTCCGTGATATCCGCCAGTGGCTGACAGGGTTTTTAACTGTCTTCTCCTTGTCGCTCTTTCCTGCTGTATTTCCTGATGCAGCTGTCGCCACAGGGTGCCAAGGTGGCATCGTCACAAATATATCCTCAGTAGGACTCCATTCTTTGTTTTCAGCAGCTTCGCCTGGTATCATAGAGGATGGATTAGGCTCGGTCGATGACGGCGGCGCGGATGGATCCTGAGATTTGAAGGAACCATCGTCCCTTTCGATATCATAGACAATGATGGTGCCGTCGGCATGAGAAGCCAAAAAGAGAGTTGTGGAACCTGGAACCCAATGTACTGCAGTACATGGGGAAGATGAAATAGAACCCTATAGTGCAAGCGTCAAGATGCTTCGTAGCAAGACGTAGGCTTGCGAGCTCACTTGCTTGTTCAACCGACCATAACGAGAGTTAATAGGGTCTATCGCACTTGTAGGTTAGACGTTATTTGATACAATGCAATGGTGATATGACGAACCAAACCAAATTAAATCGCCAGTATTGAAGCCGATTATGACGTCCAACTTATCAGTTGACGCTGTTGTCAAATTAATGTCATGGCAAGTCGGATGTGCGACGAAGGTAATCCTTGTGAGTGGTTCCTTGAATTTATTGTGAGGATATGAAATGCAGCGGTAGAGCTTTGGTATCGTACTTTTGCTTTGGAGCCAGCTTCGACCCAGACAAATGATTTCGCCAAGTTATAGAACAAGTAGGTGACCTCCCCCAGTTTCGATTGTAGATTACGTGCTAGACCTTCAGCAGTCTGTACTCGAGAGATGAACGTAGATGAAGAGGATTTTATGTTGTGTCTAGGTCTTGCGGCGCCCTTCCGTTTGTTTGAAGCAGAAGGATGGAAGAATAATGGGTGGGGTTCCTGAGGTGAAGTTGCAGACTGTGGTTCCTGAGACGAAGCTTGCGGATCTGTGTCGTCTGGTGTGTCGCTGCTCGATAGACTGACTCCGTCGTCTTTATCCTTGCTTGGTTTATCTGATTTCTCCTTCTTTTGCTCCTTTGATCCACCAAGTAATCCTGCAAATGCTGGTGTAGCCGGCGCCTTCGTTGTTGGATATTTCAGAATAATAGATAATGCCTTTGAGGGGAATAGAGGTGGACCTATAGCAGCAGCCATGTTCTGTACATTGTTAGGTTTATGTTCATCGGTAACTGAATAAACGCCTTCTGGTGCAACAAAGGTTGAATCGTTCTCCATGAGTTTGTTAATGACAACCCTGACCGACTAGACTCGAAGCTGTCAATGTATCTGCAATTCCTAAAAAGGCAATATAGCCGTAGCAGACTTGCTTTCCTGAAATTATCAATTTAACCCACACACTTACACTCTGATGGCTTCCCGGATCTTAACCTTGTCTTTGCTCCTCCATGAACCTCCTCAAACCCACTTCCTCTGCTCGTAACATTGCATCTAGATGCCTCTCTCTTCCTCTATCTGCTGCTCAGCGTAGAACCAACTCTAGTGTTGTAGAGCCTCCACCAGCTGGCGGTCATTTGCCGACGGTTGCAAGTTCTGAAATTCTGAGGACAAGGCGGGAGACCGCTTTGCGAACACCAGGCTTGAGATGGGCCGACGAAGATGACACATCTCCACCTCGTACTATTGTCGGTGGACGAGAGACTCGTAAAATGAACACGTACCAAGCAATTCGTGACGCAATGAGCATAGCTCTGGCGAAAGACGAAAATGCTGTCGTCTTTGGGGAAGACGTGGCGTTTGGTGGTGTATTTAGGTGTACAATGGTACGTTTCGTTGTATGTATGGTCTATTTGGTTTACTGATTGTACGGTTAGGGCCTAGCGGAGGAATTTGGTTAGTAGTGATATTATTTACCTGGCCGGCGCATATTGACGAAGTTGCACCAATGTAGGAAAGGAGCGCGTATTCAACACACCTTTGACGGAGCAAGGTATAGCAGGCTTTGGAATTGGCCTTGCATTGATGGGACATACCGCAATCGCCGAGATCCAATTTGCAGACTACATATACCCCGCTTTTGACCAGGTGAGCTACGCGAAACTCATAGAACTAACAGATGCTAAACGTTGTATAGCTCGTCAATGAAGCCGCTAAAATTCGCTATCGATCAGGAGGAACTTACAACGTTGGAGGTTTGACTGTACGCACTCCAACGATGTCAGTTGTGAGTATTGTCGTCATCATTTATCGAAGCCTTGTCATTGAACGAGAACCTTAGGGCCATGGAGGACTTTATCATTCCCAATCCCCTGAAGGTTTCTTCATGGGGGCGACTGGGTTGAAGGTACTATCTTTTAAAATGTCCAGTGGACCCATCTCACGTCGCGTAGATTGTTATTCCTCGCTCGCCTATCCAAGCCAAGGGTCTTCTGCTAAGCTCTATCCGAGACCCTAACCCAGTAATATTTATGGAACCTAAGATTCTCTATCGCTCTGCTGGTAATGTCGCATTTTTATACGAGATAGACTAGCACTTTAACAATTTTTGCAACAGTTGAACAGGTTCCGATTGATGATTATGAGCTGCCTATTGGTCAAGCCGAGGTTTTGATGCCCGGTAATGATCTTACAGTTCTGACATGGGGCACGCCAGTTTATCATTGCGAGACTGCCATCCACATGCTCACTTCTCCTTCGCCTTCGTTGGAACCTGTGGTACCCAAGGCACTTCGCCAAGCCAAAGTGGAGCTCATTGACCTTCGATCAATTCTTCCTTGGGATGTAGAGACTGTCGTTCAAAGCGTCGCTCGAACTGGTCGCCTTGTTATCGTTCATGAAGCCGGTATGACTGCAGGTGCAGGTGCAGAGATCAGTGCCGAAATCCAGAAGAGGTGTTTCCTCAAACTGAACGCACCTATTAAGCGAGTGACAGGATGGGAGTAAGTCGTTCTCGTTGTGTTTTTATCGTCTGTATCTAATCGACACTACTTCTATTAGCACACCCGTGGCATTACAGTTCGAGAAATTCCACATTCCAGACGCTATCCGCATTTTGGATGCCATTGTGGAGACTTTATCATATTAGGACATTATCATGTAAATATCGAATATTCAAGAAGCACTTACTACTTTATTATTTCTTTTGTAGCACCGCTTTGGTGACGGTCAAGCGCCAGCGAGTGACCAGACCTGAAGCCAGGAGACCTGCCTCCCATAGCAATTTTAACCTTGTTGCCCGCCAACAGGCAATGTTATGGTGCGCTATGAACGCATTCCGCCACTCCTTATTGATTGCGAAGTCCTCCGCCCGCTTTTCGAGGATATGGCGCCGTTTGGCAGATATGTTCGTAAGGTTTGATATGACAACGCCCTGCCTTACAAGAAGAGTCATGTAGTCTTGGAGGCTGTAAAGCAACGCAGAAAACCTCTCTGGATGTTGTTGCGTGCAGATGCATTTATTGGTAGGTAGGAACGGTATAGCGCAACCAATGAAGTGTTGACTAGGCCATTTTATGTGGTCGGCCACAGAAGTAAACTCTAGGACAATCGAGTCTCCAGTTCGTAATTGCGCAAATCCGTCGATCACTTTTTCCTTTTCGCCAGACGGGAGATGGTCCATATCGACACGGGCTGGCGATGAATCTGCTTCCGGTCAGAGTAACTCCAAACGTGAAAGAAGAAAACAGCGTTCAACCTTCAAAGATACGTGGATAGCGAAACTAGATTGGAAAGGAAAGATATGGTTAGTCAGCCGTTAAAACGAGATCGATCCGATGCAGATTGTTCACATTATGGACGCGCATATATTGACCCAAGATCCATCCAAAAATTACAATTTGCCATTTTGAACTGAAGAGGAGTTGGACGTTCCAGCCATACACTAATAGCTTTCCCTGTAGCAGTAAAGATATGTCCTCTGTAGACCGCGTTTCAAGGTTTCCGTTGACCAAGTTTTTGAAGAGTTGGTTGGCGTTCACATGGATTTGTTTTGTAGTTTCAAGAACGGAGGCATTCGCGAATAAATCTTGATACTGGTAGCCACAGGCAGCCTTGACAGGAATAAATACAGAAGTCAATGCTGCCAGTACATCGCGCTGCATGCTTGGACCTAGATTAGCAACGCGTTTTGGACCTAGGAGAAGATCACAGATCTTCCAATAGATGTAGAGAGCCAATGCCACCAGAAAATATACAAGTCCAGGTGAGTTAGAAAATACTTCCGTGATTCCTTTATGTTGGTTAAGATGACCCAGAAAGAATTTCTGCATTGTGGTGTTAGTTGATAAACTTGTAGTAAGTATAAGGGTGCAAAGATGACTCGGCAAATTCCGCCCCGGTTTCCCATCCGTCCTTGAATGGACGCCCTCCTTGTCAATGGCAAATTGGACGACAAAGGACCAACTCCCGTGATCAACCACTTATCATCGGATTAACTGACAATGGGCGCCAATCCACTTCTTTCTTGTTACTCCCATCGTCTTTGGTGTTTCCTCGACAAAACCTTCACGATATCGCATTCATAAGTCAACGACATCCCGAGGATGGAGTTGAATATCAAGTACATCCCAAACCATGTCAATTCGTACACCGTCATTCGAAAGGTTGCAGAGATTGTGCACTCTCCAAAATTCATGACACAGCCCGAAAATGGTCGACTAATGAACTTCAAAGTGCAATTAAATGACAACCCAGCAGGAGGGGTTCGCAATGACGGCACCGGAGTCCTCACCTTTGGAGAGGCCAATATCGCGGGCAAGTTTCTCAACTGGGTCAACGACACCCCCATCAGAATAGATGGAAGAAAGCTCAAGTTCTATCGCAATGGGCCTCCCTCTAAGAACGAAGCGGATCTGCTAAAGAAGACCTTATTCGTCGATCCAAGTATTGAGGAGGAACGTGAACGCATCAATTACGGTCTGAGGGACATGATTCGCGTAGATGCGATTCAATTTGGCATTTTTTACCGTCGCTACCCCAAGTCTGAAGGAGAGAAGCTCGAGCCCCGCCGTTATTCTATCGAGTGGGAGAGAAACTGCATCGACAAGCATATAGCGTGGCTAAAGGTAGAATATGATCACAGGCATATCCGCATTGTGGTAGGACTTCCTTTCATCATTTCATGTCAATGTGGCCTGACGCTCTCGCTGTAGTGTGGTGATCAGTTATCGGAAAGTAAGGGGAGCTCGCTTGTTATTTCTTTCTCGGCCATCCAAAAACTTGGCATAGGTCATGATGGAAAACCCTGTAAGTTTTCTTGCGACTAGATCCCCTTCGCCACTGACAATTGCTCTCAGACATTTGTTTTGACACCTTGACCCCACCTACACTCGAAACTTATCCATTTCATCGGACCTTAACTGGTGCACACAGGAAGGACAACGTCAATTACAAAGACCGACTTGCATATCTCGACGAAGGTCACAGAATTGTTGCCCCCTTTGCCACAAAGCTGCGCATCCTTTTGATGAACGACGATGGAGTCCTGGAGAAGTTCACCGAGATGTGCTACAGTGCTGGCATCACTGAGCAGACCATCGTCAAGTGTTACGGTTCTCAAAATATTGAAGCAACCAAAGAGGGGTTTTTCAGTGACAGGCGTGTAGTTCATCTCCGCAATGTTTTCAGCAAATTTCCTTGGCCCATAGCATTCCAACTTGAGTCATTACTCCGCAATGGTCTTCTTCACAGTGACGATATTGTTGATCTTTTGCCGAAAATTCAACAATTACAAGAACAGGATACGCCTACTCACATCGGCGATGTATTGCGGCATTACAATGAAAAGCTTCAGATGCGTCCTCAACGAGAGAGTCCAGCCGATTGTTTTGAACGCGCCCTCCAATCGTTCAAATCCATCGACTATCGTGACGAATTCCGCTGCTGTCATGTAACCTTCACCCCAACTCGTATCCTTTTGGAAGGTCCATTCGCCACCCAGTCCAACCGAATTGTTCGTAAATACCCTGGATACGAAGACCATTTCATGCGCGTGGAATTCAGAGAAGAAGACCGCTTGTCATATCGTTGGGAGCGTGAGGTCGATGCCGTCCCTTTTTTGCGCACGAGAGTAGGGGGGATTTTGAAAGAGGGATTCACGCTCGGGGGACGATACTTCGAGTTTTTGGCCTACTCCAACTCCGCACTACGTGAACACAGTGTTTGGTTCGTGAATCCCTTCGTTTACGAGGACAGCACAGGTCGTAGTGTCAGGGTTACAGCGGACAGTATCCGAGACGACCTTGGAGTTTTCAAAGGCGACGAGATCGGTGACAAACTCCTGAAATCTCCTTCCAAATACGCTGCTCGTCTTGCTCAGGCGTTCACAGCAACAGACGCGTCTGTTATGATAAAGCGGGGGGAGTGGACAGACATACCCGATCTAGGGGTGGACCCTTATCTATTTACGGATGGTTGTGGGACTCTTAGTCTCTCCCTTGCTAGAAAGATTTGGGCCAAATTGTGCGAAATGAAACACAAGACTTATGTAGAAAGTTCTGTCCCATCTGCAGTGAGTTCCTTCCAGTAACCTCAACCACCGCTCTGACCCCTGCCTCGTAGTTTCAAATCCGCTTTTTGGGCTACAAAGGTGTTATCGCCGTCGATCCCTTACTCGAGAAAGAGTACCCTGGTATACACATGCGATTGCGGCCATCCATGAAGAAGTTCTCTGTTACTGCAGATGCCGAGCGTGTTGCACCAATTGAAATAGCACAAGCCTTTTATACCCCGAACGATTGTTACCTGAATAGGTCAGACTCAACCGTCGTACCCAGAGGCTCTGCTTATTTTTATGTTCTAGGCCCTTGATCATGCTGTTGGAGGACATAGGTATACCCCAGCAAGCCTTCATGGAACTCCAAAACGAAGTCATTAAGAAGATCGAAAAAATCGACACCTCCATCGATAATTTCGTTGGTCTTCTGAGGCAATATAACCTAGGGAATTCCTTTGGCCTACAGGAAGTATTGAACCGGCTTAAGCGGCGCTATCAGTTTGATCTGAAACCCAATGCGAGGGATACGAGGTTAATGGACAACCCGTTTTGGAAACATCTCCGGGAGGTTGTATCGACGACTATCTTGAGAGATATCAAGCACAGCGCCAGGATATACGTTCCCGATGCCTACCTGCTCGTTGGTGTTCCAGATGAGGGTCCTGCGTATGAATACGCTGGATACGAAAACGTCTTTACGCTGAAAGCGGGAGAAGTGTTTAGTACGTTGAGCCGATTATCCCTAATCGACGACCATACTCATTCCAACAGTATGCACACAAAAACCTGGGGAAGAGGAACCAACATACCATTCCGGTCTTGCCACCATCTCGAGGAGTCCAGTTGCATTCCCTGGTGATGGTGGGTCATCCGATACCTCGTCCTTCCCTTCAATGCTCACCCTCTGTCAGTTCAACGAGTTCGTGCTATTGGAAAACCTCCTGCTTCGATGATATGTCTCTTTGCCCATCTGAAAAATGTGGTTGTGCTCCCATCAGAAGGTTCGTGATGCGTCAACGTTTCCCAAATAACATCAAGCTCATGAATGTATGTAGGAGATCGCTCTCTAGCATCGTGTCTAGGTGGTGGAGATGTTGACGGGTATGTAAGCAGGAGCATATTCGCTTGTATAAAAATCTAAATAATATTTTAGCGATCTCTTTTCCGTCATATTTCACAAGCCCCTTCTCCCAACAAGTGTGGACGATCCTGCAAACTACGAGGCAGAGCCAACAAAAGTCATAGATAGGGAATGTAAAGTGGAAGATATTTGCGATTTCGTGGTGGAGTACATTCATTCGGACGTATTGGTGAGATTTGGATGCGTATTGATAATTCAAACGTCGCGCTCATCATCTGGTGATTGTAGGGGTTGCTTTCAGATAGATTGTTAATCATCGCAGGTATGTTTGCCCGACCGTCTCGCGTATTCAGCACTCATAAGGTGTCTTTTTTACAGACCAGTCCGCCGTGCGTATATGTAGTGCTTGCTCTGACTATCAAGCTCATCATTGTTGTTCTGTATATCTAGGCCGGGATTCGCGACGAGCGTTGCTTGAAATTAGCCGAGCTATGTTCACAGGAAAGTGAACCAACAAGCTTCATTGGAACGCTGATATTGACATACTATTCCAGGCTGTCGATTACCCCAAGCAAGGAAACCCAGTTAATCTGGACGACGATACTCTTCCAAGGACGCTTATGAGAATGAAACCAGACTGGCACGCTGCTGAAGTCGTTTCCCCAAGGAATACCGATTACTATGAGTCCACGAAAGCGCTCGGCAAATTATTCCGCAACATCAGAGTGGATGAAAATAATCCTGTTTTGAAGGTCTGGTCACAGGAAAAAACCAACTTCTTGAGAGAAGACCCTATTACTGTGGCTCTCCGAGAAACCATCACCGAACATCTTGGTCCTGCAGTCCTTCTGGATGGGTTCCCACTAGAAATAGTGGATTTGTATCGACAATATATTGACGAGCTGCGATACATCTCCGCTACCCATGCCTTGTCCGATTCCGTGACAGGACGCCTTCTCGAGTCGGAGATTATTACTGGCTCTATTTTGGCCAAATGCGTTCAGAAGCGTCACAGAAGGCAGCGCATCTATCGCATGGCACTGCATTCCGGGACCCTTGTGGGCGAGATTAAAGCTAAACTGTGCAAAAAGGTTGCACACTGCGACTGGCAAGAGCTCCTTTTGGGGCTCGAAAATGCATGGAGTGCATGGAACTATGCCAAGTCCCGCATGGAAATCGAAAATTTTGGGCCATATAGTTTTGGGTTGATTGCATTGGGTGTCATTCTGGACATTCTGGACAACTTGGATAGGCTCGCAGATGTGAATTAGGGTTATGTCCAGATGAAGTTGAGCTGGAGCATCGCTCAAGGCGGACGTATCTTTGATTCAACTTACAGTTAGATACATAGGTTCGAATTTTTTCAAAGTACAATCCTTGTCATCAAGAAAGATTATTATTGAATTGGTAATACATTATCTACAGCATCCGATAAGCTAAGATATTAGAAGCACCCTCTTCATGAGCACCAGACCGCACAGACGAAAACGTCGAACTAAGCGGTCTCCTCTATCAATCTTCGTAAGCAAAAAGCGCGTTTTCCTTCAGGGACCACCCAGCTATCCAGTTCGAATAAGTGAAAGGTGCCTCGCTGGTTGGTTTCCACTTTTTGCCCATTTGTATCCAGTGTATGGCTCATAATGGTGCGTAGACGGTTTACGAGCCCCAGGTAACAGT
Organism: Panaeolus papilionaceus; assembly: GCA_015501605.1. NCBI lineage: Eukaryota > Fungi > Basidiomycota > Agaricomycetes > Agaricales > Panaeolus > Panaeolus papilionaceus. The sequence goes on along the minus strand of JADNRZ010000022.1, from coordinate 265,385 downwards.
CACGATCGAGGGCGATGTCACCCCGAATAAGGCCTTTCAAGAATGGCGACTATGTGATCCATGAGGTTTCATTTCACGAATTTGAGGGGGAGAACTTACTTGATCATTAATGGAAACGAATATTTCGGCGCCATCTTCGTCCTGTATCTTGGTGTAAACTTGGTAATGGTATTGGACGTACTGTCGATCTACATCCAGACAGTCGAAACATGTTGTTCGAGTCTTCGGGATCCTATGATAAAACGGTAAGCGCCCTTCAAAAATCAATCCAAGTGGTCACGGTTGTGTCGTACTCTTTCCTACACTGAGCGCAAACCTGGTAAAATGCATCTCGTAGTTGTGTTGGGTGGAAGTCCAGTACTTGTGCGTATACTTTGTAGCGGTGTGGCTTGTCGTCAGCGAATGAGATCTCCTTAAATAGGGTATACGGGATGGAAGGCTTGGGTAGGGGGGGAGGGGCGACAGGGGAAGGCAATGTCTTTTTGGGTATACTCGATTTTTTGGGCTTGGGTTTGGGTTCTTCAATTGCCGCTCCTTGCTTGACCATTGCCAACCACCTTGACCTCCTCCTTAACGAGAATGTTAGTTAGTCGCATATTCATATGTACAGGACAAAACTTGCGTACCTAATGACCCCATTCAGAAACTCGTTGGACACCATGTTGGAATTCAGTTTGTGAATCAACTTCTCACTGCCAGCCAATGTGCAACAGTAGCAGCCATAAACCGGGTTGTTGCTCAGCGTCAACTTGTTGATACGGTAGAATGTCCCAACTACAAGGGCTCGTCCAGCATTCGATTGCTGGTCTGATAAATAGATTTTCATAATCTTTCGCTGCAGCCCTTCAGCCCAAGGTTCTCCTGCACCCACCCCGACGAGGCTCGAAAGGTCGGTGTAATCGGTAACAAAAAGGCACACTTTTCCCGACTCCTCGGCAACGTGGAGTAACTAGGATCATTGGATTGATTAATTGGGCAGTAGCTTGTGGAAACAAGGGGAAACACACCTCAACTGTGCAGTTGAAGGCTGATCCTTCTTCGATATCACCAATTATTTTGTGCTGGATTTCAGGAGAAGAATGAGCAACAACCGTCATACGCTTTTTCTTTCGCCTGACAAAAAAAAAAAAATTGTCAGAGGGCCAGAGCGAAGCTTTGTACTGTCACCTACTCGAGCAGGGCTTTCAGATGAGGGTTTTTCTCGGCCAACTCTCCTGCGAGATGGGTAATTTTATTCGCTTGAACCACCTTGGCCTCCAGATAACCGCTTTGTGCTATCTTCATTCGAACATTCTTGATACTGTAGTATTGACCAGGTTGCATGTCTCGAGCGATATTCGCTGCTGCGTCCCATGCCTCGAGTTGTAGAACAGCTTGTGTTAGTCCTGGAGGACACCACTTTGCATTTTGGTCAACATTGCGAAGGCCGTCGTTGTCAGTGTAGTCGGTGACATATAACGTGTGTATTTGTGGGTTGGGTCCCGAAAAACCTCGTAAAACCTGAAAACATAATCACAAGGACGAAGTAGCCGCAGCATCATAGACCTCATACCTCGACCGTACAGTCAAAGTATCCATTAGGGGGTACCTCTGGGTGTGCGTCTTGAACGAGTCTGTGTACCCTCTTGATTCCAAAGGACGGAAGTTCCACACCCCTTGCTGGTTGATGTTCGGCCACCAAAAAACCCTTCGGACGAACTTCCCGCCACCAGTCAGAGAGCTTTACACAATAGCTAATTTCTGCTTCTCCTGGACTATAATAAGGAGTGACTTCGGCGCCAAAGTTACTATCTGCCAAGCGATCGCGTTTGGGAGCCGAGCTTGGTGGCCCATGATGAACCTTGCCAGAATCTGGTGAGAAGGCTGCCCATTGCAAACCGCTTGCTACGACGGTGCCAGTAATACGGTCTTGATATGGTTGTATCTGGAATGTCTTAGCACACGATAATATGTCAAATGTTCAGCAAGTACCTTGACGTTGCGCAAAAGGACTGTGTCTCCAATCCTTGGATGAGGGAGCCATTCCTTGTGCTTTTTGGAGAATATATTCACTTTGAACCCGATGCTTTGATAAACCTCGTCGTTGGGATTGTAATTGCTGGGATCGACGATGTTGAGGAATCGCATCCACTCTGTGATTTATTTCAGAACAGGCGTTGCTATACTAGAATGAAAGAATCCCAACCTCCTGTTCGTGTCATCAATGGTTCTGAGGCACTCACAACAACGCCAATGAGTGGGACCCTTTGACCGACTTCGGCACGGGCTATAGCGGGATATCTGGCCTGTTTGCAATTAATATACCGCATACATGACGACTTCTCAACTTACCATCCCACTCGTAAAACCTCCTTGAAATTTAGAACTCGGTTCTCCCTGATGTGAGGCAGCTTCAGCTGACCCAGGAGAAACAGCTCCTCGTGAGGATGACGAGATCGGATCTCTTTGGGGCTCGATGCTTCGTATGGCTGGAGACTGGGACTTCCTTTTGGGCTCAGAGGTTTGCACCTTGGTGAAACCCTTCTGAGCATCGCCGTCTTCGTCCTCTGTGTACCAGCCGTCAGAAAGTGCTCGACCTGCTTGGGAAGCCTCCTCAGGTTCCTCCTCTAAGTTGATGATGGAACATTAGCCATACATATGCAAGTTATCTGTAAGACAGGAGCACTTACCTGCCCAACAGTTAACACCAAAGCCATCTTCAGTCCCATCATCATTTTGATGTACCCATTCTATGTTGAACCCATTCATTATCTCAAGACAAAAAGGATGGGTGCAGAGTTTTGGTATCTGTTTCATGGTCGTAAGTTGTGCGCCTCGGAGGGAAAGTCGGAAGTGGTCATGAAGCCGGATTGTGAGCAGCTGCAAGTGTTCTTCATGCTTAGACCCCAACTTGAGTTGGATTTTTCTTGTATTTGAGCCTTCTCCTAGTTCCACAATTGCTCTTGCTTTATTTTTACTTGCTTCTGTTGCGGGCCACCACATCTTGACGCGTCCAACTACACATTTGCTTTCGTCTGGTATCTTCGAGTTGCATAGATTGGCGACATCCTGGGTGGGTACACGGGTAAGACGGGGTATAAAGGGTATTAATTTTACTCGTTTTGCTTCAGAAATGGTAGGCGTAGCTGGTCTTTTCATTTTGTAATTTGCATAAATGTTAAATGACAACTGTAGTGAGGGTTTAAAGTCAAGTAACCAGATATGCTTCTGAAATTAAGCACACGCGATCCCGTGATGTCTGACGTCACGCGTTCGTGACGGTGATGTTACCTGTACGACAAAATATATTGAGCTGCCTCTACATATGTGCGGACATTTACAGGATCATACAAGACTCTCATTAGCCCGAAGATCACAAGATGGTGATATATTCTGTTTCAGCGCTTAGATATTATGACAAGGCGCAACCACCGGCGACGGTGAACCCAGAGGGTCGCTCAGGCTCTTACGCAGTTACACTATATGATAATATCATGCAACCTGCAAGTAAAGTCATAGTGCTACTAGTATATTGAGTAATTAATTTGCGCCATGAGAGTGTAAGTACATTGCCGGCTAGCTCAGCCTAACTGGAAGGTCCGCTGATGTGACTTTGACAGGTCGTAATTTTATGGCAAAGTTAAGCGCCACAATATTTGTTCACCCACACTTTAAACATGCTGTTTATTGACTTGACCGTTTCTATAGAAGTATTACGAGCGTAAAAAGTGAACTCATTTGCGAAATTACACTGCGTTCTGCGGGCCGAGTCCAGGCATAGCTGAAGGTCTGGGTGTATTAGTATTGCTTCGAGGAGCTCAGACGGGCCTAGTTCTGCGGTATTGACTGTTTGTCCTAAGAATTTGAGGGACTCACGACAGATGAGTCCTTGTAAAGTTGTCAACTCGAGCCAGAAGTCCACTCATTAGAACACCGTGCAAGGTATAAACCGCCAAAAATCTTTTTTTTTGCTTCGTCGACCTTCATATTTTTGGGCTCGACCTCTATGAACCCTCGAAGATTGGATGTTGGCTCAAAACAGCTCAGGTTTTTCCGCCTGGGCCCGTAATACGTTTCGAATTGTGATGCTGTTCTGAGGTACGGGCCAACAGGATGAGTTTTGTCCATTTAAATCACTTCGTTATGAATCGAGGCATGTCTATGTACAGTCTCGAAGTTTCCATATTCCTGTATTAGCATGCCATTGAACCCCATGTGTTAGGCTATCGAACATTCGAAATTTTAATTGAAACTACTCTTCTCGAGGTCACGCTTTATGCGCCACAGGCTTCGAAACACTGCTTACTACAGTAACTACTTAACTCAACCTCAACCTGCCATGTGTGTGACTGTCGTGCCCATCGCAGCTGCTCGTACACGAGTGGTTTCCGAAATGCCATTTAAAACGAGGGCCCTGTTTTACAAGTCCAGGTCCATGATAATTTTTATAGTATGGCAGCCTGAAAGAAGCCATCGTATGATCATCGGGCTCCGATTGCGATGCCTTGCGACCCGTTATCGATTATCAGCGAGCGCCTGACCTCCTTCAAATAATTTAGTTTATGCATCTTGTGATCACACAATCCACTTACTATAGGCGAACAACCGGCTTGGTGGAGAAATAAAAGTTGATGTATACATACGAGCCTCGTCCCTGGGCGCTCGAAGCGTCGTTTTGATCAAGAATCTCGGGACAATTCAGACATAAGCAAAGAAAAGCGTAAGGCACAGTATATTATAGTCCAATAACTACATAGAACAGAGTAGCTATTAATATTGGTAAGGGAGCAATATGGACCCGAAATTAGCCAAGCGTGATTGGGGTGCAGCCAACCGCAATAAGGTTGCCGTTCTATCAAGGAGTTGTAACAGCTTTTAGCAATCGCTGGTGCAAGTAGAAAAAGAAAATAACAGACGAATTGATTGTTGCTGCAGCACAAAGTGTGGGTGCTGCAAGAGGGACCAGACAAAGCACCGACAACGCTGATGGGGCTGCAGTTCCCTCCGAGGAGGCCGGTCAGAGCATCAAGAGAGAGAGCACCGAGGCCAGGGAAAAGGGAGTTCAAGTTGCTGAAGGTGGCCTGGATACGTTATCAATAAAATGTAGGTAACGAGCCAATTTTTTTTATCACCTCCTTGGTGGTTTGGCAGCACTGGACATTGCCAGTGTTGCAAGCGCTAGCGGGATCAGTCCTGGAGGTCTGGATAGATTTAAAGCATCAGAAGGACAATCTCCCCGAGTCAAAATGCAACGGGAGCCTTACGAGAGGGCCAGCAATGACAGCGAGGGGAAGTGCGGCGACGATGAGCGATTTGAAGGCAAACATTGTGTATGATGGGGGTATTTTAGTGGTGGGTGGTATATAGATGAAAGAGCGAAGTAGTCGTTGCGGCAGAATCGAGTAAACTGACTGAGGTCTTAGAGGTCCATGGTGGGCGGCTTTTATAGATGAAAACAGGGTAAAATATAACGAATAAGTAAGTAATTATTGGATGTAAATTTGGAGTAAGTAGAGAAGGTAGTTTGAATGATGCCAAACGCCGTTGAGCGGAGCCAAACCTGTCAATCAATCAACATTCCGTGAACGATCCCAGATAGAAATTATGTTTCCTGATGGAGAAGGCGCCAAGGAGTTAGGGGAAAGCAAGGGAACGGAAGGACTTCTTCCAGCTTTCTCTTTGCTGCTGCTATCGATTCTCTGGGCTTTAGTTGATGTAGCCCGTAGCTCTCATTCATAATAAGATTCGAACCACCCTCAGCTCCAAAACCTCGCTCCAATACACGATGATCACTTCATATCTTGTACATTTATGAAGTCGACGTCACAGTGTTTGCATCGTATCGTCAACTTGCGTGCACAGTCACAGTCAAAGATCTTTCTATTGAATCGAAACCTCAAGCTGTGCAAAGTTAGGCGGTGGCGTCGCTTAGATGTCAGTCGGCATTGCTATAACTTAGGATTGCCTTCCGTCCCTATCCGGACGATTCGAAGAGCAGTCAACTCCACTTTGTCGAATGGCCGAGACCTTGAACTTGATTATAGAAATACATCCATGTAATACAGCAACGCCCATATCCGACTACATAAATACACCCACTTTGATGGGTTTCCGCACTGCGGCAGAATTTCCTTCCAAAAATTTGTAGCTGACACGATAAGGCTTCTCGTCCATCTTGGCTGTGACATTGGCCGACGTCATAGACGGAACTGTGATGAGGCGACCAAAGAAATCCGTCGGAGGCTAGGGAAATTATGTCAAATTCCATCATTTAATCTAGACGAGACATGGATTACGCACCAAATCCGCAATATCCTGTACATCAGTCTTAGCCCCTCGATTGGCCCCTTCATTGACTTTCTTCTGCAGTTCCATATTTTTTCTGTGGTCAAATGAGCAACTGTCAAACAGAGAATGCTAAGTGACACCTACGAATCGCCAAAGAAATGGTGCTTTCCTTGTTTCCCCTTCTCCACGAAGTCGGTGTCGCGGGCAGTGATCTTAGCATCAATCTTCGAAGGAGTCAGCCAATCGGATGAAAAAAGGCTAACGTTGTATTCACCTCTCCAGCAACAAGATGGCGAACAGCATATCGAGACACGGAGATGTCTGATGCTCTTTTGCCGTCGTACGTTACGAAGACGTCTAATGGTCTAGTATTCAGGATATTAGTTTTTAATTCCTCTAAAACGTAGCCAACCTACGGGTCCAGCCTATAGGTTAGTTGTCCATCTTCCGTTCGCTCTTGAACGAAGCGAAGGTCCAAGGCAGCCATGATGTTCACGAGACGATCCATCAAAGCCTTTTCTTGGGGACGGATGATCTGGCTGTTGACCTGTGCTTCACTGTCAGAGATCGTATCTCACTAGCATGGGAAGAACCACAAACTGGACGAAGAGGTGGAGAGATAATTCGATTGATGTACGGCGCAAATTCGATTTGTAGAATAGGAGAGCTGACGAGGTGCCTGAAGTCACCACAATTGCGCGCAGTCGCTGTTCGAAGACATCGAGAGAGTGAATTATAGATCTCTTCGTTGGTTTTGGTCAGTTGTAGGTGCTATCCAATGCATCAGTAAGCGAACGGGACGCCATAATGAAGGTATGCTAACCTCCCAGTCCGTGTGATTTCTCTCCACTTTCTCTCCGCCCCTCTCTTGGAAGAGAGGATGGAAAGGGACTAGCATGTACGATAGATAGGGATGAAGTGCGAAATCGCCGTCTGAATACATGGCCGAAGAGAACCTGTCATAGGTTGATAACCATTCATTTGCCTTCTCGTGTCTTGCCAGCGTTGCATCATGTCGACGCAGTTTTGCATAGTGTCCAAAACAACCTGGCGGATAGCTGAGGACGGTGTGAGCATAGTGGAATGATGTTACAAATACCTGTGGCGACGGTACTTTCACGCCCGCTTCCATCAATTTCCCTGCTTATTCTGGCGACATACCGCGTTTCATCTTCTTCATCAAGGGCAAGATCTTTTGCGCGTTTCTTGGACATAGGAGTGAATATGCTGTTGAGCACGGAGAGAACATTTGTGTCGGCTTGCTTCATTCCTGAAGTGGCTCGGCGGATGATGGGCTCGGCCACGTCTTCATTACGCGTCTTGATAAGCTGAGAGGCAGATGAGTAAGGTGTCTTCTATGAGATGGAAAATGAATATCACCTGCAGCGTGTTCAAACATCCGCGAAAATCGCCCTTTGAGGCATTTACCAATGTGGCCAATGCTCTAGAATCCGCCTTCAAACCTTCAATTTGACAAATTTCTTTCAGGCGTTTGACTATGTGGACGTCGGCTGGCCTATTGAAGCGTATTTGATAGGCATTTGGCCGCAGTTTTGTGAGAGACGACGCATTAAAGTCGTTGCAAATGCATATGATCGGGCGTAGAACGACAGATTTTATTTGCTTTTCTTTCGAACCTAGCAAAATATCAGATTTTGAGGAAGATTCTGAATTTGCTGACGTACGAGGATTTTTCTTGGGTTTGGATAGGATGAGTTGTAGAAGTTTGTGGACAAATGTGTTGGACTATAGCGTATAAGACGCACGATAATGCTTCTAGTGGGGAAGGTGCTTACACTCTCTCCAGCTCCTGTAGCTCCGTCGATTTCATCGATGACGAGGAGAACCGGTTTTGTGCTGCCAATCGCAAAACCTGATTCTAGTGTTGGTCGAATACGATCGTCAACAACCTGGCCAGATCGGGCATCACTAGCGTTAATTTCCATGACTTCATAGCCAGCCTGACGAGCGATGACATGAGCGAGAGTAGTTTTCCCAAAACCCGGTGGACCCGACAGTAGCATAATCTGCGAAGCCAAGTCAGTCCAATCGTTAGCCTGGAGACTTCGCGCTGGGAGCATTGCATACGTACCTTCTCTTTAGGCCGATGATACTCGTCAAACTCGATGTTCTCCTGGTCTTCTCGGAGTCGCTTTCTGCCTTTTGTTTTTCCGAAGACACAGCGGTCCCAACTTTTTAGCCAGGACATCGCATCGCGAGCGACCTTCTCGTTTCCAATCAAGTCGGTAAAGTTCCGAGGCCGGTACCTGTCCACCCAAAGACTGCTATCATTGTCACGTTCTCGGGGTTGTTGCTCATGCTGGCTGGTTGGCTGCCCACTTAAGGGAATATATTCAGCGATACCATCACTGACTTCGCTTCGTCCGACTTACCTGGCGCGAAGGGCTGTTGCTGAAGATAGGTTGTCGAGCATCCTATGGACTGGTACATCTAGCAGGTTCCCCATCTTGGATGCAGAATATGACGTCGATGGGTCCTGTACAACATAAGTGATGAAGTTTGCCCGAAATGGAGGTGGGCACACCTGGTTACTTGGCATAAAGTTTTTAACCTTTCGACGCAGCAGCAGCATTTGTCCATCGAATCTAGTTGCTCTTATGAATACAGGGGTTGTGTGGCTCGGTAGGTTGCTTGATCGGGAGGGATTGCCGTTTGGTCGGATATTGAAAGCTTCAGAAATAGTGGGAATGTCGTCGTCTGCGAGAAACTCGTGTATAAGCTAACAATTCAACAAGTGACCCAAAGGTGTGTTCAAACCTCCTATGACCCCTTTAGCCCACATATACGAATAGAAAGTGTAGCACTAACCTTGACTAGGTGACGGAGAACGTAGCAGGGTGTTGCTTGTGAAGGAAATTGCTAATATTTTGATGTTAAAAGTGGGCTGGGTTTGATTTGACGATTATTCATACCTTGGGGAGAGTTGGTGGTCTCTAAAATATGTTCCTCAAGAAGACCATTTGACTGAAAGCTCGGGGTTTCACTTGTTGAGGGCTGGCCTAGAAGACCGGTAGATTGAAACGAAGGGTTTGTTTCGATATCTTTCGCATTCGAATCCCCCAAGAGACCATCGAGTTGGAAGCCATGAGAGGAAATAGATGATGTAACAGAGGATGAGCTGCCCAGTAGACCATTTAGTTGAAAGCTAGGAACGGGTTCCTCCAGTGTTGCTTGGGTTCTGTCTGTGCCCAATATAGAGGATGACGAGTCGAAATCCAGCAAGCCATTAGATGTGAATGAGGTTGCTAATGTCGTGCATTTTGACAATTTTTCTTCAGATAGTTGAGTGGACCCTAACAGACCAGTCGCAGTAAACATGACACTGGCAGACAAATAAGTAAAGAGGAGGACGCGACGGGAACGCGACAAGCCAAGGTGTGACCAATATCGCGTCCCGTAACAAAGTATAACACAGTGGTCACAGTAATTTCATGTAACACTTGGTCCAAGAGATTATTTAAGTATACCGCACAACCACCTCGAATTGCCAAGACCGGTCATCAATCAACATGAGTGCGACAGAGGGCAATTTAAAAGATCTTAGTCAAGGAGGCAAAGAGTGTACGCTTTTCGTCGAATAACAAGCATTCAAACTTATTTTTCTAATACCGACTACTATTGACTAGCTTTGCGTGCTTTAATCCAGGCTATAGCTCCTGAAACCAAAGATGGAGGTGGTGACACATTAAATAGGCTTACAGAAAAACTTTCTGAGCTGGTCGGTGCCGAGGCCGAGGAAGAGTTTAAGCATCAGCGTAACGAAAGGGGTGAGGTATGCTACTTGAGCAACCCTTGTTAATCTGGTCTCAACGGTTTCTTCTTCAATCAGCTGGTGAATGAAGAAGGCTTGCCTATTATCGAGATCACTGAACCCATCGATAATGAACCTCGACGCAGATTGTCTGCCTCCTTACCTCCTCCTGTGACTGTGGAGCCATTGATCAAGTTGTCAAGCCTCTCGGAGGTTGCTCAGGCCCGACTGAAGGAGCAGCGAAACCGCATCTTGGATCTGCTAGAAGAGGAAGAACAGCAGCTAGAAGAACAAGAAAAGAAACGTGAGGAGCAAACTAGAAGGGAGGAAATGCAACAAGATGCCGCCAGAGATAAGGGGAGAGCGAAAGAAGCGCGGGAGTTGCAGAAAAAAATGGGACGAGCATTGCTAAAGAATATAAGCCTTGCACAGGAGAAGGAGAAGGAGGAAAAAGAGATCCAGCGACTGAAAGATGAAGAGATGGACAGACAAAAACCATCGAGTTCTAAAAAGAAAACCGTCGTTTTTGCAGATTCGGTGCATGACTCTTCAGAGATGGGAGGCAAAGACCAAGGGGAAGATTGGGGTGACATCATTCCTGCAACCCTTCGCTCGTCTAATCGACCGACACTGTTGGATAAACAACCAATGAAAATGATTGTAGTCGAAAGAGTGCCTGGTGGAAAACCCGCTAATCCCACAGCTCATTTGTTCCAATATCGCAGAGAACCTGACTCCGACGATGAGTCCGACCCAGATCCCATAAACTCGTCCGATGAGGATGGTGAAGACGAAGAGGACCAGGAGCTGGAAGCAGACGAGGTTGACTACGATTATGCCCAGCATCAACGCGAGATAGCCCTGGAGTACTTCAAGAAACGAGGCTCTATTGGACAGGCTGCAGCTGCGGCACTGAAGAATTATGCTCATGACGATCACCATCCAGTAAATCTCATCTTCAACTCTCTTTGTTGAAGCCGTTGATCATTATTTTCTCATTTTTAGCTGGAAAATCCTGATGTCCTCAAAGATTCACCAACGCCTGTCATATCCCAGTTTAAAGCCAATCGTCTCGCTGAAGCATATCAAAGCTCGGGCCACAAACCCAAAACCTCCAAGGCGCCCATCTCATTTGGAGTTCCTGTTTTTCCAGCGTCTGGTGCACGAACAATCCAGCGATCAATACGGACAGGTAAAGTAGACGCTGATGGTAACCTTGTTGGAGGGGAAGCAGACAGTGCCAGTGAAAATGAGGACGAGCAATTGCAAGAAGTCCTCGACCTTATAAAGAAAGGAGAAGTGCTGAACGTAGGTTCGAGCAACGAATATTTAGCAACGATACCACCCAAGAGCGACCCTTGGCAGCAGACGGCACCTGTCGCCCCCTCTTCAGGACAGGAGTCTGTTGAGAAGCCCTTAGAACTTCCAGCCCCCACTGTGCATTCCAAAGTTTCGAAATTCAAAGTTTCGCGTGCTGCGGCAGGACGACCGAATCCTTCCATCAGCCCTGACCTGGCCGCACTCTCAGAAGTACAGTCCACGTCCAGCACGCCCGTATCTCATGCTCCACGGTCTTCCCCGAAAAATGTCACTCCCATCGAAGAGAAGACCCCCGAGTTTGTTTACAACATTCATGCTCCCAAACCACATCTTTCTTCTGCCCTTCCTCCACAATTTTCAATGATTGTCGAATCCCCAGATTTTCCCAGACCCAAACACGTCAAAGGATCTCCGCTACCAGTCACACCGACCCCTGTACAAGAACGAAAACCTCCTGGGTTGACAACAAGCAATGCTACCGTTCCATCTCTGGCAGCTGAGTCTCCGTCCTTCCCTTCAGTTGCAGGTTCAAGCTCGAGACGTCCTGAGCGGCCACCAACTGTATTATCATCCAGGGTTGTCGAGTCGCAGAATCATAACGCACACAAGTCTCAACAAGCAGGGAGCACGGAAACGCCCACTGTTCCAAAGAAGGTCTCGAAATTTAAACAAGAGCGAATATAATAAGTGGCTCGGATCTGATCTTCGAGCGTGTACTAGTTAGCGTGTTTTTTAAGTCTTTGTTTGATTTTGCTACAATAATACACCAAATGAAAATTCATAAGCACTGCATTATAATTTGGGTGAGGTTGTGATGTGCATGAAAGAAGCGAAATTGTTGATTGGTAAATAGGAAAGGGCGGATGTAGTCAAAGCAAATCTAAAATAATATATATAGATTGAATGCAGAGTAATAATGTAAAAAGAAAATCCAAACCCAAAAGGGTTACGGCGGTGCAAAAAGCTATGAATGGTAAAACATTTGGTGCTCCAGTAGCACCATCAATACTTGCTAACCAAGTCTTCCAGGTTTTGGACGACCTCGGTCATTGTAGGGCGTTCTTGATGTTCATGGGCCCACATATGTTCTATGAGAGCAACGATCTCAGGACCCCACTGCTTTTTCAAGCCAGTGACAGATGGCCTAAAAATATGATGAACTACAGGATGGTCAAAAGATAAATGACGCGCGTACCGTTGGCGTTTAGCTCCTACGGTCTCATAGATCGCATGTTCATTCATTCCCTAAATAATGGTTTGAGTATGACAGAGGTGCAGGTCAACGTTGGATTTGGATACAGACCTCCCAAGGGAATTTCTTCGTCGGGAGGTGCCATTGGAGCATCTCCCAAAACACCATCGCGCAAGAGAAGACATCCACTTTGTGATTGTACTTCGGGTGCGCATGCCACAGCTCGGGCGCCTGCCAGTTGACCGTACCCACAAGACTGCGAACCATGGATCGTGTTGACTGCTTGACCTTGGCCAAACCAAAATCAGCGATCTTGGCTGTACCTTTGGCCGTAATCAGAATATTAGATGACTTGCAGTCACGATGGATGATAGATGGTTTGCGAGTATGAAGGTATTCAAGTCCGCGGGCGACATCCAACATCATCTGCAACTATAATATGGGTTAGAACACGGCCCCAGAAAGAGATAGCTGGGCATCTCATACAATTTTGCGGAATGATGGCGGGCTGACATTCCGAATGTAGTCGAAGAGGTCGCCATTAGAACATAATTCACTAACGATCATGACCGGGGTCTCCTTCGTGTTTTCAGGTATACTGACACCCAACTAGATGATGTGTTAAGCGGTGAGATGTGAAGACTAAACGCCAATACTTACGAAGCGAACAATGTTGGGATGATTGAAGGCCCCAAGTAGTTTGAGTTCCTTGATATCCACTGGCAAAAAAAGAATGGGAATCTGGAACATATAACTAGACAGATATGCTTACTAGCACTGAGTTGTCCTCTGAACTCGGATATGGCTATTTTTCTTCCCCTGAACTTGCCGATGTAGACGTCCTTGAAGCCACCACTACCAATCTTTTCTTGCTTGACCAATTTCTCCGGTGGGATTTCTCTATCCTCTAGGCCCAGGCTTTCAAGATCCAGTTCAAGTTCTTCACTTTCCTTCTCCTTGCTCGGAACCGGCGTTCTGGGTTCGTCTGTGTGAACCTGTTCAGAACGAAGTAAAACAGGGACGGTCGTGTCGCTGGAACATGAGTGTTGTTTGGGACGGCCTCTCCGGCGGTTGGGGTTGGACGTGGGTCGTATTGTTCCTGATGACGAGGGGGAAGACATATCGTTAGCTTGACGGTCTCGCCATAGTAGGAGAGCTTCTGCGAGTTGGTTCTTGGTTCCCGAGGGATCCAAATCACGTGTTTCGCAGAGACGAACAAGGTTATCGCGCCGCAGGCGAATGAGGGTCTTTGCAGTTGCAACGGTGAGATCAACTGCAGGTAGAAACTTGGTTAATCGATTGAGATTAGAAATGAAATGGACTTGCCTTCCTCTTCCATGGTTTCGTCATGCTCTGACTGCGTGTCCACCTCAATAGCTGCATCTTCAACCTCTTCGGTCACTTCAGATCCATCCATTTCCTCTTCGTCTTCCTCCGCATCTTCCTCATCCTCGTCTCCAATAGACTCTTCATCAACATCCATGCCAGAGTCTTCTTCTCCAACTATCTTTCCGTTACGAAGCTTACGAGGTTCTGTTAGCATGGTGGCTTCATCGTCCTCTTCTTGTTCCATATCCTCCTGACCATCGTCTTCCTCTTCTAGGTCCTCTTGTTCCTCCTCATCCTCCTGCTCCTCTTCATCCCCTTCAACGTTTCCCAGTTCTTCCTCGTCATCTCCCTCGTTTTCCTCCTCCCCAGTCGGCAAGGCTTTGTTTCGGTCTCGCCTTGGCCGAAGCCGGCGACGTAAAGGTGTCCTGCGCCCAAGAGTATCTGGAGGAGGTGTTGCTGATGCTGAAGATACTAATTCGTCCACCTCATCTTCATCTTGCTCGTCACCATCTTCAGCATTTTCTTCCTCCTCGTCGTCATCTCCGCCCTCATCTCCCACCTCATCCTCATCCTCTTCGTCTCCATCAGATTCCCTTAGGTTTCCAATCTTCTTTTTCGCCTTTCGCATTGGTGTAACTCTAGTCGGCTGTTTTAAGTCCTGCTCCCCATCGTCATCGTCTTCCTCCGCACTGTCAGCTTTGGAGTGGCGCTTGGAGTTGGCAGTGGGAGTCACGTCATTGTCGTTATCAATGGTCTTTGGTCGATCCTTGCTGCGCAATCTTCGCGGACTCGGCTGAGGTTGAAGAGACTTCTCCAACTCTTCCAACTCTGTGAGGTCACTTTCAGAGTTTGCGAGCTGGTGTGCCTCCTTTCCTTTAGAGTTCTTCCTCGAAGGGCTTTGGAGATGAATTTCCACGTCATTGCTGAACTCGACTTGTTTGGACTTTGCTTTACCCTTGCCTTTGTTGCTGCCATTGGAAACCGGGATCGAGGACACCGTTGGTTTTGAGGAGGAAGCCTTTCTTGACCGTAGACGAGTAGCAAGGGGAGACTGAATGACAGGAACAGAACTTGTGGATGGCGATGACCTGTTTGAGGAACGTCTACTCGCGTTTTTAACGACGTGTGATTTACATTGTAAAAAAGGACTTACCGTGAGGGTTGTGGGTTCAAGTCGTTTGGTAGAACATCCGACCGCGTCGACGCTTTCCGCCTAGTTAACAATGGAACCGAGGGCTCTCCGTTCCCCAAAAGATTTCCCATAGACATGCTTCGGTTGGCTTTTGACGGACGTAGGGGTGTTTTTGCAAGATGATTCATCGTCACACGTCTCCTCAAGGCATTTGCGTTGGGGGATTGATTCAGCCCTGTGATGTCTGTCTCTTCTCCTCCGGCAACATGCCCATCGTCGCTAGACTCATCAGATGAAGCGACGTCGGTCTTGCCTGGAGGAGAGGAAGGCGGTCCGGACGCGGTTTCGTCATCACGTGAACAGATTATGGCATCAATGATTTCTGACTTCTTCATATGTTCGGCGTCATCAGGCAAGTCCAAGAGTTGGTAGAGGTGGATCAAGAATGATTTGCGTTCTCTTCTCAGGCGGCGTGCATCAGCATGATGAAGTAGGAAAGATTCAGCTAGGAACAAATGGGTACTAGTAAGCAAAGATGTAGAGGCTTGATAAATGAGAAAACATACAGTCGTTTTCGTCTGAACCGCCTGCTGAAGTTTCCTCATCCGAGTCATCAATCTGCTCCTCAGGTTCTGACTGAGAACCATCTGATGGAGGAGCGTGGAGTGTGGGGGGATCGATCTCCATTTCACTCTCATCTGATTGACTCTCATCCGTAGAATGAGTGGTGATTGTAGCTGTCCTCAATCTCTTCAACCTTCTCGTCGACCTCCCATGATTATGAGCATTTTCGTTGCTGCTGGCGACGCGTTTCCTTTTTGAGCCGGCAATCACATGACCTGCTTCGCGCATTGGAAGGCTGGACTCCTTATCCTTGTGGGATTGAGAGAGAACTCTGGAGGGTAGACGACGCAGATTGGTGTGGACTGGTACAAGAACAGGGCGGTCCTGGACAACAGAAGAAGAAACAGGATCTAAGGACGCGTGAGCGGCAATACGACTTGCAACCCGTCTCAGGGTGTGTCTACGATTGATTGACGGTGAGCTGATTAAGGACGAGGGTGGTCTTTGGTGGTGTGGTGGACGCTTAGCATTAGCCATAGCCTATGCAGACTATAAAGTAGCCAGATGGATCTTGGAGGTGCAGCGGTCGGATGGATTATTTATGTGAGAAGTGTGTCCAAAATGGCGAATAATTGATGAAATTGGAGGTTAATAAAGGAACATAAGAGCTGAGATATAGATAAAGGGGATGAAAGGATGATAATTATGTTAATGTTGTCGTCGTCGTCGTTGGTGACAGTGAATGCTCTGGACGATGTTCACTTTCTCCTTTGTTTACTGCCACAAACCCGAACGACATCAGCAAACATGAACAATCAAACTTCAAGTCCCGTGATTCTCACGTGCCAATGCCGTGCCTTTCCTCCCGACACAAACGAATTTCCAGATATGGTAAACATAAGCCCCTACCCAATTTAAGGTCTTTATCTGAATTTCTGTACTTATTAAATGCTGGGACGCTCTCACTGTCCTCCTTCGCATTCTTGCTTTGCTTTTTACCGTCACTATGCTACTCAAATTTACCGCCCCCGACATGCTAAATGCCTCTCTCCTCGATGTTTCCACAGGAACTCGCGCATACGATATTTCGACGGTCTTTTCTTCTCCTGAGCCACCTTCACCGACCTCTCCATCATCTTCCCACCCCGAGGCATCAACTTCATCAAGCGCGCCCAAAAAACTAGCTGACAAACCTGCGGCCGATGTACCTTCAGATGTAATCTACAGGAAGACCACAGTGAGAGACGGCGAAGGAAATGTTGTTGCACAAATGCACTGGACGGGAAGAAGACCATCCATTACTATCGGTGATGAGAAAATCGGTGGATTAACGGACCTGTTTGGCTCCACGACTGTACCCTTTATGTGGGTCTCTGAATCTAAAAATTTCGCGTTCGTTTCTAACTTGCACACTTCAGGCCGAAGGTCATGACCATCCCGACGCGTTTCGATACCGAATATATTTGGACCGCGACAGCTGATTCCCTGACAGTAGGTGCATTTATCAATTAGAATGTATATTGTCTAACACCGATGCTAGTTGCTCGACTATGACTCGGAAACTGTGAAGGGAACATTTCACCAAAATGTCGTTCGCGTTCCAGCTCCCTTGAAAGGACTCAAATCAAAACCTTCCCGAAGCGCGTTGTCTTCGCCATCGAAACCTTCCGTCTTCTCATCATATTCATCCTCTTCTTTATCCTCGACAAGCGTTTCGGAGCCCAAGCAAACTCTTCATTCAGTTTTCATTCCAACCCATATACCTGGTATTGGCTCCAACTATCTCGAGTTCGACAGTCACCCATTAGCACAGGATGTCGAAATCATCAGTCAGTCGACTGTTCATATGAAATCTCGTAATCTAATTTCTGACGATAATTCTTAGTATCCTTCCTCATGATGGAAATAGTTCGTCGTGGCCGATTTAGCCTAACACCTTACACCTTTGAAAAACTGAAGGGCCAGTGGCAATTCAAAGAAGTTGGGCATATCCTGCTACGCAACCTGCGCCGTAATACCGTTTGATCAGCATATTTTCTCCCTCGTTGATCACTGTCGTGTTTCCTGTTTTCTACATCACCTTTGTGCCAGGTAGAACCCTTGTTCCCTTGATGTGCACTGTACATTCGTTTCTTCTCTTTTTTTCCTTCGCCTTCGTTCAGCACAAAAGCTTCATTGTCATTCGATATACGTCAATTCTTACCACACTCTTTATTTGTATCTATCTAGCATCATCACATTTGTATTACTATGTATAACAGCATGATTCAATATACACTTTAGACTAAATAATTTTTGCGAGGTTCGAACGAACAACTCATTCAAGATGTGTGCCTCGTGCTCGAGACGAGTAATGCGATGTGACAAAACTGTGTGACAGATAATAATTTTTGGGTTTCCTGATACAAGCTGCTCATTAG
Organism: Panaeolus papilionaceus; assembly: GCA_015501605.1. Taxonomy (NCBI): domain Eukaryota; kingdom Fungi; phylum Basidiomycota; class Agaricomycetes; order Agaricales; genus Panaeolus; species Panaeolus papilionaceus. The sequence goes on along the minus strand of JADNRZ010000022.1, from coordinate 247,389 downwards.
CTGAACATCTCATTAAGCCATCTTTCTGCATAATCTCTAGGCTCTTTCAAAATGGTCGTAACACACGATGTCGCAATGGCCTCAGCTTCAACGAGCACAACTGAAAAATCAAAAAAGAACCGCAGAAAAATAGTCCGCAAAAACGCACAAGGTCCTCTCCCTTCAGACCCATCTTCCTCCTCTTCTGCTGCTGCAGCCAAACGGACTGAAGCTTCGGATGCTGATGCAGCTATGGAACTCGAACCACTGGACAGCGACTTTGTTTCTTCTTTCCCTGAAGGGTCGGCACCGAATGATGACGACGATGAAGTTATGATTGACGCAGATTCGTATATCCCCCAAGCTGCAGGTGCAGCACCTGCATTCGCTCCTGTTGCACCAGGTGCCGATAAAGTTAGGCTCAAGTCGGAGACTCGTAGGATACCCATTCCACCACATCGCATGACGCCATTAAAGAAGGAATGGCTAAACATCTTTGGACCTTTGACGGAGATTTTATCCCTGCAAGTACGCATGAATGTGCAACGAAGAAGTGTGGAAATTAGGGTACCTGGGCAATTTTTAAATAATCTGAAGGTTCACTGACAAACCTGTGTTATCTATAGACTTCAAGTCTCACAAAAGATATCGGTGCAATCCAAAAGGGTGCCGACTTCGTAAAAGCATTTGCTCTAGGATTTGATGTGAATGTGAGATTGCTGCCCTTCTTTTTAGCCTTGGTTGTTCCTACTCAATATCCGTATAGGACGCAATTGCTCTTTTGCGATTGGATGATCTTTACCTTGACTCCTTCGAGATCAAAGATGTCAAAACCCTTCACGGCGACCATCTCTCACGTGCGATTGGCCGTATCGCAGGTCAGGATGGCAAGACCAAATTCACTATCGAGAATACAAGCCGTACACGGATAGTCCTCGCCGATACGTATGTATCTCTGTGTTCTGATCAAACCCTTTTCTTATGCAAAATTTTAGAAAAATCCATATAATGGGCTCATTCCAAAACATCAAAATCGCCAGGGATGCTATCGTGTCCCTCATCCTAGGATCTCCACCCGGAAAGGTCTACGCTGGTCTAAGGACCGTCAGCACCAGGATGAAACAGAGGGCCCTGTAGACCCTTTTCATGTACCTTTACGTCTCGTTTCTCTCCCACTGTATCCCCAGTCGCAATTTGTAACTTTCTGAGAATTTAGAGTGATGTGCTACAAATCTAACCACAACGGACATAGCTATGCTGTCATAGAACTTGAAAATCAACAACGAAACGACACACTTTTGAAGAAATAAATAACACTGAAACGTAAGTCTATGGGAATGTCAATTCTGTAAAACGCTGCAGTCAACGCGTTAGAGAGGTCCCGCATATGCAATATGGAAGCGACTCACTTTTCCAGTGCATCTTCATCTACCTCTGGGCTTGCTCCATCTCCGATCATGATTTTGATACCGGCACTAGGTATATTATCTACAACAACATATAGCCAACCCGGACCAGGGGGGTATATGTAAGGATTTGGTGGACCATCGGCAGAAAGAATGCCGTCGCCTTGCACCGAACAGTCGAGATATACAAGTCGAGAGTTGGTATGGACTGCATGCGTGACAAAGCCAAGGTCCATCAGGACGACTAGAAGAGAGATTTGGTGAGCCGATTCAGAAGTGGAGGGTTAGTCTACCTTTGATCACTCCTCCAGGGTTTATGTTCTTTACGTTGAGCGAAAAATTATCGCCATAACCGATTGCTTCCAAGTTGTCTACGATAACGGGCCTTGCCTGTTGCATGTAAGGTGGATCCAACCACTCTACGCGATATTCCGTCCCGTATTTAACCTCGCTACGGTCAAGATTTGGGTTGCTACCTGCAATCATGATATTGCCACTAGGTGTCAAGCTCGCCACGCTGTGATATAAACGTGGTATGGCGCTTGTTGGAAGGCCTTCGATGTCAAACCGGTCACCGACTTCTGCGTCAAGATTGTAAATCACAGGCTTCATAACTGGGTTGTCTGCATTAGAGAATCCAACCTGATCCAGAACGTTGCCATACCCCGCAATGCCAGAGCGTCCCCCATTGACGATGACAATCTGGCCCGTTGGGAGCAAGACAGCGTCGGGCATGACGCGAGCATCCGGCATATCTTCTACTTGCCAGCCATTGCTTATTCCTTCCTCCGTTAAGACCATTCTAGAACATTGCGAGGATGCGTCATCTTGAGACGATATGTGGTACGAAGCCTTCTTGTCATCAATAGTCGAACCGCCACAGAGGAGGATTTCAGGAGTGTAACCGTTCTGAGACGACAGTGGCAGCAAAAGCCCTGTTCCACTCATTGGATATGTAACACGAACACCATTTGGTATTTTGGGGAGCATAATCTCCGAGTTGTTCTCCCAGTCATAGATCATCGCGTCTTGGTTGGCAGCCATGAAAACCCTGCCATCAGGTAGCACAAAAGCAATAGGGAACAGATTGGAGTTCAAAGTTGTCTCCAAGAATTTCAAGGGTATCGGAAGACCACCAGAACCATGTATCGCCTTTGGGGGATAAAACTCTACAGTCGGATTGTTGACAGTCGAATTGTTTATCCAACCGCCTTTCTTCGAACCACCGATAATCATCACCGATCCATCATGCAGGCGAATAGCTGTGCTGTACCAGCGTGGACTTGCCATCCTGACCCTGTCAGGATTTTCGTATAACTCACAATTCCCCTCCTCTGGAGACTCGCATGGCTCAAAAATCCGAATCGCTTGCAAGCCATCCAAGTCGCCAAAGTCGGATGCAGACGTCTGTCCCTCGACAACAGGGTTGCCGCCCACATTTATGAGTGTGCCGTTGCTTAGAAAGCTTCCACCTGCGCAAAAGGAGTTGGATTGAATCCGCAGAGGAATGACCGAGTCGTCCTCTAAATTATATAGAGCTGCCCATGCTGGATGTCCATCAATCGTAAGCGGGTTATGCTCAACCTTATCCACGATGAGGGCATGCGTAGGAGAGACCACGGCCAGTTGCATAGCATTTACACCGGTCGTACCGTGTTCACTAAGAGCCCACCCCTTGTTCTGCCTAGTAGTTATATCAACGGTCTCAACATCCTCCAGAACGGTGTCGCCCATATCGCGAGTATCAGAGCCCCAGCCGTTTCCGCGTGTTACAACAAAAACATCCAGGTCCATAGTCGTGTCTCTCTTCGAGCTAGAGTGGCGAGCCAGGTTGACAAGTTTAATAGTGTGTTGTTTGAGAGGCAAATCAAACTTCCAGAAGATGCGTTGCTGCTTCATGGGCTGCGGGCCGTCAATGTACGCATCCACTTCCGCAATAGGGTCGCCGTCAAGAAAAACAATAGCATAGCCATGTCGGTTGCTTTTGTTGCCAAACCATTCTATGCCAGTCCCGTTGAAAGTGAACAAGACCTCAGCGTTGGGTTGCGTCGTTGATCGCAGAGAGTGACCAACATATCCTGAAGAGAAGCGATCGATCCATTTTCCCTTATAAGTGATGAAAGGAGAGAATGAGTCGTAGCTTTTCGCCCCAGGCGGGACATAGTATGGGGTGAAAGGTCCAGGTTTTGATGAGAAAGGTGCAGAGCTAGGTGTAACTCCGTTCCAAGCCGACTCCGAAGCAGGATTCCTGTGCTTACACTGCACAAGACAGAACTGAGATATCAGGAAGATAAGTGACCTCAAACCAGTCTTCATATTGAAGTGATATCGGGGTATGAATGTTATCCAAGACGACAAAACCAGTTGGATGGTGGAAGGCAACTTGAAGAATATGATGCAGGCGGACGTGATCAACGGCCCGCTAACCGACGAGCAGGAACAAATTGGCGTCCAACGAAGCCGTGTTTTCATTTTTGAATATAGTTCTATACATGCAATCTGGGATACACCATCTTCTAGTCCTAGTATGAATACGGGATACAGTTACAGCATACACTAGAAACATAACTGACATCATAAAATAGCGTTTCATCTAAACGTTTGTCAGATCTAATCGCTGTGGTTTATATAGGATAAGTAGGATAAAGATATAAATGAGCAAAATAAATCATCGGTAGCTGTTGTGTAGACCAACGGTATCATCAGCAGTGCTGAGTGGTGTGCTAGTTCCTGTGAGGAGGTCTTTTTCCTGGGCGAATGCGGATCCCCCATTAGCAACGGCACTGATGTTCAGTTCAAGAGCATGGCCCCGAAGGTTGTCTGCACGTAAACCTTCGATGTGTCGCAGATAGCTTTCATCCACATTCCCTGTAACATACTCGCCTGTAAATACTGAACAATCGAATTGCTCAATCTTTGGGTTGAGACCTCGAACCGAATTCACGAGGTCTGGCAACGTTTGGAAGATACAAAGATCAGCACCGATCGCATTCGCAATTTGTTCCTCATCGCGATTGTACGCGACTAGTTCTTCACGGGAGGGCATGTCGATTCCGTAAACGTTGGGGTATCGGATGGGAGGAGCGCAGCTGGCTACAATAATCTTTTTTGATCCGACGTCCTTGGCCATTTGCACAATCTCTTTCGAGGTGGTGCCACGAACAATTGAATCTGAATGAACATGCCTTAGTAGGATAACGCAGTAGGAACAGTCATCACATACCATCAACAATGAGAATGTTCTTGTCTACGAACTCTAGAGCCATCGCATTCAGCTTCCGACGAACATTCTTCTTTCTGTTGTATGACATCAGTATCAAGTTGCGAGCATGGTGTAATGACTGACCTCATCTGCTGCCCAGGCATGATAAACGTTCGACCGACATATCTGTTCTTGATAAAGCCTTCACGATAAGGAAGGTTGAGTTTTTGGGCTAAATTGAGAGCTGCGACGCGTGACGTATCGGGAACCTGGAGTAATGTCGGTCATGATTAACAAGCAAACAGCTTAAGACGTACCGGAATAACGACATCAATCTCTATGTTCTTCTCTTTTAGAACAGCCTCAACCTTGGCAGCTAATGCATCACCCATGGCCATACGGCTTCGATAGACACTGATACCATCAATGACCGAATCAGGTCGAGCGAAATAGACGTATTCAAAGATATCCGGGGCGAAGGTGGCTGGAGGGGCCACCTGCCTCCGCGAAACACCACCACTTCTAGTGATGATAATAGCCTCGCCTGCAAATTTGTCAGAAAGAATCGGAGTGATAGATAAGACCTAAAAACAAACCTGGCTGAACATCTTCCCAATCCAAGAAACCTCCGGCATCTGCGACAACACTTTCACTTGCAAGGATGTAATCCGTTCCGGTAGGCGATTTCCTGTAACCAAGGCCCAGTGGCCTGATACCGTTGGGGTCTCTAAAGCCAATGATACCGAAGCCCGCTAGCATCGCAACACAAGCATAAGCACCCTTAACTTGTTGCATCATTCCACCAACAGCAGTAAAGATATCCTCTTCGTTGATACGGAACTTGCCCGTTTGTTGGAGATTGTTAGCGAAGATGTTGAGCAACAGCTCAGAATCTGAGGCGGTATTGATGTGACGATGGGCATTGTGATCCATGAATTGCATCAATTCGGCCGTGTTGATGAGGTTTCCGTTCTACAGATTTAGGTTTGTGAGATCCAAAACCTACCGACATCGAGACGAAAAGAGGGAGACGTACGTGAGCAAAGCAGATTCCATAGGGTGAATTAACGTAAAAGGGTTGAGCTTCAGCATTATTGAAGCTTCCAGCTGTCGGGTATCGGACTGGAGGACGAGATTAAGAAGATAAAAACCAAAGAGAGAAGGAAGAACGGACCATGTCCGACACCCATTGCTCCAATTAAACGAGAGATGGCGCTCACATCGAAAACGTCCCTAACCATGCCGTTGGCTTTGCATTGATAGAAACGACCCTTGGGGCCACAGGTGATGATACCGCATGCATCTTGACCTCGGTGTTGCAAAAGTGAGAGACCCTCGCAAATCTCAGGGGCAACATCCAAAGATGGATTATGCAGGAGCAACCCAAGAATACCACACACTAGAGAGAATTAATCTTTAATAAATGTTAGAATAAAATGAAACCAAACCACATACTTATTCTTTGCTTAAGGGACAATGAAGAGCAAGTCTAGTGTCTAGAGGGAGGGTGTTAATTGGTGACAGTGGAGAAGACATTTTATTTAAATTTTTGATATCGATCATCCAGAACTGGAAACATCGATGATTTCCTTCACACGTGCTAATTACTCTCGGTTGGGCGGATAGGGGCTTACTTTTTTATTTTTTATCTTTCAACTTCAGGCCAAATAATCGTAAGTATTGAAAAAAATGGCGGTTGAACGCATTGATTTCTTGCTTAATAACTACAACTACATATTATGTTACACTACGGATGCATGTGGAATACTCCGAGGGATGGTGTCGATAATTCTACAAATCCAAAACGTGAAAAATATCGCATTGGATGGGGGATGATATATATACGTGGGTGTGCGTGAGTGTTAGAGAAAGATGGTATCTATGTTTAGTGCAGTGATGAAGCAAGATGAGCGGAAGGATGAACTTCCGGATGCAGACAAGACATGAGAGAGCAAAACCGAGAGAAGATAAACAACTTAATCCCGAAATCTAAAAGCGAAAGTCTAATAGCTTTACAACTTGAGTTGCCTGGGCTTCTCCCATGCGTAGTCGGGGTTACCAAAGTGTCCGTATGAAGCGGTCTTGAGGTATTGGGGCTTCTGGAGGTCGAGCTCACGGACTGAATAACCAATATCAATAAATGATCGATCCAAAGAAGCCACAAAACTATATTTACCAATGACACCGGGTCGGAGGTCCCAGTTGTTGCGGATGATCTCAACGAGCTCAGCATCCGTCTTTTTGCCAGTGCCGTAACTGTCGACGTAAATGGACAAAGGCTCAGCGACACCAATGGCGTACGAGAGCTGGACTAGGATACGACGAGCGAGGCCAGCGGCGACCAAGGATTTGGCTGAAAGAGGAGATATAAGCAATTTATAAGAGAAGTCCAGATAAGAACTTACCAATCCAGCGAGCAGTGTAGGCAGCGGAACGATCGACCTTAGAGAAATCCTTGCCAGAGAAGGCTCCTCCACCGTGGGCACCCCAACCACCATAGGTATCGACAATTATCTTACGACCAGTCAAACCGGCATCACCTTGAGGACCACCGATGACGAAACGGCCGGAAGGTTGAATCTATTTATAAAGTCGGTTTTGGATTCAATGTCAATTTCAATAAGAAACGCACGTGGTAGACGGTGTTGTCGTCCAGGAGGTTAGCAGGAATGACGCCCTTGATGACCTTTTCCAGGATCTCCTTACGGAGCTCTTCGGTTGAGATTTCCTCAGCGTGCTGGGTGGAAATGACAATGGTGTCGACACGGAGAGGGATGGTGGCACCACCCTCCTTCTTGTACTCAATGGTGACTTGAGTCTTGGAATCGGGGCGGAGCCAAGGGAGGAGACCACTACGGCGGGCAGCAGCCATGGCAGCGTTAAGCTTGTGGGCGAGGACGATGGTCAGAGGCATATATTCCTCAGTCTCGTCTGTTGCATAACCGAACATGATACCCTGATCACCAGCACCGTGATTCTCTAGGTCACCATGGTCCAAACCTTGAGCAATATCAGGGGACTGCTGCTCGATGGCGACAAGGATGTTGCAAGTCTTGTAGTCGAAACCCTTCGATGAATCGTCATAGCCGATCTGCTTGATGGTTTCACGGATGACCTTCTGGTAGTCAAGCTTAGCCTTGGTGGTGATTTCACCAAACACCATGATCATGCCGGTCTTCGAGGCAGTCTCGCAAGCAACCTTGGAGAAAGGATCCTCAGCCAAGCAAGCATCGAGCTGGAAAGAAAAACGTGTCTAATGAGTAAATTAAACATGTCGATCGTATAAAAACGACATACGATGGCATCGGAGACTTGGTCGCAGATTTTATCTGATCTCAAGTCAATAAGTGGAATCGCGACCAAAAAAAATGAACGCGTTGCACATACCAGGATGACCTTCACCAACAGACTCCGAGGTGAAGAGGAAATGACCTGGAGCAAGAGCGGCGCGAACAGCAGTTCCGTTTGGTGTCATTTTTAAAAAAAAGAAAAGATGGAGATGGGAGGAGGGAAAGGAAGATTTCTGATCTCAACAGTTTACAACTATCCTCAATTTTTATTTGCCAGTTCTTGCATTACGTAACTCATCGTTCCATATCACGCCATCTCAGGAGATCGCCAACTTTTTTTAAACGAACCATTTCCTATCTACCCAATCGCTGATTGGATGGATTGGCTTTAAAAACATACTCAACTTACGTCTATTCCCATGCTAACAATGTAATAAATCATCCCTAAAATTTTCAATCTAATTCTTATTAGCAATACAACGCCGTATGTCGTACAATTTAATTACATACAACATGTAATTTCGAAGAAAAAAAAATATACTTATTACAAACTATCACAAGGGACCAACACCAAGTGGGTCAGTATTTGAATTCGTACTTTGTCCAGGATTAGGGGAATTCCTCCCTCGAGATGAATAATTAGCCCCTGCGGTGGGACGACGTAACGGTAATTGGACCGTGGGGTCTAAAGGGAGGGGACTGGTGGGTTCGGTGGGCTCGATGCTTGTTTTCTGCGGCGTGTTCGTAGACCTGAATGATGAACCCCACGGGTTTTCGTCATAAATTGACACAGACTCGAGAGTAGAGGGTGCATTGTGGGTAGGTGTTGCCCACGGATTGGCCATGTTGACTGACGCAAGTCGAGGGTGTTGTGAAACAGCGGGGGAAGAAACAGGGGTGTCTGCAGCTTGGCCCCAAGTACTCAATGTTTCTCTACTACGCAATTCAGATGACCGGTCAGGCTGATTGCTTGTATTGGATTCTTCATTCTGACCCGAGTTCATCAACTCTTTCGCCACACCAGTGTATGCATCTTGCACAACTGATAGTGCTGCTGATGCGTTGGTTGAGAGCTTTCCCCATACGGAACGCACATTGGCGCCTGACAGAAACTCTGGTTGCTTCGGACGCGACCAGATGGGAATGTTTAATGAGTTGAGAGGAGATGACGAGCTGGCTGCAGTATCGGAGGAATGGGCATTCGATAAGGGTAATTGGATTTGGGGTGCCCTACTTGTCGTAGAACGTGAAGTTATATCGGGTAGGGAAGAGGAAAGATCTCGCAGGTTGCCCAATATACCAGGAGATGGGCTTCGTGCATTCGAAACTGGAGGAAGATTCAGCGATTGAGTGATCGCTGATGTAGGCGAACCAATTCGCTGGGGAGTAGTCGGTCCTTGGATAATCACATCGTCTTCCGCGCTGCTCACTGGGCCCACGAGTTCAGCATCCTTGGGTATAGGTACCGCTCTCCCATTCATCTCTTCGTCCGCTCGACCATAAAGTTCATTCCAGAACCGTACGTCTTTGGCGTTGGGATACAACACACCCATATCAGCATCGACTGCGCGACTACTTGGGTCATCCAGACTGGGGTCGTACGTTGGGTTGCGATTCTGCTCCATTTCAGCAGGCGTATTCAGGAAATCCCATAAGCTGCGTGTCCTTTCAACAGCAGGAGGTCCGTCATCGCTTGTTTTCCGCTCCCGCTCACAGTTGAAAAGGAAGGTGCCGAATTGGCACGAGTACAAATGATAGTATATCTTGCGGAGGAACCTCTCGTTGAATTCGAATCGATCGGGGAATTGGCGCTGAACCTGTCGAACGGATTCCAAAAACTGATGGAAAATAGGACTCGTTTCTTTCAGGTGGTTCTGGGATGCAAACCTATTTTGCACAGAAACCAAAAACGCCTGAGCAGCTTCTGTCCCACTCCCTGAGCTAATGTCTCCAGTTGGCGAGACAAAAAACTTTTCTGAAGAAAGATGACCAGAACGATCCAAAAATTTGTGTCCAAATGAGAGCCAGTCCTTTTCCATCAAGATTTCGAAGCCGCGTATTGTTCGATAAAAAGGATCTAAACACACTTGGGACAGCGCAGATAGTTGAGATGTGCGATCCCATCCATCGGAACAGTGAATGAGTACATGGGAGGAATTGATGTGGACATTCTTCGTGATGATGATTGTGCCCTCTAGGATAGCCGAAAGATGTCGAAGCCAGCCCGAGCGCCTCAAGGCTGGTCTGTCGAGAACAGTAAGGTCCGAAACTTGGTCTTGAAGATCAGTTTTTATGCTGGCTAGCAGTTGGTCTGCATCTCGTAGTGCTTCAACAACCTTCGCCAGAGACTCCCTCATAGTATGGATATGATCGATCCCCAGGTAGATCTTTTTGCTGTCTTTGTAATAATCCATATTTTCCGTCCCAGCGCCCTTGGCAGTATTAGCGACCGCATTAACGGTCGGTCTAGCGTCGATGATAAGGTTCGTAGTTGTCGCTCCATAAACAGGAGCACTGGCCGCGCGAGTTTCTGGTGACCAGTGGGATTGAAAGATGGCTTCAATCAGCTTCTCGTCCTGGATGGATCTATTCTGCGTTATTCCAACCATCGGCTGGCTAGATCGGGTAATGCTCCCCTAGAGGATATTCAGCCCCTTTGCTTTTAAAAGCTACGAACATGCTCACATAGTTTCCCCAATGCAAGTAACTGAGAATGGGAATGCGGCATTTACTTCTATATTTTGAAGCATACTGCAGAGTAGTGTCACTAATCCTTGTTGGCACAACTAGGCGAGCAGGGTACGTTGGACAAAACTAACACAAGGCGATGATAAGGTTTGGGTTTCACTATTCATAGAATGAGCACGTACCGTATACTCTTTATTCAAGTCGGTAAACCTCCAGGCCTTAGAGCGCGTCCCGACCCCCATACGTCCGTACTCCTCTCGAGGAGAATATATTGACCATCCTTCATTTGTTGGAAGGGGTGGATTAGGATTGTAAAAGAAGGCGTACAACTGGGTGACAGATGCTTGAATTGAAGTTAGGAATGTCGACACACGAAATCCTGCGACGTACTAGCCACGGTTAGCTCCTTCACACTCTCAAAAACATCTGTCGCATCGGAATCTTTTTTGAAAGTGAAAGAAAAGGACTCAAAGGTCCGTGTATGAAAGGTAAGCTGTGAGAGGCCTTGCAGAGTTTGTGGTAGGCGATTGACAAGCGATATCAGTGGATATGGCATCTATCGAGAGGTGAAGAGTTCTTAAATGGATTGCAACAGATGACTACGAGATCACTGACCCACATCTCCGTCTCATCGCTAACAGGTTCGTCATAGCGAAATATTATGTGGTGTGCGGTAAGATGAAGGGTGCCATGAGAAACAAGAGCGCCTTTGGAGAACAGAACCTGCTCTACCTGCAACAACATTTAATGAGAACCTGGGCATGAACGCGATCAATTGTACCTTTGGAACTCGAATGGCATCCATACGGGAGAGCTATAGGGGCTAAGTCCAAGGGTTTCACAGTAGATATAACTCTGCGAAGAGGGAGGAAAGTAGAAAGGCTTAAACTGACTTGAAGGCCTCTTTGTCCGTGTTTATCTAATCAGGCTCCCCCAACCGTACCCTGACGGGGCGTGTCATGCAAGCAGTCATTCACCACTGCGGTTACTCAAGATGTCTCAATTTATAGCTTCAAACATGACACACATATCTCTGATAAACGATTGGTGAATTATCCATAGTGTCTTCCAACTTGTCAATAGAAAGTCTTGTATTTATTATATGAAAGTTAATCATTTCGATTAGCTACCCCGAAATCACACAAAGTTTTTCAAATCTCATAGAGTAATACCGACTAAAAGGGCCATGACTGTCAGAGCACCAGCAGCACTGCTGCTGACCCTGAAAGCTGCTCCTGTTTGGCTGGAAGAAGGAGCACTCGCTGCGGTGGATGAGGCGGGGGTGCTTCCAGTTCCACTAACTGCGGCAGAATTGGAACCGGGGGCACTGCTCCCTCCGGCAGGTGGGGTGCCCGACGCAGGTGCAGAGCTATTGGTGCCCATAGCGTTAGCCTGCAAAACGAGATAAGTGGCCATCTAAAATAACAGGCAGCTAGAAAGAGTATACCTGGAACATAGCGAAAGTCTTTTCCGCAGTTGGATTAATGGCGAAAACCATCCCTTTTTGACAATGACTTTAAGAATAACTTCATGAGCTACGGTGTCGACCGCGGAATGGAACAGAAGGTAGTTACCCAGTTTGAGCGCAGAAGAACCAAAGAGGAGCGGTAGCGTTTTGAACGGAGATGGTCCATACGGGCACAGATGTCGAGCCAGGAGGGACGTTCATAAAGCCGGAATCAGCACCAGGGGGGTTCTGCTGAATTTGGCATGGGTCGACGAAGGTAGATTGCGTGACGGACTAGTAAAAAGCTATTAGAAAGATTACGGCGCAGTACGCTCAATGAGTACGAACGTGATTCTTTGCCATACTATCCACAAATCGTCAGATGTCAGGGATCAGCCACAGAGCGTATCAACTCACAATTGGAAGTTGATCATATCCCCAACCTGGGCGGTGATACTGGGAGGCTCAAACGTCAACTGAAATATTTGATGAGAAAAAAGGTCTACAATGAAGAAATGGTATGCACCCCGTTGTTTGCTCCGACCATCACTGTGATGTTCGCAGCCTTAGCAGCCAAAGCAGAGAGGAGAGCGGTGACGGCAATTGATGCTCGCATATTGAGTTTTTGATATGTTAGGAGTGAAAGACGGAGGAGGTGGTCTTGACCAAAGCAAGAAGCTGCTGAAGACACAATAAAGAGCCTGGCATAGCGTTCAGCGACATGTATCTGTTAGCAAGAGTGAAATATGGCGCCTACGCTGCTCAAAAATGGGTGCAAGGACTAGCCAGGGAGAACGAACAAGAAAACCGAGATGGAAGGCTGATTTGTGAAGTGCGTCCTCATTTATGTATCAAACTGCCTCATGTGCCAGCACCGAAACGCCGTCCATAACAACCAGGTTTATATTTATCCTGTCATTTGCCACAGGAGAAGTGGTGGGAATCATCAGGATATTTTTATGTTCAGGTTGACCCAGCGTGGCCGGTTTCTATGAGTTTTGTCCCTATTGGGGCCAAGGGTTGAGGGCTCCTGTGTCTTTCGTTCATTGAGCTATTTTCATCCATTCAGATAGGATGGATACTGGAAATGCAGCACAGAAACTACAAGCCCGACTAGGTGACCTCGTGTGTGATACTGCATCACAGTCGAGCTGACTCTATACATAACCATGACAGAGTTGGACGCTGATCGATGATGAAGGAACAGTTCATAAACTCTCGAACAGGATCAAAAGACAAGAATAGACCAGAAACGATGGCTATCGTTGTCCACGCCTTGGAATCCCAGAATTTAGACCAAGAGCAACTTTGAATAATCATACAGTCTGATTGTGAAGTTGGAAGTTAGAAATCAAGGAGGCCCGGAAAATGCCGAGAAGGCGAGCACCAGGTATTATGTCTTCTCTTTTGCTTCAACAACTCGTCATTCATCAGTAATCATTTACAAAAATGTCCTTCAATGCTGGTTTACGCGTATTCAGGTCCAAAAATGTCTCTTTGGCATCAGTTTGTGTCCCAGGAAATATTAGAGCATTCCATATGACCCAGAGACGCGCAGTGATATTCCAAGACGCCAATAAGCAGGTTAGGCTCATATGCCATGGAAGGCGACTCACAATATTAACCTTATGCTTAGGTTTTCGAAGAAGCAACTGCGAACAAAGAAAAAGTTGTCATTGCTGACTTTTATGCGGAGTGTGTGTGGCAACGCTCTATCCGCGTCTTTGAACTAATCATCCCTACATAATTCGCTTTCAGTTGGTGCGGGCCATGTCGGTTAATCTCCCCAGCACTCAAGAGACTCACAGAGGAACCCAATACATCGGGAACCGGAAAGCCTTTCGACCTTGTTTTGGTTGACACCGACAGTGAGGACGGCCAACAACTCGCTATGAAATATGAGGTCTGTTTGTGTCTTTTGTTTCCGTTAACATCGCTCATATCCAATTATTGTGATAGGTACGAGCATTACCAACAGTAATTGCATTCCGAGACGGGGCACCCGTCTCCAAGTTTGTCGGAGCTCTTGACCAGGAGTCAATTAAAAAGTTCCTGAAGTCTCTTTAAGGCACATGGAATCATAACGCAATCACTTGCCTCAATTCCAAGGTCGTATGATAGTATGTATGTCAACTTGTGTAGCGGTCGGTAGCTTGAATATAGTAGACGCCTGGTAAACGTATCTGTGAGTAGCGAGTGTTTTAAAAATATGAAATTCACAAGGAAATAAATAATAAAACAAAATACGTGTACAGCTACAGAAAAAGAGCAAAAGGGAAAAGAATGGAAGCAATGTGAGAACACTAAGCCATCCGCGAATTCGGACCGCATGCTCTCGTTTCCAGTGAAGGAGGGGTACACTACGAAAGAATATAGAGCCTGAGAGGTGTAAGATGCGCGATTGTTATGAAAAGAGAAAAGTTAGAGGGAAACATCCGGAACGAAAGCGAAGCAGCAGGAAGGGAAACAATGTTGCGAGTATTGGTACAAGTGTGATAGCGAGCGAAGAGGTTTTTGCATCTGCAAGTCGTGCAGGTTTGCTTCCAGTGGTTCGACGTAGGACCGGCGGGTGTGTATCTCACCCTGGATTAGAGGATGGTGGGTAGGTATAGGTGGTAAAAAGGTAGCATTTCTATTGGATTGTGCAACATTTAGCGGTCGCTTGTTGACCGTAAGGATCTTCTGCTCGGCCCACTGGTCCCCAGACCGAGGGTACCTACAACACCGAGCAAACATAGTTCAGGCTTGTTTCCAGTGATTATAAAGGCGCAAGAACGTACCAGATGATCCTTCGTTGTTTTGCAATATCTAATGAGACTGTTGTTGTGAAGTTCGTGTAAGTTTGGTTGAGAAGTGAATAAGCTGCGGGCAGAGAGCAATTTACCTGGCACTTGCTTCACTAACTTTGACTCTTGGTCGCGCTAGATCCTCTCTAAGACGTTGGTTGTGTTCTATCAGACGCCTGAGCTTGAGTTCTGACATGGATTGACGACCGCCCGTGCGAGTGCTCATGATGATGATGAACTATTGGGGTTGCTCGGCTGGGAAGATATGAGACGATGTGAGTAATAAAACCAAGTAAAATTGCGCACAAAATATGAATGAAAAAGGGGTAAAAGGGACGGGGGAGTTGTGGGTGGGAGTTGAGATGGTGGTGGGTGTGGTAGAAGGAGAGGTTATATCGGATGGGTGATAATTTTGCGGCTGTTCCTCGACAAGGGCAGAGTTGACAGACCCATGTGAACTCATCTCTCCTTTTGGCATCTGCCATCAGCCACTTGCTGCCTTCCCCTCAAACAAAGATCACCAGATTCTCGGCGTATCATTTCAATGCAACTTTTTATCATCCACAACAAAGCACCTTTTCTTCAAAAAAAGAACTATTCTCTTCAATAATGTGTACTCAGTTATAACATTTCCTCCGAAAATATCTACACGCAAAATAATAATAAAATCCAAGCACAAGCAGTCAATAGAAAAAAAAGAGCAAGAGTAGCTGCAATAGTATAGGAGTCGACAAAACAAAGCTTATCCCAACTGGTTTATAACATAATTTGTCCGGCGCAAAAAATGCGATATGTGAAAGGAATGTGATGCTGGTATGTTGCTTCTGGCGGCATTGGTGTAGGATTCGGTCCATGAGGTATAATTAACATTCTCCAGAGCTTGGAAAGCCATATCTCGACTGCATGCTAGGGGTTAGCCTTCTCTCCTCCTCAACCATCCTAAATCATGGAATTGGCGCGTATAAATGTCACCATTTACATGATAAGACAGCCACAGTTTTGCGGGGGAGGTGCGTAGGGATCTTCTCCCTTGGTTACGGGTCCCCATACTGAGGGTATCTATTAATTGAGAATGAAATTCAGCAGGGGTAATAGAGGGAAGTCGACAGGGGTTACAGATGCCAATGAAAAGGTATACATACTAGATGATCTTTAGTGGTTTTGCAGTAGCGAATCAAACTATAATGAATTTATTCTAATTGAGGAACTCTTCAAGCCAAAACTTGTCAGTGGAAACGCACCTTGCGCTGGCCTCACTAACGCGAACTCTTGGTCTTGCCAAATCCTCCCTCAACCGCTGATTGTGCTCTGTCAGTCTGCGGAGCTTTAGCTCTGACATGGGTTGCTGTCACGGCGTTAAGTTGCTGGATCATAAAGAAAAAAAGGGTATATGGAATCTAGACTGACTTTGTGCGGTCTTGAACTCATAATTTTGCTCCTTTTGGTACAGCAGGAATAAAGACAGATATATTGGCCAAAAAAGCCCCCAGAGTCAGATTGAAGAAGAGAAAGAAAGGAATGAAGGAACTAAACGTCGAAGAGACGAGTTGTTGAGGGTGGAAGCAAAAGTGAAAGTCACTCTGAGTGTTAGTTGCCAGGAACGAATGGACTTGGGTCGGAGTTTTAATATACGTCTTTTCCTTCTTTATCATCATGTCCCTCTCACATAGGAGTCCACAGCGGACAATAGGAATTTCCATTTCACCAATCAAAAAATGTCAAATAATTCTATATAAATTATGGTTTTAAAGCTTACCCTTCTCTGTACAGCTCCTTATACTTTCAACAAATCCAAAATGCATTCCAACCTGTTATTCTCACGAGCACCAATTCCACATGCCAAACGTTCACCGAACCGAAAGAATCCTGATGAAAACCATTCCATCAGTACACGAGTTGATTTAAACCATGACCTCGACAGGGAAAAACAAGACATGGTTAAAAGTAGCGCGCATATATCCCATGATTCCGATGTAGACACAGAGGACACGTCATTTCACTGGGAAGACCAGGACTCTTTTCTCAATGATCTTCAAGAAAAGTCCCTGTAAGCGTTCCTCTTTCATACTTCAGTTGTCTATAACGCAACTTTGATTTTATAGAGAGGGAAAAGACAACAGGCATCGTTTGGAAGTTGCTGTAGAATCTATTCAGCCGACCTTTGTCGAAAAAGCGGAGAGTCTGAACATAGAGTTTGCCCAGCTCATGGTTCCAGTATCTAATCGCGTCAGGTCAACATTCCAGCAACTCGAACTCAATGCAGATACCCCAATGATCAAAGGTCTCCATGCTTATGAACATGCTGTCCGAGGTTTGACTCGCATTTCGCCTGACGAAAGACGCGAAGTCGAAGGCGCTTATCTGTCTACCAAGGTACGATTGGTTACAGTAGCCGTGGTTCTGCGCCCCTTTATAACGCGCATAACCCCAGGAAAAGATGTCGACCCTCCTGCAAGAGCTGGAGGAAGAGTACCAAACTCGCGACAAACTGTGGTTTCATTACGAGCAGGCTCTCGATGAGCAGGGTATATTCACAAATGTTCCTCTCCTTTACAGCACGACTTCATCATTCCTTTTAGTGAACGCTATGAAAGACCTTCTACGCGAAGCTCCCGGAAGGATGGAAAAGACGATCGCTAGACTAGAAAAGAAACAGGCCAAAGAACTAGAGAACAATCAACCTGATGGACTGAATATGAACCGTCTTCTGGCACAACTCCTCGGAAACCACTAAAATACTGGAATGCGCTTTCCTGAACTTGGCTGGAACCTGGCTTGCTTTAATATAACTACAACTTCCTACTGCTTTAATGTTCACTATACGATCTGCTTTCTGGTGCAACCGTCTTTTTGTATCTTGCATTGAAAGACCTATTTCGAATTACCGGAAGGTCAGGCTGCCCTGTTGACAGCTTACGCGTAGAGCACTGGTGTTGCGACTGTCGTGATTCTTTGACTTTCAAGAAACAATGTTGCGCCACTGTTCTCGTCGTCCTTCTGCTACTATACGGTATTTGTGGTGGTCCTTATAAGGCCGATCTCTACGGTGATACCAGTCTATAACTCATTCTTGCGTGAATGCCGGTGACATCTGGGCTGCACATAGCCAGAAAGTAGAACCGACCAGTGATACAGTATATATGCAGATACGCCCAAAGACCTGGAGACCCATAAGGTGCACATTTAGGCGCATACAGTTTGTCATATTTCTCCGGCAAGGCAGTGTACATGCATTCTCGGCACTAGGATTTAAATTTGCATTCTCCAAGCTGGCGCGAGTTCCTTAGTGGGCTGAATACATTGCGAGTGGATATTAATGTTGTTGGTACTTTTTTGCTTTGAATATCATCATCACCACTACAACGTCGTTATCCATCCAATGAAGTCACTAAGTTTGGAGTCGACCAGGCGGGAGCACAGCCCTTAGCCTCACGTGTTCACCAAGGCCAACTAAGACTGATCCCGATCCTCCCTTCCAAGTTTTATTTTCTTTCCTATAAAATACCGATGGTTCAGGAACGCGCCTTCCTTGCAAACCCCCACACCTGCTCCATATCTAGAGACCCCTCGAGCTAACTTTATATCGAGGCATTATTCTTCGGGATGTTTGTGCCATTTATCTCCAAGCGCTCTCCAGAGTCGAATAAGCAGCTCTTCAAGAGGAAAGGCGGGGGTGGACGCGGTGGCGGTGGCGGTGGAAAGAGTGGTGGTGGCTCGTCTGGTGGTGGCTCGTCTGGTGGTGGCAGGTCAACCCCTGTGTCTGTAGGGGGTACCTCGAAATCCGCCACCGTTGGTGGTAATGGAGGTGGTGCTCCTATCACACTCAGTTCAGGTCCTTTTGCAGGGACCCAGGCAGGAGGCGGAACACGATCACAAGTCTATGGGTCAAGGTACATGAGATTTCCTGTTTCGCTTTTCTTTAATGCTACCATCTAATATTTTCATGTTAGATCATACACTCCAACACCATCTTTCTTTCCCTTTTACTTTTGGCCACTAGCGTGGGGTGGTGCTGGAGGTTATGCATATGGTCGATACAATGACAATAACAGACCAGGAGGTGTTATGACCTTTGCCGACTTCCCATCTAGTTCACAGAACACAACGTTCCGACTGCTTTCAGACAAAGATTCGGTTGATGCATTGCTCCCAGAAATTCAAAATGATTGTTCTTCGCTGTACAACATGTCAAGTTCTGCTTCGACTCCTTGGAACGAGACTCTTGCTGCGCCGCAATCTAGCCAAGTTGTTCAGTATTACCGCGACGTCAGCATTGCCCTCACCTTGGATGGCTATAACAACACTGGAAATGACAACGCACCTTTGCCGACCAATATCGACACCAAGCTTCTAGATTGCCTCAATACAACAATCGGTGACACTGCACCACTCATTGATGCAGCCTCTCTGAGATGGTCATCACCACCCAGTGTAGGGTTGGTTGGGCTTGTGCTCGTCATATGGCATCTCTCCTCCTCCTTAATCTAATGTAAAGATTTACGTTTATGACCTGTCCTGTATTTTCTTCAAGTCTGTAACTTTTATGATGTTGCTTCATAGAAGCAAAGTTCGTGCTACTTTACACACATTGTGTTGTATCACCATCACCCTCATGTAGCTACACATTGCAGCTCTACTTTAGTACAAGTATTACAACGCTATGACTGTGCTTTTGTTATCACTTTGCTCATCCGATTCAACCTAAATATACATCGGCACTGTCAGATGATCATGATCATGGACTTTTGGAGGTTTAAAGTCGCATCAATTCTTGCAGTTTGGCTTTAGTAAGTATATCACCGCTCCTTACCGAACCATCTGCATCAACTTGCCTGATCACCGGTTTAAATTTGCATTCCCTACAGTGACATGTCGAACACAAAGAACGCGCTGGGCAAACTGTGCTCTCTAGATCCTGATACCCTCTTGAAGCTCTCGACGGAGACCTCTTCCCTGGATCAATCAACTCTCGTGTTTTTGGATTGGCTTGAATCTCAAGTGCATCCAGGACAATGGCAGGATTCTCCATCTCAGAATAATACTTCTTCTACTGAATATCAGATCCGTGAGGCTCTTCATGGCATCTTTTTGGAAGAAGAGGAATGTGCAATGTCTGTCTGAGCTGCCTGTTATGACTCCATCTTGTGGATTATATTCTGATTGCTTGCCTCGTCTTCGTCGCTGTAGACTCCACAAGTGTGGCATGGATAAGACACATTCGTTGAATAATTCTTCGATGTCAAGCTATCTGCCCCCTTCTAAGCTAAGGTTCGTAGATCAACTACCATATCTCATCCAAAATAACGGAGTGACTTTGCCCAGACAGCATGAAAACTACATCCAACACGATATCGAGCTCGTCCAACTTGAAACGCACCAGCTACGGAAACGAATCGCACAGAAAAAGTACGAGCTTGCACCCTTATTGTTGATCTGTGGTTGGTGTTGACGACTCGCCATTGGAGCGTCCTTCAGAGCAGCTTCTGATAGTTTGATGCTAACCATGAAGACTCTTCAACGAGCAATATACGATACCGATAGACAGACTGACGAAGTCGAGGCTAGGTTGCTCGATTTGTCAATCAAGGTACGCATATATGCAACTCCTTTCATCTATTCGAAACATAACAACCATTTCCATAGGCAGACATTACCGTTGCAGCTAACATACGCACAACTGAAGAAATATTTGGAATTCTGGGATCTGTATACACCGATCAGGATGAGAAACACGTAGCGTGTCAAGGTATCAGCAGTTTCCCAAATAATGAGCATAAATCTGACATTCGGCAGACGATACAGGCGTGGCCCTTTCGACGTCGATGAAGCGAGTTGATCGGATTGAGGCTGCTGTGCGAACGATTGTCGATCAGCTTCAGCTTCATCAGAAGAATCTCGCCTCTTTCTACGACAAGCGTAGCCGCGAAGCACAAAATTACCGGCTGGAAGCAGAGCGGCTAGCAAAGTATTTTAACACTGTTAATGAGCAGGGAAGGGATGAGGATATCAAACGCTACTGGGTCGCAAAGGAGCTAGAAAGCCTTTGTCAGTCGATGAGTGACGCTCTTTCTATGCAAACCAACGAAGGCAATGAGGCGCTCGACGCTATTCTATTCGGGTCCGAGATGCCCGCTACCAATCACCCACTGTTGCTCCACATTCGAGATGTGGATCCGGAGGAATTCATACGAGGGGCATGGGTAGAAGAGCAGTTGAATATCCTACAACATCAGGAAATACAGTTAGATCAGGTGAGTAACTTCGATGACTCAAATCGGTCTTCAAAGTCTTGACCCCACACCAGTCAGTCAGTCAGATCCAAGAGATTTTGAAGCCCCTCGAACCTTTGCATAACTGTCTCGAAGGCGTTGCCACTCAAGTACAAGAAGCAGAAGCAGTCCTAGAGGCGTTTGGCGAAGAGATGGAAGAAATTGATTTGTCCTTCACGACGTCCACCGCTAGGCCCATAGATCAACACGATCTCGACAGGAAATTGCTGCAGACCTTGCAGAAATTTCGAGGTGCGTACCATCTCGAAAGTCAACGGTTACAAGCACCCTGAGGGAAATTTTAGATGACGGGTCATTCGATGCGCTCGATCTGCGATCTTGCACAAACCAGGATGTCATCAATGAGTTGGTCCTTCTTAAGAGCAGGCTAACCGAGCTACAGGTTCAGGAAAAGGATTGGGCAACCAAGGGAATCGACGCTCTAGCAGTCAGGTGGGTCATATTCTTGAAGTGTTGGCAAATCAGGAATTAGAATCTAACACTCGTTGTCCGTCGTTGTCTGTGATAGGCCAATCCACAGGGATTTGCCCAGTATTTACTCCAACTCACCGATGAACACTTCGCCTCCATTTGCGATGAGCCAGACGGCCAGTAAACTACAGGAGCAAACACAAAGCAAGGCTGCCAAAGTTAGCGAAACGACAAACGAGCTGGAACGAAATGTTCGAGAAAGCCTGTCGAAAAGCAGCAACTTGAAGCGGCTCGATGCATTCATTGAACACTGGACGCAATGATCACGTTCGAAAAGTGAAATTTTAGAACGTGGGGCAGTGCCACCTAGCACAGATTGTTTTCAAAAGAGGACTTCTCCGACAATGCAGAACAGGGATGCGTATATGTGGCGATTCTGAGTGACACAATTTGTGGGGACTGTGGGAGAGGACGAGTGACCTACACCATGCAGAGCCGGGATGCCGATCATGACATTATCGTCGGGTCAGACAGGTCTATGATCGCACGTTTACGAAGTTTAACCAATGATACCATGTCTGACCAAACTCTAGATCTTCTTTATAAAAGCCTCGAACGAATGAAAAATTGGCTGGCGGAGTGGGTATGGGAAATCGTTATCATGCATGGGTATTGAGCCAGAGTTTTTCTGAGAGGGCGATGAGAAAATAGAAAAGCATGCAGTTTGTCGAGGAGTGACGAATCCTTTGCCGGTTAATTTCACCTCCTACCATTTGGAGAACGACGGTTTTCGTACGACTTCGTCCCTCCTTTCAGCTTCTTACCTTCCACCTTTCAAAACAAAACCCAGGAGTCTTTTCATCAACCAGGCTGTTTAGTCTGTACGTTGAACTGCTAAAGCCCTTCTAGCCATGGCTTTCTTGGAAAGGTTCCTATCCGAAACTTTGGGGTTGACCAAGTTCCCGGCGTATTTGTTGACATTTTACTGGGCATTATTTGGATTCACTTTCATTCACCAAGTGCTTTCACCCATCCTCAGCTCGAGGTTTTTCCCCACCGCATATGCTGGCAAGGGCAGATTGGCAAGAAATACCTGGTATTTTACCCTTTTCCACTGATCTCAAAAGGGACTAGTCCAGTCTGACCACTCTAACTCTGGTCTCTTTCAGGTCAATCCATGTGGTTTCTCAAATCCATGTCCTTATCGTCGTCCCAGCTGCTCTGTGGTGCATTTTGAACGAGAAGCCAGGCCGCGACCAAGAGCGCGCTTTTGGTTGGGACGACAACGCGGGATATGTTCTTGCCATTTCAGCAGCGTGCGTGGCTTACACGCTTCAGGCCTTTAAGCTTTTATTAATTCTCTTTGTCCTCTAAAGCTATTTCCTGTGGGATGCGTTGGATGCAGTTTTCAACTTCATTGATCCCGGTTTCGTCGCTCATGGTATCGCATGCTGCGCAATCTATACCATGGCCTTTGTTCGTGTGCGGATTATCTCTCTATCTCCCCCGGTCTGATTATTCTTCGCAGAAACCATTTGTCGCCTACTACGGTGCTCGCTGTCTGCTCTGGGAAACCAGCACATTCTTCTTGAACAACCACTGGTACATTGCTCGATGATTTCTATCTATTTCTTTTAGACTGACTTGCTTATTTAGGTTCTTAGACAAAACCGGGCGAACGGGCACAACTCTCCAGCTCGTGAACGGCGTTGGTCTTGTTCTATCCTTCTTCTTGATCAGAATCGTATATGGAGGCAGTGTGGTGTGTTCTCAACTTCGACTTACTTGCAAGTCCCCTTCCCTGACGTATTTTTAGTCTATTCAATTCTTCTTTACCCTCATCGAAGTCCGTCATGAGATCCCGATTGCGTATACTTTGGTGTACGGTCTCGGGAACTTTATCCTTCAAGGACTGAATTGGTTCTGGTAGGTGACAAATAATTTTTCAGGCATTGCTTCCGCTCAATCTTTGAATAGGTTCTACAAGATCATCTCTGCACTTCGCAAGAGGTTCAATAACACTCAAGAAACAACCAAACTCATTGGACAGGATCAAATACCCAACGGCCTCACCCCTTCTAATGGATTACACTCACACGTATAAACTAATCTCGACCGCGAGCGTGTTGCTATGCTAATGCGTTCTAAATGTCTGCGATAACAACATACACGCCATCTATAACGCTGCTTCCTACTAATTAGATGTACTAATTTTAGAATGTCGTAATTTATGCATGAAAAAATTCTTGGATGGTTTACGCAATGCGTGGTGATACATTCGGGTCAAAGTCAAGGTGTCGATGAACAAAGCCGTCCCGCACGATACAACGAACCTTCCATTCCCAAGCGACCAAGTTTACCCAGCGAGTGGCTTCTGTCCGTATACTATGATCTGCATGCAATATGCAGTGAAGATATGCAAAAGCAAGTGCGTCAAGGGGGGTTGGTTCGCTAGGGTTCAATATTAGACGCCGGTCAAAAAGACACGTTTATCGGAGAGTGCTTACCTTGAGCCTAAGAACCATTTATCGGTACCAAGACGTTCCGACAAGGATGTTATTGCGTCCTTGTATTGAACAAGGATCGCGGTCGTGTTAACGCGTGTTCCCATGGGTGGAATAATTGAGGAAAGACCCGTTAGCGGAGCGGGAGGTTGTGCCAGGACTTTTTGTAGACTCTCGTTCAGGGGTGTCGTGGATGGTGGGTATATTAGGGACTCGAGGAAGGAAGGAACCGGTTGAGCGAGCATCTGGAGAGTAAAGAGAGCAGAACAAGGGTATCAGTGCAGGTGTTGAAAAGTGACATTGTCTGGTACACACCAAGGCAGCGTGAACAACGCCTTCGAGGAGGGAAATCCAAGCTCGACTTTCAACACGAGAAGCTTGGTCCTTATAGCCTTCTAATGGATCTGCGGTGCTGTCTACACCTAATTTTTTGTCTACCCATGTCGGAATGGATTGGGCTGATAATAGTTCTTCTTCCATTGATGCATCGTTGGCTGGTACATGTAAGTTTGGCAGAGTTCCATTAATGCAACCCTCCGGGGAAATGTCCCTGCGTAGTTGAATTCCTGTAAGACCTCGAAGAGCTAAATAGGCCTGCCATTTGAGGCATTCGACGTCTGAGCTCAGAACGCTATCGGAGGTTTGCGAAAGTGAACGTGGTGGATGAATCCATAAAGTCGGTGTGGTTACAGGTACGATTTCTGTACGTTTTATTTCTGAATATGTTTTGAACGGAAAGTGAGATGTAAAGGAAACAAAGGCAGCTGGAGGTTTGAATATAGCAGCCATGCTTGAAATGGTTTTGTTAGAGACTCAATTGACAGAAATGAACGGAATTAATCTGCAATTGACTTTATTTGGTCATTCCGACTTGGGAGTTGTTACATCCAACACTCATCCATCATCATCCTCATTCTTAATATCTCCTCCTACCCATCCTTCAAAATAACCTGGCTGGTTCTGAGGTTTATGGTATAATATCTAGGCTTGGAATACAACCTATTCTATCTGGTCGTATACATACCACATGTCGGACACTTCATCGTTAGCACCGTCAAGGCCACATACACCTGTTGGTCAGACACCCCTGGCACTACCAACTGCACGTCCTTATAGGTTTACATGGGATCCTTCTTCTCGCAGGCCTGGGCCAGAAAGTGTATCAGGAACCACAGAAGGAAGAGGCGGTGATGACTTTGCTGCTACACCTCATCCGTTTGGCTTCTTGAATCATTCGACCGCTTCGTTGGCGTTGGGAAGCATACCCCCTGAATGGAGTAGCTCTAGGACAGGATTTCATGGTAGGGTTTATGACTACAAGCAACATCCTTATGTTAACCACCATGCCCAGCTATATCGACTGTTCTCAATAACCCGCATAAGCGTCAAGCTCCTCCCAAGGCACATTCTTCATTGCCCACTGTTGCTCCAGTTTCGTTACCTCGCGTTCGTAGAAAGGACTTCGAAACTTACTTGCAGGCAATATCTCCGGAATGGGAACGTTATGCGCAAAATACCCAGCTAGGACAGGATGGTCATGCAAATCTTGACACCAGCCAAATCACTCCTCGCAATAGTCTTTCTGGTGATGGTGATTCCCCAACCACACAGGAACCCCCTTCGATATTTCTGGCTGATGGGAAGAGTATACCGCCTCTTGATACGGTCCCAGAGGTATTCTTTAAGAAAGAGTTCAATCTGGGTGACCCTCGCACCTTTGCTACCGTAACGGAGCAGGACTCTGCCAATGGATATGGACGTCAAGATCACTCCTTTGCTGACCCGTTCTCGTTATCCCATTCCCTTCCACTGCTTGAGAAGTTCTCCCATTACGCTGACACCGTCGAGCAACATCTTGTCCGGGAGATATCCATTCGATCTACCTCATTTTTCGCTGCTCTTACCAATTTGCATGACCTTCAGTCAGAGTCGGAACGATGTTTGGACCGCGTAAGCAAACTGCGCACGGAGCTACAAAAAGTGGATGATAAGAACGCAAAACGGGGTCTAGAGATGGTGCGGAAGGAAATGAAGATGGCTAACCTAGTTAAAATCAGGGATGGCGTTCAGTCAATCAGTGGGGTTGTCGAGATGACAGGGGTCATAAAAGGGCTAGTCCATGCTGGACAGTGGGGGCAGGCCCTCGAAATAATTGAGGAGTTAGAAAACCTATGGGAGGATGATTCGCTTCATGAGGAGTCAACCAGTGCGCTTCCAACACCGACGCCTAAGGCCAATGGTACTGCTCCCCACCCGTCCTCCAAACTCGATTCTCTGGCAGAAGAACACGACGACGACCACTCATCCCAACAAGCACACAATTTGGCATATACAAACGGCTCAAAATCTCATCGACCTCACAAGATCCCTCTGGGGTCCCTCGAAGCATTTTCCAACCTCCCCAACCACCTTCGCACATTGACCATGGAGATTGCAGCATCCCTTTCATCTGAACTCGTCTCACTTCTACGGAACGATCTACAGACACGCAGGGAACCCAACAGAAAACCTGAACCCGATGCCGATCAAGGCTTGAAGGATAGGCTAAAACCCCTTCTCTTGAATGTCGTAAGGACGAACGGGCTGAAGGAAGCCATGCTATCATGGAGGGAAGCGGTTTTGGCAGACATCAAAGGTATCATGAAAACGGTAAGTAGTTCGACAGGGATTATATCACCTCCTTTTCTTCTAACTATGTTACTCAGGTTCTTCCGGCATTTGAGCTAGAAGGTGAAGAAACAGATGGCTCAGAGGCCAGGTATGTGAACAGTCCTATGCAGCGGGTTGTTTCATATGTTGATATGGCTTCATCAAAGGGCCGGACTTGCAAACCATTTGAGAGAAATGCACCATACCGAGTTCATAGTCCTCATTCAACGCGTTTACCGCACCCTGTTCAACGCTAGTGATGGCCTACAGACACAGGTTACCATGATTCAAGAAGTTTTGAAGAATCTTGGGTAAATCGGCAAGACCTTCTGAAGTGCAGTCCTTTGATATTCACCTGGTATTTTGCAGGTCCCAGACCCCTCAAAAGTCACTAGACACGAACTCCATTGATGAGGACCTTCAAGACGTCCTTGCTTCGGCTACAGTCCTTTCTAGTGCGCAGGCCGGAAAAGTTATCACCTATAGGACCGAGCAACATACTGCCCTGGAGCTTCAAGACTTCCTCACTTTCTTCAACGACTCCTGGGCGTATCTGGTAAAATGCGAACAAGTTGCCAAAGGAATGATGATCGAGTTCCGGGGTGCTATCAATAACCAGGTGATTAACGTCTCACTTGTTGCACATGCGAATAGCTAACAGGAAAAATACAGGCCAAGCTATACTTGAAAAGCTACCATGAGGTACGCATGTCACGATCCGCAAAACTTGTGGAAGATGAACTCTGGAAACCTCTGGCGGAAGTCACCCCTGGGCTGCAGCGTATCGTCAACGCACTGGTTGATTCTGCTATTCGCGATCCCCCTGAACTGGTCATCAAAACAGAGGATACCATTTTCAGTCCATATGCCGCCAACTTTTCTTTGGCTGTGACACCTAATGGGACTCCTGCACCTACGTCCGCTCTTGATTCCTCTGCTGCACCGTCATTTACCACAGCTCTCGATAACTCCCATGCGGCAGCCCCTGCTAATTCTAGAGGTGTTGTTAAACACCTGAAGGTCGAAGATCGATCGTACTACATAGTCTCTGCAACCGCCGAAGTCCTCACGCTGCTCCAGGATTATCTGCGTCTCGTTGTGAATCTACCAGGGATGACGATGCAAGCCCTGACACGTACCATCGAATTTTTGAAGACCTTTAACTCCAGGGTGTGCCAGATGGTTCTGGGAGCTGGTGCTATGCGATCAGCCGGGCTGAAAAATATTTCTGCACGGCATCTTGGTGAGTCGCGTCATCTATTCTACAGCACATTACCTGACTCCGATATACAGCTCTTGCTTCTCAATCCCTTTCCGTGATATCGGATCTAATACCCTACGTGCGCGAGACGTTTAGAAGGCACCTAAACCAACACTCATCCACGATGTTGGTCGAATTTGATAAATTGAAGCGAGTGCGTATACATTCATCAAGGGTTTTATTCGATCATTGTACTGATACTCTCCTTAGGACTACCAAGACCATCAAAACGAGATTCACTCTAAATTGGTGACGATTATGGGCGACAGGCTAGATGCACATATCAAGCTGTTGCGGGTGAGTGATGCACCACTTTCGAAGAAGGAAGGTCTCGCATCTAACACACGCATAGACGATCGACTGGAGTGATAAGCAGCCCACGACAACCCCCAATAAGTACATGTCGGATCTCGTGGATGAAACCGAGGCTCTTCACAGAATTGTCTCGAGATATCTGCCCAAACCGATCACAGAGGTAAGGATTTCGTGGTTGACTGTGCTTGGCCTGTTATTTACCACTTGTTGCCCCCTTTAGTATGTTCTGAGCCAAGTATTTGCGGCCATTAATCATCGGTTGTCGGAAGAATACAACACAATCGAGCTTCCACACCCAGAAGCAAAGGCTAGGTATGTTTAATGGTCGTCAATGCGGGTGTTCGTTTATCTCAATAATATCCTATAGGCTGCTTGAAGATGCGCGCTATCTTCATCGAAGATTGGGCGCTCTGAAAAATGTTACAGCGCCTACAGGGATGCTGGAAACAGTAGTTTCTGAGAAGGGCGTTCCTCGGTCAAGCATGAACAACGTACCACGAGCTTCAGCCCCTAGTTCCCCGTCTCCACCTACAAGGAGCAATACAATGAGTGCGAACCAGCGACTTCAGAGTCTTCTATCCTCCAGGGCCTCCACCGACAAAGCACTCCCCATTCCAGACAGAACAGCTACCCCGCCACCTGTGCCTCCAACCTCGGATAAACCTCGCTCCCCGTCAATGGCATCTCAGGTCTATTCCGGTACCTTAAGCAACGATTCACTCAGCCAAAGCCAGCTTTCACTTTCAATGAGGACATCCCCGCCTGTTCAACCGATTCCCACTCGAAGGGGGTCTGGATTCATGCAGGTTGAACGTTCAGCCTCACCTTTGAGTCAGAACGCAGCTTCAAGTGAAACTCCTGCGAAACATCTGGGGACGAATGGGAAGTAAGCCCAGCAGATCGGACCGACCTCTACTGCCCCGTTTCTTGGGGAAGATCACCGGGAACACCGCGTTCTGGTCTAAACGTGATATGTACTCCCCACAGTCAACCCTTCTTCCTGTTGTCTGCGGCAGCGCAGTACCCTTGATTCCAATTTCGTCTGGGGGGGACTCACTGCGCATGCTTTACCTCTTCACTCTTCCTGCCTTTTGACACCCTTGCTGTCGTTATTTATTTCCTCTTCAACACATTTGCAATACTATTTTTTTTCTGGATGGAAGAATTCGAAAGGTTGCATCAAACGTTCGACACATTACAACTTCTGAAGCAGCGTGAGCAAATACCTCGGGGGTTATGTGGATTTGGGAATGATACTCAACTATTGAGTCTACCAGATTAGAGCATGCGTTGCAGCTAAAGTAGCACCGCTTTCTACTATGCAAACAGGATAGATACCTCGGACTCCGTGATGTTACAGGCAGCCATGGTTGCAGTCAGAAAGGTCATGCCACCCACACTTTTTAGTTACAACGGTCCCGAGAAGCGATACCTGATGGATAAATTAGAGCGTTGGCATAACCGGTCCTCGATCGATCGAGGATCGCATTGCCGCCTTATTGCAAAAGCTCGTCCCTCCTATCTGTTGCTCAGAATTCGATGTTCCATATTTACCGGGCAAGCTATAAAAAGCTGGAAGCTAATGACCCTATCTTTACGAAATGGACGCGATCAGTTTAAAACCCAGGATTCTAAATCGAACACGAGTCAAAACTCTCTTATGTGCATGCATCTCACTGTCGCTCAAGACTTGCTTTTGCCCTTCTGTGGCCCACAAAGTATACGGCGAAATTTCAGCACCCCTGTAAGTCGTCATATACGACAATAATGGCCTTAATTGACAGTGTTGCCAATCGCTCACGATCAAAGAACATGATGTGCGGCCTGTTCGAGCTTCCAATTTACCGATAGAACTCGCCATAACCGTGCGTCATTTTGGTCCATTCTGATGATTCGACACGCATGTTGCACAGGTCGAGTTCGACTTGTCTAACACATGACCGCGAAACTGTTCAAGCACGAAGCTAATTGATTTTTCTTTTATGGTCGCCGCGGAATCGCTCCATCGACGCGTATTGCTATGATTGCATGACCTTGAGTCGTGAATATCAGGCTACTGTATCCCATGATCCAACGCGCGAAAACTCTGTGATCTCATCAATGATAACCTTATTCACTGCTCTCCCAGAAGCTCCATCGACACCCCACCTGTGCTTCCGATGGGTTTAGTTATCGTTTCATTTCCCCTGTTTAGCTTCTCGATCGTTGTTGCGATAAGTCTATGTATGTAGTTCAGTGTACCATTGAAATGAATGCTCGACTATCAGGAAGCATCATTAAGCAATTCGTGATCAGATTTGAAGGAACTCGCCATCTAGTCTTGAAATTTGAATAGATATTTATTATCTTGAGGCGATGAAAGAGAAATACGAATGGTCCAGAGCTAAATATTACACCTAGCTCCGAAGTAGATCTTAGACTAGAGTGGACTCGCCATATGGAAGTTTATTTGCCTTTCAATGTCTGCGCACTGGGGAGGTCTCAAATTCCTTGTCAGAAGAAGAAAGTGAGGCCTGCGATGTGGGGTTCCTTCTAACGCCGTCTACCATGTACTTATTTACATGCACCCAAGGATCTGTGAGGCTTCTTTCGAACATGAGACGTGCGCAGCCAACGCGGCGTCCACGAGCGAGCGCTCTTCTAACCCTATTATTATTATAATTCACCTTAGATTTCCAAGTACTGCAAGAACCTAAAGCGTCAGCCTGCACTCACGCACACTGGTGCGGTCTACTAGGTTCTCCTGCACAGGATCACTGAGGTTGCCCATCCCTTATTGCGTCACATGGTTTCCACGTCTAAAGCAAGCAACTCGACAGCCGACAACACACGCACATGCGTTATCATCATTTATGACGCATTGACGCGTCTATCCCTGGCAGCAACCTACATATGCTGGTGTGGGTGCGTCTACACGTATTTGGTATAGTTTTATTATATCTTAATATTTAAAAAATACCATTGTCACGGTGCCGCGGAGGACCGGTAGCTTTATTCAAGCTTTCTTCTCAGAAAGCGGACTCGGAGTCGCAGTGTCTCTAGCAGAACGATCCCTGACCTGAGAGGTACTCATGCGGCTTATGCACTGGACTGACTGTTTTTTTTTTTCTTTTTTGGTGGAGGCACGATGACGTTGATGGACTGGTCCAAAACTGTCGACACATAACGAGCTCCACAAAGTCATTGAATTACTTTCTTGTTTCGTCATGCGCTGATATTGTTTCACTGGTGATGTTTTTAGTCGGCGTCTGCCCCGAATAAGTGTCAAAGATGCCCGCAGAATATTCATGGTCGAGTCACATTCCAAAGTATAATATTATTTTTCTCACCGTCAAGTTATCCAAGCGCTCGTTGTACCGCCCCAGATTTGTCGCACCTGGCAAACTCTATTACATAGGCCCCATTTGGGCACATACAGGGCTAGATGTTAAGAATTTCAAGATATATGACTCTAACTCAATCTCTCAATGACTTAAACAACAATGAATGTTGTTCCCAGTGGGTCCAATTGACAGTCGGATCGGGTTTACCATATATTTGAGGACATCCGTAAAATCGACTCGACGGTTCTCGAAGGGTGTCGTGACCTTCTTCATCTGAAAACCAATGTCGCGATTTGCGCGCGCGCGCTATCGACGTTGGATAACTATGATTCAGCCCCTCTCGGATAACCAGCGGAAAGCTCAATCAGACGAAACGGATCTAGACCGCCTAAGTGTAATTTCATCGAAATGCGGGGTTGAAGCGCTCGGCTAAGTATCTGCTAACAGTTGAAAATTGAAATTGTTGGAAAGGGGGCCTACCCCAGCCTCTCACAACCACACGTTCTTTGAGTGACTCGAACGTTTAAAACTTCAATTCGAAAGAAGGCCTGCGATTGCTTGTAAAAATCGCAATGTAAATAAGTCGTCGACACCAGGACCCTTTTTCGTTAGGATTGTCACTGATTAGCTTCTTCTATTATTTATAGAACTTACGTCCATACCGAACGAAGCATCTCTGTGATAGGCTCTTTCTCAGTTTGGGACCATAATGAGCAGAGATAACGGGCTGAGGTCTCGTGGATAATGACTCGAGATTAGGAGAAGCGCTGACCTCCTTATTTCGGTGAAAGTCATGCCTGCTGGGGATGACTTCAGATCCTGATAACAAGGTCTCGCTCGGACTGGAGGTGTTGTAGGTGCAGTCGGAAGCTCCCCGATAGGTACTTCGGCCGAATGCCGTGCTTTTTTAAAACACTGCAAGTGCAACAGATATCTGTGACAGCTAGCTCGAATGATGGCACGGTAGTATCCATATATTGTTGAGCAGTTTCTACATAGCACTTAATGAATGTATGGGGTGATGTTGTGGTCGGCGCATCACGAGTCAAACTCCCTTACCCGGAGTTAATTCTCTGGCATTGAATTCCCTTTGTTTTCATCACGGGTAGAATAACTGGAACATGCAAGCCGGGCGAGGTTATCTCGTTCCGAGTGAACCTTTGTTCGATTGTTGTATGCACGGCAAAGGACCGGGAACCCGGTGACGAGGACTAAATTAAGGAAAGTTGGCGCTAATTGTGACGTTGGATGTTGTGGATGATGCAGAAAAAGCTGGAGCCATGTCGCATATGAATCATAATCTATGCGAGAAGGATAAGAAGTACATTCGCGCGTATGGCGTCATCGGGGACCTGGATTATACCTCCGGAGTCCGTTGATGATTCAGTGAGTAGCAGCGGGTAGAAACTGATGTGACGGTTGCAAAATTGTCTCCGTGTCAGGAAATCTTGCGTGTACATTGCAGAAGATGAGGAAACTTGGCGGCGTTAAGTTATGTGTCGGGGAAATTGTAGGTAATACAGTTTGTCGACATCGACAGCATGGATGGTGATTGTGAGGTGTTGTATTGCAATGAACTGTATTTTTTTTCGTAACGAACTGCGTCTGACATGTCATTGTCACAGGCTACATTGTCGATCAGTGAGGACCACTAAGGTCATTATGGCGTTTTGAGAATTATTGACTTATTCTGAAACAACATTCAAAGTTTGTAGTACAGGGTGGAGTTAGCTACTCCATTTCGACCTAGTAAGCTTATATGTACTGCCCTGATGCTTATTAGTACCAATGGACATGGTCACGCCTACCCCGCCTCCTGACCTAGATTTGAAATGGGGTTGTGTCATTCAGTAGTGCAATTTGGTGTAGGGTCATGGCATCCATCTGAATCTGTTGGTAATATGCTTTCCAACAGCTTCTGTGATTGATGTTCAAGAGATGTGTAAGTAGCACTTCACGACTTGCTGACAATTGACGTATCTTTCTCAGCAATTGGGGGGCATTAGTCGTGGTGCAGGGAAAAAAGACTGTTTGAGGCCTGAGCTTAAAGATTTCTGGATTGAGACAAACCTGCATCGCTCTTGTGAGAATGAGATGGATTCCAAGAGGCAATGTAGATTGAATGACGAGTCATGTGGACAATTCTATTCGACTTAATTGCTTAAAAATGCCCGCAATATGAGCTGCATATGATCAGACTGTCACCAGGGTAAAGACCAGGGACGACCTAAATAAGATGGCTCCCCTGGTAAATGTGGGGTGTTCAGGGAAGGAAAACGCGCCACACGTTTGCAGTGACCTCGCCGTCGTGCTACTCAGACAAGGAAAGACACAAAGTCATCTGATGTGCGGGAGAGAAAGATCTGGAAGCAGCAAACGTGTGATGCGCGTATTAGCTCGCTAAGGCTTCAAAATGGATGCAAATTATTTTAGTGAAAACTGGTTGAAATATATTGAAAAGTAGATTGTATGAGAAGGGAAGCTATTGTGTGAGTAGTCGAGGGATTGAGTATCGACAGTACTGACGGCAGAACGGCATCATCTTTGAGCGGGGAATGAAATAAAATATATTAAATCTGAGATTTATTGAAGTGTGACCATAGTAATCATAAAATAAATAAATAAATAAATAATTAATTAAATTCGAGTCATTTAATAAAAATTATTGATGAAATGTCGCGACCTTGCAGGTGCCCTTTCCAAATCTCTATATAAGCCTAACAAACGTTTTTCTTGGTTTTCTTCAATCATCCCCTCGCATCCCCAGCAATTATTGGCCATCTACTCGCCGTTCATAACGGCGTCAATTGTCGTTCCACAATTTACTACTCGTAACATATAACCCACACCAATACTTCCTCACCAATGTTCGAGGAAATCTGCCTTGTTTGTGGACGACATTTACCAGAGGATGGGTACGACCCTTTCTCTAAATTTTATTCTAGTCTTGACTTGAAAACTAAAATTCAATTTATATCAAAGTCGCGCCTACTGCAGTGAAGACTGTCAGTCAAACGATATCTCGTCGCCGTCGATATCATCGTCAAGTAGCGCCCTTTCATCTCCTTCTATGGGTTTTGCTGCGGGAGGTGATGTTCCTCCCCTTATGCCCTCTGCTTTGGGCAAGGCTCTGAAAGGATACATGTCTCGCCCAAGTTACTACGTGTCCCATTCATCCAGTTCTTCCAACTCTTGGTCGGCCGTTACTGATGAAGAAGACGACCTCACTCATCACCGCTACACCAGTGACCTCAGCTACTACGATCCCTCAGATTCAGATCTTTCAGTCAAGGCTGGAGCTCATCCTATGCACCCTGTTTCAAACGCTCTATCTTATGCTAGAAGGCCATCAGGTATCAACAACCGTTCTACTGTCCCTCGTCTTCAAAGACGTTTGTCCTCTGGGTCCCCTGCACCCCCACGCGTCCCTGGTGTACCCCGCAGTGCTCCTATTCATTCGCTTTCGTCTACGGATGATACCGATTCCTACTCGGACAATGCTCTCTCCGTGAGCGATTCCTTGGAAGACGCCGATGACAATGACATAGGTTCGGAGAAAGCTTGGGTTGATGTGAAACCAAAATATCCTCTGCCCAAATCAAAACGTAGCCACAATCGTGCGAGCCTTCCGGCTTACTTTTCCCTTCTCCAAATGAAGACATCTTCGAGTGATACCTCCCCAGTATCTTCCTCCGGGATCACTGTTGCACGACAATCGCCACCCACTCCAAAATTACCTCCCGGCACTGACCTTGTGCAATCCGGTACTTTGCGTCACAACCCTCTACCCTCAGCACACGATACCCCTCGTGGCTCTCGTCAAGAGACCGATGCTTCCAGGACTCGATGCTCCAACCAGTACACTTCTCATTCCCGATCAAGGTCTCGTCGTGTGCCTTCAAATGAGCGATCGCCACATGTCGACTTTTGGTCTTTGGAGGCTCCTCCCAATCGCCCTTCGGGTTTGTCTTCCGCTCAAGGACCTCTTGAGCGAGGACGTGCTGCCAACCGCAGGAATAGCTCTCCTCCGCCAAAGATGTTGATGGGCGCCGAGTTCTCACATATACCTACCGAAACAGCTAGACGAGCAATCGAAACGTCACCATCAAACAGCCGATCGCGCCCCCGTACTAGAGGCCGTACCCGTTTGGAAGACATGGATGGTGTCTGCCTATCTACCGAAGCTCCGGGTTACGGAAACGGTCGTAGTGGACTCGTCGACCGCGAACGAAGTGCGAACGTACATCGCATTCCCTTGTAGTCCCCACAATTGCCTACCGACGTCGTCATTTGATACCAATCGCCAAAATATCCGCCATCCCACTTCTTGCGCAAAAATGCAAGTCTCAAAATATCCTGACTTGCTGCGTTATTTTATTTTCATACCTTCAATTCAGTAGACGGACTTGGTGTTTTCTTTGTTACATTCTTCGCATCGTTTCGGATCGCATTCATCTGCATCATCACAATTCCTCTATTTCATGGCATTCTGCTCGCTTGCTCTCCGTCGCATTTTTTCTTGTCCCTCGTCGCAACCTCCTCCAAAATGCATACTGTTTTCGATACTCATTGTCACATACACTCTCATTTCGCCTCGCAGTTGTCTACTGCGACCTTGTCTCTATTTACATGTCCCACGAACACCGCACGTCCTTTCTTCTTTCTCTCTATATTTTTCCCTGTAACCCCACTCTATTTTTTATGTGGATGGGAAACAAAAACACCTTGACTCATTTACTTGCATCTCTTTTTTTCATTGGGCTTTTTTAATCTATTCGACCTTTCAAAATTTTTGGAACACACATCTCAACATCATCCCAAAATGTACCTTAAAGCACAGCATACATCTCATTGACATATTCTACCTTCAACACGGAAAAATGCATACATTTCGTCACCATTGCGCATCTTTGCGAATTCAAATTCATTGGTGTGACATTCTTCTTGATTACTAGATCTGACTTGGAGTTGGTAACTTCTCTGTAGCGTGGCAGTTGGCTGTCAGACAAGGTTAGAGTCTATGTTAGCTATTACTTGGTTATCCCTTTAGCTATGACCGTGTCACTGGTATTTAGCAAGGCCTCATGGTAGGCACGCCCTCCTGGAAAATATTTCTGCATCTCAAAGGGTTGGATTTCTTGATCGCATAACATTTCCCACCAAGAAATAAGAAAGAGAGTCAGGGCTTTGTAGCGACTGGACAAGTATCATTCCGTCCTGATACTTACTTCAGATCTGATGTTTCTCCTGAACAATGGGCAGCTGACCTCAGCCATCAGGAAAGCCGAAGAGTGTGACCGTGGCTCGATGCCGAAGATGCATCGACATGATCTCTTGGACAGTAAGTTCCCGCCCTTCATCATTTCTTCGCCTTGGGACGGTCAGATGTATTAAACACTTGGACAATTTACCAACGCTTTCATTCTCAAATGTGGACGCTGGGTCCCGGTTATGTTTACCGGCAAATGCCCGCCTAAAGAAGTCCCTGACGTTGACACTTCAATTGACGCTTCCCCAGATTCTGGTACGCAATTTAAAATTTAAGGTGTCAAGGTATTTTCCAGGCGGATCTTCGACATAGAGTGCACCACCTAGAGTTCCTGTCGAAGCCTGTGAATCGACATGTCGCTGAGGGGTTCAAGTTTTTCATTCTGGTGGTCCAAATTTTCATTGAATTAGTAGTTTGAGCTTTCGTGGCGGTTGCCTAGCTTTGTGCTAGGGCCAATTTCTTAACGACGAAATCGGAGAGAATAGCTCGTTCGCAATGACCTGGAGTTCGATAAACTCCGATGGCCGAGAGACGAGGAGTGGCGACTTTAACCACTTCGGAGTTGGAAATTTGGTATAGATATTCGTTGGTGGAATCGGTTACACACTCTTCTCCGATAGCCTTGTGCATGCATACCTTGAACCGGTGGAGATTGAGCAGTTTTGGAGCGTCGTCGTGAGCCTCCGTGGACGACCGTGTGTACACGAATTGACCAATGTGATCACTTGTCCGCCGGAAGATACGATTTAGACGTTGGGCATTCAAACGTTCAAACATTTCGTCCGAATGTAAATTTGGAACAGGATATTTCGTCCGAGGTTCTCTTTATTTTAGTTCTACGCCGTGTATATAGCCTGTAGGGGCAATTTACCTCCAGTAAAACTTTTAGTAAAACCTACAATAAAGGAGTTCCCCGTAGCTATATTTTACTACCTACTCCTAGCTTTTTATACGCTTATTATGTAGCTACTACCGGGGCAGCCAGACCTATATTAATTTTAGTCAAGCATAAGTTGCGTCTTCCGACGACCAGTGGTGGGTGGATATTGGATCTTAACTTTGTCCGGAGCCCAGAGCGTCCAAGCTGATTCGGATGCTGATCGGTCAGTCTTATTCCCTCTTTTTTACGACGATAAAAATCCTTTTCAATCAACAAAATTGCTCAAGAAAGTCATGAAAGCACAGAACTCTGGGGCAGAAATCTGGAAGGCCCCAAAGATGGCATATTATTCCCTTGATCATCGCTTGATGTATTTTATCTAATCTTGCATTGTTCTCCACTACAATTATGTAAATACAAAGCCCCTGTAGAACCGTGGTCGCCTGACTAACATCTCTTGACCTAAC
The DNA here is from genome assembly GCA_015501605.1 of Panaeolus papilionaceus. Taxonomy (NCBI): domain Eukaryota; kingdom Fungi; phylum Basidiomycota; class Agaricomycetes; order Agaricales; genus Panaeolus; species Panaeolus papilionaceus. The sequence continues at coordinate 209,222 of JADNRZ010000022.1, read as the reverse complement.
CACCATGTCATATACATCACCAATACTGCAGGTATTTACTTCTAATCTAACTGTATCACTTTGTTTGATTCAACGGATATTTACAGGAAATACCGAGTGTCGTCTCTGAAGAAGACCGCGAAAGACTGCTTACCGTTAGCAGGTTGGATGTTAGGCTCCGAGTGACGTTATATCAGGAGATGGTTGGCCGTTACTCTGATTCCCATCCTTATTTTCTGGTTCGGCTGGCCAAACTATTTGTATATTTAAAGTGGCAGTCTCTTGCACTTGACCTCTTTCGAAAGGTAACAAGGTCCACGAGGCCATTTTTAGTGTGCCCGTTAAGCTAATCACCGTATACGCAAAACCGCAGGCACAGCACAGGCTCTCAGATTTAGGGATCCACGATGACGAGTTTAATGCATTTGTCGACAAGTTCGGCGCTAAAGTTGACTCTGAAGTCAATGAAAAGCTGGTTAAAGCGCGCGATAGTGAATTTATAAATACATCGTGTTCGGGGCATTCTGAAGGCTAATCATTGCGCACATCAGGTTCATATTATCGAAGATGGAAGCCAACAAGAGAGCACATCTTCCCAACGCACTTGCCTAAGCTACCTCCTGGCTCGGAAGAAATAAAGCGGAAATGGCAAGAGCTGACAGTGCAGGGGGTTGAATCCCCATTCTTCTGCGCCTATCTTCGGAAACTCGCAATTGAAACCGTTGTGGTCGAGAGCGTTTTCCTTTTGACACAAGAGGTGTGCATCCAGCTTGATTAAATCATTTATGTCGTCATCATTAACGCATGTCATTTCTCCAGTCGGCTCAAGATTTAATTGGACGCGGATTTGATGATGGAAAGGTCATCTGCAACCCAGATAGCGCTATGAAGGAGGTCGATACCATCAGAAATATCTTGAAAGACACGCTGGCGGTTTGTCTGATTACTCTCACTGCGCAGCGCCCTTCTTAGGTTTTAAGGCACACTTTACCAGGCGTTTGAAATCCTTTTATCCCTGGTGGACAAGGATGGCAATCTTGCAGACATCAACAAAGACGTGATTTGCCGTATCCACGCACGCCTAATGAAGACGTGCCAGTTCAACATTCCAGGGAACTGTCAAGGCATCCCTGCTGGGATGACGCGGACGGAGACACGCAAGACCGTCCTTGTATCAGGGATAACTTACAAGGTCGAATGTTGTCCCTTCCCCGATGTCGACACGGAGCTCGAGTATATCTGTCGGATGGCAAAGGTGGGCACGCTATCTTCCGTTGAGAAAATATAAAATTGACAGCACATATGTATAAGCAATGGATTCGAACGTGGAGAAACCCATTCGGAACATCGAGTTGGTTCCATTTAGTGTTCGTCAGATGTCACCCCTTCGAAGTAAGGGTACAATTTAAAAAATATCCTCTTTTTTTTCTTCTGATAATTTTATTTAGGACGGCAACGGGCGCTTGGCAAGAATGTTTGCGTCTCTCCCACTGTACAAGCATGGGTACCCACCTATGTCAATTTCTTTATACAACCGGTCCGACTACTACGCCGCCATTACCAAAGTGAGCACACATGCTAGTAACACCTATTATCATTATCATGCGACTAACTGCGGATTGTCAGGCATCGGATGGCGATCACTCCGCCATGGTTCAGTGCATCATGGATGGCCTCGACGACGCATTGATGTGCACAGAAATTGCACTGTCCTCACAACCGCTGGACTTGTGTACTTCGTGAAAAATGCGATTAATCGACCATGAAGACCACGGGTAGCAATGGAGCGGTAAGGCCTTTTTAATATATGATGGAGGCAGACTTTGAAGCGCTGCCATCTCATGATTCCTTCTTTGGGGTTTGCCGCTTATCGTGTATACTTACAACCATCAGGACAGTCACTGATTGGTAGAGAGTATCGAAAGGGGATTATCATTCCTTCAAGAAATTTCAAGTCGTGTCGGCAGATCCAATACATTATACCCATGATATATCAACTCAGATACAAGTGATTGAGGATGGAAAAGACTATTGTCAAGAAACTGGGGTATTTACAGTATGCATGTATTCAGAAAAGTATGCCCGTACTATTAAACTAAAAAATCAATCCATGTAACAAACAAGAAATGTGAAGAACAGCTGCTATTTGCGATGCAAACTGTGGATCCGGTTCGGGGCTGGAGGGTGGGTGTTATCGTCATGGTGCAGCGGTGTGAGCGGAACGAGTGAGGTTTATGGATGCAACAATGTTCCAGAACAATTAGTCCAGGAAAGTTCAAGGATGCAAGTTTAAACACCAGCAACGATCCTATTTAAAAAAGGTTAGATCGAAACAACATTCAGCCGATGTAAAATTTCACGTACTCTTCAGCCTTATTGAGTGCGGAAATCATGCTCTGCACCTCCTTCCTCCTGCTAACGACGAATTCACTCTCCTTCAACAACTCATCCAAAACATCAGGCTTGTAAAGCTCCTGTAGCAATTCTCGCTGCAGGTTCTCCTTGGAGAAGTTGACGAGAGTCAAGGTGATAGCTTTTGGAACCATGTCAATCATCTCCCGTTTGACAATGTTGAAGTATGAATGGATGAGGAGCTCTGCACAATTCCAGCAATGACAGTCAGATACATAACGAAACATCAACATCAAATTTCTGGATTACGCACTGATGACTTCAGTCTCCATCGTTTCGCGCTCACTCAAAGCTGCCTGAGGGCGAATGATAGGTGGAGGAGCTTCCATTGCTGCTGCGCCCTTCTTCTTGCTGGCTGCACCCTTGCCAGCAAAGAAAGATCCAAAGAAGCTGTCGTCCTTCTTAACATCAACATCGAGATCCTTGTTGTTGTTCACTTGTGCCTTGGGATCCTTTTTCTCGGGTTGCTGTTGAGGAGGCCTGAGACGCTCAGACACAAGTGATGTTGCCTGAAATGAAGATTGCTAAGTAGTTAATAGCATGAAATCGTGATAACTTGACTTACCTTGTGACCACCAATGAAGTCTGGATGTGTGGTGTTGACGTAGCAAGCTTGCATGCTAGCAACTATCTTTAGCACAAAATTTTTGACGGAAGTGGAGAGGGTAGGTACGTACGCAACCATGTCACTGACGAGCTTCATAGTTGGTGTCATCGCTTGCTTGAAGAAATTGATGACTACGGAATTGAAACGGTCCTTCAAGGCGGGATAGCGGCGGAAGGATTGCTGTAGAACATGTGAGAATAGTTGCATGGGCGAATGCAAAGGGTCACTGTACCATCTTGGACAGGATTTGGGTCAAAATGCGGATTAACTCATCATACACTAGCTGACAACATTTCAGGCTCGGCTCTTCGAGCCGTTTGATCTGTTGCTTAACAATGACTTCAAATGCAGCTGTACCGACAAAGAGCGCTGGTGTTGAACCCTACGACGCTGATGAGCACCATCAAGCATAACCGAGCTGCAAGTAGACTCACGGATGAGTTATAAAGCAGGGTGCGGATATCGCCGTCTTTGACTTGGTCAAAGGGGTCGATGCTCTTAATACCATTGTTGAATAGCTCGTGGAACACAAAGCTGATGCGAGCACCTCCCGACAGCTCATTGATGGACAAATCGTTGGTGTTACCATCAATCGTGGTTCTGAACTCTGAAGTAAAATCGGTGATCACGGAAAGGACAACATTTCCAGAGTTGCCATCAGCCATAGGACCGCCGAGTTGCATCAACTCAGCATTGTACTTCTGCAGGTTCTGTGAGATGCGGGCTTTGATGTCAGGAAGCGTTGCACGAATGTGGTGCATCAAAATCTAAAACGGCTCCTTAGCTCGAATGGAACAGTGTCATCAAAGGAAAACGCACCATGTTCAATTTCCTGGCCAGGAAAGGAGTACCGCAGAATTGAGCCTTGCTCTTATACGAAGGGTGGTTTTCAAAGAATCCCCGCTCGTTATCGAGTGCTGCGCTGATAGGTTTGTTGTTTTCGATATCTCTTTGACCACGATTAACGACCGGTACATAACCAAGCCTCAATGGGATGATGCGACCAGCAAGAATATCAACAACATCAGTTCCAACGTCCCTAGTCATTGGTTTATGATGAGCACATTAGGACAGGACGAACAAGTGAATAGAATGACTCACATAAGATCCACCTTGGTCAACACTCCGATTGTCCTCGTTCCTTCAGGATCGACCTCGCGAGCCATCTTCAAACCATCCGAGTTGGCCAAATCGGTGTTGGCGGCAGTGACTGCCAGGACAATACAAGCAGGCTTTGAGATATACTTCATCAACATTTCACGAATCTGCTTCTCAATATCGCGAGGTTGGTCTCCCACAGGGACCTTGGTTAGACCCGGAAGATCCACCAGGGTGAGGGTGAGTACATTGGGAGAGTAAACGCGAAGGTTAATAGGGACAGGGGAGATGCCAGCGTTTTTGCCCGTTTTGGCCTCTGTATCACGGACAATTTCATCTCTGATCTTATTGAAATCATAGAACTTCTCTCCAGGAAGGTGAAGGAACTCTCCCCACTCGTCTGCATTGGCTTGCTTGTCGCTTGATTTATCAATCCCGTTTTGTTGAGCTGTATTTAGGACCAATCAATTAGTCGCGAACGCGTCATATGTGAAAGACGAAGCGAACCTCCAGATGAAGGTCTATTGATCAATTGTAGCACCTAAAGAGAGTTATCGACATCGATACTAGGGATCACAAATTGTAAAAGTATCATACCAATGGTCGTCGTGTCACGATACCAGTACCACGAGGCAGGAAATCTCGACCAACGATATTCTAGACGCCAACAACATTGAGATATGATAGGTCGTTGGGTTGAACATCAAATACTCACTTCCAGGACACTACTCTTTCCACTACTTTGACTTCCGAGAACACATATTTGAGGCAGATCTATAGCACTCCCGGCACCAGTGCCAATAGAGGTGAAGACATCCTGAAGTTTGTTGACAACGGAGACGATTTCTGTTCCTAGACCTGATGTAGCCATTCTCTAAAGACTGAATGGAATGTATGGAGAACTAAAAGCAATTAGAGAAAGAATGGAATAATGGCAAAGGGTTTAAGAGTGGTTGGATGGACTGGCGCGGCTGTGTACTGCGCAAGCTTGAGCCAAACAAAGCTGATCAAACAGGTCCTTTATGTGATCACAGCTTTTATCCATTGACCACTACATTCTACTTGCGCCCGCAGTGACTTTGAACTGTGGATCGACTTTGCATGCTGACATTCGAGTTTGTTCACCCGAACCATGAGTATTAACTAGGATTTTCAATTGTGTGAACTCTTTTCTTCGTGCGAACTATAATTGTGCAATTACGTCTGGAGTTTCTCGACATCTCGTTCATGAAGCACATTGGTATGGTGGTTACATATTTCCAGACACATACGACAGCCGTTTAGTAGTTATATTTATGAGATAGAATTGTGAGTACCACTGCCCATTTACCACTTGACTTCACCAATGTCCCAACTTCTTTCGTCAGATGAGATATATCACCTGTGGTCTCTGTCTACCTATCTAACGCCATAAGTTCCAAGAAGCTTGCTTCACAATGCGCTTTAGAACTGTTCGGGCGGTCATCAACACATTGACAGTCTGCTTGTGGCATTCGATCAGTCACCTGGTAACGGAAGCCCTTCAGACCATCCGACGGAAGTCGAAGCGAGCTGAAAATAGCTTGCAATGGTGTCATACTTATGGGCTCCTAGTGCGTTCCTTCAACAGTGTCCCACAGCTCTTGCTCGTTGAGCTGCCACCACGTTCACTGCAAGATCATAAAGTTATCGTTTCACCTCGCTTCTGACATACCAAGATACCTTGCGGTCCGAAACGGATAGAAGACATTAGTCCCGATTGTGCCTAACCTCTTACTTTATAAGCTGCAGTCTCGTTAGAAATTTCGCTCCCCTTATTCGCTGTATTTAGTTTCCCCATTTGCGTCTGATTTTAGCCCAACCGACTTGGAACCACTCAATCCATCTTCCTCCTTTGCCTTTGTAACGAGTCGACGTCGCTCTCTCTCAGTTCTCTATGTTGCAAATCACCCTCTCACTCATTCTATGTTCTCTCTCACTCCCAGTGCTCACCTCGGCTGAGGGTCCTCCACAACTTTGGTCCCCATTGGTCCCCCAAAAAGTTTTGGCGACATTCAAAGCTCTACCAAACCCAATTCAATACCCTCAGTACACTGACACGGGTGCTGGAAAGTGGCTCTATTTCTCCCCAAATACATGGACCTCTGGTTTCTTCCCCGTCACGGCGTATGCGCTGAATACCAGGAAACAACTCTGCGGTGCAACGAGCGAGAACCAGCTTGGAATAGCAGACTGGCTTGCTTGGGGCAGGTCATCAAGCAACGGCCTCCTCAACCTCGACGCAGACCATGGAATTGGGCACGATGTGGGATTCATCAGTTTTCCCTTTGTTGAAGAGTTGGCAATGTAAGTCGTGTTCCTGTCAATTTTGATGGTCGTGGTCAGATGGCGGGGAACGTGCTTGGGCTTTGTCCAAGAGGTCTCGGCTCGCGCATAAGTGCACGCTGTTGACATCTATCTTGAAATAGCAACCCCAAGAACCAGACTGCCATAAATGCAATCAATCGATTCGCAAGCTTGTTGGCTGCGCGATTCAATCCAACAGTGGGATGTACGAGGAGTTGGGATGCAGCCGATCCTACCGATTTCCAGGTATGTAAAATTAATGGGCAATCCTAGCAGTTATCTTGTCTGAGAGGATAACTATATTAACTCCCTATTGTTCCCCGGGTAGGTTATCATCGATAATATGATGAACCTCGAGGTGTTATTCCATTCGGCTTCTTTGACGGGAAACAATACCCTTCGGACAATCGCAACCAGGCATGCAGACACGACGATGAAAAATCACATTCGAGCAGATGGTGAGCTTGTACCTACATCTCGTTATCTACGCGGTTCGGCATTGTCCATTGATGACCGAGGTTATTTGTTACGCGAATGTTGCTCCGTGGACTTCGCGCATATCGAGCTTACCTCGATGGGTATTGGAGAGGTGAATATTCACTAACACTGCTTTTTGCATCCAGGCAGCACATGGCATGTCATAGAATATAACTCGACCACTGGGAACGTCATCAAGAAACGTACCGCTCAGGGTTTCTCCGACAGCAGCACCTGGTCCCGGGGACAAGCATGGGGAATTTTCGGTTTTGCTAATAGTGCGTACTTTTTCTTGTTAGACCATATGCATAATTCACGCTGCTAATATTGACGCACATTACTTTGATCCGTTTCTGCGTTTTTTTATAGTGTATCGATTGACGAAAAACAACGATTATTTGGCTACTGCGCGTCGACTTGCTAATTATTTCTTGACGAACCTTCCGGCTGATGGGGTTGTTCCTTGGTCAGTATATTATCCCCCCTCTCTTGGTGCCTTAGCAGCACTTGTGTGCTCTCGACCTTGACTCACGCCGTTTTGCCCGCGAATGTTCTCACAGGGATTTCAATGCACCCTTAACACCTGCACCACGGCCAGCCGACTCCTCTGCAGCAACGCTCGCCACAAACGCGCTCCTGCTCCTTGCACAGCAGGAAACAGACACATCCCAGAAGCAGCGCTGGATCGACGGTGCATTCACGATCCTCAACAACATCACGACCCTCGCGTGGAGTCCATCGTATCAAAGTCTACTATCCAATGGCACAGTCAATAAGCCGGCCAACAATTTCTTGACAGGAATTGTATATGGTACGTTGTCCTCGTTTTAGTATCGTTCGAGATGATTTCCGCTGACTCGACATGATTATAGGTGACTACTATTACATCAGAGCTGGGAATGAACTCGTCAACATGGGATTGGCTTCTTGTGGTAACACTCATTCACAAATTCCACAAGCAAGCCACACTTCCTCTGCTAGGAGGTCGGCATCTATGCCATGGTGGTAATTGTTGTGTCGTGTGCTCTACTACATACTCATTCAAGTTATTAACGAAGGAAGGACTCCATTGACATGTGTACCTATGTCACTACTTTAATTAACGGGACTTCAGTTGCACTTTTCATCGCGGACATAGTCATCCACCTACAGATGTATGTATCGCGTTGGAATAAACAGACAATAGTTTCATTAGTCGTAATGTTGAATGAAATTGTAGGGATTAGTTCCCGATTCGAATACAATACAAGGGGCTTTTCTAATTAGAGCAAAAGGGCAATTGGGGTATCGGTGCGGGATAGACACTCAGCCGTAGTTGAGGCGGAAAATGTCATTGAATCTGAGGATACGGGTCAGGGTGTCGTAGAACGGATAGAATGGAGAGCGTACACATAATATGAACCGGCATCTGGGAGAAGTTGGAAGACCTGGCTGAATTGCAATGGGTTTTCGGATCCATCAACCTGATGATCAAAGCAAATTGTGAGGTGTTGAACAAAATAGCCATACAACTGACGTACGACAAGAAGGCCAGTTACGCTGATAAGAAGACTGCCCTCGGCTACTGATGGTTGGGCATCGAGAGTTGTGATTTTGTGCTGAACTTGTTGGAAAGGAAGAGACTAATGCACGAACTTAGTTGAGGTCAGATTGAGAACATTGAAATCGATCTCACTGTAAGTTTCTCTACGACTTTCTCTGTTCCCATGATAGATTCGCCTTCAAAGGTGAGCATAGAATGAGGGCGCTAAGAGATAAGATCAGGATTGAATTTGATAGTTTGTGGAATAATCAGACGTACATAAAGAGCTTGCAATGCACTACGATTTGCTGAGAAAGTGGCATAGTAATAGTCGACGAATTGCTTTGACACTGCGGTGATGTCTGCCATGATGATGATTGTGGATTGTTGTTGAAAGTAAAAAAGAAATGGAAATGAATGATAAAGGATATTATCTGAATCATGTGACTTGTCAGTAGCAAGTACTCTTAGTCTACATCTTTCCTTCTTAACTAGCTTTTAATCATTAAAAGGACATTTGAATTCAGATTTTAACAATGTCCCACCATTCAACAGACCAGCGACCAATAATGAAAAGAAAAAACTCTGCTCAACATCTTCTTACTTCCTTTAAATCTACAACTAATGCTTCAAACTCTTCAATACCACCACCTCTCAATCTCGCCGCGACATCATCAATAAACGCAACTTCCCTATCATTCGCATCCGTGGCCACCCCGACTGTAACAACTCCAATTCCTAGAGACTGGGATGCGCAGTCTTTACATTCAGAAACAGTAGGATCGGCTTTGACAGGTGCACAGAGTCCACCTCTTGGTCAGGGAACATCCGTCGAATACCTCAGGGAACTCGTCCAGAAGAGAATAACAACTCTTACTTACATCAGGAATATTCATGAAGGGTATTCTCCTATACTTTATTTTGCTTTCTTAGCAGATTCTCATCTTTGCTTATAGTCGAACCCATTGGTTTCATACCATATTGATATCCCAGTCAGGGCTCGAGAAAGTGTTCAATAACAATGCAATGAAAAAGAGGTGTGTAGATCCTTCCCAATTGCCATGCCATTCCCGCGAATGAAAAATGCCGCCTTACAGAACGGCACGTTTCGCTATTCTTGGCTTGTCGTTGTCAACCCTGTTGGACATTAACCAACCTAACGATCTGCTACGTGGTCTTCTCAACACTATAACGGAATATGATCAAGCTAAAGATGAGGGTGACAACAAGTCGAAAATGGTTCGTTCATAATGCGTGTCATCATACATGTGCCTGATATTTTATCTACATGAACAGCGAATGAGATTCCGACCAAAAACTGGGAGAAAAGTATCAGAGTACACGGGATCGTATGCCGACTCGCCAATGTTCGACGCGTCGTACCTAATAGCACCCTCAACGGTAAGCGTACTTTGACAAATCTTTGCTAGCGACATTGTATGAACACATCTCCCCAAAATGTCTAGCCTTTCCCATTAGATTACCACCAAACGCTTCTCTCACTGCTCGATGTCCTATCCGAGGTTTACAACAAAATCGGAAAGTTATTGGGGCCATCCCCCTTTCCCCACTCCAACCAACACATGATGGGACCACTCGGATTACTCTCGCCTCACCCAGGGGTATCATATCTATTCGCAGAACACGGTCAGACACAGTTGCACAACGGCGGCTACTTCCCTAGTAACCCGTATCAGTCGTCAAACCCTAACCTCCACCAACCTATACATAACGGGCATCAGAACGGAAGCGGCCCCCTATCAGCACCTGCTCTAGAAAGCGATATGAGCAGCAGTCTGTGGGCGATTGCGAATCCGACAGGCGCGATGATGGGGTCCAATATGTTCGGAGGGACACTGGGAAGCCCGCCTCCTGTGATATGGAATAAAGCCCTTGGAGAGATGGTCCAGAAAATCGATGAGAAACTCAAGGTAAGCAAGACCCTGATTTTTCACTGGTTATCGCGGTCTTGGCGATAGGGACTAACACCTGTGTTATCACTCCTAGAGAATTACATCGACGCTTCTAAAGGACCTGGACGCGTTTGCGCGGAACGGCATCAGGGATGAGTTGGCTTCGCTTGATCCGCTGTTGCGCAATGGTCCAGAGGGATCAAATTTTACTACGGGTGCCAAAGTTATGTACGACTTCGAGGGATAACACCTTGCAGAGCAGCGTTGCCACACATAATAACTTTTTATTGTGTGAATGGGAGAACTTGTGCATGGGTGTATGCCTCGTTTCGATTCAGCCTCTCCTTCTTTTCCGTGGATAACACGCTTCTTCCATCTCCTGTTCACCAATGGATGACAGGCCTCCAACAATTCTACCTATTTAATGGGTGTTCGCTGATGCGGGCGATTCCATCGATCCTTAGTATGGTGCTGCCACCCCGGATTCCGTCGCGGTCGAGATCTTGGGAAACACGGCGCGTTTTGGGGACAACATCGACAAACCACACGGGCGGCAATTACGATGCGAGCTAGTGGGACGAAGGTGCCACTATGGACTCCGGATCGACAAAACGTGGCCTTGATACTCGCCTAGCGCTATCGTGGATCTCCATTCGTTCATGAAGATTTCTCGGTCATTTATACACCTCGACGGAGCTTTGTCTGCTTCTTGGAATCCAACTCTAAATTCTGCATGAGCGGCGGTGTTCTCCTATTCAGCATCAGTACTGGAGGCGACGCGGTGACCTTGAGTGGTGGAAGCGCAACAAAAGCATTCCTCGTGGAGGGCGTGTAAGCCCTTTACGCGGACATGACTGGATGATTCGCTAGCGGACCAAAAGACGATGATACCTCACTCACAAGCTTCTCCTTTTCCCTCATCTCTTAATAATATTATTCTTCCTCCGCGCCATTCTTTTTCTTTTCGTCTTGCACTTTAAATGACACATACTTATATTATCCTGCGCACTTAATTCATTTACAGCACGATTCCACACCCCACATATTATTCTTTTCTTCTTGCTTTTGTAGTCAGCTTATCTATTATTCAATACCCCCTCAATTTGGTGGATTGTACCATATCATGTGCATTTCTCTTTCGTTTTCGTTTGATTCATACATATTCGTTCGTTCATAGCCTTGCACTGTCTAATATAATAGGGCATTTCTTTGTTTCTCTTTTCTTTTGTATTCCAGTGGACCCGTCGTAGGCTTAGGCTGCGACTGGGATTATCTTATAGGTTGAAAAAATAATAAATATAAAGTTGTATCATGCTAGATATTCTGCTGTTTGTACGATCACGTAGATCTTCAGCAAGACGATGCCCGCTCCTTCACTTACCCTCAGTGGTATAAGATTGTTAAGACGATGATTACACGGAAAGAAATTTGATATTTGAATACAATGAACGATATGGGTATTTGATTTGTGGTTATTACGACGAATTGGCATTTGACATGATGGTGAAAATACGGGACGATGGGCCCTTGTAAAGGACGTTTAGTTGTGGCATTTCTTGGAGCTGCAGTCGCACCTGCAAGAGAAATGCAGTGTCAGAAAGGGGCTTAATTGACTCTTGAAGACTAGAGAGACATACTCTTGGGTGCAGGTGCAAGTGGTGTTGCTGCAGGTGTTGTTGACGGTGATGGCGATGATCTAAATGTCATGATTGAGCAACGGTGGAGAAATAAGAGCATCTAGGACCTACAGATTGCATGTTGGGTGATGAGCTGGTTGTAAGTTGGGAAAGTTATTTGGTCTGCGGATTGGGCTCTTCACAGAGGGTTTTTATACCTAGCAAGTGGCGTTCAAGTGCAGTTACATACATTCAACGGCCGATAATGATCATATCTCAGACATCTTTGACAAGCCTAGGAGAATTGTAGGGTCATCTGGTTTTATCGCACCAGTCAGAAAGCGCAGAGGACCATAAGATAATGACCATAGAACATTCAAACAAGCTTTGTGACTGATATTGAAGGTTTGATGTAATAGATATCGGCCGGTCATGAGAAGCAGATATAATCCAAGAGCTGTTCAATAAAGTTTCCTGATGACATGTTTTTCCAGAGAGCTGAGAGAGAGGGAGAGAGAGCAGAAGAATCCATAAAAGTTCTTTTTATTGACTTTGTTTTAAATTGAACCTTAATAGATTTTTTGATTTTGTTGTTTGGCGTCAAATGATCGCTGAGTTGCGCCGAACCTTGTTCTGAAAAACTGTGCAGCTCTACGGGACTATGCAGGTGGCCACTGCGCCTTACTCTGCCTCTTTACCACATCCTCATTATCATCCTTATTATCAGTTACCACCTCCAGGTATATATCTATTTCAATCAATATCGTTGTAAGCTGTAATTTAATTCAACTCAGGACCTCAAGATCACGACCTCAAACGTCAATATCTTGCTCTTCTACCTCCTCAGCAAATTATCGAAATATGTCTAACATTCGACGTACATGTACCACCTTACATCAAGAGTACAATATGGCCTCTTGATCTAAACGCTGCTATTACTCATCTACAGAGTATAAAAAATGCTGCTGCAGAGAATCCTCCAGAGCAGCAGGAAAAACTGAAGGAGGATCGGAATCCGATGGATTCACTAGAGTCTCCAGCGCCAAATGAATTATTATCGTCAGAGCAGCAAGTAGAGAAGGAAACTGAGCCACGTCCTCCTGATAAAAACCCTGAGGATAACAGTACAGAGACCCCTGAACCGTCTGAATCAACACCTATTGCACCAGCTGGATCAAGCTCAACATCGACCGAAAACCCTCCAAACCCTGACACATCTACAACTACTGTTACTCCTGCTAATCCGGAACCTTCAACATCTGCTACGCCTGTTCGTCAGCCTACTCTTACTCCAGTACCCACCACCCAGCCATCCCAACCTGCAACTGCCTATCCATACCCTTATCCTCAGTACCCCCAGCCGCAATATTATGCTGGAGGGTACGCTTATCCGTATGCTGCTTATCCACCGCCTCCGCCTCCGATGCAGACTGGTTACGCTCCAGTACTCCCGCCAGCTGCACCACAGATCCACCAACCTTATCCCACCATTACTCCAACATCCATTTACAACAATGTGATGCCAATCGTTGCACCAGGACAGGATGGATCCGTCAATCCGGACGATCTCCCCAGTTATGAAGAGATGATTGTTGAGGCTCTGACAGATTGTCCAGATGCTGAGGGTTGGGCACCGAAGGACTTGTTTACCTGGATGGCGAAAAGATACCCCTTGCAGTCAAATTTTAGACCTTCTGCAAGTCAGGCTCTGCAAAAAGCTTTTAAACGTGGTCGGTTTGAAAAGAGTTCACAGGGAAAATATCGTCTGAGCGCATCATGGGAGGGAGGAAACGTTAGTTATCTCACCACTTGCTTTTTCTCAATCAACTAAATGTTTTTCTAGACCTCACGGCGGACAACGAGAAGACCGCAGACCCACCCGTCAATATCGTCGCAACCATCTGCGGCTCCCTCTGGTCCTCCTTTCACTCATGCTCCTTTGGTTCATCACGCATCTGCTGCTCAGCAGCCTCAGCCTGGTTATCCTGCTCAACCCTATGGTTATCAATATCAGCAGCAACCTATCGCATATACTCAGCCAGCTGTCACTACTCCAGTCGCCGCTTCAACGTCGACCACTACCGCAGCAGCCAAGCCTGCGGAGACGGCAGAATCTTCGGATGCTTATGAAGCAGCCAAAACGATCCTCAACGCTATTAACTTTGGAGATCTTCTCAAATTACCGGCAGACGATTCCACCCACACCGCAGATAATCGGACACAAGACAATGCAGAACATCAACTCATCGCGAGTGGGGTCGAGAATCTTCTATCCCATGTCCAAGCCGCTTTGGCGAGCAGTCAGGCGAATCAACCGCCTGTCTCGTCCGATGCCATGCCTGGCACCTCGGCGTCAGCAGCGTCCACGGCCGTTGTTCAGCTTCCATCACAAGAGGAGCAGACAGGTCCTCGTGCAGAGCTACAAGCCCAGTTGGCACTTCTGGCCGCCCAATTGGCTGAGCTATCGCACTCCGAAAATGCTCAACCCGCTCCTGAAGCTATCCCTCCAGTAATTTCACCGCTTCCTCTACCTATCATTCCTATTTCTGCCCCCACATCGTCAATACCGCAAATTCAACCACAGCCAGAGCTGCCACCCCCTATGGCCTCGCTGCTTCCACCTCCACCCCCACCGCCCGTCACAGCCTTGTCGCCTGCTCTCGAACGACCACCAGAACCTGTTCCGATACCCACTGCAGTTCAAGAACCACAGTCAGAGCCTGTTCCACCTCCTGCTCCCGAGGAGCAAGAAGAAATGAACGAACCACCTTTGGTTCCTCTACAACCGCCATTAGAGTTGGAGGATATGGAAGACAGTGACGAGGATGACGACGACATGGAGGAGGTTATCTGATGGTTTCATTCTGTGTATTAGATGTATTATTCATGTTCATTATCCTATTTCGCCTGTTTTTATATGCTCAATGTTTTCGGTACTGCTGATGCTTAATGGAGTTTTAATGCATTCAATATGTTTACTGCCGTTGGTGGATTCCGAGGAGGTCTAGGTACGCATGACGACGTGGATACAGACCAGAGTTTGAAGTGAGCGCCAATCTTTACGCGTTACGGCCCGGTTTGCCATCACCAATTTGGCCCTGCTAAGGCTTCACACGGCGTCATGGCGAACTCTCCCCCAAACCGCCATGGTGTCTTCAAGTCGGGCCTGTTACTCATCCAAAATCTGCTTTTCGACCCTCAATACTTTTGGGCATTGGCAACACTCGTCATTTTAGGAGATGCTACTTTGACTTCTCTCATTGTGCAATATGTACCGTGTACCAAACGATTCACGTTGATCTCAAGTTTCCCTCAACTAACATCTGGTTTTTCAGATACAGAAATAGATTGGGAAACCTACATGATCCAAACTAAGGCTTTCCTTAGTGGTCAATATAATTACACCCTAATCACTGGGCCCACTGGCCCACTGGTGTGCGCAATTTCAATCTCGTATTCCTTGGTTTTGTGCTAAAGTGATTATACCAGGTATCCAGCCGGACACGTCCGTGTTCACCAGTTTCTCTACGACATCACCAACGATGGAAAAAATATTCCGTTCGCGCAATGGATATACTCTACACTGTACATCGCGTCGCTTTTCCTTTCCTGCAGCATCTATCAATTGGCCGGCAATGTGCCCAATTGGGCCATCCTGTTGCTACCATTGAGCAAGCGATTGCATTCTATCTATGTGCTAAGGCTTTTTAATGATTGCTGGGCGGTCGTTGCTGTCCAAGCTTCGATTCTGGCGTTTCAGAGAGGCTATTTCGACACTGGGATGATGCTTTTCAGGTGTGTAGAGCATTTTTCTTCTTGATGGTTTAATGACATTTTATCTAGTTTTGCCCTCTCCGTCAAGATGTCCATTCTGCTATACCTGCCAGGTCTCCTCGTCATCCTTGTTAAAAGAAGGGGCTTGGTGTCCACCTTCACATCCATAGTCACCCTCCTCACAACTCAGATGTTATTCGCTATTCCATTTCTTAAAGAGGACCCATGGGCATATCTCAGCAGTGCCTTCGAATTTGATCGAGTCTTCCTGTACAAGTGGACCGTCAACTGGAGATTTTTCGATGAAGACACGTTCTTGAGCCCTCGGCTTTCGACTGCCCTGTTGGTCGGGCACTTGTCGCTCCTCGTGGCATTTGGGTTGTTCAAATGGTGTGAACGCGATGGAGGGACTTGGTTTGTGATCCGACGGGCATTGACCAGACCTTTGCTTCCTGCTGAAATTGCTTTGACGACACCCGATTGTACGTTTCCTTGCCCTTGTTATGCGTTATATGGAACAAAATCTGACTCTTCGCAACAGTCATTGCGACAGTGCTTTTTACCTCCAACTTGATTGGAATCCTGTTTGCACGATCGCTACATTATCAGTTTTATTCGTGGTACTGTCAACAAATACCCTTCTTGACTTGGAGGACTCGATACCCAACATCCGTCAAGTAAGCCCCTCCCTCCCTCTGAGGTTTCTCTTTTGCTAATATTTTCATTGTAGAGTTCTTCTGTTCTTTGGCATAGAGTATGCCTGGAACGTATTCCCTTCGACCTTCACATCATCTGCTATTTTGCTCGCCTGCAACATCCTATTAGTCGTTGGCATTTGGTTTGGCTATCCTAATGGAAAGCGGACGTTTGTTTCTGGGAATTAGTGGTCAATTCAAAATGTAATTTATAACTTGCTCCTAAACAGCTTTTAGTTTTGAGTGAATGGTTGGAATTCAATCCGAGGCCGTGTGATTTATCTCTGATTGTGCCACAGCATGAGATTTACCCTAATTACGACTCTAGCCCTGACCCCCATTGACAATGGCAAAGAAGAAGTCTGAAAAACCTCAAAGTACTTCTGCAAGCAGCAGCGCAACTGCATCGACACAAGTCTTATTTCCAGATATTTCTGCCAAAACCGATCTTGTGTGCCAAACGATTCTGGAAGACCAGATTATCGTCATTGATGTAATTTTGGACTGTCGTTGATTGACGCTTCAATTGGGTGGTTGACGACTTTCAAGGACCTTTTTTCTCCTGCAGAATGTAAAGCATATGTCAAATTCATCGACAGCCTTCCTCTGGAGCTGACACCACCAAAGAAGAGAGGAGAGGCTGAACGAGTGAACCGTAAGATGGTTTGTGCTGGTGACTTGACCTCGACTAACCTCCGTGTATCTCCAGACCGGTTCTCAGTCTCATCTCTTGATTTTTCGAAGAAGCTCCATGCTCTGCTTCTACCTCATTTGCCTTCGTTTCCTTATCCAACGTCTATGAGACAGCCTGCCTCGCCAGAAAACCCACGTCAACCACAGTTCTGTAATAGCAATATTCGGGTGTACAAGTACACTGCGTCTCAATATTTTGGGTAAGACTGCTTTTGTATGGTAGTGTTCAAGAGTTAATCGTTCTGTAGACCTCATTATGATGACTCCGTCAAGGATCCGCTGACTGGCGCTAAATCAGAGTGGACTTTGCTGATTTATCTGACAGGCGTTGAAGATGGTATCCAGGGTGGGGAGGTAAATGATCCCGTCTTTCGATGAACACCGGCAATAAATAGTCTACAGACGTTGTTTTACAAAGAAGAAAGAGGGAAGCCTCGTGAAGTAATTACGCCCCAACTCAAGCGGGGTACGGCGCTCTTGCATCGGTGAGTTAGATACTTAGTGTTTGCGTATTAACCTAACACCCTGCCTACTGAAGACATGGACAAGAATGCATGCTGCATGAAGGGTCGCCAGTAATAAACGGCACAAAATATGTCCTACGATCTGACTTGATGTTCATGCGTTGAAATAACGAATAGCAAGCAAATCTGTACATGTAATGAGAGGAGATAGATTACTTGTTCTTTCTCGATTTTTTATGCATCCGAGGCATCCCAGCTTCGACTACATCATCATCACGGTCTTGATCGTCTTTTCCTCCACCTTCTTCATGTCTCCGTCTTTTCCCCTTGCTCTTGCCATTCTGTTCTGAATCCTTAATTTCTGCCCTGGCTATGCGAGCCGCTTCCTCCACGCGCTCCTTCATCGCAGCGATGTCCTCCGCCTCCGTCTGGTATTCATCCATCTTTTTATTGAGGACCTTTTCTATCCGTTGGAGAAGTTCGACGTCGTATTGCGTAACGAGAGTGATTGACTTTCCAGCTCGTCCTGCACGTGCAGTTCTTCCGACGCGATGGATGTAGTCTTTTGAGTGCTGGGGTACATCGTAGTTGATGACCACATCTACGGAGGGAATATCCAACCCACTGTATACCGATATCAGCGATTGTGCTAATAAGAGTAATTGGTATCCAGACGCACCGACTAGCGATATCTGTTGCAACTAGAATCTTCCTGTTGCCACTTTTGAATTTACCCAGAGCACCTAATCGCTGACTTTGGCTCATGTCTCCGTGAATGGGCACAGCTGCGAACCCAAGGATTCGAAGCATAATAGAAAGCCTATAGCCTGATTAGAGTGTCTCTTAGCTAGGTAAGATAAACACTAACATCTGAGCTTCAGCTTTTGTTCTCGTGAATACGATGATGGAGTTTTGTTGGAGGGTATGCATTAGGTACATGAAGTAGGCTTGCTTATTTTTAAAAGGCATGAGGAGGTAATATTGTAGCAGTGTGTCCACAGTTTGGTATCTGGGAGGGCATGAGCTAAATTATTGTATCTGTAGATGTCAAAGTACGCACTTGGTATTAACTTCTACTCTGACGGGATTTGTCAAACTGGCCCTTTGCAGTTTGGCAACTTTTGTGGTCATAGTGGCCGAAAACAGATAAGTCGTACGCTCTTTCGGGATCAACTTCAAGATTTTGTCGATTGACTCGCTGAATTCCATGTCAAGCAAACGATCTGCTTCGTCCATAACCTATGCAAAGCTTGAGGATAAGTCAAATAAGTTGTGCAAGGCCACGCACCAAAAACTTTAACATCCTCAAACTAAATCCTTTTGTGGTCTCCAGATGATCCAACAGCCGACCTGGTGTTGCAATAACAATGTGAGGTCGTTTTGCAAGTGCAATTTGCTGAGTTGGCATGTCCATTCCTCCAATAAGTACAGCACATCGCACACCCATTGCTGATCCCAAAGCTTCGAACTGCTGGGATATTTGATACGCCAGTTCACGGGTTGGGGCAAGCACGCACGCGAAGAGTCCTTTGGGTTCTTCCCATAGCTTTTGTAGAATAGGCAGAGCAAACGCAGCAGTTTTTCCTGAACCAGTGGATGCGATACCGATGATATCTCGACCTTCCAGGGCATGAGGTAGTGACTGCAGCTGAATTTCTGTGGGAGCTTTGTATCCGACCTGCTCTAACGCCTCCAATAGGGGATCTATCAAACCCAAAGATTTAAAAGTCTTTTGAGGCTCAGGTGTGACTGATTTTGAGGTACTAGCATCTTCTGGACCAGGCATTTCGAGTTGTCAATAGCAGAAATCAATGTTCCTTCACAAAGTTTATGGTGTATTACTTCGTTCCCACGGCCATCGTCATCTCCCCCTCTTCCATCCCCGCAACGACCGCGATCTTGGGTTTCTCTACGACCATTACCTTAGTCCATCTTCAGGTTAAATATTGTCAATTAACGCTACTCTGGGAGTCCTTTCTTTAATTTTGTCGTTCAGAGCAGCAACCAGCGTCTAGTCATGTCGGTATCACTCAAAACCAATTCTGGACAGCATCGCGTTCTTGTATCATATTCGGCGCCGCAAATATTTCTGGCGTCACCTAATTGGCAGAAAGTTTATGCTGCCATATTATCTCAATTACCCCTCAGGAACTTGCATTGGAAGAGCCCTTCAAGATCAGTTAGAACAATACAGGAACTAGACGTAACATTTGTTGCGTTTGATTCGCTTCGCGAAGAACATGCTTCTCAGATACCGGTGACGCTGTTGGACAAACCGCTGGTTCACATCTATGTTGTCCATTGCGAGGTACGCGCTGTCATATACATCTCGACGTTGCTCTCGTAAGTTAACACACTATCCTATGGCCATAGGACTCGGACCTTGAAGCATATCGCACGACATTGAAGAAACAGATCAAGGACTGGCACACAAATGTCATGTCGCGGAAGAGTCAAGAGTGGATGATTTTACAAATTATCAGGCCAGATGCCATACGACAAGGCAACACGTTCTTCCAGATAAAAGGCTCTGTGCTAGACAAGCTGAAAACGGACTTCAATACGGATAAGAGGGATCGGTGCGCATTGGTTTTATTCACCCTCCTGACCTTTGTTGAAATAGTGTTTCAGCATACTGCAGATGAACTGGATCACAGGGAACGAGAACCCACTTGCATGGGCGGAGTTCATTAACAAGCTCAAGGAGTGTATTATCTATTCGTTTGATTCCGCGATTGCTGCTCGTCAGGAGGAGGTTCGGCGCTCAGAAAGTCAGCAAAACATGCCTGGATGGAACTTTTGTACATTCTTCATTCTCAAGGTATGCTTTGGACTTCTGACTGTCATTTGAGACTTACATACTCACAGGAATGCTTAGCAACATCATTCGAAGGCATGAATCTCCATGAAGAAGCTCTGATCACCTATGAGGAGCTAGAAACGTCGTTCTGGAAGGTCTCTAAAGAGAAGAATATGTCCTGGTTTGGCGCCCTCATACATCACGATCCTAGAGACGAAACATCGCCCCTATTATCGCTAACGCGCAAGAATTACAGAGACCTAATCCTCGCGAATACGATATCTATCTTCGACTTCCGCATATACTTGCTTGCCAGGCAATGTCACATCCTTGCTAAAATGGGGCTTATGAGTGACATAACCAGCAAGGTCGGGTACTTTTTAAGCGCATTTGGCTGCCGCCTGCGAGAAGAAGTGAGTTTTATGTTCCTTCGGACTAATGCTGTGCTGACTGACTTTAGGAATCACTCCCGCCTCTATTCATACAAGCTTGGATATATTCTTCTGCCTTAAGTGTGGTTGAGCAATGCAACACCTGGGAAACTATGTATAGATTGGAGTCATCGAAGTCTGTAGGTGCAGGAAAGGGAGAGTTATTAGACATTGCCCGCAGTCAGGTAACGATACTGTCAAATTTACTTTAGACACCTCCTTATTCCATTCCACAGCTCGATATAATCGGAATAGAGGGAAGACACCTGCCATCGAGGCCACCATTTTCCACCGCACTAGTATCCCACCAAGAGCTGCCGCGAGGGGCGCAAATTCGGTTTTCGAGCGAGACACTAAACGCGGCTTTCAGCAACGAGGACGCCTTCTACGAACTTTATATTGCAGTGACAAATCGGGCTATAGATTTGTACGCCAAAGCCGGACGACGAAAATTTGCACTGAAGCTACATGGCTATCTTGCTGCTCTTGAACTGTAAGTGTGCTGTATCTTACCCATAGGATCTCTTATCCTCACGTAACATAGTCATCGAGGAAATATTGAAGGGGCCCTTAATACTTTTACGTCACTCCCTGCCCATTATGCTCCCCATGCATGGACGACTTTGGAGTCGTTGATGCTTTCGCGGGCGCTGGATACCCATGCCATACTGCAGAAGTCTCAGGATCGAGAATGGATTCATATAGTGCTTTCATTTCTCAAGAGCTATGTGGAACATCATGGGGCGAACATGTTGTCCCACCAAAACGACAAAATCGATTATATCTCCACTTTGGTCAGCTCTTTACGGCTGGCATCCGAGAAGTTAGACAGTGGTAGGTTTTCTCTCCCTGCGTGTTGGGAAGAAAACTAACATATAGGTTTAGATCTGGCTCATCCTGATCACCCCGTTTTGTCAGTTCGCGTGTCCAGCAATGCCTCTTTAGATGAAAATAGAGACGGTTCTTACCTTGATGTAACAATAACTAATCATTTATTATGCGTAAGTGGTTTGCCCTTTTGGAGTCCCTCCCCGCTCATTTTATCGCAGGTATTCCCCGCTGATGAAATATCTATAACACTAATTGGTAGGGAGTCAGAGAAATTCCGATATACCTGTGCCATACCAAATGGCTGCCAGCCAGGGAAAACGGACGTGACGCTGTTTTGTCCGGTGAGTAGCGCATTCCACATTTTTTCTTGAGCAAATGTATTGACCAATGAATGAAGTCGTCCACATCGGGTACCTTCATGCTGGATTCCCGTGAAATACGAGCTGGTCGTCTACTTCTACAATCGAATTACCGGAAAGGCTCGCAGTCTCAAGCCCAATCTGGTAAACCTCTATTGGTGAGGGTCCCTGATGACCCTTTAGCGCTGGACGCAAGAGTGTACCAGTCCAACAGAAGTGAATCCTTATTACTGCCATCTCTGCCTCTTATCGTAACTCAGAACCCCCCTTAGTCGAGCTTAGTAAACCCCCATCAGCCATGGTGGTGGTCACGACAGGAAGAAATGCCGTATCCCATCTCAAGGTGCGATTGTCGTCTCACTCTGTGAGCTTCCGGCCCCAGCAAGCAACATTGCTAGATGATGGTATATTTTTCACCACTTCATTTGTAACAGCGTATTTAAACAACTTCGTAGATTTGTCCGATAGCGATTCCAGTTCAGGTGAAGGCGATGATGGTGATGGTGATGATAGCGAAGATGAGGAGCCAGATCAAATATACAGACCTACCGTAGGAGGGATAGAGGTGGACAATGTTCGGAAGGACTCGACATTGACTTTCCTGGTTCCTCACTCAGATGCATCTGCGCTTACGGCTATGGTATGGCTAAGGTTCTTGATCTCTGTCTACGAAACTCACATTCAACAGAAAGTACTTTTAGAAGTGGAATACATCACAACTGACGAGCCTTCTATTGTGCGCGTATCGCGTTTCACAAGGGTTTTGATCACAACATTACCTTTGCAAGTCAACGTCGAGGATTTTTTCCGAGGCACAAAGCTTATTTCCAAGTTCACGGTGTCCACGATGAGCCATCAACATATCCGGATTTGCGATGCTTCTTTAGATCTTCCACCAGGAGGGCCAGATGGCCTTAAGATCACTCCGTCGACAACAAAACGACGTGTCGTTGTATGTAACACCTCTTCTTGAAGTTTATTCCCATTAACCACCTCTTGTCAGACTGTGACACCTGATCAGCCTGCCAACTTCCTCTTTTCACTGGATTCGTCGTCGGGCCCTGGTAAGTTGTCAGCAGTTACTCTCTGATCATATTTTTAAATTTTCCAAAGTAAAGGAATCGTTGAATCTAATGATAAAATATCGAATGCTTCGAGAGGAGGTCGAGTCCATTATAGAGAAAGAAGTCCGGAAACTTGTCAAAGGAACACCAGCATCGCATCAACACCGAATCCTCGTTGTTAGCAAGCTGATAAACGCTCTGGAAAGTGACGCTGCCTGGGTTTATCTCTATGACATTACTGGGGAGCTCCATGTCCCCGATGTGCAGAAGGAACCTGGAGAGATTGGAGAACTGTTGCAAAAAGCGAGACAGGTACTTTTGACGTCACATGCCCATTTGCAATGCTGAACCATGGCCAGAATCTTGCAGAGCACCGACACGCAGACCCACCTGATGGGGCTTGGCGTGAAATATATATTCCTGTCGACGTTCCCTCTATGAATGTCAGTCCAGCTCGTTTCCTTTTTTTAAAAAAGTGTCGTGTGTCTCAACCCTCCTGTAGATTGTTGCCGCTGTCCGTATTGCTGTTTTGTCAACGCCGTTTGCCAAGGAGTCAGGCTCAAACGAATTGCCGGCGTTGTATGCTGGCCAACCCATATCTGCCAATCTCACTATCCACACAAGCTTCCATTGGGGTTCGAATGTGGACGATCGGGATCAGCAATACCTTCTTCGTTATAACATCGAGGAAGCCATTCGTGAGTGGCTTGTCAGTGGGCCTAAACGTGGGGACTTTGTAGCAAGAGTGAGTCGCATACAGTTTCTACGAATCTTGACACTTAAAGGTATCGTAGGATGGTGAAACTCACGTTGTCCCAATCACCCTCATTGCCCTGCATCATGGCGAATTCTTGCTGCCACGAATATCGATAACCGCACTTCCTGTCTCTGGGGCATTGACCATGGGTTCATTGGCTGTTCCAAGTCTCGAGACGTATCAAATTCATGGGGCTGAAAAGGTCCTTATTCTTCCTAGAGGCGGCAGAAGTACATTTGTGGTAGGGATGGGATCGGGCTGATAATAATGCCTTTACCCTGGGATACCTATTTATATATGTATAGTATGGACGAATTCGACTAATGGACGGAATGCTGAATACCGAACGTCTAGCAATACCACTCTGAGAATCGTACGTGGACTCGCTGCATTTTCTTGGTGCAAGTGCGTGAGAACACGTTTACAAGAAACCGACTTGATAGTTGTTGTTGTAGAAGCTCGTCAACAGCTTGGGTTGTGTTGAGCAGCCTTGAGGACCGTGGGACCAGCGTCTAATAATCAGATAAGTAGCACACTTGCACGAGGATGGGTTTACTTCAAGCCACTATGTATGTGATTTAAAATTCTTTTGGATACGCGATCTGACCTAGCTCTGTAGCATGAACGAGCGAGGAGCACACCTGAATTTCGATGTAATGAGCCAGGTTATATTCTGGCTTCAAACTGAAAAGGAAGGGACGGCACCTGGTGCCAATCTTCTGCCATCTTCAGCGTACCGATCCAGCTGCAATGCTCTTTTGTCACTTGCAAGAGTATGTCATGCTCTGAAGGGACCCTCTTTGAAAGCTTTGTGGCGAAGACAAGACCATCTTTTGCCTGTTTTAAAGTTAATACCACAACTGGCTTTGGAGTCACCCAGTGCACAAAGCAGAAGAGGTTATTGGGTATATTTCTTACCATTGGTTGATGTTATCGACTTTGACGCATTTTTACACACCTCAGTTTATAGATGGGCTGGTTTCAACTCCGGACTGGAACGCATTTGATCGCTACGCACAGATGATACAGGAAATACATTTCTCACCGCGGATGTACGAATCAGAGGTCATCCACGACTCTGTCTATGTCTATATTTCCTCAGCCAGGGAGGTTGTAACATTTCCAAACCTCTCAACGGTCGCCACGGTGGTGGGTACAGTGCTTCATCTCTTCTGCTCCACCACCCTCCGTCGGATTGTTGTCACCGATCCCGTGCAAACGGATCGACCTAACCCATGGGCTTCAAACTTTATTACTCGGGCCTGCGCCATGTCTCCAAGCCTTCAGCAAGTGGAGTTGGGCTCTGTATTTGTCCACGTCTCGGCTTTACAGGCCCTCCTCACAATCCACGGAGTACATGCCCTCCGATTCCAGTTGACACCTTTGGCTCTTCGCACTCATTTTCAGGACATTGTTGGTAAAGTACCAACTTTAAACAACCTCGAACATTTGTCCATCTGGTGCTTCGACCGTAGTCATAGCACTCCTACACCTTCTAATGCACACGCACGCCTTTGCCGTTTGCAAGTACCGAAAATACACACTATCAATTTCCAAGGCTCTCTTGAATGCATAGTATTACTATGCGAAATCATTCAAGGAGCAGGCCTTCGTTCCTTCTGCGCAACAGCACGTCAGGAGTCTGTAGAATACAGTCAGGTCCCTTTCTACGAGCGAATCTGGCAACAGCTGTGTCTTTTATCGACGAATGACCTCGTCGAAATTTCGTTTGAAATGGGCTATCATAGGCCAGGCTTTGATTCGACGATGGTCAGCCATCTTCATCCCTTGTATCAGCTACAGAACCTCAGGAAGTTGTCCTTCAGGTCATTCACGCCATTCGTGGTCATAAATTCTGACCTCAGGCTGATGGGCGAGTCATGGCCATATCTTCGAGTTCTCATCATTCCATTACCCACTTCCCTGTGTCCACCACGCATAACCCCTCGAGGTCTCAGAGTGTTGGCAGAACTTTGCCCTTACCTCGAGACCTTGGACCTTACATTTGATGCCACCGACCTGTCGGCTATTCCTGTAGACTTTTCAAGTGCACTGTCCGATGCAGGAAACGCGCATCGGAACCTGTTGGATCGTGCGGAAGCTTCGCTTTGGCGCTTGAATGTCAACGATTCACCCCTTGGTCAGACATGCGTCGAACCCATGATCATGATGCTCAAACATTTGTTCCCAAACATAGAAACCCTCGATTGTGCTTTTGGCTCGTATGAGTCGGCCTTTCTATGGTCAGAGGTTCGCGACGGTGTCTTGGATTACAGTTGACATTATAGTCCAGTACTGCGTAAAAATTGTTATTAGTATGAGTCATCCGCGTCTTATTTCTCTCGTATCCCTAATAAACTTCAATTGGCAAGTAGCTATTCTTTATGCTTCTCATAATATACAGTGACAAGCTTGTCGTAAAACCAGCGTCTAAGGGCTTGGAGAATAGACGCGCGCGTGGAGTGCAGCGTTCCGAGTTCTCCTTCATTTGATATGCAAAGTAGACTATATATTCCTCGAGATTTGAAAGTGCTGGTGATTAGTGAATATTCTAGTCTGGAATCTATGCAACGGTTTTCCTGCCAAGGTATATATGACTGAAGTCTTCAACTTTGGCTGTAATATTCCCAGTGGTGTTATTCAAACTTGAGACAAAATTTGAATAAAACTGAACTTCTTCTGGTTCTCTTGACTTGTATCGAATAAAAAAAAGCATTAGAAATAAAAATTCTGCCCCAGTGAGGCTCGAACCAGGCGATACTCTTTTGGGGATTATTTCCGACATTGCTGACGCCACGCCAAAAAGCTATGATGGAGGAGATTGCTCGACAGAGGGTATTCAGGGATATTTGGATGAGGTGCTCCAGCTCGTTGACCTTGCTGCTTCTTCGTCTATCTTCCCAGACCCTGCTTGACATTTTGTACGAGTACTCTGTTCCAAATAAATGATTTTCTGCTTGTGCACTCTGTTATAATCTTGATTCACGAGAGACGAGAAGCGAGGACGGCTGAACCCCCCTCGCTTGAAGCTCTCTCTCCACCTAACAAATCTGGTTGGGTCATGAATAGGCGAAGGTAACATGGGAGGTGGGTGGGTAAAAAAGAAAGTTAATAGGAATAAAATAAAGATTAATATTGTGACGAGCGATGAGCGACAGGAGAATTACGAGTAGAGAAAGGATGTAGCTTAAGAGACGAAGGAGAGGGTAGGCTCCCAAGGTCGTGTAAGCTGGCAGATCCACGTGATCAAGAAGGCGAACCTGAACTTCGTCCCTTGTCCAGGTCCTGTCTGATATCCGTGAGTTGAATTCTGGATATGAAAGCGAAGCAAAATGGAAGAGAACGAAATATAAAAATAAACTGCCCCAGAGAGTTTCGAACTCTCGATCTCCCGATGTATGGCGCAAAGCGCTTAACAGTCGGACGCCTTAACCAACTGGGCCATGGGGCACTTGCTCTTATTTCAAGATATAATGTCTGTCATAGTTGCATATTTCATACGTAAGCAAATTTTTCACACGCTTTCAGAATCACAGTCGGACGCTGTAACCAACTCAGCCATGGGGCACATGTTTTGTCAATGCGAAGATCTATCTTCTCGGTCACGTGTGCGAGACCACACCTTCGACGATGATGGGAACGAGGTAGCACATAGGGAACCACTCCCTCTCTCCTGTATTTGGTTTAATGTCAATATGTCCTTTCCCATCGAGCCCTTCATCTTTATCGATGGGCTCGCGAGTATTTCTCTCTTCATCTTTTACCACTGCCATAATCTTGCAGTGGTGTTAGTTTACTCGTGCTCGTTCACAATCTCGACTCGTTTTTTTTGCATTCGATTGCCCCCAGCGCTCAGGTTTTGGCACGTTGTCCCCGCCTTCGCACTGAGGTCTCAGGTTCTTCCTCGACCTTCTGGCGTCTCTTTTGCGTGAGTTTCACGTGTAAGGTCTCTGGGAACCCTCGGTTCGACTTACCCCTTGGTAGTCGTCTCGTGCGGTCGTGACTCGACTCCCTCTCGATTTGAGTTTCTCGTCACGACCGGCCAAAGCCTCCGCAACCTAACGCATTCGTAAACCGAAGATGTTAGTAACCTCCCCTCTCTGATATTTCCTTTATTCCTCCTTAAAATATTGATATCCTCATTCGGAAGCGAGCTCTCCTGCGAGCGTTTATCCCTGGTTCCCGCAGCATACTCGTAACTCTTATCCACTCGCATTCTCTCATTCTACTCACTTGCTGCATTCTGTACAACCACGGCGCTCGCGCACTCTGCTTCCGTGGTTTTCATAGTTAATTTATCTTCTTTTGCCCACCCTCCGCTTCCCCCTTCACTATTGATCGCTGTCCTTTCCTCTGTGCTGCATCGTCCTCGCAGACTTGTCGTAGGTAGGGAGGGAGAGCCGAGGGTGGCGGCGCATCCGTCCACATCCTCGGCTCTCACACTGGGCCGGGAAACTTGTCTCACAACTGCTTTCCGATCCCAATCCCGAACTCCTCCTACCTACATACTCCTGGTCTCGCAACGAAAGACGCAAGAAGCATCTTCGATCTGTCAACATATCAAACACTATGTGTCATCTGCTTGCTGGGGTATCAATAACTAGTCAAGAAGACAAATTTTCTCGAACCCTAGCCCATAACGGCTTCTCTCGACCAATTGCAATACTACCAAACAACGGACGCATATCATCTGAATCATAGTCCTGGGAGTCATATTCTAAGTTTCTAAGATTAGGAAACAGATTCTTGAGCCAATTTGACGTTGGTTCCACACAGTCCGGGTGGAGCATAGAGTAATTGACATGAAGTACCTTGAGGGGTGGCTGCGAGCGCTTAGAAACCCATTTCTGATCCTCCGGATCTGGAACAGACCACGGGTTCGTAGCGTCAAATGTGAGACTCATCTGCTCCAGATGGGGACAGAGTTCTGCCAACATGTTCACACCTCGAAGTGTTGATTTTGGTTTAGGAGTGTAACGGGAGAGTGGGATGATCAATGTCTTGAGGAGTGGCCATGATTGACCCATGGTACGGAGGTCCGAGTCGGTGGGGATAAATGGAAGGGTACTGAAGACCAGTTTGCTGAGATTGTGAAGCTCATAAAGAGGTGAAAAGTGATTCAATCGCATAGGCTTGAAAGGCACGAGGTATTCATTGTTCATGTATATCGATAGAGCCTCCAAATTACCCGATGACAGCACACCGAGCTGTAACCCGATCCGTTCATGGAGTGCGCCTTGGGCGGCGAGCGAGATCTTTTTGTTGTGAAGGACGCTGAGGATGCATCTTCGAAGGGTTTGGCATTCGATTATTTCGCAGATAAATGCCATATAGTCTGTTGGACCGGAGAAAGAAAGTGAATAAAGTTGGGGTAACACTAGGCGCCGTGTGGAAGAGGATATTGAGGGTGGTGATGGTAATTGAACATCTCGAAATTCACGCGGACAATTTATTGACAGGTTTCGAAGAGAACGTAGATTCGTAGATGAAGTATCGATAAGATCATCAAGTTCGCCATTGAAGAAGGATGATGTGACGCAAATCTCCAGTGATCGCAGTCGAGGGATACTGAAAAGGGTTCGTAGAGTAGAGAGATTGACCGTAATATGTCTCAACGACACAGCGTCGAGATAAGGGGACATATGGAGACGATTTATGAAGCTGGATGCCCATGGGCTAGACTTCGTATCTGCGAGAGAATTGGACTCGAGGTACAATTCTACCCGGTTCAATGCCGGCGAATGAAACATTGGAAGTCGAAGATCGGCCACAGTGCTGATCACGGATAGGTTTGGGAAAAACGGTCCACTCCTCGAGTAGAAAAGGTAGCTAAACACCGAAGGATGGACATTCTCTGTGTTGTTCCACATCGAAGTAATAGGTACACCGCTTCCATCAAGTGGTAGGTGAACCTCCTTAACCATGCCTGCATGGTAGTCGAATCTAGCCCAGTCAGAAGGGGAAATGTCTCCATCAAGGACCTATTCCAGTTCATCCATGAGCATCCTTGCAGAAGTTGGAAAGTGGCACGTACCCAACCGTTGCGAAAATCGGAATCCAATTCAAACTGAGGGATAAGCCTTAATATCGGCAACAAGCTCGTTTGATTCTGCCACAGCGCCTGCAGACAGGGCGCCGATAGTGTACGACAACTTTTTGCCATGGAGAGTAGATCAGAGAAGCCAGCTGTTCGACCCCTGTGGGCAAGTGTTGGTCGATCGTCTGGATCTTCAAAGGTGTCTCTTGGGGTGTCTTTCTCAACTAGAACATGGGATATGATATTGGATAGAATGTCGAAGTTCAACCATTGGGGAAATTCTGCCATTCTTGGACATAAAGTCATTGAGGGCACTTATGGATGAGAGGGTTAATCAAGTCAAAGATACCTTCTAAGTTGATACACGTCCATCAGCTTACCATTTGACCTGATATAGTCATGGCCGATATGCCCGACACCACCAAATAATTGTCTAAACTACTTCTAATTGAATACCCTGCTACGAACTTTGGGCCAGTACATCGAATCTTGACTCTTACCGTAGCTCGATAGGCTGATAAGATTTGGGAATAGATACCTAAGTAGGTCTGATAATGGCTCAATACAGTTGTAATGAAGGATAGAATCGTTGTCGAACAAGCACCAAATAGAACGCTTAGATAGGTTTATATCCCCGTCTGTAGACGTCAAATATTTCATCGTCGAAGGACCATAAGCATCAAACGTCAAATCTAATTGTCCGAACCGCGGACAACACTCGACCAACAGTTTGACTCTATAGAGGGTTATTCGTGGTGCACACATCGTCGCTGGCAAGGGAATGGCTAACTCCTCAAGGAGAGGCCCATCCGCTCCAAGTCAGAGTTTCGAGGTAGAAAGGGTATAAAGTCGACAAACTACCACAGTGTGTGTGGCTCGATTCAAATGCGGCTGGTGGTTCACAGTCAGCTGACTTCCAAGCGGACGATGAATCAATGTCAAAGGATATCTGCGACATTCATAGTAAGAGCAAGTATCAAGAACGTTGTAAACGCTGGCACAAGTGTATCCCGGTCGGTCATCATCAATTGATCAAGAGCAGAACGAGCAAAAAACTCTGCCTCGAGAGTCAACGGACTCGGATATAAGCTCGCCGCTTCCCTTCCCCACCACCCCCGCACCATCACTGCTCCGTCCTACCCGAGTCCTCGAGTCGCCGAGCTGTCTGTCATCCAGGAGCACAACCGACAAGCGCCTGTCCGCCACACGCGTATGTGCTCTATCCAGTCCCATGGTAGCTCCTCCGCCCCGAGAAGCCGGATCGCAATGGCAGCGTCTAATATACATACTTGACAATCTTATCTACTACGAAGTACTTCAAATATGTAACTTACTTGCTTGTGTATACTCCGTTAGTAAAATGAAGAGCCTCCGTGCCCCGCATAGGTACATCCTGATTCCTGATATCGATGATGATCAACAATATGAGCAATATGTGAATTGGAAAATGGTCGGTTGCATTTAAGATTAGGGGGTCCTCCCTAGTGGCCATGTCAGTGGGCAAAGCGTACTCATTCATATACATCGTAGCATAACAATACAGAGAGTATATATCGTGTTTATTCATGTACTTATGAGGTTCTAAGATTCCGATAATTTAAAGACAAATACAGGGTGAAAAAGTCTAGTTAGAAGAGGCGGTTGAAAGCAGTGGAAACAGCAATGGACTGGGTGCCCATGCTGAAAGCGATGGAGTTCGAAGAAATAAAACACCGTTTGAAGAAGCGTTTAGTGAGTATCCGAAGGCAGGGTTGGCTTCTGGGCTGGTTCTTGGGCGATGAACTCGCGAGTGTACTCGACGAGCTTGTCTGTCTGCTCTTCGGTAATGGCGTTGTAAAGCGAGACGCGAAGACCTCCAACCGAGCTAGATATCAAAACGCATCAATTTCTGTGATCTTTCAAGAAAACAATCTGCACAAACCGATGTCCTTTGAGACCTTTCAAGCCCTTAGCTTCTGCACCGTCCAAGAACCTCTTTTCAGCACCCTCGCCATTCACCGCGAAGACAATGTTCATCCAGCTTCCACTGCCAGGCTGAACAAAAGGCCTCAACACACCCTTCTCCTCTCCCTCTCTCAAAACGTCATACACCTTCTTCTGCTTTCTCCCATTCACCTCTTCGTAATACTTGAGGCCGCCCAGCTTCTTGTTTCGCTGGAGCACCAAGCCAGTGACGTAGATCGCAAACACCGCAGGCGTATTGGGCATGCTCTTCTGGTCTACGAAAGGCTTGTACGAGAGTCCGATCGGCACAGGGGTCGCGCCGAGTTTGGCAGCGGCATCAACATCGACGATGCAGTCCTGTCGAACAATCGCGATGGTCAATCCCGCGGGGCCCAAGTTCTTCTGCGCACCGGCGTAGACGATGGCATGGTCCGCAAGGCGCGGAATCGGGCGAGACATGAAGCTCGAAGAGTAGTCCGCAACAAGCGGGAGGAGCGTATCCTTGGGCAACAAATGGAATGGGAAGCTCGTCGGGCTCTGCGCGTCAGGTGAGAACTGGGTACCGCTGACGGTCTCGTTCTCGCAGTAATAGATCAGCGCGGGGTCGGCGGAGAATTTGTACGCGTCGTGTGGGGGGATGCGATCAAAGGACTTGCCATCGGCCGAGAGAGTGCGAGCGTCGATGGCGATGTTGACTGTGGCGCCATTTGCGAGACGGGCAGCTTCTGCTGCTGCTGCTTTGCTCCAAGAGCCTGTGAGCACGTAATCGAGGGTTCGCTCCGCGTTTGGGGTGTCAGGGTGGAGCAGCCTATGACGGGCGAGCATGTTGAGTACAACAGCAGAGAACTGGGCGGTTCCTCCTCCTTGGAGGAAGAGGATATGGTGGGTAGGTGGTACATCGAGTTGTTCTCTGATTTCTGACTCGACGGATGCGAGGTATGCGGTAAACTCTTTGGAGCGATGCGATATTTCGGCGATGCCGATTCCTGTGTTTTGGAAGTTGAGAAGACCTTTTCCTGCTTCGACGAGAACCTCCTCAGGAAGCGCGGATGGTCCGGCGCCAAAGTTGACGACTCTAGCTGAATCAGAGGCCATTAGTTCCAATAAATCTATGAAGAGATGGTGGTTGTGGAGAAAGGGAGGAGTGATGGAGCTTTGTTAGTAAAATGTTATCTTTTATAATAAATTGAAAAAAAAAACAATAGTGGTACGTGTCGTGAACAAAACACAGATTGTGGAATAGTCTTCAGAGGAAAAAGAAGCAGAGTTAAAAATGACTCGGTGTCGGGATGAGCAGACCAGGACGATCAATCTTATCAGAGAGAGGGTTGCTCATATTCGAATGGCGTCATACCCGCTACCCTGAGTCCCCTATTCACAACCGGCGACATAGGTGATAGAGCAATATTGTTATTGAGCGTTCATGTGCTATGGACTATTGGTGCTACGTATGCTTATACTATTTTGTCCGAAGGGCTTGAAAAATGCGCCACGTCAACTATTTCACAGCAAGGGGCGAAAAAGAACCACAACCAGCAAAGCGTCAAGCGAAGTGAAAAGAAAAGCAGCTCTTGCAGATAAAATTCATGAGAAAAAAAACTACATGCAAAGGTCGTGTTGTCTGCGAGCAACATCTGTTCAGAGAAGGTTTGTCCGTGCAAGGAAAAGAAGGAATATTCGACATTGGGAAAAACTGCTGCGGGGAAGAGGAAGAAAAAGCTCTGCTTCAAAAACAAGGAATAAAACAGGAGTAAAAAATTTAAGATTGAATTGTTTTGAAAGATGGGATGATGGTAGATAAAAAAACATGCAGCAGAGCGACAATGAAATAATGCAGCGAAATTAATAAGTCAAAGAATAAATCAGGGAGATGGCTGGATGGACATCAGCAGGCAGACAGAAGTCGTGTAAGTGCAATATACAGTATGATAAACGTTTAAGGAAAACAGCAGATAAGGTAGAGGGGATTGTGTGTGTCAAGTGGATGCGAGATTGAGACCGATATGATGCAGTTTGTTGAAATGTGCAGTGATAATAATAAGCCATGCAAAGGAATCGTAATGCGAATAAATAAGACGCCTCGATGGGGTGAATGCTTGTGCAGAAAAAAAAATGAGTCAGAAAATGATAGGGGACTGATTGTCAGAATGGATAGGACAGTTAGAATGGAGGAAGTTGTAAGGTGATTTGGTAGGGGGGTAGGGATGGAAAATTGGACCGGGGGTGTTGGAGTCAAGTTAGAAAATCGAAGAGCTGGTAATACACGAGATTGATGAATCCGAGTCACAAGAAACAGGCATAAGGTTCTTGAATAAAACACGAGAGGGGATAATTCTTGGTGGTGGTGTTAAAAAGCGAGATAGGTACGAGGTGTCGCGAGCGGTGTTAGGGAAAATGGGAGTCGGTGATAGTTTTGAAGGCGGAGGTGCTAAGGGGGTGGAGCGCAGAGATGTCTTTCTCCTACGAACAGGACCGAGATTGTTTGGAGATTCGTCGGAGCATTCAATTAAAGACAAGTCTGCAATATCCCAAGGATTGACTAGTTGAGGTGATTCATCGAGAGTGGATCGCCAAGGCAGATCATCAAAAGCATGCGGGGTTGTAGCATATGGCAAAACGCGACGTGGGCTTAAGCGGCGGCGACGAGATGACTGACTAGCGGACTTTGTAGGTCTGTCCACAGACTAAGTAAAGACGCGTCAATAAAGGTTATTGGTGCACAGAGGGACGCGACTTGAAACGTACTGCTGATGGTAATAGACTCGATGGCTCTGAATGTAAATGGATAGGTGATCCAAGGCGCTCCATAGGCTGCTAAACATTATTAGCTCTAAAAAATAGAAAAAAAGGGGAGAAAAAGGGTACTTACAGGAAATTGATTGGGAAGAGCGGGAGATGGAGTGAGGATGAACTCTGAATTCGTGGACCTCTTTCGTTTAACAGAGGATGAGGGCATGGTTTGGGTCGAGCAGTAGATAATGGGGGCAGTAGAATTGGAAGGAGGGACAAAGGGTAGTTGGGCTTAAGTATATAGACGGGTAAGGGGCATAATGAGTCGCGACAGAATGGGAGACCAAGATAAAGCCAAACCTGAGCCATCGACATACAATTAGTCACACTGTCACACTGTTAAGAACCCCCCTTTCTTCAATTTCAGATCTATCTATCTCCTTTGGGTTAATCTCTTTTGGCGGCTTGTCTCCTCCGTCTCCCCATTTACTCGTACTCAACGGAACACGAGGTTATGATAGACCCTGGTTCAATATACAGCTAATATCACTGTCCATTGTCATTAGACGCGTATTATCAACGCCAATTCTCTTGCTTTGTTCAAACTTTACTAGAGATTATGTTTTCATCATCTCCTCGAGTCACCCTGCAAAATGCAAACTTTCTCAGTTACCCAATTCCAAACGTGGGTGACGTGTGTCCTGCCTTCAGTAGAATGACTCTTGACTGCTGTTTTTCGACCATCATCCTCGTGTCATATCGTCCAAGTACTCACGCTGCTGTGCAACCTCACTTCAAACTTATTGTCAACTCTTACAAAAAAAAAAACACAACAAGAATACATCTGACAATTATTCACGTCGTCAAGTCATACTACCGACTTGGTTGCCTGACTTTCACTTGCAGTCAAGACATCCAGTTCACAATTGTGCACTCTGCAGTACTCTGCACCAAAATACAACAACAATTGCAGTACAACAAACAGCTCGAACGCACACAAACCTCTCCCCGCAGTCAAGTATTCAATATTTCCTGTCACAAACCAACATTGAATTATTTTTCACCCTAGAAAATTTCTCAGGTCGCCTTGCTCGAACCTCATCGTCCTTCCGCCCTTCGATACCCTCGTTTCCCGACGTTTAACCCCAATAATCAACAACCATTTTAATATACCATCATTCCCTCTCCCGCCACAACTTCACCGTTCAGAATAATATTATCAGCGTTTGTACCATCCGTTGTTTCTTTCTTTTTTGGTTTTACTCCTTCAATATTACTTCCCATTTCAGTTCCCCCCTTCCTTTCCTTCCAACCGCACCAACTCCTCGGTCTGTACGCTAAATAATACTCACAGGATTTAGAGACGATCGCCTCGAAGGGCTCACTCGTTGACATTCCAACCCACTTCAAATCCCCCTATCCGCGGTAGACTCTTGTGTCAAAACCGCGGACAGATAGCGCTTTATGACGCGTAAAATATCCACGCTCACAGCATCCGCTGCGTGGCTGCTCGGACCACGTCCACGCCAGCTAACAAATCCGTCTACCCATCCCAGGTAACCTAACCCAGTCAACTTGGCTATTATAGCATCACGAAACGACCCAATGTGCTGTACTGCAAGGACTTTATCCGCCATGTCCTATTATAGCACCTAGACTGTACATGCTATTTTAGGGCTGTCAGAGACTGCTCACGCGTCATCCATATTATCCATCATCTGTCTGGGATATCTTCTGAAGCCTTTGCGTTGGGTATCATGGGAGAGCACTTGACCTGCCCTCCCACGTCTGGGTACTTTTAGATCCTAAAACCTTGAGCTGCGTATGGTAATCCCCCTGTCCATAGCCCTATATCAGCGTTGTGACTTGTAGCCATTTTGATTTCAATCAAAACACCTGCTATCTGTCTTACTTCTGTGTCCGGTTTCGGTCGGGACTCTCACCCAGAGCGTTCTTATGGATAACGACGCGTCAGACTCTAGTCAGATCTCTCTACAAAGGACAAAATGGTGTTTAAGTGGCTATTTGTCCCCTCACCTCCACACGAAATTCCATGGACCCAGACGCGACGTGGTTCCCCCTCTCCTATTGTGCGTACACTCAAGCTCCGATGCATCAGGAAAGGTAGTGTAGCGTGGTTTCACTTTCGTCCTTTGATCCTTTGATAACGCCCTCAGCGCACATAAATCAATTATAACTTTTTGAGTGTGGAAAATGCATTCATTTACATGAGAAACGCGTCGTCTTCACTCGGGTCGCACTCGGATTGCACTTCGGGACACGCATGAAGAGAGGAACGCTTGACGCGCATCAGGGCGCATCTAGTACAAATAGGGGCCCGGAACCCGCCGAAACGCGTGGCGCGGCGCGACATGTCTTGGGACCTGGGTTATGGGCGTTTTATTTCTACACACCCTTTTGCCCCGCTTTTTTCAAGACCTGAAATGTGCGACAAAAGGGGGGGTTGTGGTCCCCACTATGTCTGTCGTGTTCTAGCCGCATTGTGTTTTGGGTTTGTGAGAATGAAGCCAAAGTGAGACCCCACGATTATGATTATGGAGTCGAGTGGGTCCTGATTGCGTCAAATGCGGTGGTGCAGTACCAAAATACATTATTCTGTGGCTCTCCTTATCCAAGTTACTGACGTGAACGCGTAATCTTGGCACCAGCTGCGCAACCCGTTACTGTTTTCCCATTCCCCGAGAGTTCTAGTGTCAACGCGCTCCTCAAGTTCTCCGCTTGCTCCTACTCTCAGAAGATACTCGATGGGTTTGCAGAGGATGAAATATGAACACCCCCACCTGTGACCGAATCCTATCCACAACAGGAGATGATCAAGACTCGAGACGCCTTCCAGAGCTCAAGCTCTCCTCGATCACCTGGACGCGTCTGATGCCGAATGTCACCTTTCCTTCCGTCCATCCCGATCATGATGGAATGGACGGGCATCAACATCTTCATCAATCAACTGAATGTCGGTTTTTTTTCCGTTGTTCCCGACATCCGTCATGTGTTGCTCCGAGAATGTATTCAAGAGGTACGGGGGGTTGGTACTGACACAGTTAGTGCTTCGCCTGTGGATGCGTTTATATTTATCGCATTCGATTTGCTGTGAGCGCAGTCGTCATGTTACTGTCGATCTAACCTCTGTATACATATGTCTGAGCTGTTCAACGTCTGTTGGTCAGCGCGCGTCATGAACAGCATTTTGTTGCAATCGCGCTGCCAGAAAAAACCGACCATCGGTGACTTTTTTTCCTCAGGTACACAATTTAACCTGAGATAAAGCTTTTTCTCTCTCTCGCACGGCTGTTCTTTACAGTTTGTGGTAGTGTGCAATTTTTTTCCTGATCAGAAAAAAACGCGTCGAGCGTTCATATCAGAGTGCTTCTCGATCCATGCATTCATTCATTCCAATCCAGGTAGTCCGCGCTGTCTGTCACGCTCGCGCGTCTTTCTCTTCCCAAGCTATGTTATCTCTAGACCCTATAGGTAGAAGTCCCTGCAATACATACTTACATATCTCACCTCATCCTAAAATTTTTTGGATCCAACTCGTCGGGCTTGGCGAATCATAATGAAGAAAGAAGGGGAAACACACGAAAAGTCGCCAGCGACTGGCCCCATGACGTGACTTGACGCGTCAATTTTCCTCTACAGACACATATCGATTAGACGCGAGGCACCCCGCCGGTTACAAACATCGGCAGCGCGCGTCTTTCGTAAGGAATGCAGAAATAAATGACTCGGGCAGCGGGACAGCTTATGTTATGCAGTCAATAACCAGTCAGTTACGACTTGTCAGCAAATTGTAAGGGGGGGGGTGTCGCGACGACGCGACGCGTCACAACCTCACGCGAGAAAAAGATGATGATGACCGAACAATGGACAAACAATGACTCGGACTCACTGAAAATTATTCAGCTTTCTTTTTTATTCCCAATTCATTCACGACGTGACAAGGTGGCGAAGGTTGCTTTCAAGTTACCGCTTAGGCTGCTTCAGACTTCAAGTTGTGGGTGTAGCCTGTCGCGGCGTCGCCTTGCTTTCTGTCCTAAATTTGGAAGACAATGCGTTGGGGCTCCATTGTTGGGTGAGGTAAGAAGCACAGGGGTGATCACGTTAAGTTCTTTTTTCGAAGCGCGGAGGGGGACTCGAATGCAGGTTCGCATTCGTCCATTGTCTCGTGCAGGTCCGAAAGTCAAATGGGTGAGATACGGCTCTTTGTTGAAAGTTGGGGTCGAAGCTTCGAGGGACCGGAACCCTCCTGTGATGGGAAGAACGCGCTTCGCGAAATGAGTTTTGATAGTTTGTTATCATGGTTGCAATAGTTTATCCAGCTGATTAGTTACGCGATATGAGAACAATATACAAAACGCGTCAGTTGGGGGGAAGCGTGGGAGGAGAAGGGGGACGTTCGACGTCGAGTGGCTTTCTTCTTTTCTTCTTTGATGTGTGGGCAAATGACTTTTGGAGACCCCTCATTCGAAAAGAGATATTGCGTTCCAGGCTACTGGTGAGTCGAATCGAGTCCTGAGGACTCGGAACAAACATTAAGACGCGTAGCTCGTACGAGTAAAGTAGAGGTCCGAAGCATCTCGACCCTAACCTTGATCTGCACCCAAATGATAAATCACCATTTTCGGCTTGCTAGCCTCGTGTCATGTTGCGTTCATTTGGCAATGCCAAGTCAGAGCACGCCGATGTCCGCTTTCAGTCACTTAGCGCTAAGCCTGAGGAACGACAGCCTCTAAGCGAGTCAAGCGAGTTAGCCACTGGGAATGATGACCTCTGTGCCACTTAGCTGAAATAAGTATCGGGGGACACTTGGACAAGTCTTCAAGATGAAGAGAAACCATCTGCATAATGAGTTATATTTTATTGTCACAACACGGTTAGTAGATGACAGTAGGGGGTGTATATGAACGTCGCCACGGCTGTCAAGCTGGAGTTCCACAAAGTAATGTTATGTGTACGAAAAAAGGTGATGAAATAACACAGAACAGCCCCGTATCAGTCACCAATAGGGACTCAACCCCACTAATACGGTACCTAGGGGGAAGGTCGCAAGCTTCGAAGGTACTTACTGGAATAGGGGGCGGACTTGCCACCCTCACGTGACCACGTATCTACCTCTGTTCGGAGCGTAGCCAGCTTCAACTTGCAACAAGACCATTGCACAGTGCCATACCACATCTGAGCATGTTTCCAGGCCACTGGGGGCACTCCAGTACAATTCCTCAGATAAACTTCACTTGGGGGTTTTCAAAATGTTTAGTCGTCCTCACACATCACGTCAATCTCCCACCGACGCGGAACTTTACAATCGTAAACTCAACCTTAACCTTTGCGCAACAGAGAGACTCAAGTTCAATATCCTGCAAATAAGCATAGCCTTGTGATCGTGTTAATACACAAATAGAAGCTCGAGCATACTGGATTAGTTGAACTCTATGGTTCGTGGAGATCGCGGGGTCGTGGTGTGGCCGCCTCCAGCTTTCTATGATCAGGCACAGAAACTTCATCACCGTTCATGCGCTCAACTGAGGTCCCCTTCGGTTGTTGGAGGCTCCATTCATGAAACTCGTCGCGAGCGAAGAGAAGGTAACAGGTACCGTCTGCACATTCATGCAGGAGAGTTTAGTCAGGTACACAAAAGATCGACGCGTGACGAGCAGGCATTGGAACGGATGAGAGGCTCAGGTGAATCCACGCATAAACTCCTTCGATTCTACGCGGAACTTTGGAGCTCCCTACGCCTGTCGCCTGATATACCTTTGTTCCATGAAAGAAACTGCGCTGTTATGTTCGATATGGGTTTCCCAGTCCCCCTCGAGGTAATGAATTGAATCTGTGTAAGCTCGGGATCAACTGACTACCCTCTTTCCCTATTCTTCCTCCGTTCGCAGTTCAATTCACCGGACTCGTTACTTTCCGTCACGATACCCCCCGTGAAGTGCCCTCATCCTTACCCACTTGTTGAATGGTTACGGGATCCAGATTTTTGCCTCCGCTCTTCCTCTCTCAATAATGGAGATTATCCCGTTATTACCGTTCATTTGCTTCAACACCTTCGAATCCCGTGTATGACGCAGTCAGAGTTGGATTCTTGCGTGAAATACGGAGAAAAACCCATCATGGAAGTACTTTTGCTATGCTGTCTCCACTTGAGCTGAGAGGGACGGTTTAGGTTCTAGGGTTTCTACCCAGACAAAGCGTAAACAAATGTTGAACAAATGGGTCGGGCTGTATGACGCCCCCATCAAAATATCGCATCCCACATCAGACGCGTCCGTAACTGACCCCAACCCTCTCCAGGTTCATTAAATTAGGTCTCCACGGTCTACGCGTCAGACGCGTCCTTTCACCCCGCATTTCCGGAGAGAGATCATCCCTGCAGTGT
Organism: Panaeolus papilionaceus; assembly: GCA_015501605.1. Classification (NCBI taxonomy): domain Eukaryota; kingdom Fungi; phylum Basidiomycota; class Agaricomycetes; order Agaricales; genus Panaeolus; species Panaeolus papilionaceus. The sequence goes on along the minus strand of JADNRZ010000022.1, from coordinate 168,291 downwards.
GCTAATGTGAGGAGCAGAAATGATGATAACCTCGTGGTCTCTTTTGGCTGAGGGATGGGGCGTTCAGGGTACACTTATGACAATTTCATGTCTCCCTGCATAGTAACGGGTATTCGTCCATTTCCTTTTATCGATTTCTACAAGGAAGAATGAGACGCACTGCATTTAGTTAGATTACTTACACTCTTATGCAAATGGCTACAAACATAGTCAGTTAGAATCTCCCTCACGACCATGGTCTTGCCAGCGTCTTGTTGAGATTGCTATTGCCGAAGCCAATATTCATGTCTACTATTCCACGCGTTTTTTACGCGTCAGCTGTTACTTTACAGTGTCTTTCCTAAATCTATCGCTACATAAGCATGCTGACTCGGACATATACGAAAGATGTGGAAGTCGGTTATTGCATTTTCTGTAGAACAAGTTTGGAGAGCTAGCGCTCAGAGCACTTAACCCTTTGATTGGTTTTCCGTTAGCCATGGTATGAAACTGCAGCGGTGTCACGCATTTGTTGTACAATGCATACCTACAAGGCTTACGAGAGTGGGGCTAAGTGGTGGCTTAGCGGATTCATGTCTGCGTCATTGGGTGACACCCTGACAGGCAATATAGCTGAGGCAGCATGGAGATGATGCATCATAATCGCCACGCATCCTTAAGAAACAAATGCGACGCTATGATGCTGAGTCTGACATGTTGCTAGAATTTGAGGCAGCGGTGAGGAAGTAGCCTTCAATTATCGTAAGTAGCGGACTATAAGTCAGACGTGTACGCCACAGCTGCGATGCCGCATGTCCTGTCGGAAAAAGCATGATTTACATATATATACTTGCGACGCTGACCCTCGAATATGTAGTGATCACTGATAAGGGAACGACCAATAAGTCGCGCATAAGATCTCTATCAACCTTAAATATGTCCGGATTCTGGGACCATAACACCATACACGCAGTATAACCACTAATTTATCTCAACAGGAAAGCTTATAGAGCCGTCATACATGCTCTATGAGTGCAACTCAGTGGGGTGATAGAAAATACAAACCATATGCCAAATCTTGCTGACCACCTAAAGAAGTCGTGATATCGAATGACCGTGCGTCGACAAAGTGGACACTCTCCTCGCACGGCTCACTGTCAGATGTATCTCTCCTCTTGGCTAAATTAACGCTCCGAAAAACTTGCTCATAATACACTTTTCATAAGCTGGATTTAGGTTTGTCCCCTTTAAAGCATCGAAAGGTAATGTAGATGTCCTGCGTTTAACTGGTGCGCGTGTCCGGAGCGCATCAGACAGCGGCTGTCGCTCATCGAGGATTCTTGTTGTATGTCAAGGTTATTTAACGCTATACTCGACAAGCCAAAAGATAAAAGTAATCCAACTTGGTTAGACTGAACAATTTTTTAATCAAGATATCGTTGTGCGCAGTGCACGTCTTAAATGTCTAGCAATTTGATTTAGGTCCAGCTTATCCGCCTAATTGACGGATCAAATGTCAGCGGCCCCGGAACGAATGCGCGCCACACAAAGATCGACGTGCTACCTCGAGGCTAAAATCACTGTTAGTGGCAGGGAATTTACAAGAAGGAGGGTGTCAGTCTGCACATCGTCAGTCTAAGCAATTTTTCCGCAGCCCAGATGTGCGATGTGGCGAACGGATGATATCACCAGGTACTAGCTAGGTTGCACCATCTGGTATTCCAGTAAGTCAGATTGCCTCAAAAAAGCAAACTGACACCTAAAATGTGCCAGCAAAGATAGCAATGGATAAATCGTAGTTCCCAAGAAATGCGACTCATGTAACCCTACGATGTCTCCTCTATCATGCTTTGCAGCACAGTCGACATGCTGAGTCGTTCTCACTTTGAACTCGGTAACTTTTGGGTGGGATGAAACCTGCAGAAATCCATGACAAATGTTGACTTGATGTTGACTTCACGCTACCGTATAGATTATAAGGAGGGGAATATATTCCTCACACTTGAAAGTGGATGGATCATGCACTCATGCAGTATCGTAGACCGCCAGCGCTTCATGTGATTTCGATACTCAATGTGCTAAATCCGACCAAGACATGCTGAAATGCAGGTAGGTATAGCCAATATATTCAGCTGACATTGTCGAGAAGGAAGGATCGCAGCTCAAGTTTACGGCGCGCAGAGGTCCTTCAAGGGCTTTCTGTGGGATCCAATGTGGTTTGTGACAGTGGACTCAGTCGTTCTGTTGTTTTATCTCTGCGCGTGGAGTCAGATATCCCTCTAAAGCTCACATCAATCAATATCTTGACTCTCATGTTATCGATCAATATTTTTTGCATTTCTTTACCAAGTGAAGTAAGTCGACTCACAGTGTACCCATGCCAGATTATCGAATCACCTTATTCTGTGAGCGCTCGCTACGCGACAGTATGTTCCAAAGTAGATCTATCTAGCCAGCGTGATTGAGATCATCTCCCAGAACCAAAATGGCTGTCTTCTCCTTCCATATACTCCCGTCCGACCCCCTTGGATCAGAGTGGATGTCACATCCTTATCCACGCGCTTGCCCGCATTCTCACCGCCCAAGTTTACCTGTGACCCAATTTTTCCTTCCCATAAACCTTCATTGCGGTGCTTGTTCGCATGAGCGTACACTATCTTTCGCGTTCTCAAGGCATTTCTCATGATTGCGAATTTGTCATGAGACCATCTCACATCAGAAAGCCGTCTATTCATGGTGTGATCAACCACTTCAATCTGTCATTTGGGCACGAAGAGCTGTTTGATGAGGTGGCAGAGGTAACACATAAAGACCTCAGCCATAGTGATCATGATGTGCCCCTTGTACTGCACAATCGCAGGTATAAAAGTACCAAGATGGCATGAGATTTACATTGCAGGCCCGAGTACCGTATACCCCAAGGTAGCCATGACATGGACGCAAAGAGTCATCAAGGTATACAATACTTAGTACACTCAGACTGGCCAAATGTCGACGATCCCAACTTTAACTTAAAAATCAAACGATAAATGAGAGACGAAAGATATTTTATTTTGATTGGTGCACTAAACTAAATGCAAACAGAATGGTAGATGAAAAATACTATGATGGTGGTCGTAAAAAATGCGTGTGATGATCATGAACAGCAATGCAAAGATGTGTACAACAATGAAACGAAAAGAAAGCGAAAAAAGAAATCTCAAAATCCCAATTTTAGTCGATCTCCTCCATGGCAGAGGTTGAGGCGGCCTCTGCGGGTGCAGGTGCCTCAGTCTGAGCAGGAGCTGATGACTCTTCCTCCTCATCGACATCGAGGCCGAGGGCGATCATGCGGTAGATGCGCTTGGCGAAGGAAGTAGGCTCATCGAGGGAGAAGCCGGAGGTGAGGAGGGCGGTTTCGAAGAGGAGATAGGTGAGGTCACGGACGGACTTGTCAGCCTTGTCCTCCTTGACCTTACGCTTGAGCTCCTTGACGATGGGGTTGCTGGGGTTCAATTCGAGGGTCTTCTTGGAGGCCATGTATGAAGACATGGATGAATCGCGGAGGGCCTGAGCCTTCATGATGCGCTCCATGTTCGAAGACCAACCGAACTGACCGGTGACGAGAACGCAAGGGGAGTCGGAAATGCGGTTGGAGACAACGACCTTCTCGACACGATCACCAAGGGCATCCTTGACTGTGGTGCAAAGATCCTGGAACTCAGCGACCTCAGCCTCGCGAGCGGCCTTCTCCTCCTCGGTCTCCTCAAGCTCGAGACCTTCCTTGGACACACAGACAAGCTTCTTGCCGTCAAATTCCTTGAGCTGGGTGATGGCATACTCGTCGATGGGGTCGACAAGAAGAAGGACCTCGAAGCCCTTCTTCTTGAGGACCTCGAGGAAGGGAGAGTCGCGGGTGGAGGCAAGGGATTCACCAGTTAGGTAGTAGATCGTCTTCTGAACCTCGGGCATACGGGTGATGTAATCTAAACATAAGCCGTCAATAATTATGAAATGATGATACACAGACAAGAAAAACGTACCCTTGAGCGAAGTTTGCTCCTCAGAGGACTTGGTGGAGTAGAAGCGCAGGAACTCAGCGAGCTTGCTGCGGTTCTGAGCATCCTCATGGACACCGAGCTTGATGTTCTTGCCGAAGGACTCGTAGAACTTGGCGAAGTTGTCCTTGTCCTCTGAAATCTCGGTGATAAGGTCGAGCGTCTTCTTGACAAGGTTCTTGCGGATGACTTTGAGGATTTTGTTCTGCTGGAGAGTCTCACGGGAGATGTTGAGGGGGAGATCCTCAGAGTCGACAATACCCTTGACGAAGTTGAGGTATTCGGGGATGAGGTCCTCGCAATCGTCCATGATGAAAACGCGGCGAACGTAGAGCTTGATGTTGTTGCGCTTCTTCTTGGATTCGAAGAGATCGAAGGGAGCACTGTTATGGTGACGTGAGCACGAGCTAAGTACTGTTGCTTCGGAAAGCGATATAACTTACCGCTTGGGAATGAAAAGGATAGCCTTGAACTCGAGCTGGCCCTCAACAGAGAAGTGCTTGACGGCGAGGTGGTCTTCCCAGTCGTTGGTCAAGCTCTTGTAGAAGGAGCCATATTCCTCGCCAGTGATGTCGGAGGGGTTGCGAGTCCAGATAGGCTTCGTCTTGTTGAGTTCTTCGTTCGAAACTTCCTTCTCCTTGATCTTCTTAGTTTTCTTGTCCTTCTTGTCCTCCTCGTCGTCGACCTCCTCAATCTTGGACTCTTCCTTGTCATCCTTAGCTTCCTCCTCGTCATCCTCAACCTCCTATATTAAACATTAAACATTAGAACATCACGAATTGAATAACAGTGAACAAAATCAACATACCTTCTCGACCTCCTTGGTGACGGTAAGCTGAATAGGGTAGGAAATGAATTCGGAGTGCTTCTTCACGATCTCCTTGATCTTCTTCTCCTCGAGGTACTCGGTCTGATCCTCCTTGAGGTAAAGGCGGATTTCGGTACCACGCCCGAGAGGTGGGTTGACGGTGTCCTGGGTGATGGTGAAGGTGCCTCCGGCGGAAGACTCCCAGATGTATTGCTCGTCATCGTTGTGCTTGGAGATGACCTGAACGCGCTCAGCGACGAGGTAAGCAGAGTAGAAACCGACACCGAATTGACCGATCATAGAAATATCAGCACCGGAGCTAAGGGCCTCCATGAAACCCTATTGAATAAAAATGTCAATAATCATGTCTGTAAAGAACAGAGACATCGAGACCAACCTTTGTGCCGGACTTGGCGATGGTACCGAGGTTGTTCACGAGATCAGCTTTGGTCATACCGATACCAGTATCCCGAATGGAAAGAATCTTGCTCTCCTTATCAGGGGTGATACGGATGTAAAGATCCTTCTCGGTATCGAGAGCGGAAGGGTCGGTGAGAGATGCATAGCGGATTTTATCGAGAGCATCTGAACCATTAGAGATCAACTCTCGAAGGAAAATCTCCTTGTTGGAGTAGAAAGTGTCTATGCAAAGAGAAATCGATTATGAGCGATTTACTTTCTAAATTTTAAAAAGATCAAAGAAAAAACACGTACTGATGATCAGGTCAAGGAGCTGAGAGATCTCGGCCTGGAATCCGAAGCTTTCTGTCGCCATTATGATTCTATTAAGGGATTAAGATGAATAGATTGTGATAATAGAGCGATTTAACCAACTTTTTTGGAGGTGGATGGAGGGAGATGTGGATGAAGTGGATGAAAAAAAAAGTTGAAGAAAGAGAGACGCGTCCAACACCCTTTATGTATTCTGAAAATTAGTTCTCGAAGAATCTGAAACTTGCCTTTTACGGTAATCCGAGAGAAAGTAGTTGTGGAATCTTCTCGAACAAATACACAATTCTAGTCACAATCACTCTTTGAATTTCTTTTTCTGATTATCATTTGACATTGACGCCCATCGATCAATATCGCGATAGAGATTTGAAGAACATCCTAGAATTTTATGTATTATTTACAACAATCTACACTAGAAATGTCCCGTTACTGGACTAGCTCGTGGCTCTGAAATCAATCCTTGATGTCCTCCAAGTTGTCCTTTTAAAATAGCCATCATCGCCTGTAATTCTTCCACTTCTTCTTTAAGGTTCTGATTCTCTTCCCTCAAATGCTCGTTCGCCTCTGTTAAGCATCCCTTCTCGGAAGCAAACTTTGCGATCTCTTGAGCGTATGCCGCACGAGGATTCGAAGCTTTTCTCTGCTGTAGTTTCATCCGTGTTTCCATAGTTTGTATCTGACGACGATAGCCCCTATACACCCAACATGTTAGCATAGTAGTTGGTGACAAAAAAAAACTATCAAGGACACTTGCCGGGCATTCTCCTCCAGCTGCGCTTGCATACTTTCCAGACTCTCGAGCCTCATTTGAAGCTGCTTATTCTGAGTCTTGAGTTCATCGACTTCATAAGCTCGTTCATCGAATTTCGTAAAATCGTCATTCCTAAAAATGATCATCAATTTAGGTTTATATCAATTTAAAATCAGGGTTTTCGATCCTTACCATAGTTTCTGAACCTCCAAGAGCTGCTCGATCTGTCGTTCATAATCGTGAAGTCGATCGATCTTGTGCTGATTCTCCTTTTTCTGCGTTTGAAGATCAAATACTTCTTTGGTCGCAGCAGCTAATAATCCCGTTTGAGCAGAAAACAATGCCTATTATGACACACGTCAGTGATAAGCGCGCATCTATCAGATTGCTGCCTACCTGTGTTTCCTTTTCCTTCTTCCGCAGCGCAGCAGCCTCGAGGTTCCAGTTCTTCTTTTCCTCTCGGAAATCTTTGAGTTTTTTCACAAGCTCCGTGTTCCAGTCAGCGTATTTGTTCTTATCCGTTGATGCACGTTGTCGATGTTCTCGTAACTCGCCCTCTAAACTGTTGACTTGGGCGCGATACTTGCGGAGTTTGTTATACTAACAATAGAGAGTGAGCAGGCGAAAAAAGTTTTTTGTGCACAATAACTTCTCACCAAACCTTGTCGTTCGGCTTCTGCCGTCCTCATGAGAATACGGTCCTGGTAGAGCCGTGCGATGTGCTTTGCATTTTCTCGGGACAGCCATAATTCGAAATTCAATTCGTTTCGCAACAGAAGAACCTCTCGCTGAAGTCCAGATATAGCTTGAGCGACGTGAGTTGTGTTGCCTTCTTCTGCCAAACCAGGTGGTGTATTGCTGGTACCGAGAGGTGGCGTGGTGGTGGAGTATACTGTTGACGCCCATGAGGTGGAAGGCTGGACAACCTCAACATCCAGGTTAGACTTTAGAGCAACCGTTGTGTCGATCATGTCTTGAAGAGAGATGACAGCTTTCCCTGATGATAGGTCAATCGGGCGCAAGAATTGAGGTTTTTGTGGGGCATCTGTTGTTTCGTGCAGAGCCAGACCAGGGGTTGCATTGGTGGTCGGATAATTTCCATAATGGTAGCGGGCATGAATACCAACAGCCAGGTTTCGGATATCCAACATAGGAGCTTCGCTGATAATCCTTGACATCTCGTACTTCGACCAAAACTCGGTTTCATCAAGTTCGACGATTGCATCTCGCCAGATTAGCAAAGGATGGCAGTTGTGCTCCCGAACCAGATTCTGAAAACGAATGCTTAACACACAATAAAATTAATGGAAGGAGGAATAAAAGTTACTTCACTCCGTCGTCGAATCTCGTCTTGGTCCAACGCTCTTTCCCAAGGTTCAGTGTAGGGAGAACGAAGTCCACTATCTGTCAAATATTGCACAGGGTTCCGTAGAAATTTCAGAACATTAGATGGATATAGATAATACAAAATGGTGAAATATGGTCGGGATTGTGGTGGAGGTGAAATTGTTGCGCTGAAGACCATCTCCAGGCGTTCCCAGTGGATGTCTGAAGCTATTGGCAACACCCTGTTCCGTTCTTGTTCCAATTCTCGCTCGAAGTCGACATCGACATTATCGTCAAGGGAGACCGCTTTAGCAGCTCTGCGCTCCTTCCAACACATGATCCTTGCAAGGACAGCTAGAAGTTTGGGCAGCATGTCCTTCACGTCCTTCCGAGCGTAAACAGCAAGGTATGGCAAAAGTTTCACCATGAGGGTAATGCCATGTGTGCAAACAGTGGATGAATAGTCCAAGAACAGAGAATATAACAGATGGAGCATGAGAGGATGTTTGGGAAGGATTTGGGCGGCTTTGTAGAAATCCGGAACGGCGGTGAAGGAGGTCAAAAGAATGAGAAGCTGAAGACGTGATGATGGTACGGCGAAATGCCTATCGATTTCGTTGAGGAGATCCTGAAACGTAAGACAATTTTGCCGTTAATACCAATGGATAGCCAGTCGACGGGATCTACCTCTGGACGTTCATTGCCGAATCTGATGAGGATGTCTTCGAGGTTATACTTCCATTGTGTGCGTTTCTGACGTTCCTCGATGCTTAGCTCGGCCCATTCCAAGACATCGTCGCCTGATCCCTCGTTGAACGCGTCAAGTAGATAAAACTCGAGCAGTCTTCTTCGAAAGTCTCCCACTTTCTCCGCATACTGCTCAGTGGTTTTCTGGAGTGCCGTGATAATTAGTTCCTTTGCATAGTCAACAGCTTGTGTGGGGAGCTTGGGTTCGCGAAGGGCTGGTCGTAGTACGAGCTCAAACCAAGCCAATATCGAGTTATATGGAAGAACGGGTCCAAGATGATACAACACGGCGAGGAAAACTTCGTTTTGGTGCAACGATGAATAGTCGAAGCTATCATGGAGGAGTACTTGTAAGTCCTCCTCGAGCTGGGTGATTAAAGAGTCGGATTCATCTGAGGATGAGCACTCCAGAACAAATTCGTCTACTAGGACTAATAAATCATTCAGCGACAAGGCGTCTGGTGAGCCCTCAAGTACAGAACGTAATTGACGGGGAAGGGCAGGGTAGGGCATAAGACCAAAGTTAGCATTACACGGTGTCAATAATTCACTCAAACCTATTTGCCACATATAATGTAACCAATCACGTCAAAGCACGAACAATCAAAGAATCCTCTGCTCGCCATTCGACACGTCGAGCTCGACCCCCCGAACACATTCTCCACATAAAAAGTCAAGGTGAGACTATGCCAGAACGTCGAACGAGCCCTCAGTGTCGTTTTAAGAGTGCTGTCGACATATTGGAAGCTGGATGCGCGTCGTTGGACATGGATGACATTTTGCTGACGCGACCAACTTCTACCCTCCCAGATGTCTTCACGAGTTGAGGAAGTCCCCTCTGATCACTCCGACCACGAAGGTCATGACCACCACGATCACGACCATGATCATGATCATGACCATGAGGAAGACCCCACCTCGGCCGCTGCTCTTGACAAAATCCAGTCTCGCTCAGAACGCAAGGCAAGAAAGGCTCTCCTTGGCCTCGGATTGAAGAAGGTTCCAGGCATTACCCGCGTGACGCTGAGGCGGCCCAAAAACGTGTGTTTCATTGGCCAGATAAATCGATATGGCGATTGACATGGACCTTGACCCCAGATTCTCTTCGTCCTGAGTTCCCCAGATGTTTACAAGTCGCAAAACAGCGACTGCTACATCGTCTTTGGCGAGGCCAAGGTTTGCCTGTTCCTCACTCGCGTGTAAATGCTCCTTAACGGAACTTTCTTTAGATCGAGGACATGAACTCCCAGGCTCAGATGTCTGCTGCCCAGCAACTCGCCAGCGGTGGTGGTGCTGCTCCTCAGCTGGACGAGGCTGCCATTCTTGGCGGAAAGGATGAGGGTGAAGATGACATCCCTGAACTCGAGGCTGTCGATGATGATGCTCCTGTTGACGAGACCGGCGTTGACCCCAAGGACATTGAGCTTGTCATGCAACAAGTCAACTGCTCGCGCGGGAAGGCTGTTAGGGTGTTGAAGGAGAGTGGTGGCGATTTGATTAATGCCAGTGCGTGCCTGTACCCGCCTTCTTGCTTTAAATTTGCACTAACGACAATGGTTCCACAGTCATGGCTGCCAGCGAGTAGTCGTTTCGTTTTTATTCATAGTCGCTTGTCCATTTGCATCGCTTTCGGGAATTCATTTACTGAACCAAAAGAATTCCATGTTTCAAATACCATTTTTCCAGAGTCTGAGCTCAACATAGTAGTTGGATCTTTCCCATCCATCTTGAATAATTTCTAAACCCGCGATCCCAGCACCACAACGTTCTTCTGCCCTTCCTACGCTCAACCCCATCTCAGCGGCAGCTTCTGCCACAAGCCCTGAAAGTTCACCCTTGGCAAACATGTGGTAGTAACGGTTGAAGACCTGTGGCTCCCTGCTCTCGGATGTCGCGCCAGTCTTACTCAACTCCTTCGATAACACCCAAGGGACTACGACATCTTTTCCTTGAGGGTGACCAACCACTTCATCTGCGACGACTTTTCGTTTTGAAAGCTCGTCTTGTTCAATTGCCCAGACGTAAATTAAAACCCTTCCATGGGTTGGAGATACAGCTTGCAAAAGTCTCTGAAAGGGGCTCATGAGCACGAATACCCCAGAGACGAGAAGACAACTGACCTTGACTGCGCTTCTCCTTCTCTCGTGAGTAGCAAGATGATGGATTGTTGCAATAGAAATCGCATAGTCCTGGTCTACGCGTTAGACCAGCTTTAGTTGTACAAGATGTTTGCAACTTACGAAGATTCCGTTGCGCCATGGATTATCTAGAACATTTCCTTGAACCACTTCTCGTATAACGTCGCCTCCGCCAGCATGCCTAGCGATGGCCAACAAATTTTTGCTGCGATCCATTCCAATAGTCATTAGTTGCCCTGGTCGATCCAAGGGAAGAGGCAAATATTTTCCATTGCCTGTGCCAGAATCAAGGCCTACCCAGCCACTAGAAAGGCTGGCAATGAAGTTGGCAATGATCGGCCATGGCTATTCTGACAACACTCTCAACATGGTCTTCGATAAATGATGGCAGTCTTTACCTTATAACGCGTCGATGAAAAGTGGTCTGCAATTTCGTCGTATATTTCATGTACATTTTGTTCTTCGAAAAGGCCTGGATCGCCATCGACTTCGGTGGCCTCCAGCGTCTTTGGAGGCATTTCGTAATGAGTAATAAAATAGAGATGGGAATAAATTGTCGCCCCTTAGGAAGGGAGAGGAGGGGAGAGGACGTTGTGGTTGCGGGTCAAGATGATCTTTGCATCAAATTGGGTTATCGCATTCTCTTCGTTATCATAACCCATACACTCCTTCATACAAAACCGAACGCCTCATCGATAACTCTAGCAAATCTACTTGGCTCAAATGGGGGGAATGGCTCAAAGGCTGTAGGGTCAAATTCCCTGATAGTTTGGGCAAGATTCCTGCTCATTCCGTCAAAATATAGCTTTGCACACAATAAATTGACACCCACTCAACACCCGTCGACTTTAGATACTGCATCTCTTGCAGAGCAGATGCTAGCTCTTCTTGATGGTTGTCGGCTAGTGTATTATTAGGTACTACTATCATAACCTTTCCCATCCTCAGCACATCCACGATGGTTCCCGAACCTGAACATAGCGAGGTCTGTAATTTCTAACATGGCTTCGATAACTGCACACATACCAGCATGGCTGATGACAAGGTCTGCTTTTTCGTAACACTTCTCCAGAGAGGGTTTGTACTGCCAAAATTCTATGTGAACCCCCACTATTTCCAGGCTCTCTTCTCGACCCCCAACAATTTTGTCTGCCATATCAAATGCCGAGTTCCCGCATTGCACGATCAAATGTGTGTAGCCTCTTTCTTTTAGACTGGACAGAACCTCTTCTGAGAATATTGCCTGGATTAGCTTGTCGAATTTCGTAGAACCGACAGTAACGAAGGCAAGCATGATGGTCGTAAGAGCGCAAGAACGAAATTAAATTCGTTCGGGGACTGTTTAATACGTGGTTTTATATGTATGTCATCTTTACAGCTAACATCTACTATATACTACATAGAACGTTGGGTTGGCGCGAGGATCAACAAAGAATATATGATGGGATAACACAAAGAGTTAATCAACGGTGGGGTCAACTTTGACAACGACTTTGCCAACTGCGCGTGTGGTCAGAATGCGTTCATAGCCTTTCAAGGCGTCTTCGAAGCTATGGACTGAATCCACGATCGGTTTCACAGAACCTACGGCAACATCAGATAGAGAGTTCATAACTGGAGACTAAGAAAAGCTTGCCATCAGCGACCAGCTTCTGCAACTCTTTGAAGTCATTGGCATCGTGTTTGAGCATGACGATACTGTGCCATACGATATCAGTTTCCTGCACATCAACAATGATATCGGGGCTATCTACCTGTATTTCCTGTTGACATTTCCCAACCATGAGGGAACTACCATTGCACCGGCCGTCCGAATGAGATTCCATATTTCTGATAATGAAGCGCTCTTAGGTAGCGGGCCACTCGAAATGAAGATCCCATTCGGTGCGAGGTAAGCCGCACTTGAGGTGAAGAGAGACGGGTCCAGCAGTCCTACTGCATCATAAATGACATTGTACTTTGTCGATGGAGGGTTTTTCACTAGATATGGAACGAGAGGTTGTTTGGTGTAGTCGATAAACTAAGTACATGTCCGAGAGAGATTTAGGACGTCAATTCGAATTGATTCAGACAAGTGAACCTCTGACCTCATCTGCACCCATGCGACGAACAAACCCTTCATTTTTAGCAGAAGCTGTGGCAACAACTCTGGCACCTTTGGCTTTCGCCATCTGGATAGCAAAGGCGCCAACTGCAGTGCTGCCACCATTTATGAATATTGTTTGGTGGGCTTCCAACTTGGCAATACGGAATAGAGCTTGGTATGAAGTTGCTCCGGCGAGCGTTAACCCAGCTGCTTCAACAGGCGTAACATGAGGAGGGCGCAGCATAAGGTGATCGGCAGGAAGTCTCGCATACTCTGCTAATGCTCCTTGACGCGTCTTTTGTTGTAAATCTTCGAAAAAAGATGAGACCCTGAGAAAAGAGACGTGAAAGTATCGTTCTACGCACTGACGGATATAAATCCAAAAACGTTGTCCCCATTCGAAAACGACGTTCCATTCGCGTCGACTACAACACCACTGAAATCATGTTCAGCAACATGCGGTCTCTTGGCGAATAGATTTGGCAATTTCATCATCTTCCAACCACTATAAGTAGGTGTAGCATCGTGTGCACATCAATGAGCGCTTTCAGTTTTAAATGTGGATATGCTTGGTGACGTACACAGGGTTGAAGGCGGCAGCTTGAATCTTCACAAGTACCTCACCTTGCGGCAGTTGTTTGGGTACAGGCCAATCTTCTTTTAAGACGACGGCCTTCGATGGTTTCCCGCTACGTACCACAGTCCAAGCTCTTTGAACATCAGGAATATCAGCCATAGGTAACACGGTGAAGTTGTGTTTCTCGTTGAAGTGAGTCTGGGTACGACAGTTAGTAAGGGTGGGAAAGGCGCAACGCTTAAGAAGCCGATCTGTCGCAGATGCGACTTACCTTTTCACAAGGTTAACAGGGTTCGAAAAGGCGTCATATAGGCAGAGGTCTGCCATAAGGAATGACCTATTGTCACAATTCAGGCGCGCCAGCAGGAGCAGTACATCAACTACTCGCCTGTGAGTGAGAATGAGTATTTATAAATAGCAGATGAATGACACAGTTCATGGAATTTCACAGAACAAATGGTGGTAGATCTCTCGACAGGTTGGTAACTCGAAAATAAAGCCGAGCTCGTACTTCAGCCATTAAAATATGACAAAGTTATGATGAAACTCGATATCTGGACATCCGCGAAGGTTTTAACGCCGGCTCTGAATAGAAATGAGAAATGACGTGTTGTTGTCTTTGTCAGATCGATTACGCAATGTATTCAATCTCCGCTTGCTTATCCATTGTCGTGATCCCGTGATCAACTCTCCTCGACACAGCCGTCGGGCTCAACTTGAACGATCGCCCTCTGCCCAACCTCAATCTCTCCGACAACGACCACCACAGATCCACTCAGTGTACGCCTCTTGAATCACCTAATATCCATATACTTTAGCGCTTAATTCTTTTACTAGCGCCATCATGGAGGTATGTATATTATCTTAATACCTTTAACCACTCTTCTCATTGCTTTTTACAGACTTTGCTAGATTTTTCTAAGGAGTTCGACATTGGGCTCATGGATAAGGTTGTTATGGCATTCTATACAGGAACAGGTGCAGAGGTACGTCTTTACACGAGATAGGGCGCGAATCTGTAACTTACATGCCTCTCATTCTCTTCTCCAGCTGCAAATGGCTCAGCAGGTTCTCACCCAATTCCAAGAACACCCAGACTCATGGACCAGAGTGCCAGATATCCTCGAACGTTCATCTTTCCCTCAATCAAAGGTATGCATTTTCATGTTGCGGGTGATCATCCATCCGATTAATCATCACTCCACAAAGTACATCGGTCTTCAAATTCTTGAAAAGCTTATCACAACACGATGGAAAACACTTCCTGATGGCCAGCGACAAGGTATACCTTATACTACAGTGATTTGTGCTACTCCTGATCACGTCCATCGATCTTGATAGGAATTCGGAATTTTATCGTTGGAGTCACCGTGAAAGTAGCATCGGATGAAGTTGCATTTCGGAAGGAGAAGACCTATATCAATAAGCTGAACCTTGCCCTCGTTCAGGTAAGTGCTTACATGACGCGTGTTTATGTCATTTTTAACACTGCCCTGTAGATCCTTAAACAAGAGTGGCCACATAACTGGCCAAATTTCATAACCGAACTCGTGGAATCCTCTAAGACCAATCTTTCTCTATGCGAGAACAACATGGTCATCCTCAAGCTTTTATCGGAAGAGATTTTTGACTTCTCTGCGGAACAAATGACTCAGACAAAAATCAAGAATTTGAAGCATCAAATATGCAACGAGTTTTCCGAAGTCTTCAAACTATGCTCCGACGTCCTTGAGGAAGCCCAGAAGGTCTCGTTGATTAAAGCGACTCTCGAAACCCTCCTCCGATTCTTGAACTGGATTCCGCTCGGTTACATTTTTGAAACGACAATAATTGATCTCCTACTGAATCGAGTACGTTTTATTGAGCGTCTAAGAATTGTGTCCCTATTAACCGGCCCGTGACCCTAGTTCCTCGAAGCACCCGAATTCCGCAACATCACATTGAAATGCTTAGCGGAGATCGCAGCGCTTAACGTTGGTCCCGAATACGATCCTAAATTCGTCATTCTCTTCGCCATGGTCATGACATCTATCAACCGCATGATTCCTCCAAGCACCAACATTGCTCAAGCATACTCCAACGCCGGAGATGCAGGACAAGAACTCGTTCTCAACCTAGCCTTATTCCTCGCCAATTTCCTCTCAAACCACCTTCGTGCGGTTGAATCGGAGCAAAACCGCGATGTGTTGCTCAACGCGCACCTCTATATGGTCAAGATCTCCCAGGTCGACGAACGCGAGATCTTCAAAATTTGTTTGGAGTACTGGTTAAAGCTCGTGTCAGAACTATATGAGGAGATTCAGTCGCTACCCATTGGAGAATCTGGATTGTTGATGGGACTCAGTCTGGGCAGTTCGAGCAGTAACATGCTGAGCGGAATGTCTTTGCGGAAAAATATCTACAGTGATGTGCTTTCGAATTTGAGATTGGTCGTCATCGAACGCATGGTTAAGCCTGAGGAGGTGAGTTGGCTCAGACGCGTGAGCTCGTGTTCCATCACCTAACTTGCATTATAGGTCTTGATCGTTGAAAACGATGAGGGTGAAATTGTTCGAGAGTTCATGAAGGAAAGCGACACCATCGTCCTTTATAAATCCATGCGCGAACTCCTCGTCTTCCTGACACATCTGGACGTGACCGACACAGAAACCATTCTGACCGAAAAACTCGCGAAGCAGGTGGATGGTTCCGAATGGTCCTGGAACAACCTGAACACCTTGTGCTGGGCTATTGGCTCAATTTCAGGAGCTATGAGTAAGCCCCTTGTTTTCATTCTCTAACACGTTGCGCTAATCCAGATTCTAGATGAGGAAACTGAAAAGCGATTCTTGGTCACGGTTATCAAGGACCTGCTAGGCTTGTGTGAAATCAAGCGAGGAAAGGATAACAAAGCCGTAGTTGCCTCCGATATCATGTATATCGTTGGTCAATACCCACGGTTCCTTAAAGCCCATTGGAAATTCTTGAAGACAGTTGTGAACAAGCTCTTTGAGTTTATGCACGAGACGCACGAAGGTGTTCAGGACATGGCCTGCGATACATTCATCAAGATTGCCCAGAAATGTCGTCGCCACTTCGTCATGCAACAATCCGGCGAGCAAGAACCATTTGTTGACGAAATTTTGCGACTCCTACATCGCATTACCGTCGATCTTTCCCCTCAACAGGTATATTCTCTACTACTCCTTAATACGTTTGTATTTAACAAGTTGCAGGTCCATACCTTCTATGAAGCCGTTGGACATATGATTTCGGCGCAGCCCAACAAAGCTATTCAGGAGAAGCTAATCGCTAGATTGATGGAATTACCCAACAACGCGGTAAGTGCAATTAATGTCACGACGCTGGAACATATTATAATTTTGATATTTCCATCCTGTAGTGGGATTCACTTATGTCACAAGCTGCTCAGAACATGGATGTTCTGTCAAGCACTGACAATATCAAGATTCTGGCTAATGTTCTGAAGACCAACGTTTCCGCTTGTACCTCAATCGGCAATTTCTACCTTCCTCAACTTGGTCGCATCTTTTTAGACATGCTGGGTCTGTACAAAGCCGTCAGCGGAATTGTTAGCGAAACCATCATCAAAGAAGGTAGGATACTGTGCACTTTTCACGACTGAGAACATCTTAACAGCAGTCTTCCAGGTCCAATTGCTACCAAGACCCCCAAAGTTCGCCAGCTTAGAACGGTGAAGAAAGAAATTCTGAAGCTAATGGAGACATATATCAAAAAAGCTGAAGATTTGGATGCGGTCAACACCAACTTCATGCCCCCTCTTTTGGACGCTATCCTAGGCGATTACAGTCGCAATGTTCCTGCATCGCGAGATGCTGAGGTTCTGAACGTGATGGCCACCATCACCTTCAAGCTTGGAGTGAGTCTTTATCATATCCCAAAATTATCGTAATTGACGTGCAACCAGACCATCTTGACCCCTCAAGTCCCTGCCATTATGGAAGCTGTCTTTGAACCAACCCTCAGCATGATCAACCAAGATTTCTCTGAATATCCTGAGCACCGTGTTGGATTCTTCAAGCTTCTCCGTGCAATCAACATGAATTGCTTCCCTGGTGATTATTATTATCTGTGTCTTCATGAGTCTGAGACTGACGTTGATACAGCACTGTTGACCATTCCACCCGCTCAATTCAAGTTGTTCATGGATAGCATCATTTGGGCTATCAAGCACACGATGCGTGATATCGCTGATATGGGTCTCAACTGTATGTTTGCCACTGTTCTTGCGTAATTCCCTGATCCTTATTCGTGTTTAGTGATGCTCGAGGTTGTGAACAACTTCGCAACGGCAGCTGATCCATCCGTCAGAAACTCATTCTTCCAACAATACTTCTTGAGCATCGTCCAAGATACTTTCTTCGTTCTTACGGATACGGATCACAAGAGCGGCTTCAAGCTACAGAGCGTATTACTCGCCAGAATGTTCCAACTGGTTGAGGCGAACATCATTCAAATGCCATTGTATGACCCTGCTCAGTTCCCCGATCCCTCTTTGAACAACGTCAAGTTCCTGAGAGAATACACCGCGAACCTGTTGAAAACAGCGTTCCCTCATGTTCAACCGTCAGTGTCTATCTTTATTTTTAATTTCTCATTGTCCTTATACATTGTTTTGCTTTTCCAGCAAACAAGTGGAGGTCTTTGTCAACTCGTTATTCGAACACCATAACGATATCAACAAGTTCAAATTGGCGCTCCGTGACTTCCTTATCCAACTCAAGGAATTCTCCGGCGATAATGCTGAACTGTTCCTGGAAGAGAAGGAGTTGGAGAGTCAGCTTAAAGCGGAAGCCGAGCGCGAGGCAGCCATGAGGATTCCTGGTATGCTGAAACCCAGTCAATTGGACGATAAAGACGAGGATATCTGAGGTTGCGAGCTGTTTATCGATGGTTGATTTTTTTTTGTCTCCCTGTCCCTCTTGATTCGCTTTCTTTTGGCTCACAACTCAAAATTACACAATGTACAACAACACCAGATACACAAAACTCAGCATCGTGATGCATTAGCGCCTCCACACACTCTCCAACTGTCTCTATGCTTTTGACCCTCGCTAGTCTCATTTTGCTGTCGTGGTTTTCTTTTCTTTTTTTACCAGATTTTCGGATCGGCCTCTATTCGTCTTTGACATTCATCAAGCCACAAACATTTATGTACCAGTAGCAAGAGATTAATGTAGAAGTATCTTTTTTTGTGTTATCTTCGACATCACGAATTATGAAAGTTAATATCTTGGATATGGTCAAGATGTCACTGGAGTTGTTGCACTGTACTTAGATCTGACAATGCCAAGCAAGCCGGCGATCCCTTTGCAATCCGTTTCTGTGTCACGTTTCTTGACAATATTCGGAAAATACATGTAATCTAGAACGCGTCTCAAGGCAGGCTCCGAGTTAACTTTACAATCAACTACCATCTCGTTAATTATCTCTTCAATACACCCTGATCTCGAAATCAAACACTACACATGTTCAAAAAGTATGTGGGTTTCGAACCGATTCTCTCAACACTTGCCGAACCATCACCTCTTAAGCTTCTTCTGACATCGCTCGTTTATTGGTAGATTTTCACCCTCGACGGATATTGCAGGGCACACACCTGTCAAATCATCAGTGCAAAGGCAGATCCGAGCAAACGTCCTCGCACAATGGAAGATCGAACCTGAGACGCTGGAAGCAATTTGGCCAAAGAAAGAGGGTCTTATACATGTCAAGTGGTCAGTAATATTCGCCAACTGTTCTCTTCCGTGTAGTATTGGTTGTACATTTGGTGCGATCGCTGTCCACGTCCTGCTATCTTATCGCTCCTCACATTTTTCATTCCACGGCGTCATCACCCCACCTATTGATTTGAGCCTGCATCTACGACATCTCTTTTTTTTGTGTTATCTAACCGATTTTAATTGCATAGCAGAGAACATGTATCAATTTTCACTGTACACTCTGAACCTCTGTTTTTCCAACACTTCGATGGGCCTTTCTACCCTACATTGAGGGTGTTACATAAATGTGCGTTTCTTCCCTGTTGAGTTCAACTCAGGTTGTTAATCAGTTCACAATTACCCTGGCATTGACCTTCACGATCTCCATTAATTTCCGTGTCAACAACTCTGGACCCCTTTCCTAAATGAACACACCAATAACGAAAACCCCACACACAGACCCTTACATCCTGCCCAAAGTTCAGGTTGATCGGGGCGCCATCCGCTTCCTCTTGGGAGGAGCCCCCATGATGTGTCCGGGCCTGACCTCCGCGGGAGGATGGCTTCCACCTCCAGACGATGCCATCCCTGCTGAACGCGTCGTCGCCATTCACGCGGAAGGGAAGGAGCACGCCGTCGGCATTGGCCTTACGAAACTCGGCACAGAGGATATCAAGAAAGTTAACAAGGGTGTAGCGATTGAGCTCGGATCATATCTTGGGGATGATTTGTGGAATGCGACGACGTTGTAATTTCGCTCGACTCGTGTTTTGTGTTGATTAGAGAAGGAATCGAAAGCCAGACATGTGTGGGTTCACATATCAAAGCGAAGACAAGCTATCGGCGGTGGTGAGATTGGAGTGTGATGGATTTTAATGTGCAGTCAATGGAAATGAAGAGCAGTGGTCATGAGTTGCAATATGTCGTAATCTGCAGTAGAATCGAGCGCTTCATCGGTGCCAATGGACTTTGATTTGGAACAATAAGGTTTTGACATGAACGGGGCCGGTAATAAGAGAGAATGACTTGACTACCATTTTCAAAGATCTGTACCTTCCACCATGGGCACTATATGTGCATTTGTTAGTCAACGTGAGTCAACGCCGGTTTCTTGGAAATGTCGAGAAGAATGCCGCTGTCCTCGTGAAACTAAGAAGGCCGCATGACCTTTAGCAATTTGCACTGAGCGAAGCGTCTGGTTGGCCCACCTTCACCTATTGGTATTCATCTGACTTGCAGATTGCCGTATGTCGGAGGAATGGAGACCAGAATACGGACTGCTGTGTTCGAATGAACTGCTTTGCTTCCAGGCGGTGAGGGATTTAATTTCATTCGAACGAGTCCTTTCGGACTAGTTAGGTGCCTCTGAGCCTTGCAAAGTTAAGCTCTTAGCTAAGTACAATAATGGTCTTTTGGCATTTACCCTCAGGACGAAACAAGAAAGTCCGTCAGGTACGATGCCTGGAGACATGTTGCAAGACACTAGGTGCTATGAGCATCGAAAGAGCCCTAGAACGTGCATTCAACAAGCATTCGACCCTCTGAAAGCAAGGTCAGTGACACACTAATTGGCTATCAGAAGACGAGAAGCAGGTTATGACGAGATAGCCGCAAAGCTTATTCTGTCCTCCAGTGCCCCACTTAGCTTGAACTGGTTTGTTGATGACGCAATTCGGTTGTGACAAGCGTGATTATTTCAAGTGAACTAGTTCATTTGTTCGTGAGATCGGCAAATTAAAGAATCGGGAACCTTGAACTGAAAAAAATAAGGCGCAATTGAAGGTTGCACGACATGTCATCGGACTCACCAGTCGCACCACCACCGACATTTATCTATTCGGACTTCACCACTGTCAAATCAAGAAAGAAGAAGAACAAACATCACATAAAGGAACTACCTTCTCTGTCCACACAGCTCTCCAAGTTAAGGGAACAACTCAAGCAAGATGAGTGGTTCGAAGCATGTTCACGTCCGTACTAATCCAATTTTCTAACGCGTGTTCTTTTTGCCCACCGACTTATGATGTTAACTTTTACAGTGTTACTTCAGTCTTCCTGGGGGCAATTAACCAATGGAAGTGGACCTCCGAAAGCTATGTTGTGCCTCGGTCTCGGTAGTCCGACAACATCTCATAACGCCCGCGTCCAACTCGCGTTCTTGACGGAAATCTGCCAACTGTTGAAAGTTGTATGTGTTCTATCCATTCTGTGCGAGACGCTATCTTGATGGAAGGAGACGGGTATCTTCTAAAGTCGCGTTTGAAACGCTTTGCGCTCACGATTTTGTTTGATTAAAATTAAACGATAGCTGATCTAGACGTGATCTATCAACAGGCTACTGATGCGGTATCGATATATGACCCCGTTTTCACCCCAGAAGACGTCGATGTATTGGAACAACTTCACATGAATGTACTCTCAGAAACCAATGCGGGTATTTCTTTTACCTCACCCATTTTGGGGTGACCATGCAATTTGTATTAACTGAACTAATGGTTCCCGGTCTTCTGCTGCCTTTTATCACCACCTTCCAATCTCTTTCTTTAGACCAGCCATTATGAATTGAAAACGCCAACCCTATGCTTCATGCCGCACTGTGACATCGAATTATATGAAGCGCTTCTTCGGACGAACGCTCAACGACAACAATCGCGAACTGACATTTCGGGGACAGCGCTTACCAATTTATACTTAGTCGGAAACGTGTTGCAAGAGTATATTGAAAAGTGAGTTCATCATTCTGCCCATCTGTTGAACAAGCTCACGAATCCAATCTTCCAATTCATCCTTTCATTGCGATTATGCTCCTTGCGCAATCGAAACTTCCCAACTGGTTGCTTATCTGCAAATCTGGTGAACGCTTTCGTCAATTGGTCCGGCATCATTTTTTGGTCTGGGTTGTTTCCTT
This sequence comes from Panaeolus papilionaceus, assembly GCA_015501605.1. Classification (NCBI taxonomy): domain Eukaryota; kingdom Fungi; phylum Basidiomycota; class Agaricomycetes; order Agaricales; genus Panaeolus; species Panaeolus papilionaceus. The sequence continues at coordinate 146,479 of JADNRZ010000022.1, read as the reverse complement.
CTGTTATCTCTTGCGCTCGTCGTGTTTATGACTTGAACCTGGCTAAACTTGGGACCATGACGCGAAAATATCCTGCGGCATGCCAATTTATCTCGGTGTATCAACCTTTGACCTCTTCGAAACGTCCGCGAAATATCCTGTTGGCGGCTTTTCGATACTTCAACTCACCACTTTGTTGGGTCGGATTCATTCCGAATCATCATTCCCTCAATTCCGATGCTCACGACTTTGCTGCTCAACCACCCTCTGGCGACGCGTGACCTGACCATATCGTGAAATGCAAACTTGGTAACTGTGAACGTGCCACACAACTCCACATTTCGGTGGTTCTGGCCCTATCTTATCCCTATTCGCAAACGATATGGCCACGACACAGTAAACCAAAACGGGTTATGGAGACTGACTTCCCATATCTGTTGAAGATTGGTGAGAAACTGCTTTTATGTTCTATTCCTTGGCTTCGTATCGAGGAGTCTTCTTCATGTTTTCAGTATGTATAAAGCAGTTGTGGGACCCTGGTGGTCTGCTTCCTTAATGTCTGCTTACCAGCGAACTTAAAATAGACCCGTTGTCGGGTTTATTGGGATCAGAAACCCGATAATGGGTCGAACGTAGCCAGATAACAACGCTGAGTGCGTTTTGCTCTCAGTTCCCGTGTCAGAGCGGTGCCCACAACTTCATATGATCACAAAGCATTGGTCTATTCTGTGCTTCTCTCGCGCTATAACCACGTCTTCATTGCTATCAAAACAAACACCTCAACGTTCAATTAGCTGATTGACGCCTTTGCCTTTGCTTTGCTCTGCTTGCTCCACCCTGTGCTACATTGACCCCTTGTTTGGACCTTGACAACTAACGAATGCGATCGCACCACTATCACGACATATCCGAATTGTCTGGTGATACGTCGAATTGAACATATCAATTTCCAACCCTTCGAACTCCGTCACCCGAAACGTTTTCGCGAACCTTTTTTGACGAAATAAACATACGCCCATTTCGCCATCGTCTCAACAACTCCACCTCTGTCATATCGTCCTGCTGTCGTTATCCGGTGCACGTATACTATTTGCTCCTATGCCACCTCGCTCACAAACTTGCTTCGTTATTCTCTCCGCGCTTACGCTCACTTCCGGTTTCCGACATTGTGGTAACCCCTCATCTCGCCTCGTGACCTCAATTGGGATTTGTCCTGTGCTGTCCTTGTACGTGGATACGACACCCTCGGGACTATGATTATTATGGATTACTTATGCGGTCACGACGGATGTTTAAACCCGCTTTGTGCGCCTATGGTGCAACGTATCGAACAACTCTGTATCTCGTTCACCCAATTCGCACATTATCATTCGCTAATCGAAACGTAAATCATAATCCGAACAGCTCCCAATCTGGAATGCACGCCACTCCCTGCATCCTCGACATGGCCAACTGCGTTTAACAATACTTCGATCCAGTTCGTCCGCTGTTCGTCTTCGGAACATGAAGATCATGACAGCGTCAATGGTAATAATGTCGGTGGGTCTGAGAGGAGTGGTTCTAATGTCGTCGAGAACAATGATGGGGACATTCGTCATACCAAGCGTCAGCGCGAGCGTAGTAGTGAAGGCGATGATAGGTTGAAGGGAGGAGCAGGTGGGGGGGATAATTATGGCACGGATGCTCCACTTGGCGAACCCAACAATTTGCCTGATGAGGCTCATGCTGATCGTGGGGGTGAGTTCTGACTTTCGAAATGCGGGGAATCGTTTCGAGCCTGAGTTTACTAATGAGTCCGTGTCTTTCCTTGCTTTGTTGGTTATCAGAACAGGATACCAGGGAATGTCATCAATACGTAGACGTCCCTGATGCACCAACTTCAAAGATCCAGGAAAAACCTGCTGTTGGTGCAAGCTCCGGATTGCAGCATCATGAATCTAAAAACGAGTAGAGCCCCGAATGGGGGAGGGATCGTGCGAACTCTGTGAAAGATGAGAGGGAACGGTAACGGGGTGACGAGAATGGCAATGAAGAGGGAAATTCAAAGGCAGAGGAAAACATGCCGTCGGAAATCCCCAGGAACCATGGGCAAAGTCCCAGTGCGGTATTAGCGCGGCTGCAGAGTTTAGAAAGAGGCCAAATGTGAAAGCAACGGCAGGCTTTGGCAGCGGCGGTGGGTTCGATGGGGTATGCATGTTGGGGATTGTAGAAATTTTGAATTCGAAAATGCACGAGGATTGAAAACGTGTTGTTTACTGGATCGGGACATATGCTATACGTCAAACGAACGCTGGTTACTCTTGGTCGATTGATTTCGTTGAATCAAAGGGTCTGTTTTATTTGGAAATATCCGGGGGAGCAATAGCCTCGAGGTGCGGGGAGCCGTTCTCTTTTCGCCGCGGCTTCGAAGACGGGTCGAGTGCACCCAGAAAACTTTCGGTTAGGTTACACGTTCGGGCCTTGATTGACTTTCAAGGAGTTCGCGTTTCGTAACACGCTCAAGCTGGCGTCTCTAAAACGAGAACTGAGCTGGAGGTCACGACTACGGGAAGTCGTGGGTGTGTGTCTGCGAGTTCACTCATCAATATGGTACCCTAGTTAATTATCACATCTTGGCATTTGAATTGAAGTTACACTGTTCATGTCCTTCCAATTGAAAAGAATGAGTGGGAATGACTCGTTGGGAACGTGTCTCTGAACTGGATGAGAGCACCCAGTCATCCCACGTACAATGCGGCCTCCCGCGATGGAATAGTCTCTTTGTGAGTCTTATTCCATCGACCTGGGTTGACTTGCTTTCTCATGTCACCGACAAGTCTCCCTCGTTATAACAATGACACAATAAAATAAAATGGGGTGCTCGTCCTGTTTCTATACGAGATGTAGTGTTTCGGAGTCATCTCTATCTCACCCAATCAACCGAAACTCCCCCGCGTCAGAAAAATGATAGACTGCTCACGCACTGTGAGAGGCGGGCTTAATGGCGCGATTCATACACGCGAGATAGAGCTCGTATGACTGCATATTTTGTCATTCACGTATGTACGTACGCACGGACGAGATGCAGCGCGAGGCTTCTAACTCTGTAGGCGACTGTCGATCGATCGAAACGGTACCGGTCTGTTTAAGGATGGGATTAGTAGGAGTCGCGTAAAACTGGCAGTGGCAATCATGATTCTCAATGAACAAATGAATGTAATGAATTGCGCATGTATAGTCATTATTGTGCTACTGCGTAACAATGGTAAAGCCGATCGCAAGTCCCTAGGGGTGGGATAGGACGTTTTACACCGTACGACTAATCCAGTTACGTGGGCATGCAGATCGCAGTTTACCTGCCAGCATGGAATGTTCAACTGCATTTTGGCACTGCCTGGAAAAATAAAAAGTAGGCATGTGGTGCGTGCTGTGCAGATTGGCGAGTTTGTGGGCTGGTTCGTGGTGGGGCGCTTATGACTGACAGGGTAGTAACCGCTCGGAGCGAGTACCTGCACTGTCCTGCGTAAGCAGTGATTATAATCCTTGATCACCGGGATATAGCACATCAGAAAAGTAGCTTAGAAGTCCCCGAGCAAAGAGTTCCCTTTGGTAAAAAAAAAAAACACTAATGTGGTGACCAGCTAGGGTTGGAGTTTGAGAGAACGAGCGGCACCCACGCTGGAATGCATCCCAGTTTCTCGTTAATTAGTGACTCCCCTCGCTTCAAAAAATTACCGAAAGAGCAGACCAGAGTTAAGCTCTTCTTGTTGATCATCTGTTTGAAAAGAGGACAAACTAGGAAACCTGTGCCTCGATACTTGACGTGGCAAGTCCTTATCGCTCGCTGGAAATTTACAGCCCAAGAGAACGAGTCAGAAGTTGAAAATAGAGCGCACAGAAAAACACGTTATAGACACGACCATGCGCTGTAAGGTCGGGAAGTCGGGCATTTAAGTTAGATTATAGATAGATAGCAAGGAAGGAAGTGTAGTCTGTGAAGGTTGAGTTTCGGGGCAACAACATGAACACGATAAGTCATCTGTAATGTCCTAAAAATAAAATGCACGAAAGCCATCAGAACGGTTTTAGCACAGCGTGCAAGTATAAAAAACTACATACCGGTTACATAGACTCCATCGTCACATCCGAAAATAGCATGCAAAATCAATAAAGACATGGTGTGGAGAGACATCTGACGAGGAAGACGGAGATCAGACATGAATAGCTCTAGCGTGCCTTCACTCGAGTCCTGACAAAAAGACTTCGGACTTCGGATAAACAGACCCTGTTCATGTTTAAATAGCCAAAACTTGGTCCACCCAAAAAACCGTAATACTATTTTTGCGACGCTATGTGACGACAAGAAAGGAGGTAAATAACACTAATAAAGAGTGCCGGTATGCAGGTCATGGGGGACAAGGGTAGAAAGAGGATGACTGAGGGAGAGGGGAAGAACGAAGGAGGCGAAATGAGGTAGGAAAGAATAAGACACTCTTGAAAAGCGCACACATACGCACGGTTGAGCCCGAGGAAATAGGATATCTGAAAGAGGGTTGAGGAAATATTAAGGAGAAAGAAGGAAGCGGGCCCAAGAAGAGCGATGAAAGGTGGGAGAGCGGAGGAGAGCGGGGCGAGGGGATATGGACGGATGTTCATCCAGAGTCGACAAGAAAGGAGAAAGAGGCCAGAGTCGGACCGAGAGTGAAAAAAAAAAAAGATTGGGTCACATATAGGATGGAAAGCAGAGTACCAAGAAAAGATGAAATAAGTATCATATGATGAGACCACAGAGCGAGAGGACAGATGGGAAAATGAAGACTAAAATGAAAGATAAGCATACTACTAGAAAAGCCCGACTAAGTAGCAAAAGGTGGCTAGACAGAATAAAAAGGTGGGCTAACATTCCTCATCATAGAAATTATAGGATGGATTGAGATGCTGGTCCGGGAAAGGAAGTGGGTCGATTTCGAAAGATATTATGTTCGAATCGTTGTGATCATATACATGTAGGCTGGGATGTCGCAGTCTACTGAGCTCTGGGGGCGTAGATGGGGAGAGCTGGGAAGAAGAGTCACCGTCTGATAGAGAGGAGTTGGACCTGCCGAGAGAGGGAGTAGTAGGTGCATCTGACTCGTCATCGGACGTGTCTTCTATGGCGTCTGGCACCGAGAGGACTTCTATGTGGTTGTCATGATAAGGCAAGGGGTGCTCATAGTCGGGATGTGAACTAGAAGGACGAAAAGTGATGTTGAACGAACAAGATGGTTGATGATAGGGTGATGAATAGGAAACATCGGAATATTGTACATTGGAAGACGAAGAATAAAATGAAATTGACTGGCTCGGGAGATCGTCCGAAGAAGACAAAGGAGAAGCAAGGGGACTAAAAAGGCTGAAATCATCATCGTCTACAGGGATGTTGTTGATGTTCGAGTCAGAGTCGGTTGAGAAGTCGTCGTCATCGTCGTCTGCTAGAGTCTCAAGCAACGAGTCCAACCACTGAGCCTCTGAGCCGGTACTCCCTGATGACTCTGAGGTAGTGAGCAATTTTCCTGCGTCTGGGAACATGAAAGAGTTGATATGAGACGAGCCCAAGACCTCTTCATTATCGTCGTCCTCATCAGGGTCCTCCAGGGAGTACGAGACAGACGGGTGCAAGTGGTGGAAAAAGTCGTCGTCTGACTCTGACTGGTCATTAGAGTTTGAGTGAGATGATGAGGACGAGGAATTGCTTGTGATGGAAGACGAGAGATGTATCGAGTTTTTCAGCAATACCCATCTATGCAAGCTGCATGTGCCCTTGCTCGAGACTGAGAGGTGCAACTTGTTGAGGGTTAAGGAAGAGAATATTTGTGAATCTGAAGCCGAAGACATTGTTGAAAAAGCCTGCTGTGGCTGGTGTTGAAGGTGGTGAATGTGTGTGGTGTTGAACAGTTGACCGCTAGACGCGGTATGGTCTGAGATGGGGCGGGGTGTCAAGTGCGTGTTGGGCAAACGTTGGATACACGGGGTTGTTATTGTGATGGTTGTTGTTGGTGGTGATGATAAGATACGGTTGAACGTACGTGTTGTTGAAGTGCTAGCAGGGTTCGGTGTGTCGGTGGTGTCAGTGTATCCGGTCGACGATTTCTGGTTCGAAGAGGAGGGAGCCGTTCTTTGAAGTACGAATGAGTTTATCAACCATTCTCGTATAGTAAAGACTAGTAAAAGTCAAGAATAAGAGATTGTGGTAGAGAGGAAGGTAAAAGACAACGAGGTCGATATTTAAGCAGACATAGTGGCTGGCTGTTTAAAGTAGAGCGGACGAGGTTTAGCAGCAATTTATTTAAACACACCCTTTATAACAATGACTCGGTTGTCACAGTCACTCTTTCAATCTCAAACCAGCTCAGTTCAATTCAATTCAACAATATTATAATAAATATTATTACAAGAAACATTCAGAAATAGCAATGTCCGTGATTAATGTCTGCAATAACATCATCATCCCTCATCCATCTTATCCTCCCCAGGGTCCCGCATCGTCTCCAACAGTTTCTTAATCTTATTGATGCTCTTTGGCGCAATATCTCTAGCCGCAGCAAGTGTCTGTGCACTCTTCACTACATTCCCAAGTAGTCGGTAAGTCTTCGCCAGTTGGAATACCACATTAGCTTCCTCCGGTGTTGCATTCCGCAGGTATTCCAGGTCCTCCACAGCTCGCTATAATCAGTGTCGTAGGTGTAATAACACGCCATTCCGTATTAAACAAACCACACCATATTAGTTCGTCGTGCGAAATAAATCCAAGGCGCACCATATCCCAAACATCCCCAAACGGGGACATTCATGAAACGTCACCGACCACGACCACCACAGTACCAGTCGCACGGAGCAAGAACCACGGGAATACAGGACCCGACCACAAGTCATAAAGGGCAAACACCAAGAAAAACAAAAAAAAAAAAAAAAAAAAAGTTGATTGCAGGGTCAGCAAGGTTTTAATCATCGTTTTGTGAAAAGAGAAAAGTCGTGCAGAGCACGAGACAAATCCCTACACTAAGCATTAAACAGTGACTCACATGGTATTTCCTCATTGAAATAAAGATTTTGGCACGCCGATAACGAACCAATGCATTGGCGGGCGCGATTTGAACAGCTTCATTGAACAGCTTAAGCGCGCCTTCCCGATCGCCACGCCGTTCGATAGTCTGTCAGACGAGAGATAAAGTGTGACAAAATATCATGACAGGCGGTGCCGCAGGGAGAATACCAAAGCAAATCAGTCAGTCAGCAACATATTCTCGTTTCCGAAAAGATAAGCAATAGAAAAGAAATCCCCTCAATGACTGTCTAGCACTCATTATCGCATAGGGCCGCCAAACCAACGTAAAGCACGAATCACTCACCATCCCAATGCATCCTAGTAGCACCGCGTTCTTAGGGTGAATCTCAGCAGCTTTTCGAAAGTGGTATTCCGACAGGCGAATTTTGCTCATACGCAGATAACACGTTCCCAGACCGTACCTATGGAAAAGAAAAGATATTTAAGTTTCAATCATCCAAACATGGATAAGCGGAAGGATACGGAATGAAGGAGAAACGAGTAACGGAAGGCAAGAAGGGAGGGAAATGCGCGAGTTAGCCTCGTCACTGAAACGTACGAAGATAAGGATAATTTATCAACTTGATCTTCACACTATGAGCACGTAGATAATGAATCAATTAATTCACATGTGGTTTGCTCTGCCATTGCCAGCTAGCAAGGTAGAACAAACCAGATGCGGCCCATTTCTACCAACCAACCCAAGGAAATTAAAAAGAGTAAAATAAATGGCATAACTCACCATGCATTATAGTGCCGCGCATCCGCACGTAACGCGCATTCAAAGAAGTTGATAGCCTTGTCTACATCTTCGTCAATTGTCTCGTGCCCACTCAACGTATAAGCATAGGCACATGTCGCGTCTAGCGTCGCTGCACGTCTGAAACACGTCAATGCCTGAGAACGCTCCTTTTCAAGAGAGAACAGGTTCCCAATCGCTATCCATGCTTGAGGTGAGTCTGGGCTGATATTCAGCAATTCCTGCGCGAGGTATGATAGCTCCACTTTGCGTTGCAGGTGCCAAAGGAGTGAAGAATAAACTTCCATGTCCCATAGACGGTATGGGTCCTCTTTCCTCAAGGTTTTGAATGCTCGGTCGGCCTGTCAAAATAATAAGCCATCTTCCTTGACAAACACAGAAGTAACATACCGCGGTGTAGTCTTGTCTCTCATACTCAGCCTTACCTACCATAGCAAGAACTAAACTCGAGTTCTGATGGTGATGTGGCAGCTGTTCCAGTTCTTGCAAACACCGTTGACAGTCATACATTGCCAATGCCCTTGTCGCATACGCAAATCTTCTCGTCAACTCGTATAGATAATGTTCTGCCAGCTCGCTCTCGTATTCCTCCTGGGCTTGCTGCTCTTGCGCAGAGGTCCAATTACTCGGTGCGGGTGACGACGCGTCGTGGTCCGACCGGGGAGAAAGTGCGGGTCCAGAGCCTGACGGAGGTGATGGCGAATTCGCAACTTCTCCAAATACGAGTTCGTCATCCTTATCGGATTCTTGTGATCGCGTCCGAGAGTGTGTAGGTTGTCGGCGGCGTTCTCGTGCGGGAAGCTGTTTTGATTATGTGCATGGTTTAATCGTGATTATTCCAAATTGTAATCCGTGATCGCACGAGATAACAATCCACATAGAAGAGGAGCCCGTGACGTTGATAAGAAGCAGGCGAGATTCGTTCAGATTAGCGCGAGTCGAGAAGAAAGGGGTCACATTACACAAAGCGAAAAGTGCGTCAGCAATCACGAAAATCATCAAAAATCCCTCAGACGAAACAGGAAGGCCCAACAAGGGAAGTACAGAGCTAGTGTTAGACAGAATTTGCTCACCTTTGATGAATGAAGCTGTTTCCCGCCACTCAAAAGCCGCGTACTTCGTCTTGTGGTAATACCAGCACCATTACCACCAGCCGGGGCCTGCGCAGCTGCATTGTTGTTGGGGTTGGTGTTGCTTTTCCCACTCGCAATGTTGGCTGCCCTAGAGGAAGTCGTAGTCTGAGACCCACGACCGGAAGATGAGAAGATATTAGCAAATGACAAGGCCGGGCGTGCGCGTGCCTTTTTCAAGGGGTCGTCTAGACTTGACTTGCTCGTCTTCGACTTGAGAGCCACCGCGGGGACAACTCCAACTGCTGCAACTGGACCCTCTGCCTGGCGAGACGTGGACCGAAGTTTCTTGGTCACGGGTCCCGCCTCATCTGCCGAAGAAAGTGGTCGTGAGACTGTCTGCGCCGGGTTCAGGTTATGAGGCTGAGAACGTGTCGGTCTATGCATTTGAAATGAGTTATCAGGGTAGAATGACGAGTCATTCGTTGCTCTGGTCATGATGAAAGTTAGAGAAGCCATTTGGAAGAGCTGCAAGACAAGGAGGCTTACATGGAATCGCGAGGAGCGGGAGGAGGCGCCATTCTGAATGGTTGGGGCTGTGAGATTTCAGGCTTCCAAGCGCGGAATAAGTTGCCTCCTCCGCCAGCATCTGGTGTGAAGAAACCCGCGCCTGTAGCCGTTGGTATGCTCTTGGTTTGCATTTCTTCAGGCGGTGACCTCTTCACAGGTGGAGGTCGTGGGGGGAATATTTCGTCAATTGCCGGTGCAGTGCCTACATGGAACATAAGAAATCATAATTTTATCAGATGAAGTTGCAGTATCAACCGCAGTAAAGCGCGTACCCAAAGCACATAGACCTTCAAAGGCCTCCCATATGTAAGGGTTCGCTGCCAAAGCCTCCCTAAAACTACGCGACGCCTTGTCTGGTAGATTGCCTTTGTACGCTGTATTTCCCGATCGACATTTCAAGGCGGCCTCTTCTGGGAACGGATGTGATATTCTTGTGCGTGACGAGGCTATAATCGGAGACATAATTTTATGCTGAGTGGAGTTGTGGCTAGCAACTCAAGCGAGAACTGACCTGCGGACACGTAATTTGGGTCGCGGAGCGTGGCGTCGAGGGCCTCACGCGCCTGGCGATGACGGCCAAGGGCGGTGCAACATTGGGCCTTTATCTCGTAGCAACCTGTACATATTTCGTCCTGGGCACCATTGACGAGGTGGAGTGCCGAGTAGGTCTGGCCTTCGCGTAGAAGAGCTGTGGCGAACAAATGTCGTGATTCATGGTTGGTCCGATCGAGAGAGAAGTATCTTTCAGCATGAAAAACGGCGGTCTTTGTAAGATCGGCGTCGAGACACGACCATATGAGAGAGTGAAAGCGTTGACATAGAAAAGTGTAGACTGGTGGTGGTGGTGGATCTGGTTGCTGCATGGGTACTGGAAGTTCCAACTACTTGAGCGTAGTGATGATTTGGAGAATGTTACTGTTCAAATAACAATCTAAATCATAGAACGAATAAGAGAGAGAATTATAGAACTGTTAACAGGCAAATGTTGAAGGACCAGGAGTTGTATCTGTTGAGGAGAAACAGAAAAAGCCAACGGAGAGACTTTTGGCAGAGTCTGACCGACTGACTGACTTTGATGACCTGCCCTTGTTGATCTAATACAACACGTACACACGTGACTTATAACGACGCGTCTCATTCAATTACTATCCTGGCTCTCAAATTTTATATTTCATTCAGTAGTGTATCTCTCTCCTCTAATTACCACCTCCCTAACTTAATGTCCGTGAGGATCTTCTTTTTGTTCTGTTGAAGAATTATTTACTATTCAAAAAGAAATTATCTGACATTTTACTCACCAGGTACACATTGAATAGCATCATCAATACGCAAAAGAGAAACAGCTGCCTCGTATGCCGACTTTAGACTCTTGATTTTGCTCATAGTAGGCTCAAGAACTCCTGCTGCAACGTTGTTACGAACTTGACCGTTAAGGAGATCCAATCCATATCGCCACAGGAGCTTCTTTTCATCATTCAATGGAGCATTCTGCGCCGCATTATGGTATGCCCGCAATTTCGCGACAAGGTCTGTCGAATCTTTGGCAGCGTTGACGGCAAGAGTCTTTGGGATTGACAGTAGTGCGGCCGCAAATTCGGCAATGGGCAGTTGTTCTCTTGAATCCTGGACGACAAGTCAGATCTTCTATAGATATTCTCGTAAGCAATTAAATTTCATGTCACTCACCACAGTCGTTGCAAACGTCTCCAAATACACACTAAGAGCTGACTCGACAGCACCACCTCCGGGCACAACGCTACCGCTCTCCAAGGTTCGCTTGATGATCGATAGTGTATCGTGGAGCGCACGCTCCATCTCATCAAGCATATAATCATTGGCACCGCGGAGAACAATCGACGCAGAGCTGACAACCTTGGTTCCCTTGATCAAGATGAGCTCATCATCGGCAATTCTCTCCTGCACAACTTCATCTGCGGTACCCAAAGAGCTAGCTTCAAAGGTCTCGTCTCCCTCAAGATTCGCGAGACTGGAAACCAATTGACCCCCAGTGGCCTTGGCAATGCGACGGAGGTCCTCTTTCCTGCAGCGACGGACAGCCATAGCACCAGCCTCGACGAACTCCTTCAAGCACAAGTCGTCAATACCCTTGGTCGTGAGGATGACGTTGGCACCAGCTGCAAGAATCTTCCTGATCCTCTCCAACGTGATCTCAGACTCGCGCTTGCGGATTTCTTCCAGTTGCTCTGGATTTTCAACAAGGATCTGGATACCAAGTTGCATGCGTGCCTTTTGAAGATTGATATCCAAGCAAGCGATTTTGGCATTGGTGATCCTCTTCTTCATGGCTGTGGTGTTTCAAAAGTAGAATAGGGGAGTTAATAAAAATAAGCCAGTCTTAATTATTGACGACCTCGTACCTTGACTTGCGACGGTGCAGTTCAAAGCATATCCCTTCACAAACAACGATTCGCGTGCACTCTTTCCGTGAGCTTTCAGCACGTTCACGGCCTTGACGGGGTATTTAATATCACCACGCAAGTTGATAGACTTCACGGCGAGCATAGCGTCAACAGCAATAGGTGCGAAGAAGTCATCATCGCTAATTTTTGAAAATCGGGCAGTAAGCTCCAGGCATTCCAATTTTTTACTGAGATCTGTACGCACTTTCCGATGATTTTACTCGACATCGAGGTTTTTGCAACATTGATCAGTGCGTCCCGTCCCAAATCATCCACCTTTATGCTTAGACGGTCCTGCATGAACTTGACCGCTTCTCTACACGCGACACGATATCCAGTAATGATGGTTGTGGGGTGAATCTTTGCTTTGACAAGTTCGTTTGCACGACGCAAGAGTTCAGCAGCGATGATCACCACAGAAGTAGTACCATCGCCGACTTCTTTGTCTTGCTTTTGGGCAAGATCGACAAAGATTTTGCCAGCTGGGTGTTCTACAGCAAGAAGAGAGAGAATTGTAGCGCCATCATTAGAGATTGTCACTTCCTAGGAAAATAAGGATAGAATTTTAAAAGACAGGAAATGCAGATCAGAATGTACTGGTTTTAGTGATTGTTTCAAAAAAAAACTCACTCCAATGTTGTCCACCAGCATTTTATCTAGACCCATGGGTCCTAGTGACGACTTGACGACGTTTGCGATGGTCTGCGCGGCCAACACTATTGCAAAAGAGCATCGTTAGCACTTGATTTTGAGGGAATTGCTGAAGACAATAATTCAATCCTAAGAGTAAACTGATCTTTACCATTTTGATCGCGGATGTCCTGACCAGAAACACGATCTCCACCAAGGAAAGCACCTGCTCGTGGGTCTCGTTGATACATTAGTGGATGAAGGATGTAGGGTGTTGAGGTGGAAGTGGTTAGAGGACGATAGCCAAAAGCAATGTTATCGACCAACGCGTCTTACGCGTATTTGGTCATGTCGCCCAAAACAAACTCAAATCACAATGTTCCTCCGACATTCTTAATCTCTTGCCACAAAAATCATCATAGTTCCCTCACAAGCTTCGACATGATCCGTAGGTTCTCACTCCATATAGTTGCTGGTTATAGCTACTCTTACAGTGCCTTGCATTGCGGTTTGCAGTCAGAATTTCGCAAAAAGTGTTTGGTTGAGCTTGGTTGTGGCTCACGCTCACGCTTTGGATGGCGCGCAGGGTCCATCCCATGCTCGCTCCAGTTCTCGTATGTCCTCCCTGACTTGGGAACCATAATAAAACGGTCTCGTTCATTATCGAAACATGTTGTCTTATCAATTGCAGCGGCTTGGAGCATGTAAGCTCTCTCCAGAACTCCATAAACTGAGCTTTCAGAGCTTTCATGACCCTGACGGGACCCTCAACGTGACACGAACAAATATAACCAAAGCATTTTCGCAAAATCGGTTCTGCAAACCGCAATGCAAGGCACTGTAATGATGGCCAAAAAACGGTTCAGTGCTCGAAAGAACGGATCCAAAAGGTAGAGATGCCTACCTCAGGATTGGCCCTGAATGGTTAGCAAAGAACTTGAAACTCCTAACGGTAGGAACTTGATCTGCCACCTTTGCTGGTTAAAAAAATCACATTTTCAACACAGAACTTTTCAGTTGTCGTATGATGGTCTACTCACGTCAATTAACATTGGGCCTACTGCGGCAGGAACGGGTTCCGTTCAACTGGCAACACACATGGGTTCTAAAATTCCCCCTTGGTTGCATCAATAAGTTTTCTGGGCTGTGGATCCTTTCCGAAATTCCAAGAACAGAATCCATGCTTGACACGGGTATAATCACTCAAATCCGGTCCTCGTACGCTTTGATTGGACATTTTTGAGGTACTATCGATGTAACCTTCATCCAAAGATAGCTCTAATTAACCTCAAATCTTGACATTCAGTGCATACCCGGAGGCCCGCGCTCACGTACTTTCCCTTCGCAGGGGTAACCTTTCTCGCGAATATATTCCTTTTTGGCGTCATGGGGTACGGGGGCCTCCTCTAGCGATTTACGTTTTCAGTTCATTGAGAATGAAAACTGATGTTCCGAGGCATTCAACTAACCATTGGAAGTCAAATGAGGGGTCTTTTCAACTGCCGCCACGGTGCATTTGGCAAGAACTGGACAACAGGAATAATCTAATCAATGGGGTTGGACAATTCCTGCAGTGCGTGATGTCAATGTCACAATGATTCAGACTGTGTGACATACCAAATACTTGAGACAAGTCTGCTCTGTCGTCTACAACCATCTACACTGTATAAAATAGTTATCAGACGTTTAATATATGTATTTCAAACATATTAAGTATGTTATTGTGAAATTTAATATTCCACACAGCTCATATACTCAAAAACAAGCCTTTTCCCTGCCAAATTCAACGTGAAAATCAAGCAGCATGATAGAGCCCCAGGATTTGAATATGAATGAAAATGTTTATACTAAGATATTCATAATTTCCATGTCCGGTTAACGCTACGCTTTTTTAAAAAATGAAACACTTCATTTAGCCCCATTTTCGTCTCAAAATTACGTGTTTGAGGGCCATAACGGAGAAATTTAAATTTGAAAAAAGCGTAGCGTGATAGACCTAACATTTTTATGTGCCTTAGAATTTTATTTCATGTAAATCGGTGAAGAACCTGAGGAGTTATGATCTTGTAGTTTTTTGGTGTCAAATGGAGCGCATCAACAGCGCGCAACAGCACGCGCCTTATCAGTCAGGGGCGCGAAACACGCATCAGGGACACCGCCGCAGACATGTATTGCGTCGCGTTGCATACCTTCCCTCTCCACACTAGCGCAACACATGTATGCACATGTGATAGTCATGTATGTATGTAAATACACATTTTTCGAGTCTTTTCGTTGCGTTTTGAGGTCTTCCGCCTAGTGTAAGTTCTGTACACAGCAGATGAGTATCTCACTGATTTAACTTGAGATTAATGTTTTCTATAGATGACTATTAATACTACTGTTATACTTTACTATTGGACTGGCTCTACAAGGCCTAGACTCAGTAAGCGACAGAAACAGAATCACACAGCTGGTAAAATGGGTGGCAAAAACATGAGTGAGTCCCAACATCTTTGTTTGTTCATTGAATCACACATTTTGAATATTCGTAGATCATTCACAATTAATCCTGGTGCTATTTAGGTTCTACATGGTAACTAGAGTGATATCCTGTAAAAAATTTGGGTAGAAAGATGTTATCGCTCGCAGAAGAGACTTGTCTCAACATTGGTGACAGATTCAGGGTTGTGACAGCTTGTAACGCTGCCGCAACAGTGACGGGAATTGTCCAACCCCATAATCAATAATCGTGGAAACGTTTTGCCTCTGCTAGAATTTGAATTTGAATTTGAATTTGCAAATGAGCCGGCATTGCATCCAGTTTCCTAACTCATGCTTCATAATATGAATGGATGCTTCTTGGTTGACGCTTATCCAGGGTGGGCTTCGACCATTTAAAGTCAACCCCTTCGCTTGATATTTCCTTCCCTCCCCGCCTTTTCTTTTCCTCAGTATGTCACCCGCACTCAACATCATCAATGGCGAACATTCGACTGCTGCCCCAGAGACAAATGGTTTCAAGAAGCCTGTCAATGGATTTGGTACTCGAGCGATCCATGTAGGTTCCGATCCGAGTGAAGAAACCGGTGCAGTGATTCCTGCCATTTCGCTCAGCACCACCTACAAACAGTCAGCCATTGGCGTTCACAAGGTGAGGAAACTGGGTCCATATCCTTTCCGTGCCTATAAATAACTAGCTTGCACCATTCCAACATCATTCAGGGTTTCGAGTATTCTCGGTCAGGCAACCCCAACAGAAATGCCCTCGAAGCCCAATTGGCGTCCTTGGAGGCTGGTGGCGCTGAAGCCATCGCCTTCGCGTCCGGATCATCGACGACCGCAACAGTCCTCCAATCTCTTGGCCCTGGTGCTCACATCGTGAGCGTCAATGACGTTTATGGGGGCACCTTTAGATATATGCGCCGTGTTGCTGCTGAGAATCAGGGACTAGAGACTACGTTCCTCGATCTCGAGAATGCAGGCGATGAAGAAATTATTGCCGCCTTTCGAGAGAACACTAAAGTACGTTATTTAAGATTGATGCATCGGCCCATTCTGAAGACCTTCGTAGCTTATTTGGATAGAATCCCCTACAAATCCTACACTACGCCTCATTGATATCGCTCGTATTTCTCAACTGGCGCATTCACATCCCTCTAGACCACTGGTTCTCGTCGACAATACATTCTTATCTCCTTTCTATTCGTCTCCACTCCTGCTGGGCGCTGACATTGTGCTCCATTCTCTCACCAAATACATCAACGGTCACTCCGACGTCGTGATGGGGGCTTTGATTCTTCCCGATTCTCGCTCGGAAGTCACCCAGAAACTTCGCTTCCTGCAAAACGCCATCGGCGCCGTCCCGAGTGCGTATGATTGTTGGCTGGCCCAACGTGGAGCAAAAACCTTGCACCTGCGAATGAAGCAACACGGACTGAATGCCCTAGCCGTCGCCAAAGCTCTACAAGCCTGCGAAGGCGTAGATGAAGTCGTTTATCCTGGCTTGCCTGGGAAGACCGAGCTTTCAAAGCGACGACACGCTCTGGCGTGGAGGTCCTTGAGCCCATACGCGAGACGGTTTATTCCCAACTCTGATGCTGAAGTTGCACCCATGGATGGATTCCCATTCAGTGGCATGATTTCATTCAGAATACGAGGCGGTCAGAAAGAAGCTGAGAAATTCCTTACTTCGAGCCGTCTCTTTGCTTTGGCCGAGTCTCTAGGAGGTGTAGAAAGTCTTGCAGAACACCCTGCACAGATGACGCATGGTAGCATTCCGCCTGAAGATAGGGCATTGCTTGGTATCGGGGATAACCTCATTCGCCTTAGCGTTGGCTGTGAAGAGGTAGAAGATATTGTTGAAGATGTTTTACAAGCCGTTAGAGAGGCGACTCAGGGACTTTAATGGAACCATTCGTCTCATAGACCTTAGCCTTGTATTCTAGATGAAACTCGTAGTACAGTTATGTTGGCTAAACGTTCTAGAAATCGGAAACTTGTTGTTAAGATACCCACTATCATGTTTGGATGCACCAGTCAGCTGGACAGAAGGGCACAGTTCAACATGCTACACGGTTTAGATCGTCTCACTCATCAGTTTAATTGAATGCAGAACGAAGATGACTACCGTTGATCCTGAGGATTTCAGAGAGGAGTTTCAACATCACATACTTATATCATAACACCATTGTATATGTATAGTTCTAATATCATTTATGTAGATGCGCTGGGTGGATCCAAAGGCTTCAGAATAAATAAATGGAGAAGAGAGGAAACAGAAGCTGGGTATTGAATGTGAAAGCCGCCAGGTCCATTAGGTGGTGGGTGGTTTCATGTTCAACGAAGAGAACGAAGAAGTGAAAAAAGGCAAGAGAAATTTGGAACAATCAACGAAGTTGAGTGAGAGAGAAAAGAGAAAGTCCATCGTCGTGTTCCAAGACTCTTAACCAGAAGGATACCCACAACTAATGATAACATTCTTATAAATAGGTTCTTATGATGAAGAGGGTAGAACTAAACCAGATAGAAAGTCAGAGTAGATAGGAAGACACAAATGAACAACAGGTGAAGAAACCAGAACGGAGAAAGATGAAAATGAAAAGGTAAAAAAGGAAAAAGGATTTGGATTGAAAAACAGATGGAAAAAAAATCAAGATTATCTGATTGTTTATGTGAATGCTATGCGTGGAAGGATGAGATGGGGAAGTAAAAAAAAAAGAAGAAAGAAAAGAAGAGGTATTGTAGTCCATAGAGAAGATACCAAGAGTAAATCTGGAAGATGGATGAATGCCGTTGTACATCGATTTGATTTGGGGGATAATGCTGAATGCTGAAGAATGCTTGTTGATGCTGGAGTCTGACGTGTTCAAATGCAGAAGCAATGCTATGAGGCCTTGCTGTTGTGAGTCAAAGAAGACGTGGTTGAATATCGGGGGCGTGGTCATTGTGTCGGCGTAGATGAAAAGGTCAAAAAGTGGCAAAAAACCGTTCAAGCGATAATAATAAAAAAGCAAGAAGAAAGCAATGACCAGAAGAAAGCCACAACAGCGAACAATAAAAAGATAACACCCTGCAAACGCGACACGTTCTGACAAGAGAGTTGGGCCAGGAAAAGCGAAAGAGACTAATCAAGAGCCACAAACAAGAAACGAAGAATATAGCTCCTGATAAAAATGAATGCGGCCATAGAAAACAGTGAGAGCAACAGTGCAGCAGCATCTGATGACAACGTTGTCAATATAAAATAAAAAACCAAATGAGCGTCGGGATTAAAGAGTGATGAGCCTTGGAAGTGTTCAAAGGCGTTGGTGAGATGGGAGGGGCTAATGTCATATCTTGCATTCAGTAGAGGACGTCTTGTTCGTAGAACGTTGTTGAGGTTCTGTGTGTGCTGAGGAGCCTTGGGCGGTCATTAGGGTATAAGACACAGGAAAAAAATGAATGGACAGAAGAACTGAATCTCTTCCAAATCGGTGTGCCATAATCAAGGCGTGGTCGTCCCGATCGATATTGATGACTGGAAAGCGGAGCTAGGAGATAGATGACCACGACGGCGACGAATAGCTTAGTAGTTCATCCTAGTGGGGCCGTATGTCTCAGAGCGAACCATTCCTCGATTCATTAGTTTCATCGAAGTGGGCTTCTTGAATCCTGCTGGAAGACCTGCGGACTTGGTAGGAGGTGGGCATGGGCTATCACCCAAATCAGTGTCGGTATCCTCAGCAGTAACATTTCCATCCTCAGCAAGGGTCATCAGTGAAGATGTGGTGGTGGGGATGGGATTGGGACCGCTCCTCCTACTCCTTGCAGCGCTGGCCGCGGCGGAGAACAGGGACAAGCTGTGAGGGGCACCATTCGGAACAGTGTTGCGCTTGGGCTGGACTTGCTGAACCTGCACATTGCTGACACTGCTCATCATTCCGCCTTTGCCCTCACCATAGGCGTACGACTTGTGACGACC
Organism: Panaeolus papilionaceus; assembly: GCA_015501605.1. Lineage (NCBI taxonomy): Eukaryota > Fungi > Basidiomycota > Agaricomycetes > Agaricales > Panaeolus > Panaeolus papilionaceus. The sequence continues at coordinate 127,545 of JADNRZ010000022.1, read as the reverse complement.
AAACTTGGCCTTCCTAAATTGGTCGAGATCCTCGCGACGTGATAAAGCGTGGTTGGGGTCGTCCATTGTAATGTACGCGGGTGGGTCACAACGTGCGCCGTTATGCTTGAAGTACTGACAATACCCTCCTTCAAGAATGTAGACCTCAGGATAATGAATCTTAGGGTAAACGTGGTTGTTGATCGCGCGATCCTTTGCGCGAAGGTGTTTTGCACTGAGGGGAAAGGGACAGTTAAGTGCTGGAGGCTAATAATAATAAAAAGCAAGAAACCTACAAAGTTGGGGCGCGTTTGGCGCTGAATTCGCAATGGAACACCAAAACAGTTTTCCTCTGGCTGTCACCACTAACAGACGGACGAGGTTTAGTCAAGCTGGGTCCAAGGAGAAGCTCCTCGATCTGGGCAGTCGTGTTGATATTGACGGCTCCTGGTATATGTCCTCCGTTGTACTCGTAATCAAATCGGCAGTCGATAATATGGAAATCAACAATCTTATCCGAGAACTTTCCACCAAGTAGATCATCAAGCTAGAAGGCGTCGTGTCCGCAAAAATTGAAGAAAAAGGCGGTCCACAGAATCAGGAAGGAGGCAAAAGTTGAAAAGGAAAACATGAACACCACGAAAATATGAAAAGCAAAGTCGAAAGTACGAACCGTTTCACATTTTATTCTCATCAGGCCATCCTCAGTAACACGATGGCAAGGCAAAATTTTGCCATGCTTCTCATTATCACCAAATCCTGGCAAGCCAGGTGCCAAAAATCTGGCAGTCGAAGGGCTCTCTCGCATAGTCATCGCAGTAGCCCCTGTCAAGGGTCTAAAGTCTTCGGTCCCGTCACAGCGACGGATGGTTTTCACCTGCTGACGACGCGAGTATGCCTGGGCAGGGGACGACATGTCAGGTCCCTCACCATCGAAAGAAAGGGATGAACCCTCCTCTTCTTCGCCCTGGGTGTAAATCGATGGAGGAAGGAAGGCAGAGAATGCTCGCCTGATTGGTGCAGATCCCTTCGGACTTTCGTCATCGGTGGCTTGTTGGTCCATTGTTAGAGGGGATAAGATGGGGTAGGCACTCTGAGCCTTCCCTTTGTGGTCAGACGGTTGGAGCATGGCGGAAAGAACAGGTCGTCGAGGACGCTTCTGCAAGTTCGCAGAGGGCGCACCAAGACCTTGTAGACTCGGTTTCAGCTTCGAACAGAAATTTCCATTCGAGAGACGTTCTAGTTTGGCGTCTGAGGGTGACGATGGCGCCATAGGTGAGGATTCATTGTTTATGGGCGAGTCGATGCTGCGTCTTAGAGGGTCTGGTGAAAGCGAACGTCTCTTCTTGGAATGATGTGATGGTGATTCGAATGACCGGCGGGGAGACATAGTCTCGTAGAAAAGCTCATTGAAATTCGTGACAGTAGGGGCAGCAGAGGCAGGGGGTGAAGCGGGTTGCATGGGCGAACTGTTGGCCATATACGACGTGTCGACATCCATGGCATCGTCCATGGGGGAAGCGGGCTGGAAGGCATGTCAGTTTATTATCCCCAAGCCATGAGAACGAGCAAAACTTACCATTGGTGAAGCGGGTTCTGGCACTTTGGGGGCGGTGAACCACTCAACAGGCAAGGCGGAGCGTTGGATTTTCTTTGTGCCTTGTGCGGTTCCTGTTGGTTGAGCAGAGGCCATTTGAGGACTGGGTAAGAGTGAAGGGTTAGAATTGCTGAGGTCACTCCCGAACAAACGAGGGTTCGTCAAGGCCCTAGGTCTACCCATAGGCTTCACACCCTCAGTTAAATGGGCGTACTTGTTGGAATGTTTGGGTGGCGCGGGTGAGATATCCATAGGAACGCAACCAGAGTCCGAGGGGAGAGAAATTTGTTCTCGGGGTGGCGAGTTTAGTGATACATTAGAAGCAAAAGACAGTTCGAGGTCAGAGCTGAGGTACTCTTCGATGTCGTCGTGTTGCTGTCTAAGGAAGCGCTGGCTCTTCTTACGACTTGGTGCTGAAGGTGGTTGAAGGAGTTGAGCGGATGATTGACCAAAGAGTGGCATGTCGGCGGAATGATGTGATTTATGGTGATGCCTCTTTGGCTTCTTGTAAATGCTAGACGATGATCGCTCTACGAGTTTATCCAAGAAAGGATGCGAAGAAGTTTTGAATGATTTTACAGGAGGTTGGTTGATGTTGAGGGGACCGCGTCGTAAGTTTGAAGGTTGAACCAAGGTGCGATGTGTTGGTTGTTGGGGTAGCAATATTACAGGGTTGGAATGTTGGTTGTTGTTGGAGTGCATAGTGTTACAGCGTAGCATGAGAAATGATTACAGAGATGAGAGAAAAAAGTACAAGTTAGAAATCTACAAGCAAAGATGGTTCAAGAGATGACAAGTAGATACAGACCAGCGTCGGAGGGAGGTCCTTTGAGAGATTAAGCCCGAGATTGTTGGTTTTATATGGAGGAACACTGGAACAATGGTTGTCAGCAAATGGCCAGCCAATAAAAGTCGACCAGACACGAGTTGTGATTCCATTGTCTGCCCAGTTTGGATTTCTGGGACAACTCCGCCCAAAATGCGGGTCTAAAGTTAACAAAGAGAAATGATAATCACCTCTAGGCGTAAAGAATGTATTGTCGGAGGAGGCCGCGCCTGATAAAAAGCAGCGTTCGATGTTTTAGATGGTCGTCGTTGCGGTTCAAGTTGAGTGTAAATTCTCACGTAACGCCCAACGTAATAAAACAGAGAAAGCAAACCAGACCCTTGTTCTGATGAGGTGTAGCGCCCTAATTTGAAAGAAAAGTACTTTGAGAATTTAAAATAAAATACAATAAAAAATACTCACCAAAGGCCAATGAAAAGGTTTCGCAGGTGAATAAGCTAAGTAATGGGGAATGTCGCAGAACTGAGTACTTCCACGCGCTTTGTTCTGAAATTTCCTCTTTTATTGTCCCCCACCAAGCTAATGTTCAACTTACACGTGACCGCGTCACCTCTCTCCATGTACCATGTGCCTGGTCTCCATCTCTCTTTGTCCGCTTTCGGTTGATGTAGACCAGTTGATTGGATCTCGATTCAAGCTATCTATGTTCACATTTCAAGTTCCTATATCTCCCTAGCCATTAAAGTCTTTGCAGCATCGCCATCCCAGTCAATTTCAGCCCATCTAAAGCGTCAAGTTGAATTAGAGATAGGGGAATATACAGGGAGTTGAAAAGGAGAGGAGTACGTACGGTGAGAATACAAAGCCAAGATTATCAGGATGAACCTCCGGATAGACATCTCCAATTGTCCTCATGAGCGCCTGGTACATAATCTGTGCATACCCCACGTCATAAGTCATTGATGTCAGTAATGTTCAATCCAACTTGACACCACTACCCCGCTTTACTCGCCTGATACCCTGACGCGTTCAAGTGTAACCCATCCGGGAAGAATATCGAAAGAGCGGTCTCGTCTTCTCCAGCAGCAGCCCATATTGCGCTCCAGATATCAACCACCGGCACTCCGGTCTCACGCCCAACATGCTTAACAGCCTCGGCGTATTCTCGAGTAACATCAAACAATCGGTCAAGTGTGAGTGGCGGGGTCCGCGCTTCCAAATCTGCTCGTCGCTGATGCGTGTTCACCGGTGGCGGCGTAATTAGCACTATGCGTGTATCTGGGGAATAGTAATCTGACTCGGCCGACTTGATGAGCTCTATCATTTCCTTTAGATTAGAAATGAACTTGTCCAGTGGAACATGCTGTGGCGAAGGCTTAATGCATGCGTCGTTTGCACCGAACCAGATTGTCAACACTCTTATTTTTGGTACATGTGAGTCGGTGCGTTTAGCGATAATCTATCATGAGAGTGTTTCGAATACGAAAATGGCTGTGAGTACAACTTGATTTCATATTTTTCGTCATAATGGAGCCGTGGCACGAGATTCGAGAACCTTGGGCTATGCCGTGATGATGATCCACAGCGTCTGAAGGGAGCGCTGACGACATGACTCCAATGTGATGCATGAGTTAATGGAACACACCTGTTTGAAGACTGGAAGAGCCCACTCGGTGTTGTATCCCGAGTATCCGCGATTAAGGACATCCAGCTTTCTAGCATAAACGTCTATTTGATTTATGGTCAGCACAATCTCGTCCGCTGGGATATCGAGATCGATCTAGACATACGGCTCAGTTGTTGTCCAAATCCATCTGTCCCTGGCTCCCATGCTCCTTGTGTAATTGAATCACCGAAGAGCATAAAGACATCATGTAAAGGAGCTGCCATTGAGGAAGACTTGAATATTATGAATGAATGCTCAATGAGTTGAGATACAGCAGCGACTGGATCTAGCCGAAATTGTTTGATTCCCATCAATTTGACCCAAGAAAGGAAATCTGACTGGCTGCATTTTCAGACTTCAATGAAGTTCAATCTTGCAAATGACTACCAAGAGCCTAGACGATGCTGGGCCCATACCTTTGAGAGTTTCAAACAAAACAACCTACGTCTGGGATGTAGATGGTGTGTACCGCAACCCTATTAGAATTTAATTCTGATCCATGTTGTGTTTGATATAGACATTGCGACTCTTCGCGCTAAATATCGTATCTGCGGTGTTTTATCTGGGACATTACCACATTTTTCTCAACAAAATGTATTCCTTGGAATACCACTTGTATTAACACCAGAAGAAACAGTACTTCTGGTTCACATTGGTATGTCAAAAATCTATGACGGAAGGCGGTGTCGGACACATGATGTGCACGCCTCCCTGAAAATCAGATCAGCAGCTTACTTGCTTTGATCACATAGGAGCTGCGCATCTCATCGACGACCATACTGCCCATTCTAATCCATCTTCATCACAGCTCACAGCATGGTCAAACCATCAGAATGAACTTATCCGCGCACAGGTCGTAGCAGCTGAAAGCAAATTAGCAGAGGCCGCTAAGGCAGGAGGTGGACGAGCCATGAGTGAAGACGCAATTCGTAAACGAGCAGAGAGAGAAGAAAGGAAGCGGAAGGAACGCGAGGCCGCCGCTGCAGCCGAGGGAGAGAACTTGTCACAGCCTGCTCCTTCATCTGCTCCTCCTTCAACACCCCAACCCTCTAATTCAGAACTCAAAGTTGATATACCCTACACAATCGTCGTACCTGCATCTTCTCGGGAGTTTGAGTGGTATGCTCCAGGAGAGTCATCAACAGACGACAATGCGGCCCAACCTGCCTACCCAAACTTTGTTTATACCTCGATATCGTCTGCCAGAGCCGCTGGGATTTGGGACTATCCAAGCACGGCGTTTGAAAGGGCGCGTTGTGGTGTCTTCCACGACCTATGGACGCAGGGGTATTTCATGGGAGGCGGAATCAAGTTCGGAGGTGAATACTTGGTTTATCCTGGTACGTTCTATTCATCCAACCCTTGCTGGTCTGCACCACTCATCATATTTATTTGTTCGTACAGGTGACCCGTTGCGATATCATTCCCATTTCACCGCGACGGTCATCGAGTCGCCGGAAGCGCTGCTTCGACCCATGGAAATCGTTGCTCATGGACGATTGGGCACAGCGACCAAGAAAGCCCATCTGCTGTGCGCGTGGGATGATGAAAAGAACAAAGCTGAATACTTGTCCATAGAGTGGGCCAGCTTCGGTTAGACCTCCATGTCCTTCTCAAATATTCATATAACGGGGAGAACAAAGATCAATCATGCGTATAAATAAAAAAGCATATAAAACTGCAAAGCAAGGGACAAAAGCGAACTAATCAGCCTTCTTTCTGGGACCAAGGTTTATCCTGCCCGCCATGGGGGATTTAACTGGTCCACCAACAGGTCCTGAAGTGGGCACTGAAGCGCCTCCAGGGTGCTGCAGATGATGCCCCCTAGCTCTCGTCTTATCCCTTACATCTGCCAACTCCACATTATCGCTATACCCCATGCCTCCTTCCACATTATCAGCCTCAACGCTATTAGCCCTTCTCCTGCCCGGAACCCCCGCACTATTCAGACCAGCACCATACGCACCATCGTACATGCCTCCTACTTTACTGCCAAAGCTGGGAGTAGCATGATGCCGTACCACCCTGCGTCCACCTACAAAGTTGAGTACCCTTACAACTGCATCGTTTATTGTCAACACCAGAGCAAATATGGGGAGGCGGATGGGAATAAAAGGGGAAGGGTGGTGAATAGCGCAATCTTGTGGACCCTGCGATGATGTCCCAGGTGTTTTGAACTGTGATGGGAACTTGTTGGATACGGGTATTTGGGGTGGCATAGGGTTATACGGGTCCTCGGGAACGGGTTGAGCGTGCATGGCCATTATGATGAACTTTAGGAAGGTTTAGGATGTCACGACGGGAGAAGGTGGAACGGGCTCACCCATGGATATACGAGAGCAAAGAGAGCAGCATTGGCGAGGGTGCTACTCCAAACGCAGACAGCAGTCGAGGGCAAACCTCATCAAATTGATTGAAGTGTTAGACTTGGTGATTGGGATGCATCACAAGGAACAGCCTCACCAAATGCAAGGAAGTAGGCCCATCGTTCTTCGAGATGTCGAATCCTGCGAGACAAAGAGTATCCTCGCGCAATCCAAAGGTGCCTATGACAAGTTGAGCGGCATGTCAAATGGCAATTACGCGCGACTCACTCGAAGCAATAGTAACTGTAACAGAAAGGAATTAACATATGATCTCCGAGAGAAATAATGGGACTAACGCGTCAACCCAGCAGAAAAACAGGAAGCCTAGCGGGTGCCCAACAAAGGGTATCATGCTGAGGGCATACCAGACCATGAACGACGTGCAAACCATGATAACGCGGTAGGCAGAAGTAGCGAGAGAGTTGAGTATGCCGGTGTATGAGACTGCCTGAGGAGCAGCAGGCCTTCCGCCATGTTGCAGGAGGTAAATACGTTTAGCTATGGTAGACGACCAAGTGCCCTGCAACATGTCGTGAGCAAGTTTATAAATAGAAGGACACGCAGATAGCATTACGTTGAGATAGAGCGATGCCCCGACCAGTGGAAGGAGCCAGAGTACTTGATAGAAACGCCCAATGTTCCTGTGTAACCACCTTTCCTGCCCTTGGACGAGTGGGTGGAGTAGCCAGTCGAAGATATAAATTGAGACTAAAGATAGCGAGTTGAGCAACAGCGATTTGTAGACGTGTGCTCGAATCTCAGCATCGCTAGTAGTCGTTATGGGTCAATCATTCAACTTGTCATGCAGAGGGATCCATAAACTCACCTCATAACAGTGGTAATCAACACATTCCACCTAAATGCATCTACAAGTCCTTTAAAAGCCCATTTGAGTTGCAGCAATGCGCTATCCTGAACCGACAGAAAATTAGGGTATGAAGCACGCGACGAGGTACGTGTTTGCTGCTGGTTCGGTCTTAGAGCTGGTGCTGATGTTGAATTAGGGATATGTGGGTATCGATAGTTTGGTGGTAAAGGAGGAGAATCCTGTATAATAGGATATGACTTTGAAGAAGCCATGAAGAACTGACTACCTTGAGGAGTAGTAGTAGTGAATGGTGGGTATACTGCTGGCGTCGTACCAGTAAATGTGGAAAGTGATGATGATGCTAAGAATATCACTGTCGATTGAACGGTGGCTGTGTTATTTCAAGTCTCCCCAAAGATAAGATAAAATTATTCCTCCGACGCGTAAAGCTCGCTCATTTGCAAGACGAGTCAGACTTTAACTCTTATATTTATTGCTTTTATACTACACAAGACGCTCTTTGATTCTTAGGATCCTTTTTTTCCTATACCCATCTCTCAGTTCTCCAAAGAATAGCTCTTTGCTATCTTTACTTGTCCAGTAATAGCCGAGTTGCCGTTTACAACAGGGTCGGTCCACTGCCTCATGTATCAGCACCTGGGAAACCGGACATGGTGGGCGTATAAAAAGCTCGAGTCCGCTGCAAAAGCTGCTTACAACTTCGTTGCTGGCCAACGAACGCGTCCACTGGAAAAAACTCTCAAACCCGAACATCCCTCAACCAACATGTCCTCTCTTACTCTCTCCAAAGCACCCTCGACAGCCCAGACACGGAATGCCTACAGTCGTGTTAAACGGAGATGTAAGAAGAATATTGTTTTATTTGTTGAATTTCGGTGATGGATGGTAAACTGATGATTCAATACAATTTCAGGGCTTCATGGTTCCCTACGGCGTCAAGCAATTATGATGCCGGCAATGTCGCCTCTAATGACCGAAGGTACCGTGACGCGTTGGAAGAAGAAGGAAGGTGAAGCTTTTGAAGCTGGCGACGTCCTCCTGGAAATTGTCAGCACATTCTTTTTCTATTTTCTTCACCACATAGCTCAGATAGGAGCCCTTATATTTCAGGAGTCAGAATATGCAACGATCGACGTACAAGCAGAGAAGCCTGGGATCATAGGCAAGATTTTGGTAAGACTTCGGATCTCTTCACGCTTACCAAACCTACAAGTTCACCCCATGACCACCTTGCGCGTGTTCTGACAATCTAAAATGCTTGGTCAATTACATTTACTTACATTCTTTCTTTAACCTCCACGTCGCAGGTCCCAGACGGCACGACAAACGTACCCATCGAACAGATCATCGCCATCGTTGCTAAAGACTCCTCCGAGCTACCTTTGATTCAAGGCTCACTGCACCTACCACCTGCTATGTCTTCCGTCACTGGCCCACCGGTTCCTCCTTACAACCCTATCCCAACGCCACCCAGCCTATCCCTCAAATCGCCTCGAGGCATGGAACCAAGCAGAATACCACTAGCCTCACCTCGCTCGCCTACTCGGTCGATGAGTAGATCTCCGAGGACACCCTCTCTCTTCGAGATGCACACGATGGGATACGGCGCTCGAAGTCTTCACCTAGGAAGCTCACGCAGATTAAGACCAGATCGTGCGAGGCGTGCTTCAACCATGGGAATAGAGATACCATCGTCCCAGATGAGCCATGTCATCGCAACTGGAACACCCACGACGCCATGCACGGCACAGTGGCCAAGAACACCAAGTGTACCAGGTTCAATGCCCTCTAGTGAATCGGACCAGGTAAGGAAATGCTGTATTTTTCGCACAATGTGGATACTGATCTTGGGCATAGGTGGATGCTGCTGCTATTCGGAGGATGATCGTTTCAAATCTCTCCTCAAGACCAAGCAAAAGCATCGAGTTTGAGGACCTACTATGACAGATCTGTGCAGTGTTTTGATATGCTGACATATATGATATATGTATGATCTGTGGTTGAAGAATAAATAGTTTTTTTGGACGCTATCTGCCGTTGCTGCCGGCGTAACCCTGAGCACAGGCAGAAATACAAGAAAGGGCACCAATACATGAGTTCACATACTGTAAATAAGGGTAGGTCCCCTCACAATACCCCAAATAACATCCGGAGACAATGATTTGGCAAATCAATAACCCTCGTCGAGAGGCAAGTACTGCAACAACTGTCAATAACTGGAAGGCTGCGACATTATCAAAAATACAAACCCTGAACTCGAGGAACGCATCTGAACCGCCAGCCGGCCGCGGTTTCGGAGACGGCATGAGGAACTGCAGACTCAACATGCCCTGGTCATCGATACGGAGAGAGGTCTTTGTGGAGCTTTGTAGCGCCTTGAACGCTTTGGTAATGTGACTAAATCGATAGCTGGACGCAGCTATCAGCATTGTCCAACTGATGCGTACAGGACACTTACCTGAACCTTATAGATTCTGTACATTCGAAGTTTTCAAGCACTTCACGATCGTTCGGGTAGTCCATCTATGGTGGAGTGATCAACGCTGCACAGTGCGTCTTACTAGGAGAATCACCCACTTCTGTACTGCCAAAGGTTCCAGACGCCTGGATTCTGAGGATGGGATTAGCCATGGCCGCAGATCGCTTTCGTCGTTGTGGTACATTTTCTGGTGTAGGTGGGTTTCCTATGAATGTCAACTTTTCGCATGCTGGATCAAATTCGGACAGTGCATCGCGAAGCCATGAAGATTTGAGAATGATCCTCAAAACACTAACGATTACAGATGTGTTAGAGTTCAAACAACAAGAAAGTAAAGTCCACCGACGCTTTTGAGTTGTTGAAGTTCAGCTCAAGATGATCCTCGGGCTCGAATGTTGTTATTTGGCAAGTTGTAACGGGTCCAGAGACGCTTTCTGCACTTTTTACGAAAATATGAGCAATGAATCTAAGAAGCAAAACGAGGGAAAGACACCCACACAATTAATTTCAAAGGGTATCCAGTCCCGGCATATGAAAGCCTCATACTTGTTTTTGGGCCTCGATTATTGCCGAGGTAAGCGTCCAATCTCCCGCCATCTTCTGCATCTGCGTCGTTATCCCTGTCTCTCTTCTTCTTCTTTCCATCGCCTGTGCCTTTGCCTGATGCGGCAGTCAAGAGCCCTGCAGTCCCATATATGTTCAAACATTCAATCAAAACGTTAAGAGGTATTTCGAAGGCGGCATTGGTAGGCTCTGCTTCGTAGTCTTCGTCTTCGTCATCGCCCCGAGTGCTGTCCGATTCGGTATCATCATTCGTTGCAGGAGTAGCGCGGGCCTTGCCCTTGCCCTTATCTCTTGCCCTCTCTCCTCTCTTCTTCTTGCGAGGTGATTGGGAAGCGGCAGGCTCAGGATTATACACGAATTCGTCAAAGATCGACGAGAAGATATATGCGGTGCCTTTTCCCATCGTGTCAACAGCTTCCAATACTCCCAAACGATATCATTGCATACCTACAAGCGAGCGCGAGTCCTCAGCAGTGACTGTCAGACCCTTGTCAGTCAACATGAAGTTGGCGCGCTAGAAATATGCGAAGGTGAAAATTTAGAAGTTGCACGCCAACATTTATATTGAAACGCGTACATTTACAAAGTTTATACCCCTAAGTAGGGAGGTGAAGTACCGTACATCGTGAACAGAGGCTGTAAACACCTAATGTCGCGTCAAAAATGTCGCAAAAAGAACTTGGTCGTTGATGGGTTGTGGTTTTGGGAGGTCTTGAAAGAGTACCTACTGGCGGTAGTTCCTCTTCAATGGACTGACTTTGTTGCTGGGACATATATATAACACCAATCAAGGGGAAATATAGACAATGGGTATGTGCAGATACACTGGTGGTGGTGAGTAAACAAGTTGTCCGCGTTCAACATTCGCCCAAATAGGGGAATTTTTACTAAAACAGGAAGATCCCCTGACCCCAACCCCAATGCACCGTTGCTTCGCGATACTCAATCCCGCGAATGGAGGAATTAACATTTTGCATCTCAAACCCCGAAGTATAGAATCCACTGCTGGTATAGCTCTAATGTAAAGTGAACAAAAAGTGTGTAAGTTATAGTTCCACATGCGAGTGCGAACGGCAATCGCGGAACACCTGTCCTGTACAGGGATATCTAGTAAAGTCCTTCAAACTCGTTCACAGACTTTTGGGGCGGTGCTTGTGATGGAATAGGAGCTGAAGATTTTGGTAAGGTGGACTTGGGGAGGTAGTCTGAAAGAACGGAATCAAAGTCCGCATTGCTGTAATCTGGGAGGCTGTCAGTCGAGTGGTTATCCAGTTATTAGAATATGATACTTGCCTGGAGTAGGATTGCGGGCCTTGTTAGAGGCTTGCAACATGCTTGAGACAATGAGACGTCGGATTGAAGGACCATCCAGTGGCTACATAGATAAAAGAAATTAGCTTGCGAACACATAGAAAATGTTGATATGTACCTTGACTTCTTCTGGTTTCGCTGCATTTCCTGATGAAGCTGTTTTCAGAGCTTCCTGAATGGGTGTAGGACCTGGTTTGAAGGTACCCATTGGACTGGAAGCCAGACCGAGGAAAGTGAGGACGTCGCCTTTGGTGAGCATCCCTCTCACACCGGTGCCAGTTATCTGGCTCGGGTTAGAGACGCCATGCTCCAATAGCAGACGGTGGACGGATGGGAAGAGAGGGCGCGAGTGCTCGGGTGTAGCATGTGAGTGCGCCTCCTGAGATTGCGGGGGTGTGGGCTCCGAAGAGTGGAGACGTTCGGAATTGGGTGTTGGGGATGGAGGCGCTTGCGAAGATGAAGAGGCGGAAGTTGACTGTTGAGCAGGTTCCTCTTTTGGAATTTCAAGGTTGGAGATATCATCACCATCCTCGGCAAGAAGTGCAATGAGCTTGCCAACAGGAACATTCTTCGTTCCGTCAGGGGCCTATGAATTAAATTTAGCTGTATGAACAGTTATTTCACCAATATGTGAGTGCTAACCAAAATTTTGCCAATAACACCGTCCTCTTGAGCTTCTACGTCAATGGTAGCCTTGTCTGTCTCCTATAATAGGTTATAAGTAAACTGAAAGCGGAAGCAGATGTATAAGAGGAATGAAATTCAAAGACAAGAATGATTGTAAAGAATGAAGTGCCACTGTTCAGGTTACTTACAATTTCGAGCAAAACATCACCAGCTGCGAAAGACTCTCCCTCCTTCTTCTTCCATGACGCGATACCTCCTTCGGACATTGTTGGTGACATTGCGGGCATCTGAAATTGGGTTATTGCGCGACGCGTTGCCGAGCCATGAAGGACTAAATATTAATGCGCATGATTTAATTGCATCAGCGTCGAGTTTGTAAGTACTAGTATGTCATGGTGTAAAAATGAAGAACATACACCGCGATTGGGGAGCTCTTGCATTGTACTCAAGGGCAGTATACGCAACCCTTTGAGCTCTCTGGATTAAGTTGGACATTGTCGTTGCTCCGAATAATTTTCGTTGGGGTGTTGAAGAGCTAAACGATGACTGGACTTGGCTGACTCCATGAGGACGACCTAGAACGGTAATGGTCATGTGACTGAGCAGAACCCACGGAAGCTTTTCAAGGGAATTGTCAGTTCTCTCGGTTAGAGTCTCTTTGGACCTCTCTTCATAATCCTATCTGCCGCTGCCACCAAACTAAAGGAACATGCCCTGGTGAACTCTCTTTCTGTAACCATCAGCATCTCCAACATTGTCACCATTTTCATCCCGTATTTTATTCGAATTTAAACAAATTATTGAGGAAAAAATCATCAGTCTTCACACTCATTGACAGAACCAGTATATCACACAACCTCCTGGGAAGCTCCAGACTCCATCCCATGGTCCTATCCCCCGCACGGTTATTGCACTCGGCCAAGTCATTAGGACAGTCTTTCTTTCTACAATTTGGCCTGTAAGCACTCCTATATTTGCAGTTTATAATATCAATGTTAATTCTCCTGAACTGATACAGTCATTGTGCAACTCATCAAATCCGTGTTATCCTTATTTCTTGCGTCGTTATCACTTCACTCTTCTATCCTGCATTAGATGCCTATACATCCTCAAGAACTTCATCGCAAACAGTCCTTGATGCACTGCTTTCACCTGATGCTACACCCGCTGTTGTAGCCCGGAATGACCTGGCCGATATTTGGTCGCAGCACGATACCCTTCGTACCCATCGAGATCCAGTCACCCGTGCAAAATGTCAAAAAGGACAAGCCTTGCGCATAGAAAGGATATTTATTCAAAGCCCTCAACTAGAAGATGACAGTGATACACCTCTCGATAATCGAATTCTTCTCTCCACTCTTGATCTCGAGCACCGCCTTCAAAAGTTGGCAGTAACTGGCGACTCGCCTTGTCTCAAATTACCCTCTGGTCAATGTTTTGTTGTATCACCACTTGCATTTTGGAACTACGACAAGGACTTGATGCGTTCCGATAAAACCATTCTCGATACCCTCAGTTACTCTCAAAACATTTCTGTCGCTGGCATTCCAATTACCTCGGAAATGGTTTTGGCAGGCCGAGGCTCCTATGAACACCATCCCTCAGGGAACGACTATGACTATGCTACGTTTCTAGCACTGTCATTTTTCTTCCCAAACAGTGGCTGTTGGAGTTCGGCGGCAGAGCAAAGTCAATGGACCGAGACCATACGCAATGCCGTCGGTCATGATGCAGCCGTAGCACCTCCAGTAACCGAAGCCACATTGATTGCCCTTGAGGTGTGTCTACCATTCCATTCGATGCTGCTAAACCACTTATGTGTTTCTCTGCATTTTCACAGTATGACCCTAACAGATCGGCTTCAAAGAAGGGTTGGTCCGCCATATCCGCGTCCATTTACGTAGCCTATATCGCTTTCTTTGCCTATGTGGGTTGGTCTGTGAGGCATATGGATGCCGTTCATTCTAGGCTTGGTGTAACTTTTACCGCCCTCGTCGAAATCGCTGTTTCCACTGTTACGTCTCTTAGTGTGTGCGCCCTCGTGGGGTTCAAAATTACGATGGTGCCCTGGTGAGTCTATTTAGCCTGTTTTTCCGTGAGGTCGTGCATACTATATTTTTACCATCACGCTAACTGCTCCCTATTTATAACCCGACATTGATATATTTAGGGAACTGCTGCCAATAGTCATTGTGTTTGTGGGTGCCGAGAATATGTTCAACTTGGTAAGCGTTATGTGTCATCGTCGGGCACACTCCCGCTCTCCACGATGCCATCGCTTCGGTGCCATCGTTCTGATCTATTTCTTACATTAAAGCCCCTTGCTGATTATTATCTTAGGTGGACGCTGTCGGGAAAACATCTGTAACACTTCCCGTCAAACAGCGGATCGCAGAAGGCTTGAGCCGCGCAGGGACATCGAACACCCTTAAAGTCGTCACTTACAATGCCATTTTGGGCATTATTTCTCTGTTCACAGCTGGGGCAGTCCGACAATTCTGCATCTTTGCTATCGTTGTGCTTGTGGCGCACTGGTTCCTGGCTCATACTTTCTTCATGGCAGTCTTATCTATCGATATAGCCCGTCTCGAGGTACGAGCATCTTCAACTTTACGTCCCAATGGTTCTGATGGAATGAATAACCATAGCTTGAGGAGCTGCTTCGATATGACTCAAGTCTTACCCACTCCATCCCGCAACCCAAAAGGGAGCTCCAGAATTCGAAGCAACCACGTTCAGCATGGCAGAAACTACTAGCATCCATCCAAAGCATGGTCAAAGGAAGGGCTGCAACAAACATAAGCCTGTTGATGGTAAGCCTACTGTGCGGAACCTCGATGCGACGAAATCGTTCAGTTTCGTCCTTCGAAGTTGATCTGAGCTTTCGAGCGTTTCACAGACGTGATACTGATAACGCTACAGCTTTTAGGTATTGCGGCAACACTCTACTATACCACTTACACATCTTCATCGTCAACGGCACACCGTAACAAATCTCTAAAGCCATCACCCGCGGTTGTGTCTCGAACCAAATTCTCCAATCTCTCAGATACACGGGCTACGTCTGCTGCAGAACTTGTCTGGAAAACCCTCAATTCAGACAACAGCCATCACCATGTATCGCCTTTGCTGCATATCCGCTTGGAAGAACCTGTCATTCTCACTTTCAACTCACCGGAAGCAGGGAACTCGTCACCTCACACAACATCTCGGTCACGATACACTCGTAAAACCTTCAACTTTGTTGTGTGGCTTCTCACCATCATGTTCTTGCCTATCGTGGCCACCACAAGCGCACTTTGGGGCCTTCTCCTCTATCTCCTCAAAAACACCGAGCTTCTAGAGGCACAGAGACATCGTTTTGAGTCAGACCCTGCAACTGCGACGTCTTCCTTCTTCCAAAAGAGAGAAGACGACGGAGAGCACGACTTGTCCGATGAAGTCACATTCCACACACTGCCGAGAGTGTTTAACAGCGATGTCGAGCTGACATCCGCCAGTCGCGATGGGAGGATGACGGTTTCTGTCGGCTTACGGAACGAAATCTGCATTTGGAAAAATGCTGGAGACAACCTTCCTTCCAACGACATCAACGGCGCCGCAGGCCCTGGCAAACTGAAGAGAGTCGACATCGACAGACAACGAATTGTGTCTATTGACGCTAGCGAGGTCTTACTCAGGATGGCAGGCTCTTCTTATGCGGGAACGGCGAGCACGACAATCAGTTGTCTCGCTGTCGACGACTCTGGGCAATACGTTGCCGTTGGTACCGCTGCTGGGTCCATTGCAGTATGGGTGTTGGAAAAGTCTTTCAACGATAGTATGCGCGTCCAAAAACGACCTGTGCTCACTCTGGACGGGTCATCTGCGGCTGTGACCGAGATCTGTTTTGTCGCTCCCATTGGTGCATTCAAAAGAAAAACACCACCAGGCAGGGGACCCCCGTCATCAGAAAATTCTCCCGACAACGAGTATCCTCTGGTCGACAACATGTCACTGTTAGCAACCTACGACAATGGAGTCGCTGCTCGATGGACACTTGCGGCTCTACCCCTCGTATCCTTTATCCCACCTTCGAAACGGACAACTGTCGTACAAGCCAAATTCATCCACCTTGTTCCAGACAGCAAGATATTGGTCGCCTTTTCTTACGAAGATGGTGCACTGGAGGTGGTCGAAACTGGCGAATTCGAACCCGTGATGTTGGATGACTGTGTCGTTCAGCCTGGGGAGGGTAGCAATGTGGTTACTTGCGCACATGCTTGTCGTGCGCAAATAGGTGGTAGTCGAAGATTGATCATTGGGGCTGCCACACAAGACGGGGTGGTTTCTTTGTGGGATGGGCTGACTGGAGAGTGTATTGCTGTTCTAGAAGACTTTGGAGGGCAGATTACTCAACTGCGAGTGACATCTGTGCGCTGCGAGACCTGTCGCTTTTGTGGGCAAAGACCAATGGAAAGTCTCTGCGTGGCTGCGTCTGTCGACCGTGTGGTCACTTTCCACAAGGTTTATCTCGTTGACCAGATGCGAAGGTGTTCCTGCTCCTCGACAATTACCCATCAAACCACGCCGATCCGAGTCTCATCTAGAGACAATCTCTCCTCACTCGGACGGCGGTCAAGAAGTAACAGTCATAATGCAAGTCCTTCGCAAAAGAGTTCTCCTCTAATCCCACGTGCACGTCTATCCACAGCATTTGAGACGTCAACTTCGACGTCAATATCGCCCATTTCGGCATTCCCAGTTTCGGGACATGGTGTTCACTCTCGTCGAGCTTCAGAAAAGGAAGGCAGAAGGTCTTCGGAGTTGCTAACTGTACCTTTCCCTGGAAGTCTAAATGGGGAGGATGACTACAATGGTGGAAGTGGAGCTACAACTCCGACAAATGCCAACACCTCAATCTGGCGGAATGCTGTTGTTCATCAAGTCCGGGACATTCCATGTGAACGGGGAGGTTGGGACATTACAAGTGGGCTCAGGTTTACGGGTATCACCAGAAAGCCGAGGTCCCAAGTGAAGACGAAGTTGAGCACCGACCTCCTGTCGTCATCGACTTCAAACAGTCTGTCCAATGCAACATTGGAGAGATGGGAGGTTTGGGCATTCGACCCAGCCACCTCCAGACTCAAACAGTCCTTGTTATCATCCCTTGCCCCAAAGGTGTCGAGCAGGCACAGTTCACCAGCATCGTCTCCACGGAGCAGCATCTCTTCCTCATCAGGAGATGCGATACCTCGATTGCCCTTTACGCGCGTCCATTACCATGTCGACCCACCAGGATCCCCTCGTGCCATAGCTGGCTTCGGCAACACGATTGGGGTATTGGACCTCTCATGATTTTAACCATGTACCTCTTTTTTCTTCCCCACTACCCAGGAAAACCCATTTTGTTGCATCCATCATCTGTTGGTTACCCTCACGATTACCTGGAAATCTTGAACCTGCTTTCTTTAGCTTCTGAAGTCTATGATCATCATGTATTTTTTAACGCATTCCTCCCCGACATTCACCATTCACTGTGTCTCATTTGACATTCAAGTATTTGTGATGCCCTGGATAGGAAATTAACTGCAGTTTAGTGTATAATATATACATTGCTCGCTAATAGAGTCTATACATTGTCCTTTGTTGATGTGTTATCCTAGAATAAATCAAATTGTATGTTCTCACATATTCAAACATCCGTTCCACCCTTGAAAACTCCATGTATATGAAATCGCGGAGAAACCAGGGTTTAGGAACCAGCTAATTACGGCTGTCATTTAATTTCGCGTCATTGAAAAATGGGAACCTGAACCCTCACTAGCACTCCGAAAGCAATATCATGAGGTCATATATAAACATTAAAAGCTAGATAAAGTATAACGAATAGGTAGAAAACGAAGAGTGTATCTTATGATGCACCTACTGACAGAACTAGGCTATAGCGATTATGAACACATGAAGTATTTACACCAAATTGTAAATTCGAACCAAGAAGCAGGATTATAGGATAGTACGTAGAAAATGCTACAAAAGTATGTTAAGTTGAGAGTACGAATAAATGAATATATGCCAAAATGTATGCTGCAGTAAACCGACGAATCAACGAGGAATACGAATTAAATGTGAATACCAGTAGACGCTAGAATACTAGCAAGGTCTTGCCATAAGACACCGGCATTGCCAGCCAAGAAATTACTTTCCGCCACCACAGTACATCCTGACTTGGAGAGGGTGAGCACTGGCAGTGGCCATATAGGTTTGATTTTTTGTGCTCTGGACGATGAATAGCTCGGGCGAGTTTGGCTGGCCATTGTGAGATGTTGAATTAGGAATGGGATTAGATTGCGAGTAAACCGACTGGGTTTGGTTCGGTCGGTAATGTGGGTGTGATGAGGAGCTGACACCTGTCGAACACATTCAATACACATTCGAAAATAGCAAGATGAAGTGGCATCCGTGGCGGAAGCTTGTGCTCACCTAAGTTTGTCGATGCGGAACACTTCTCGCATCGACAGTTGGGCTGACCTGTCCCCGGAGACTTGGGATTTTGACCATCTAGAACAAAAACAAGAAAAAAACTGGTTAGATGTTGACCTCGAGAGGTTAGTAATGAGAAAACACGTACCTTTTCCCTGAGGGGGTGGCAGCAAGACCTTTCCATCCGCTCGTCTCGGGAAGAGCGCGCAAGACGGCTCAGTGCCACACTTCGAACAGTCCTGTCCCTGCTTTCCGTTGGTAGAGTTATTCATTTCGAGAGGAGTGTGTCGGAACGAATGCAATTAATCAATGGCCCGGCTCGCGGAGCTGTAAAATAGAGCGAGACGACAAAGGACAAGCTGGAGAAGGTCAGAGTGGGTGGTCTGAGCGGGGGGGTCAACCTAAGGTTCATTGGTCTCCTTTGCTTGGATACTTATATTGCTCTGAGCGCCATAGAATTGGTGTTCACGTAACAGTTCAGGAAAGTTACCTCCTGTCACCCTTACTTACGACTTTCTCGCCTTCACCCTACATCCTCTCTTTCAGAGCCATCAAATTCTGGTATACATTTGTATTTCCGTTTCGGGACGCAATATCTAGGGTCGCGAAATACCCATCGAATCTCTGTAAGCCCGGTCCTTGGGTAAAACGGAGTAGGCGGAGGTGTATCTCAAGATTTACACCACAACCGATCCTCCTGTCTTCCAGCTGCCAGCGTGCATATTTTTTTTTTGCCTTTGTTTATGTCCTTTTTTAGGGAAACGCCCGTTCATGACCCTTAAACCCACTCGAAGTTTCCTCGTAGAACGCGGGTGTAGCAGAAAATCTATGTAGGCGCCTTATTGCGCAGCAGTCAGGTTGGTGAAATAAGCCATGAGACTATTCGGAGTCATTTTGACGTCCAAGTACTGCGTGTAACTTGGTCACTGCCCGTTCCTAACGTTTCGAACCACCAAATCAGGTCCGAAAATGCAGAATTGACTGTTACCATCATCATTCGCACCCAAGCCTCTCCGGGTTGGCTCAATTCAATTAAATCGCACTTCACCCACTTGCTGTATGGAGCACACAAAACGTGTCCCTAGGGCACCGTATAGCGCATCAGCTGCATCACTGACTCACTGGGTATCCTGAAAAAATGCTCTAAGACAACATAGGAAATCATCGGGCTTGTCCATGGTATGGAAGTGCCCGTCAGGGTTGTGCGTATCCCCAATTTGGCCTGAATTCCACGTGTAGACGATCCTCCCATTTCAAATTCCTGCTTCGTTCCCGGGGCGTGATGTTCGAATGACGCCACATTTCTCCAATACTGCGTTCGGATTCAAAACTTATGAGCTGCAAAATATATGTGACGAGCTAGGGAGCCAATGCACAAGAGAAAATAAAGCAATAAAATTATTCCACAGCTCCGTATATTGATGATTGTGAGGTGCAACCTCAGACTCGCTCACATGAGTTTATTGCCTGAATGAAGTCATCGAACCATCTTCGGGTGGCTGTCAATCATTTCTCTCGAACCCTGTATTATTCGCGGCAATAACTTGGCAGAAGCGCATCGCCGACAGTCTCGTGGCAATCCCCTGTTGGACATCCATTGAACATTTTAAAAAAATAATTAGAGGCGCCCGCTTAGAAAGAATTGGGTATGCGCTTTGTTTTATTCATTTATACGTGGCCTCTTAATATTGCCTATGAGACCATTCGCAATTTCACAATGAGCTCGTTGAACAGAATGACATCCAAGCTTCGAACTTTATGCATACATGACAGCACCCGGACTCGATCGAGGGTGGATTGTTTACAGGATTGCAATCACACCAAAAATTTATGGTTTTTTTGATGCAATTTACGGGATTATGCCACTGCAATGATACGGCCGCGCCCGCATCTGAAAGCTTTCATGGGTTGGCACCAGATCCGAACAATGTCGATTCAGTTGAAGACCCATCACGGCTTCAGCTTCCATTGGTTGTGGACATGCAATTCAAAAACCGACACTCCTATTCGTATCTCCCGCCAGCACATTCGGGTCTCCTCGCATCCGGAGTCTCGATTTGCTGTATCGATTGTTCGTGTGAGAGCCTTTTCGAAACCTCAAACGGTTGCCTGAAGGCCGCTGAGGCGGACAGTCATCTCGAAACGCTAGGGACACAAACTATCCACGAATGAGGCCAAAAAAGTCTTTACAAATCCGCCTGGATTCTTCATAATTAGGTGTCTAACGCTACAACAAACAGCTAGTCTAGGGTTTTTACCATCTTCTTGATATAAAAGCTCTATAGCTATAGGCAGTAAATCCAATAGACTGACAATTAAATACTAGAATACTGAGTGGTGTACAGGTTGCGTCCTGCATTTTAATCCATCTTGATTTTCGACGGGGGTTCGATGAATGTCGCCTGAAGGAATAAAATATATTGGTGAGCACGAGTCAAAATTCTGAAACAGGGTGAGATGAACGTACAGTAATATACTTGAGAACTTCATCGATGACCAGTACAGGTGCACTGATGTACAACACGGCTTTCCACTCTGTCCAGTTCAGGGGTGTGATAGCAAACAAGGCCTAAAAGAGGAAACACAATCAGAACTCTGACTCCGAATGTTGCGCAGTTCAACGGTAAAACTTACGGTAAAGAAGGGCACATAGAGAATCATGAAATGAAGGGCCATGCTGAGTGTAATAGCAGCAACAAGATACATATTCTTCCACAAAGGCAGTCTGAGGAGCGACTCGTTCTCAGAGAGAGAATTCATCGCGTTGAACATCTCCACAGTGACAAGAATCGAGAGACTCATTGTCGTTGCGTGATGGGACATCTCATTCGTGAACATGCTGCATCCAATCTCAGGGAATTTAGCTGCACATTGGTGGAAATGAGTCTAAAGTACATGTGTAAGCCTTCAGACGAAACAGGTAGTCAGAATGGCAACACTTACCAGTTGATGGAAGGTAATTTGGGGACCGCCGGTATAGAATAAGAACCACCAGGCGTATCCAAACACTGTCGCACAGCCCACATAGGTGCCAACGACCATGTAGCGGACGAACAGCCATTTTCCAACAAGAGGCTCACGGCTATCTCGGGGCGGGACACGCATAATTGAATGGTCGGGAGGATTGAAGCCGAGAGCAGTTGCAGGGAGACTGTCCGTGACCAGGTTCACCCACAACAGTTGGACAGGGATCAGGGCTTCGGGCATGCCAAGCAAAACGGTCAAGAAAATGCTATTTTCCAAACATCAGCCGAATGCAAAGGAGAAATATGGAATTGTACACACCTGACAACCTCGCCAATGTTTGATGAAACTAAATAAAAGGGATGAGGTGAGCTTTCATTCTTCAATATCTTTGCCGAGTCATGACGAAAATGCCCATGTGGCCATCCCTGGTGGCACTACAGGGCAAAAGGACACGCGGAATACTCAGGGAAATGAGTATCCCAAAGAAAACAGGGACGAAAAAGGAAGAGCGGCAAAACAGGACACTTACTGAGATAACGAATGAACTGTTTAGTGTTGTTGTAGATCAGGCGACCCTCCTCGACTGCTTTCTCAATGGTAGCAAAGTTGGAGTCGGCCAAAACCATATCAGCTGCCAACTTGGCAACATCTGTGCCACTTCCCATAGCTACACCGATGTCGGCCTTCTTAAGCGCCGGAGCGTCATTTACACCATCACCAGTCTATGAAAGCAATGAATATCAGAAATGAACACAAAAAACGTAAAAGGGAAGACTGACCATGGCAACAACCAAACCCTGGGCCTGCAACAAATCAACCAGCTGACTCTTGTGTCCGGGTTCCGTGCGAGAGAACAGGTTCGCGCGCATCACAGCCTTGACTTTTTCGGCGTCGCTCAAAGCGTCGAACTCGCGACCTGTGTAGCTTTTGCCGGTCAAATCCTCGTCCTCGCCAAAGATGCCAATTTGCCTGCAGATTGTTTCAGCCGTGCTCTTGTTGTCTCCAGTGATGCAGATAACTCGGATTCCGGCTGCGCGGCAGTTGGCAACGGCGCCTTTGACTTCCGGGCGAGGAGGATCCAACATGCCGACAACAGAGACAAAGGTGAGATCTTGTTCGAAGCGGACATAGTCTTTGGAGCTTTCAGAGAGGTAATGGGTCGAGTCAATGTCCTGGACATTGCGGAAGGCAAGAGCGAGAGTGCGGAGACCGTTGGATCCATAAGCGAGAGTTTGTCCAAGGAGAGCATTGCGCAAGGTAGGAGTAAGAGGGATAGTTTTACCGTCGACAAGAACAGAGTTGCAACGATCGAGAACGGATTCCGGAGCTCCCTTAACGAAGAGTGCACCGGTGCCATTGAGTTTGATGAGGACAGACATCATCTTGCGGTCACGCGAAAACTCGAAGGTAAGTAGACGCTGCTTGGTGCGTTCAAAGTATTCGTTGACTGCATTGGCACGAGCGATGGGGGCAAGATCCTTGAGGGACTTGGAAATCTCGGCGTCGCGGCATCCAATCTTCTCAGCGAGAACACGAAGAGCGGCCTCGGTTGGTTCGCCAACGTTACTATAGATGTCCTTGTCCTAAAGTTTGACATTTAGTACTGGTTCTTTTCGCAAGGGAGAAGAGTAACACATACTGGGTTATAAACGATCTTAGAGTCATTGCACAAAGAGCTGATCTCGGCCAGTCGCTGAATGGGATCTGACTGGAGTTCGGCGGATGCCTCCTTGCCATTTGAGTTGTAGATGGATCCATATGGCGAGAAAGTGGTTCCTTCCACGGTGTATTCAGTGGGAGAGCCGGAAGGATTGACAATGATAAACTTTAGAGAGGTGTCAGTGATTACCATGATCGAAAAAAGCAGAAAAGACATACGCGTGAAACGCTCATCTGGTTGGTGGTCAAAGTACCAGTCTTATCAGAACAGATGACATTCGTGCAACCCAAAGTTTCGACACTGGGCAGATTCCTGACAATAGCGTTCTTCTGGGCCATCTTCTTCGTACCAAGGGCTAGACAAGCGGTGATGACGGCAGCCAAACCTTCCGGAATAGCTGCTACGGCTAGGGCGACGGCAATCTTGAAGTAGTAGATGGCTCCTTTGAGTGCTCCGTGATGAGATGGGTCCCAGAAGTGGCGAATGTTGACAAGCCAAACCAGAATGCAAATAACGGAAATAACCTTTGCCAACATGTCACCGAAATCGTCCAACTTGCGCTTAAGGGGAGTCTTCTCGCTGATTTGAGAAGAAATGGACTTGTGAATGTCACCAATGGCAGTTTTCTGGCCAGTGAAGACGACGATAGCCTTTGCATTTCCGTTGACGACAGTGGTACCCTAGAGGTTGTGAATTTAGACTGAATGCTATTTTTAAAATTTGATATCCAACCCACCGAAAACAAAATGTTGGTCATATCTTGCTTTACGGCCTTGACATCCGGGACGACATCGACGGATTTGTGGACGCTGGTACTTTCACCGGTAAGAATAGCCTGATCAACACGGAAACTACTTGATGACACGGATAGCAGTCTGCAGTCCGCGGGTATCTTGTCACCGACCGCCACGGTTATGATGTCTCCGGGTACCAACTCCGAGGCGTGGATTTTGGCGACCTGACCTGAACGAATTGCTTTTGCTTCATCTGGGGAATACTCTTTGAGGGCCTAAAAGTGAAAAAATAAGGGTTAGAAAATGATATTGCCTTTTTGATATAGATGTGTGGTACTGACGTCAATTGCCTTTTCGGCGTTTGACTCTTGGATGACACCAACGGCTGCATTTGCTACGAGAATGAGAAGAATGACTAAAGGTTCAACGAAAGCTCCACCCCATGAGGAGCCTTCAGAATCTTCTAGGAGAGCCAAGACGAAGGACACGACAGCCGATGCGAGAAGAATGAGTACCAGTTGATCCTTGAATTGTTCGAGTATGAGCTCCCACAGAGGAGTTGGAGGATCTTCTGGTAGTTCTAAGAGGATAATGTTGAAGTTAAAGAAAGGTATTGGAGTCGTGTTGATAAGACATACCATTTCTACCATAAATCTCTGCATGCTTAGCAGCCTGGTCAGCAGAAAGACCCTGTTTTGCGTCTACGGCATAATAATCTAATATTTGCTGAGGGGTACTTGTCCAAGGAGCTTCCATTCAGGAAGAAAAAGGCAGAGATAGGGGAATATGAAGGAAAGGCAGGGTTACAGACGAGATAAAGTCAAGTGAGTAATGAGTGTAGTTGGGCAAGAGATTTATATTACCAGTCTGTCCAAAATAAATCCATACACGTGCGAAATGTGACGTGGCGTTCTATCTGCTTCCACATATCTCGACGTCGACTCTTTCCACAAGTTTGAACCCGGCAACTAGCTGAACACGATAGACAACTCTCATACTATGGATTTTAAGCTGTTACCGGTACTCATAAACTGACAATAGTTCACAATCTTGGGAAATGTCCAGCAGGATTAGGAACACAAGAAACAACAAATCACGCTATTAAATTCCACGGTCAGGATACAGCGTTTAAAATAAATGTAGGTCAAGTAAATGTTATAAGTAAAGTAAATGTAATGCAGTAATAAAAGTATTTAGTAATAGCCACAAGGCAAATAACTGTACACAAAGATGTTAGTAGTCATTCATTTGATTTGAAGTGTGTCAAGTAACTCTTGACTCGGACTAACAATCCTTTCAGTTGTCTTCCTCGTTCTCCTTTTTCTTCTTCTTTTCCTTTTCCTTTTCTTTCTTTTTTACTTCTTTTTTTATATCTCTATGGGCAACTCCTCATCATCATCCAGTCGCGCTCATCACGATGACTCGGTAGATTATGGCGCTCTCGTTCCCCAAGGCGTCTATACTGGACAGCGAGACTGGAATCAGAATGTTGTCTCCCAACTTATTATAGCTCGTAGGCTTGCTCCTTTCTATCGCCCACTCGAAGATTATGAGGATTCTTGGGACGATGATCAAATACTCGCTGCAAGGAAGGAGCCACAAGATTCAGAACATTCAGACAACAACACAACACGAAATGATGCTGCATCTATTGCAACTTCACATACATCCTCTACCAAATCATCAAAGCGTACAAATTCGTTAAAGGAACCAGCAAAGCCAGAGGCTCAGATCTATCGTGGAGCTGTTGAATGTCCCATCTGCTTCCTTGTTCGTCATTCATCATCTACAGATACCCCTTTTTGCTGATTTCTGAATCGCCATCTTCAGTATTACCCCCCTAACATTAATCACTCCAGATGCTGTGACCAGGCAATATGTACAGAGTGCTTCGTTCAAATTAAGCGTGCGGAACCTACCACAACACACGTCGTATCAGAGCCAGCAGCATGTCCCTACTGCGTTCAAGATAACTTTGGTGTAGTTTATACACCGCCCCCGTGGAGAGCAGGTTTTGGAAGTGATGGCTATGTAAGTACCTCTCATTATCTCATCATTACATATCTCAGATGCCACCATTGCAGAACGGAAACTGGCCAGATAGATCGACTCCAGAATCAACCAACCCTCCAACCCACAGACGTCGCCAAAAGAGTTTTGGTGCCGATAGTCCTGAAGTTGTCACAACAGGTACACTTTTGTTGCATTATTATCTCCTTACTATTGTATTCCCCCTTACTATCCCTATTTCTCCCCTATATCTTACATTCGACTGATCAAATCCAATAGATCAAATCCGGCCCGACTGGGAGGCAAAGTTAGAGGCCGTACGAGCTGCCGTTGCTAGAAGGGCTAACAGACGTATTATCATGCGACAAGTTGGAGATCGACTCATCCCTGTTGGCGTCACCAGCGGACGCGTGCATGCACTGAGTCCGGAAGAAGCGGCTGCGGCTGCGGCTGCTGTGGAGAATGCTACTAATTCAACCGGACGGAGGAGTAGACGAAGGAGGGATCAACCAGGCGCTTTTGACCAAATCATTGGTATGGGTGGCCAGGATCTCGAAGAAGTGAGTTTATATGTCCCCAATCGTATTTTAACACTCGCTAAATTACGCTCCCTCTTCAGTTAATGTTAATGGAAGCCATGAGACTTTCTTTGCTGGAGCATGAAGAACAGCAACGAAAGGAGGCCGAGGAAAAGAAGAAACAGGAAGCCGCAAAAGCTGCGGGGAGTGATACTGCCGGTAATTCGAACCCGTCTGAAACATCAACATCCAATTCAACAGCCATTCCTGGCCCAGGGCCTTCAACTTTGGAAGCTCGCTCAACATCCAACCTAACGTCGTCTAGTACTTCCAATCTTTCTGTTCAGGGTGCAACACCCGCTTCAGCATCCCGATCATCATCCCCTGCTCCCCAAAGCCATACTTCCACAGGATCAACTTCTGCGCCTGTCCAGATAACACATACGAGCTCTTTGTCCCAAGATTCATTGAGCACAAGTACAAGTGCAGGTAGCAATGCCCAGGCCCGCTCCTCCTCATGGTCACTCACACGAAGCCGAACTCCACCCCCACCCCCACCCAACCCGGTCACAGCCGCTGGCGTTCCCATGAGTGAGGCAAACGACGCCGCTTGGCGGGCGAGAGCAGGTAGTCCCCCAGCCGTATCAGGAACTAAGTCGAAATCTGCGCTTAGTACACTGAGCGCTGCTGCTGCTTTGACCAGCACCAGCGTAGGTGCTGCTGTATTAGGAGGAAGTAGAGAGGGCAGCCGAGAAGGGAGTCGTGCCCCAACCCCTGAACCGGGTCAGCCATCTGCAAAGCAAGAACCAGTACGACTAACACCGACACAACCGCCGACACAACCTCAGGACGCGTCTGAATCAGCGCAGCAGGGGACTGTTTTTGCACCAGCGATACCCTCTGTCATGACGCCTGGCACAGCTTCCATTCCCATGATAACCGTTATGAATAACGACGACACCCATACGACACCTTTGACCGACGAACTGGCTGCTGCGATGAACGAAGTTTCCATTCAGGACAACCCATTCTTGGCTCCTGGAGAGGATGTGGACACCGCTGATGCTTTAGATGATGACGCTCCTAATCCCAGCACGACGATTCAGGACAGGAGCGACAGGATCGAGAGTGCGTGACGATAGACCACCTATTTGGAATGTGAACCTTTGGGCTATGGGTGGTTGAGAGCGTGTTTGTGTTTCTGCAAATGATCTGGCGAACTTTATTTTTCGTGTTCCATCTCTGTCTCCCTAGACTATTCATGCAGCTTTCATTGTTTCACGCATGGCCAATCTCAGCACTTCTCCTGTTCCTGCTGGATTTTCTTCATGTTATCTGTATCATTGTTGCTTTGCTCAATCAGTCCCAATATCCATGCATTCATTCATGTGTGGACAGGTACACCACGCGCCGGCCTGTTCACTGGCACAACTCTTTCGCCCCCCTTCTTTACCTTTTCCCTCAGCGTGTCTACCGAATTTATGCGGGTTTGCACCTCGGTCGAAGACTTTCTTTCCGCGCACCCGCTGATCACCTTGATTGCATCCCCACGACCTCTTCCACGCACAACTCATTCGCATTTTTTGTACATCTTGCTCCTCTCATTTTTTAGTATTAGTTTAGATCTACAATACAGACTACATATGGCAGGACTTCTTTGCAGTCTGTCTGGTTTCTTTATTCCGATTGCTACTCCCTTGACACGATTTTGCATGATTTTTTTGTTTGTTTGTTTGTTTTTGCATATTTAATGATCTATCTCATTGCATTTCCCCCTCTCCCTGTTTGATTGACCCCTCTTGCACTCTTCTTGATTCATTAAACCCTTGAAAACAGATCATGTTGAAATGTCCGGGTAACATCGTCTTACTGCATATACTTTACTTCATTCTGATAAACTGCATTCGCCAGGTGGTTATCATGTATTGATGTCATCTGCCACTCACTTATGATGCATTTTTGGATAAAAATTCGGCATCTTGACGGTGTGGACCTTTTCATGGGCAGGCCCGTCAAGGCCCAGTCCACGATGGTTCTTCCTTATGGCCAATCGCCTTTGGGATCCTATCATGCTTGCGACTATTGGCTTTGTACAAACACATTCAATTAGGAGTTATCTCGGATGCATCGGCACCTTTCAATGGTCCTATTTACGTCGTTTCGTCGTCTACCAGAATGCATCAGGAGAACCTACTATTCATGTGTGTGAGTGGGTTTTTTCCGTCTTAATTGTCCCGCGTTGATCAAGATATTGTACTTTTGACCTTTCCATAAAACCTGTCTAATCCAGCTCGAATAGATCTCATGCACATGCTCTTTGTACAATGAAATTGCTTGATTGTCGTGAGTATTTGGAACGTGCACAATAACCACTCCTTTATCCTTTTGGGACGAACGATAGAGGCTTGGGAACAGTATGGCTTGCGTGGACTCGAGAACCCAATGCCTTATCAATATGTACGAAAGGGATTGCCACTTCTTGGTTGTGTGTGGCACGACAGGTCCTCGTGGGTGATTGTCTCATGTATGTCAAGTCCTAGAAGGGAGGTTGTACATCGATAGAGGCAGGCCATTTGGAAGACCCCACTCGAAAGTGCATGGGTCTCTTGTGCGAGGCAGAATGCGATTGACAATGTGTCAGGGGCTCGCGTGGCCTAGATCATATGCCGCGCGTCAAGCTTCAAGCTTCAAGGGGTGTTAGGAACTGCCTCTCATCCCATCTACTAGGAGCCGAATAAGAATGTCATTCAGCTCTGTAATTTCTGCAGCCTGCTACTCATTCCCAAGATTTGGTGGCCCATCTTGATGTTGTACGACACCGTTTACTGCGATGTGCAGTGGCAGGTATGACTTGATGGTGAGAAATAGTGCGTTTATTGAACGGAGAAGAGACGATTGTAGAACAAGGAGTATTCTTAGTTGTGGATGAAGATTTTATCCAGGCGCTGACCTTGGATACAGACGAATACATCATATCTACGAGATGGTCTTGAGACTCGGGCGTTGATGTGCAAGCGGTCGGACACACTGCGGCCAAAAGAATACAACAACTCGAACTCAGCTGTGAAAGATATCTGGGGAGCCTTGGAACGTGGCCTGTGAATTCACCCCAGCCCGTTTACTGGAGGAAGCCAGTCTATCGAATAAATGCATTGATGTGTATGCTAGGTCGTCCATACAATGCTACCCAAATATATCGGCAGACGGGTTTTTGCTTAGAACATGGGTACCTTGGAGGTCTATTTCAAACGGCAAGTTGATAATAGCAAACAACAGCGATATTATTATTATAACGACATAAATGTGACTCTGACGAAGGACGACAAGTGAATACTACAAGGGGGTACCATCGTACAGTCATGCTACTATGTCATATTCCGATGGACAGACACGGAGACCTCCAGGTGTGCCTCGGTGGGTCATAATCAATACCGAGGAGTTGAATGTGGGGGCCGTGATTGAAATCTTGTAAGATACGCATACACACGGCCAAGTTGCATCGATATAGTCTTGTGTGAGGACAAGAGGACTGCACCGGACAGCTGAGTTTAAACTCTGTCGGGGTGACATTGGCGCTCGGGAATGCCTCGAGCATTATGTCAGTAAAGGCGGCACAATACGTTATTCGCCATACATGTATCGAGTATCTATGAAGCCTTCACGTATAAAAATATGTCGGTGATAATGTATGAGGGTCCCGCACAGTGATGCTTCACGCGAGAATAGACGCCCAAGAAGCATTTAAACTATAAAACCGACTTCAATCAAAGCATCAAGTTGCTTGTCGTTTTACACTGCAGCGGTAAGAATGTACGTCGAGATATCAACAATGTTATTCCTGGAATTTGAATCGGCCATAAATGATACAAGGTTTGAAGTACAGCAAGCACTACAGCATGTTGGTAAATGTACAAAATTAGGTCTTCTCTTCGTGGGAGCTAGTATCGCTTCGTTGAAGTGTAACAGCATTATTGACGGCCGCTGCCCTGCGCTTACGCCCCAGCAGGAAAAATACAATGGATGCAATGAGCATCAGTCCAGCAATAGAAACGCCGACACCGACACCAATTTTGGCTCCTCGAGAAAATCCAGATGCGGCTATTCACGGGAAGATATCAGTGACTGCTGCAATCGCGAGAGGAGAAGCCATGTACTTGGTTCGCTTATATGGGTGGGCGAGTCACCAGCACCAGTACCTGCACTAGATGTTGCGGAGGGCGAGGGCGATCCTGTTGGCACTGGTGCATTCTGGATAACTAAATTATGAAGCGCTAAAGGACGAGTATCGCTCGGGTCAGACTCTCCCACATATGTCACTTCGAGCCGATGATGTCCAGGTTCGAGATCTGGTGTCTTGAACAACAAGTCCTGGATAAAGTAATCACTGTATTTCGGGTCAATGGTGGGGATGGTGAATCTCTGGAAGGGCTTGTCGTCTATCTTCCATGCAGCTTCAGTGCCCATCATACTCCACTGTTTCATCCAAGCACTGTACCAGCTGACAGAAGTCCCTAGAGATCCAAAGTTAGAGACGTGGGGTACTCGGCAAAAGGTTGGTGCATACCGGTAAAGTCCAAGGACAACTTTGATTGAGGCGTCATCGTTATATGGGCGGCATTATTGACATTTGACCAATCCTTGTCGTATTGGATCCCCAAGTACCTGTGATCCATCTCAATGAGGGCGTTTTCGAGGTTTGCGTTTGCGCTGGGGTCCAGCACAAGCCTGTCGAACCAGACAGGCTGACCTCGGGCCACAGTTATCGTATAGTTAAACGTATAAGTCTCTGTAGGAGACAGGTTTCGGATGTCACAGAGCATGTAATCGTTTTCCTGCCCAGCTTGCAGCACTATGGATTCAACGGCTACCTGTGGTCCAACTGGGTCTACGCTGCATTGGTTGGCCCATGCTGCATCCCCTCCTAGCACTATTCCTGGTGGCCGTGGGACATCGATTGTTGCGTAGAGCCGAAGACCAGTGACACCTACAACACCACCCAGCGTCACGGGGAGTACGGAGAGTAATCGTGAGTTTAACGCCCGTACTAAAAATAAAACACTTACCCGTAAATTTATACAGCAGTGATGCCGTTTTGCCCTCAGCTACGCCGTGCAACTTGTCGGAGAATGGGAGGTTACCATTGAAAAGGGTGAGATTCTTCATATCATCTCTGGGAGCGGCTGCGGTCCAATCTCCTACATACTGAATAGCAGGAGAGTTATTGTCTACCAGAACCTTGATACTGCCAGTGCTGGTCATGATGGACAAGAATCAATTCAAACCTTTAGGATTTCTTCCACTCTTAAAAGGTTTAAAAGGGGTGGTTGACAATTGTGATGCCAGTGGCTGCTGCGTCTTTGTGACACCTGATGGCCTGTGAAGGGGTCCGAACCTGCACTGAAATTCATTCGATATTGTCTGGTCATGGGGTTTACGTGACTCCTGTTTTTTCCCGCAACGCTCCCAAAAGGTATGCTCATTCTCAGTGCCATTGGAGGTGGGGCTAGCAAATTTGCGAACTGCACTTTGGGCGTGTTTTTCCCTTCTCGCATCAATGTCTATCAATGCCGCTCCTTAAAAACAAGCTTGACTTGATGGCGTCAGTCTCTCTGCCTGAAGATAGAGAGTAAAAGTCGCTGCCAACATACAAAACTAATGTGAGTAGGTTTGGTATTCCAGTCAGGTAAGTTCTGAGCAACAAGGTGACTGAGTGCCCAAAGCTGTTCAATACTTTTGAGAGCTCCCATCTGTCGTCCAACGAGCCTCAGAAAAGCCTCAGAAATTTCAAGTCACGAAAATTGAAACCAAGCACCGCACCAAATTAGATGTAATTAAGGACAAACGGTTATGATCAGACACGCACCACAGTAACCCGAAGGCCCCAAAGGTAAGATTACCTAGAATACCATCGATTGCGGTATGTATGTAGACATTGATGACTTGAAGGGTCATTCGTGTTGTTTTATATGGCGCAGGCGGTTCGTCACAGTTGATACAGAAGATAGGTTCGAGCGTTCAGCAAGTGCTCCATGACTGGATAACGTCGTACAATGTGCAGAAGATACAGGTACACTCATAGTGACCCATAACCTGCTGAAAGCACATCAAGTCATCGTTTGCGTGTTGAGATAAACCATTGGTAAAAAGCGCTACCAACCTGTTAACATATTTCCTAATGCTGAAATTAACATAACTTGATATTGCGGCTGATTTTCAGAAGCATAGGACGTCGCACAGATATATTGTGATTTACATACGACAATCACATAGAAACTCTCTGGTGCGTAGAATAACCCGCCGCAAGATATTGCCATACACTGCCGATAACACCCGTTTTATCATTTGGGGGGATCTGCCCATATTGGTTTGACAGCATCTGGGTTATTCTGGCCGAGAATCTACAGGAGAAAAGTAATGAATATTACTGCAGCAAAGTTGACAGTTATAAAACACTCGCCTGCTCTTCAACCTGCTTTTTCGTCTCCGATTCACGTGCAAGGCGAGCAGCTCTGGCAGCGTCGACTTTTCGTCTAATATCTGGCGCCATTGCCTAAAAATGGGTGTAAGCATCATGAACAAATAGAAATCTGGTATCGGAGCAAGGTGTCGCGGAATTTATCGCGAAATAATTACCGAGTCAACGAAGAAGGATTAGATGTGGTGCAAAAGAAGAGAAGTAAATGCATGACCATGTCCTTCGTCTTCTGTTGCAAAAAAGAATTGAAGAGGAAGAAATGTTAAACCAGTCTAGAAGGCAATGACTGCATGCTCCTAACAAGCAGAAATATCTCTTTTCATGATTTCGCTCTTCTCCACCCAAAGGATGGAGCATGATGGAAGGCGAAGAGCATTTAAATTGCAAAAGGAACGAAGGTCAAATGGGAGAAGAATACACAGACATCTAACGGTCAATTTGTAGAGTGCCGGAATGGAATTTGCGACAATGGAATAGCTTAACTCACTCTATAGAGCTCTTCTTCCGTTGGTGTCGTTGCTACAATGTGATGAAGCGGGGGTCAGCGGGTTGAAGCTAAGAACAGCAAACCGAGTAGCGGGGTTCTACTACAGAGCACAAGGCCAAGCAGAAGGGAACACCTGCCACCGGATGCGAGAACAACGCACCTTTCATCAACATGTAGCCAGTGCCCACCACTTCACGCAGAAGTATTATTTGGGGTTCGAGATAACGACGAGGAAGTCCATAAAGTTATACAGCGACCAGATTGAGGATGGTATCCATTATACAGGTTTCAGGTTTTATTTCCAGTAAGATATGTCCAAATGTTCCTATGAGACATGAGATTGCCCAGAAATATGAAGCTAAATCTGAATAAAAAACCTACACGCAACTGAGAAAGCGCTGAACTTGATCCAAGGAAAATGACTCATTGTATGTCTTGGGCCTCTAGAATATCGGAGTGGGACTTGGTGGTAATTGGGAGGGTGTTAAACTGTGACAACGCGTCAGTCACACTCAAGTACGAGAAGAAATAAAAATAAAACATCAATGCATTAAGAGGGAATCGAACCCCCGGCGGGTCGAGACAGTTGGCAACGACCCAGGTTACCACTACCCCATTAATGCGATATGTGAAGGATTACAATGTGTGGCTACGGGAAGTGTAGAGAAAAAAAAGACAATACAATGCAACTTGGTCGCTCTAGTAATCACACGTTATATTCAGTAAATAGCTCGCATAATGTCTTGATTCAGATCCAAATTTCAAGCATGGTATTAGTTAAAGTCGTGCGTGCGTAACGTATATAAGAAAACGGGCGACTATGTACGTATATGGTATGAATGATAATGGTGGCGGAGGCGATATGTGAGTGGAATGGAACATGTTGACCCGATATAAAAAATGCGTGAAGGGATGATGGTACAAGCAAAGTTATGTGGGTGACAAAACCGATGGGATGAATAAATAACAACAGAGAAGCAGGGCGAAGAGATGAGAGCCAGAGAGAATATGCAGTGCATTATGTTGTGCTATCAGGGTGCAAGAAGGAAAGAGACATCGAAGAACAGAATGACATGGCTTGTCAATAATGGTACAGTCTAACAGCACGAGGATTCAGAGAAGAGAAAAATGAGCAAAAAAGCAACAACACAAAGCGAACAAAAAAACGAGTCGTCAAAGGCAATTAGTGACGTTCAGAGTCACCACCAAAGGCTTTCATAACTGCACCGACCGCTTTCCTAACGCTTCTCTTTCCCGCAAAGCCAAGCAGGTCGCTCGACTTACGACTCCTCATCTCGATGCGGGCCAATTCCTCCTCCCACTCCCGCATATTGCGATCTGTGCTTTCTCTCTGAGGCTGGGACTGTTGTGCAGAAGATGCAGTAGATGGCCTTCGGCCATTAGATCGCAACGCCTTCCCAGCAAACTCGTCACAGTGATCAAAATCTTCTTCCTCATCTGCAGTCGACCTGCTGGTGCTAGTGCTCCTTGAGAGGCTTGTAGATGCACTCGTAGTGCTCCCACTAGTACTCGTCGAAGTGCTGATTGCAACTCTACCAGGGGCACTGTTCGTCATCTTGTTGATACCCCGGGACCCATCACTGAAGCGCGAAGACTCGGATGATGAAGTCTGCGAGTTGACGCCTTTGCCTGTGGATTTACCGTTCTTGGAGGAAGATGATGAGATCTTGGGATTCGAGTGCGTCGTACTCCAGAAGCTTGAGCTACTGATTTTGCCATTTCCACCTGGGGCACTACGCAGGAGAGGGTGCATTGTTGACTCGGACCCTGACTCGGGGGTCGAGTTTGATGCGGTATTCTTCGACCTTCCACTCGAACTTCCTGGGCGAGATACTTTCCCCTTCGACCCTGCGGACTGACTATCATTGGAGCTTGAGAGAAAAGTTCCAAGATTGAGACCGGATAGACCACCCGATTTCGCCATCGATGCACCGTCAGAACGACGCTTCGGTGATGCGACGTTGTCAATGGCTACACTCGCAGACTTGAAAGACGACGGTGGGATATTGTTCTGTTGAAACCGAGGATCCAGATCCGGAACGGGGACAGGGACACCAAACGCGCCGCCAGCAAAATTGGTAAACCGATCTCTGGGTCCAGCACTGGTATGAGGCCGGCGAGTGGTCGACTTTGCCCGACGTGACTTTTCCTTGTCCTTCTCTGGCTCATTCACCGAACCCGTGCTTCTGCCTTGCTTCGCCTCGTCTCTTTCCCTGTCCCTCCCTGCACGCCTTGGGCTCTTGCTCTTAGAGCGGTTGGCGTTTCCCTCCGAGGCGCTCTGTCCACTAGCTTCCATCATCTCGTTCCACTTAACCAAAGCCAGCTGCCGTTCTGCTTCATTCGTGGACACGACGAGGAGCTCTTGGTCCGCTAGATCGATGGTTTCGGTTCCGCTCGGTGATGAGACGGTGATCTGTTTCGGTTCATATCGAGTATCGGGGGAAAGTGAGGGTGTGGGTGCGTTGACGGGTGATATGTGTAAATGAGTTATAAATGGACGCGATGCAAAAAAGAAGAGAGTTCATTAGCACACAGTTCGAGAGCCAAGTTAAACGTGCAGTGAAAAAGTGTTTGAAGGGATGCATCAAAGAAAATCACAAAAATAGAACAATGAGGTTGAAGAAAAGGAAAAAAATAATAGAACAAGCGAGACGACATTGAAAAAATTTGGCTTTCCACTCCCCGCGCACAACGTGCCGTAGCCAAGCACACAACACGCATCAAGGTCGCCAAGCTATGCCAAAAGGCAGCCTAAAAATATGATGCAATGGTCGAATACCCCGCTACAGACGCGGAGATAGAAGCCCAAGGGTGGGTCTCTACAGCATGGACGCAAAAAGATGACCTGCAGGCAATGAAATAAAGCCCAAGTGCAGGGATGGGAGTCATTGCGGGCCGGAAAACAGATATGGGGAACAGGTAAGGTTTGGCAGGATCGATATAGATCTGTATCACAAAGATCATGATGTCTATCGGTGCTGTTGTTACGAAAGGGTGAGGATGATTTGAGTGTGATTGCGCAGTACGAGGCTTGCCGCGGAGGCAGGATCACAAAGCTGTCCGCGACATAGTAAAAGCACATAGAGCACATGTCGAGCTCGGTGATAGAATGGGTAACTCCCGCAGTTTGTCTTGCCACATTCCACCAGGGATTATAACTCATCCCCATTCATCGATGAGATAACTCTTGTTGAATGAAGCCAAGGCGCCCGGATTACGAAAGAAGGAGCCAAACAAAAGTTTGAGGGAAACCATGTCAATGACAAGCGGGGGGTGTCATCATGATCTCTCGATAAAGAAACCGAGATATAGAAAGGGTTGAAAAACGCTGACGAGGCAACCGAGTCGAGGGAAGACCCAGATGTAATGAAACTGAGCAACCGAAGAAGGAAGGACGAAAACATCGGCAGGCAGGGAAGGACCCTCCATCACCCAAAGTGGATAAACGAGGGAATGATGAGCGAACAAAATAGTTCGGGCTTGGAAATTGGAGAAGAGATGGAATTGAATGTCTTTTAGGATAGCATGAGGTCACGCCACTTGGACATGACAATGATGGATGGCACAATGTGGAGATGAGGGGGAAAAGTAGGAATGAGAATCAAAGAAATAAAGAAGTGCAAAAATATGATTGGGAAAGAATCGAGTGGGAGAACAACATACCTTGGTCCTCAAGAAGAATCTTACGCTAACAAGGTCGCTCCCTTTGATAGTTTCACCGACAGCCCATCGAGACTGACCCTTTGCTGCTGGCCATTGAAGAGTCAAAGTTTTGGTGAAAACACCGTTTCCGTCACGAGTAAAGTTACCGGATGAGGAAACATCAGCAATTGAATTGACGATTGTTTTTGGAGGGGAGAGTGGAGAGGAAGGTGGTGGCGATGAAGGGGTGGATGGTGTATCTGTTGCGGGAGTGGGAGGTATAGATTCATAGTGTCCGGATGGTGGGAGATTAGGCGAAACTGTATGAGATATGGAGCGTGAATGTGAATTTGAATGTGAAAAGAACCGAGTTTGGGATTGTGGTGAGGAAGTGGATGAATCTTGTGAATGTGGTATTAGCGGTGTAGATTCGGAAATGACAGAGGCGGCACAGGATGAGGGATAGACAGTGCCCGGTGTGATGGTGGGAATGGAAGATGCGAGAGAGGAAGTCGAAGCCAAAGGATCGAAGTTGTATTCTGGGGATTTAGAATGTGGTGGTAAACTTGGATGAGGATATAGATTGACAGCGAGTAGTGAAGGATCTGGAGAGTTCGAGTTGAAAGTGTCATATGAAGAAAGTGAACTTGGGTAATTGGAAGATGATGGTGAAGGTTCGAGTGTTGAATTAGGGGATGATAGTGAAGAAGAAGAAGAAGTCTTTTTGAGATGAAGAGGAGAGGAGGATGAGGGTGCACTGAGCGGTTGAATATCGTAAAGCTGAATACGTCGTTCGACGACCATACTAGCACTACGTATTGAGACTGCGGGGTCGACTGGTTGCAGATGTATAGGAACAGAGACGAGATCTAATGGACCAATGGGCGTCTTTGGAGAATTCAAAGAGTATTTGATTCGTGGTGCGCGTAACTTGGTTGTAACTTGGTCGAGTGATGCAGAAGATGATGATGAAGGGTAATAGGGTACATCATAACGAATGAGAGGGAGGTCGAAATGGCGAATCAGACGAGCACCAACACCATGAATGTAATTGTGATGCAGTACTAAAATAACGAAAAGTGAGATTTAAAAGACAGAAAAAAGAATCAAAGACTTGCCAGCTTCGACGCGCCATACACAGCGGTAATCTACAAAAGTAGCTGTGCTGTAACCAGATACATTGGCGGGTACAGACATTCGAAAAGGAAAGTCCATATTTCCAATATTTTCATAGTCTTGATTGTCTGGTTTCGACCATAGAGTATGTGTATAGTCGACGAGAATCCTGGATTGGAGAACATTTACACGACCGGTCCGCGTCTCGTAACAGCGCACCGAGATTGTGATGGCCTTGGCTTGAAGTGGTTTCAAGTCTGCATCAAGTTTTGTTCGAACGACTATAAACTGGGTTGAATACGCTGATTATGTTTTGAGTGGAATCGTTGGACTGACCTCCTTCAACTCGTATGGGAGTGAGACCGAGATAGCCAGTATATGGAAAGAAACGTTGACCCGAATTCCCTTGAGATAATAATAAATAATTAAAGTATTTTAGATGAAGATGAAGAACAGACCTTTTATCGAGGAGAGGAGTTGTAGCTGGACCATAGGTAGGTTATTTTTGTTGGAATTGTTGGGGGGAAGGGGAGGAAACAGAAACTAAGGAACTGGCATCGGGATAAAAAGCCTTCCAAGTCCAGAAGCACAACTATTGCACACTGCTCTTGCCCTTTTGGGTTACTGTCACACCAAACAACTGCTACACCACTAAGACCCCCTTTCGTTCCATCCAACAGGTCTCTCTCTCACACCACCATGCCATCCTCTCTCTATGTACCATTCCTCCTAGCAGGAATGATCCTAACGGTACTTGTTTTATCTTCTCATTATCTTGTTTCTTGTCTTATGTTCAAAAGGGTTCAAGTAATTCGTTATGGTCAAAGTGGCAGGTCATTAGCATCCATATTTCATCACCTCGTCATCAAACTCATTCATTGTTCAGGACATGCAATGTGTAGAGAATTGTAGCAATCCAGATCCTTCAACTCATGTTCTTTATGAACAACCTGTTTGGCAAACCCTTCAGATGTTCGGTAAGTTTCAATACTTTATCCTTTACTCGTCTTGACGCTAACCTAACCCCTCTCAACCGAACTAGTCGGAGAAATGCTCTGTCAGTCACACTTCTTTCTTTCAATTCGCTTATTTTCATTTCATTTTATTATATCTGCGTTACAATCTGACATATCAATCTTATTTCTTACTTCTCGTAAACCCCCTTCACTCCTCCATGTGCTGATACCTTCTTCGATTCCAAGGTTTTCTGCCCGTTATATACACGTGGCTCAGATCTAGACGACAATCCTCCGTTCACCTACCAACTGATCCCGATGGCGATCATGAACCGCTTGCTCAGTCTACATCCTCAAAGCTTACCCCAGTTCCTCTTCACGGTTGGAACGTTTTACTTTTATGGATCCCAGCTGCTTGTGATCTCACCGGGACGACCGTAAGTATCTTCTTCTCATCCTCAATTTATCTATTTTAATTTTATCTATCTCTTCAGTTGATGAATGTCGGACTCTTGTATACTCCCGTGTCAATCTACCAGATGACAAGAGGCGCCCTTGTCCTCTTCGTCGGTGTTTTTAGCGTCCTCTTCCTCAGAAGACGCCTTTGGCTCTACCAGTAATTTTATTTCTATTTTTCCTTCATTTTCATCTTCTCATTCAACCCATTTATTTAGATGGGTATCTCTCCTCATTGTCATGTCTGGTGTTGCTCTAGTCGGTTACAGTGGCTCCCTAGTCAAGGAAGCCGTCAAACAGGATATCGTAAATATTCTGGCTCGTGCTTTGGACATTTCTCCCGATCATACAAAGGGATATCATACCGCTGCTGAAGACCCCGAAGTTACAAAGGTTCTCGTTGGTACGTACCACTGCATTAACCTATTAATTCTATTAATTTCTATCCCATAGGAATCTTCTTTATCCTCTTTGCACAAGTCTTGTAAGCTTCAATCGTCACCTCCTATCATAATTTCACTCAATCTGACTTGCCTTCGATACCAGCACCGCCACCCAGTTCGTTACAGAAGGTTCGTTATTCATCATCCTGTCCTGACAAAAATCATTTAAAATTTCTCTTTGTATGCAGAGAAGATCATGGAACGCTACACAGTTACTCCTCTCATGGCAGTCGGTTGGGAAGGCCTTTTCGGCACCATTTCTATCCTCGCCCTCTTCCCAATCCTTGCTATTCCCAGTATCACCCGCATTTCGCCCTTCTTTGACTTGCCTCGAGGATGGTATCAAATGATTTATACTCCTTCTGTTCTTTATTCCGGTATAGCCATCTGCTTCTCCATCAGTTTGTTCAACTTCTTTGGATTGAGCGTCACGAGGCATGTTAGTGCAACAGCGAGGAGTCTTACCGATACTTGCCGTACCCTCGCCATCTGGATCATCAGTTTATTCCTCGGTTGGGAGATCCTTGTCTGGCCCACCAGCTTGTTACAAGTCGCAGGTTTCTCCTTGCTTGTGTAGGTCTCTTCTTATTATGTTTATACACCGGCTGATTGTATCGTCACAATCCCTTCTATCAGTTATGGAACTGTATGTACTGTTTTCATTTCCTCTTTAGCCTCGATCTCACTCCTTTTCTAGTTCCTCTTCAATGATCTTGTCAAGCCCCCTCCTTTCCTTCCTCACCCAGGCTACGCCCCTGTTGCAGCTGAAGCCTCCGACGATCTTGAACGAGAGGGTCTTCTCAGCTCTCATCCTCGTCGTATCAGCCGCGAGGAGGTTTTAGATGAGACTGCTGCACTCCCTTCCGACTTGGGCAGGTCTGGGTTTGATGTTATTCCCGAAGGCCAACATGTTGCTGGTGTTCAGCATGCAGTCAAGACCCCAGCTTCAAAGAGGAGCGATTGAATGGAGATAACTCCGATGTATGGGTGCTAGTTTCGATATCTTGATTCATGCACCCCCCGTGTATCTTGGTGCAATTTATCGAGCGCCCGACGATCCTCGTATTTCCGAGTTTGAAGCCAGATAATGTGACCACTGAAGCTCGCGTCCGTACTTTAGACCATCTTGCACAATGCTCTATGTATATATATGATATTTTGCATAGACGTCTATCTATTGCATTTCTAACAGCAGGTATCTCGCTTATTAAATACCTTAATCCGAATGACTGGGTTAAGCTTTTCCTGTGAGTATCCTTGATGAGCGGTATCGGTGACATTTGTTGTGCTCGTAAGTAAACAGCATATCGCTATTCTATTGTGAGTTTCTAGAAGGTACACCACGGATGGAGCCCAACCGATGCGAACTAATCCATTTCTGGACTTGGCTGCGGGGCTATTCAATTCCAACGACGTCAGTTGCAAGCTTGGTTGGTTGTTAGGCCATTGCATGAACGGTTGAACTCGGAGCAGTCTAGCTACTAGTAGTTACCAACCACACTAATCAGCACCTACAAGGCTCCAAGCCGGAAGCATAATGGGGGGATAACCTCCCGCATAGCTGGAAATATTGAGCTTGGCTGGTTCTAAATCTCGCAACTAGGCTTTTTGGGGCTCATTTCAAGTTTGGGGGGGGTGTACTATAGGAGAACAAGCAACCTCAGGGAATCGGAATTCCTTCTTGGTCTGTTTCTTTCAGGGTGTTTGCGGAATGCCATTGGTCGAATGCTCTCGCCTCTCGACACTTCGAAATTCGAATGCCCGGATGGGGTCCACTTGTCGTCCCGAATTTCCCGGCGGCCTTGCAGATTGCTCGCACGTTTTGAATAGGATGGGTCTCCCTGAGCAAAACAGATTTAGCACACTCTGACAAGTCAACGACAGGCTCATGGCATGAGCGAGCCTGCAAGTGTGCAATCTACTTATCAAGATTCGCAAGCAATGCTACAGTGTATTACCCGAATTTGATACAGCACAAATAAAATTTCATTTTTAAAAACAAAAAACACGGGAAAGATAAAAATAACTATGGGAATGGGTAAACTAAACGTCTAAGAATGTTCATATAAAAATTCAAACAAAAATATGGCGAAATGGAGGCAGCAGAGGCGAATGAAAAAAAAAACACCTGTCCCACGGCGTATCAGTCAATGAGACACCAGTGATGGCGTGTTGATGCGATCAAATCACGCATCAAAGTTATACTGCTCCTCATCTTCAGAGACAAGGAGGGCGTTGTTGAGGTGGGGGGAAGATGGGGAGACCAGTGCATCATTGCTGTTGGTATTGGGGGCTTCCTTGGAGTCAGGATACATGTCTATGAGCCAGGTAGGGGGCCCATTCTTGACACAGGGCCGCTTTTTAGTTTTTTTTGGGGGGGGAATTCTCCCTCTCCCAATCCTTGAGCTTGAACCACGAACCCTTCAACTCGGAGCATCAAGCTGTCCTTGACTCATTTTTTGATGATCTTTTGAACTGCATTCTTCCCTTTAAAAATCTTGGAAGGCATTGGAGAAAGTGGGGTACACATTATAACTACATTGCAATAGAGCTGCTTAAATACCAGTATATCAAAGATCATAATTTATGTATTTTTTGTTTTTCTGGCCTTGCATGTGAGGTTTAGCCACAAAAATCGACACATAGCATCCCATGGCTTCTCTGAACAATATGAGTACAATTGATACAGCCCAACTGGAGTATTTCAGCACATAGAAGCAAGATCATTGGCCATTATTTTTGAAATCAAGACAAAGTGTGGTGTCAAAATATATTGATAGTCAGATCCTCAGTGAAATACATGCTTTGGCTATTCAAAATTTGGCATATATTCGTATGACACTATTTCTAACATAAGCCGTTTGTTATTCCAATTGCGCGTTCCTATTTGCGACGACGCGCTGCGCATTTCTGTTTGGTGTCTCATTGTGTGATGGTGTCTCATTGTCACGTGATACACTGTAATACTGTTATTTCTGCGACCCTGGTGTACGGTTGCCCAGGTGTATCAGGCTCAATATTGGCTGGTGCACCTCCCGAATAAGAAATTACACTAAGACTAGTCACAAGTCACCCTCCCCGGCCCTGCAGGTGCCCTCCCATCACCGAACGCGGCCAAATGACGGTCGACATGCCTCCCACGCTCCGCCGCTGCTGTCCGTGATGAGCAGTGTGCTCATGCCCGCACTGTGAGCAACATGATGCTATATCGCAAGATAAAGTCATATTTTTTAACGAGGTAGTCGCTATAGTTGGTAAATCGCGCTATTTTACTCACTCGAAGGTTTTCATCTTGTAAGTCGCAAATAATTGACACCTGGATTGCCCTGGCTGCCAGTGACTTCGAATTGAGTTTATTGAAATGCATATTGGATGCATGTCTTTTGTTCACTAGACTGAGATATATTCATCACAATTAGATGAAACTCAGGTAGATATCTTGTAAATATCTTAATAAACTTCAAGTTCTTACTCGCTAGTTGGACATATTATTTCAACTCTTTTCAGCCTTTTTAAGGTTGTTTATCTTATCTGGATTGGTCGCTGACGTAGGCAACACTTGCACTAAGCGCATTAGTCGCATTTCGACTTGTCGAAGTGTGGGAAGCGCGCATCTTAATTCCTATACCTTGAACTCGAACGGTTTTGGCTTTAGAGAGCTTTAATTTTATATTTCAGCCGGAATTATTTATATTATCCCTGTAGTGTTTATGGTGCGCTCCATGCGCGTCGCGCACCCTCCCCTCGCTGACATCAATGAGTAGGTGTGGGAAATAGTACAGACCGTCCTACGGCCGTATTCGGTGATGGGAAGGTACCTGTAGGGACAGAAAAGGTGACGTGTGACCAGTCTAAGTGTAATTCGGGGTGCAAACGAGCAAAAATTGAGCCTGATACACCTGGGCAACCGTACTGGTGTGTAAG
Organism: Panaeolus papilionaceus; assembly: GCA_015501605.1. NCBI lineage: Eukaryota > Fungi > Basidiomycota > Agaricomycetes > Agaricales > Panaeolus > Panaeolus papilionaceus. The sequence continues at coordinate 83,469 of JADNRZ010000022.1, read as the reverse complement.
ATGGAGGTGTATGTAACACCGCGGGGAATTTTTTGGTGCGTGTTGTGAATCGCCATTTTGACGCGAAATGCGCGGACGGCGTCCGTTCGGAGGCGCCCACAGCCCAACACTGGGTTGTAGGGCTCATTGATACGTTGCAACATGCTGCCAAAATACCTTGCTACACATCGTCGATGTCGGACAGGTTTCGATCAGCCATTACATACGATGTAAGTGCATTAATACTACATTTACACTGCAGTGGCACTCCGGCCATCTAAGGCGTATTTATAACTAGATAAGATAAAAGAAACTCGCGATTAGGTATGGTATGATAGTTTGTACGACAATGATCGTTCGGCGCCAACGTCGGAGACGAGAGTAAGCGGCATGCTGGAAAACCTCGGAGCTTGAGCTTCGAATACTGCTTTCGAAGCTTGAGCGCGTCCTGTTATCATTGCATCGCGAGGTAGATTAGATGCCATCATGCGCTCGATGACAATAGATTGCGCCGATGCCAATGAATGACATGCTCTCTCTAAGTACATGTGTAGTCTGTATCTTGACCAGCTTCGAGGCTCATAATTACCATGATGCCAAGCTGCGATATCTTGACAGTCCTCGAGCGATGACGTCGAGTAAGGTCATGTTCGCGTACGTAGTACCGCGCGTTATCGAGCGTCTGTAACCGACGCTGGCTCTACACACCTAAATAGATGTGTCAAAGTCCAAGAACTTCTTGGGAGGACAGTTATAAACATGAGGGATTTATCCTCTCGAGCTGCGTCCTCTATTTAGCACATAGTCATACGCTGTAGGCTCGTCACAAGCCCATAATGCTCAAAATATCATATCAGGCCTATTCGATTGTCCCAAAGTGCCGCATCAATTTCAAAATAGGACATGGCGTGTAGTGATTTCTCCTCGGAAAGAGCCTTCACACCAATACAGAGAAGTATTTTGGGCACATATATATCAAAGGTCGATTCTGTCCACACATGCACACTTTGTCGGTCCCGACGCGGCCGAGACTCACAGATCTGTACAAGCTTTTGGATCGTATGTATGAGCTTTCCGCACCCATGAGAGAAATCGAGCACGTCTATGTCTAATTACCAGAGGCCATGGGAATGGGGCCACCCAGATCCAGAGATAACTTGGTCGCTTCGTGTACTGTTAAGTATTGATTCGAAAGGCGTTCGAGCTATGTATAATACGTGGGTGAACATATAACAGATGCCTTTACGAGTTTCGAGGATCAATGCCCGAAAGAGAAGGGTATGATGGGGCGCAATGCCCTGTTAGTATGAATGATTGGGTGGGGGTCCTCTCCCCACATGGTCGATTAAGTATGTGCGCTCCAAGGTTAGATACCTTTTTAAACCGCAATGCACTGGAAGAGGACATATGCTTCTTGAGTTCTGCTGCGCAGTCTGCGTTCTGAATTGCAAGTTAGACTTCGAATTCTGGAATAGAGTATGTACGATCATGACCGAGTCGTTGAGCAAGTTCTTCCGGGACTTCGAAGGTATAAAATTGCACCCGCCGCCCACACGGCGGTTTTTCTAAAATAATCCGTTTGAACGCATTCGATTAGATGCACTGACCAAGTACATCTGTTCTGCTATGTATTCCCAGCTTGTCAACATCATTGGCTCGCCCGATGTGCTGATGATGCCTCTATTTTAAACTTCAGTGCTATCTGGAGAGTGTGGGTATCGAGTTTAGCCCTTACACAAGTCATCCTTTGAAAGAGCCGCCACCACAGTGTGGTTATACGTGCCGATATTTGACGTTTGCTATCCATTAGACATATTCCCTCTCACGATCCGGGACGGTAATGCACACAACATACAGATGAACGAAGATAAAAATATACAACTGTCGCGGGTGGCCCATCCCTGCAGATAAAAATACCACACTGACACAACTACCCTAGGGAATCTGTATGGGGGGTACATTGACCCACTCGATCCTGATGATGGACCGTCCAACAGGCGATGCATTGTTAAACCTTATTATCGTTTTAGCCGAGTGTGTGTGCAGGAAATAGAGGGTTGAACATAGGGGGGGAACGATGTTTCCCAAGGCGAAAACAATACTGCTGATAGCGGCGTTGTAAGTGAACACATTAACCGTTCGACTCCCTTCGTTTGAAAAGCGACACCGCCTGCAATATGCGTTGGATCCATACAGCTCCAAGTCCACAGCAGAAACTGACAATAAACTACCGCGATGCTGCAGAATATACTTACCCTTGGCTCAGCCCACCGGCAAGAGATCGTACAGCTAACCAGCGACATCGGGTATTGTTTATATATTTTAAGCCCCAAGGTTTCGGAGACGAGGTAGGGCATTAATTGGGTATACGCTGGTAAGGTGGAACGTATGTTAGTTGGGACTGAATTTGCCTCGCAATCGCAAGGTGTGAAATGAGGATGGAAGGAGAAATTACCTCCCAGACATTCAAGGGTGTGCGATGTGCTGTTACGTCTTCTCGACTTCTTATGTTGAATACTGCTGACACGTTATTGAAGAAGTCTACTGATTGAGTGACCTCGAAAGCACGTCGGGCAAACTGGCGCCGGTTGGTCAGCAGTATTACTTGTAGAGAACGCAACGAAGGATACAAGAGAGTATTTATGTTGCAAAGAAATTGGAGCGGGCTTGATGATCAGGCATACATACGCGGTGTGAGAGTATGTAGAATCGACATATTTACAACATTGTGGACCACGAGGAGCAATGTGTCAGATAGCCAAGCGCAACTCGACAGAGAGCTCGGAGCACTGACCGGCGAGACTCATCATGCAATAACCCCGGATGACACTCAAATGCACCATACTTAGTGTTGCCGCGAGCGCGAGCGAACTCCACTCGAGTTGGGCTCGAGCTTGACGTTTGGATATAAAAGGAAACTCGAGCTCGAGCAGCTCGAGCTAGCTCGATCCTAATATAGAAGAGTGGTTTGATGCAGTCAACAGTGTCTTTTCTTTACCGATGCTGTGAATTCTGAGTCCTGGCTATCTGTCACTAACACACATCATCGTGTGTTGCTGCTCCCCGCAACCTCCCAACATTGCAATCACAACCCCTCCTCTCTGCAACTCCCTCGCGAGGCTCAATTACTTCAAGGGTATTGTAGATTCTTGCTCGGATCCTTCAACCCCTTGGTGTCACGTCTCCATCCCTGGCTGATTCATCCCCAACAGAGCAGTAAATGGTCGTCGTTGTAGAGCATGCCACACATTATACGCAGAAAGTCATACCACAAAAACATGTGTAACAGCATGCAACGTGGTTCTTGTTGTTGATTGCTGCTGAATTGTTGGGGAGAGGTGAATAGGGTCAGAGGTTGGGTAAATCTATAAAATGAGCATATCCATACAGAGAAGGTCTCCTATTATCATGAGTTCCGAGAGTGAACTTTCCGTCTTAGATATGGACAAAACCTATGTAGAGTTGTTGTGCTCTGCCGGAGAGCTTGATACCTTATTAATGTATATAGATGAATCCTATTGTGGATGGGTAGATCACAGTAATTAGTTAATACTATTCCCTACTAGTATTTAATTGGGACACATAATCCTATTAGATGACTCCAGTTACATATTCTCTAGTATCATATGTGTGTCCCGAGTTCGCTACATAGTACACACTTGGAGGGAGGCTCAAGCCTTTAGGGAGTCGTTGCCGCTGTGCCGAACATCTCAATTAGGAAGAATATTTTGATGAGCCTTGAGTTCGAGCGAGCGAGTGACAGCTCGAGTTGGTCGAGCGATCCTAATTCGGTCGCTCGAGCTAGCTCGAGTTCAGCTCGCGGCATCACTAACCATACTCACGGAGAATGAAAAATCAATTACTGCAAGTGCACCCGAAAGCATTTGACAAAGATCCATGGCTGTAAGATTGATATGAATGGACTAAATAAGTATCTCAGGGATGTCAATTGGAATAGGATGTCAAAGCAACAGTCAGAGGGTGATGTAAGAATGTATGGGGTATGTATACACTATGCACATCAAGAAATCGGTGAGCGACAGAACGTATGACAATACTACAGAGAGTGGTTCCGATGAGGTAGTCATAGAATGAATTCTGAAGACCAAACTTCTTCTTCAAAGTTCGCAAGTTACAAAGGAGCGGGGACCATATATAAATGAATCAAAGTCGTTGCTCTTTGGTCATCTACAGGGTTTAACTGCCAAGAACAGATGGAAGGCAATAATAGCGCACATGAGGTAGGTCATGTCCGCCGTTTGAAGGCGATACGGGGCCATTTGTGATCCAACAGGCATTCGTATCGGACAAGTTAGAAAACGACAACCCTTGGAATTACTTAGTCAGCTGCCTACCTTCACAAACTGTTGTCGCTTGATAAGGACACACAGAAACCCCCCGTGACATAGTATGTGACTCTGTAAAGAATAAAACATATCAACTCTGTTAGTAACGCCAATGCTTTCGAGATCTTTACTGACATGGAATGTGTGGTTCTTCATACAAAACTTCGGAAAGTCGCTTGCTTCCATCTATTATCAGTTATTTTTATAAATGATATCCACCTTCTTTTCGCCTTTCATAATTGAATTCGCCTACTGAAAGGTTTGAGAGTTGAAGCAGGATGGTGAAACCAACCTGAAAAAAAAAGCACTCCATCAAGATTATTTCCAACGTTAGAGATCGCAACAACGACCTCATTCATAAACCAGCAAATATCGTTTCTGGTTCTCCCTACACCCCGTAATTTGCAACAGAGTTTCAAACGGCGGCCAGATAAAACGACCGTATGTAGCGCAATGATCAATCAGCACAGTGCGCACTGTCCTGGGAGTCCTTGTGATCAGGAGCGGACACGATAAGCGAATAGAACCCAGGCTTGTGCTGCATGCACGCCTTCAATGGTTATCTTACGGGTAGCGCAGATCTACATACCACACTCAGCGGGAGGTATTGACGTCATATTCAATGTATGCGGCATTATCTATGCAGTTTAAACATTTGTCAAGTGTTACGAATGTCGTCAGCCCGTGTTTAAAACTCAGGAAGAATGTAAATGTCGATAACAGAAAATTTACTTACCCGCGTTTTAAACCCTAAATTCACTTGAAGAGCAGGGCCGGTATGCTTTCATATAAGTTATGTATAAAAATATCAAGTCGCGTATGGGATGGCGACAATGTTGCATACATGACCACGCTAAGCTCAACATCATTGGAACAAATGTTTGATGACCCGTCAATAGTATTCAAGAGATAAAACAACGGCAGAATGTTGTTTTCCCAAGCGCAGCAGTCCAAGGATACGAGATGATTCCCCCGTCCGTGTAAATCGCTAGCCATTTTTTCATTCATTCGTCGTCGCTATCGGGTTCCCTGGCTATTGCTTCTTTGGCTGCGAGTTCTAATTCGTCCAGTCCCCAGCCAATCGCGGACTTTTCAAGACGGAGATTCATCAGAGAGTGGCCCAAAGAGAACAGTACATCGTCACTGGAAATCGATCACAAGTTAGAATACAGGCGAATGGGTAGGCCTCACACAAAAGACGCACGCTGCAGCAGCCTGAATCCAGACGCAAAAATCGTGTAGCCAAATCTTGCTGTAAATGTAGTAAACCTCATGATGGTCTAGGATGTCCTTCATCTCCAAAAGGCATCGAGTAACAGCACGCTTCCCTTTTTGTAGAATTAGGGCAGTATCCTCCCGACATTTTTCTGACAGAGCCCAAGAGCGGTATAAAGGAAACGCAAGGGATCGTCGATAACTTGGGATAATGGCCTCGATGAGTTCCTGGTCGGTGAAAACGTGGGTGCCGCCTTTGTAGTGGGTTGAGTGTGGAGGGTCAAGGGCTGTAAATGCAGGCGTCAAAATACTGATCGTCCATGCACTCTCTGGAGTTGGATCGTGTTGAGTTGTCCTCGAGTCGTAAAAGTAGGCAAATAAAAGTGTAGCAAGAGTAAGGTAAATGTCTTGCGTCTGCTGTGGCGAAGGCAAGTCTGTGATAGAAGAAATGAGTTCAAGTCAACGAAGAGCACGAACAAGTCGATCGAACATTCTTTTCGGGGCAAACGTAACATCTCCGCATTCTCTTTTTCAGTATACTCGAAAGGATTATTGTCGGTGATATAGGGATTTGACCAATTCAACAATTCTTGAATATATCCATCGTCCATGAAGTCTGCCCTATCAAAAGTGTTGGATAAATGCCCAAATATTGGTTAAATGAGGTAGATGACATACATATAATGCTCTTCATCCCATTTTTCATCCTCATGCTGCAACCTCTTTGAGAGACGTTCTTTTGGAGTCAAGGTTTCAGCGTCTGGGCCGAGTTCATTCGCTTCGTTTTCGGTGTGGCTCACATGGCTCAAGTAACCAGTGTGCATATCGAGAAAACCATAATGGGTGTTACGACTAGTTTTTATTGTTTCATTTTCTGGTAATTCCTGGGGTATTTGCCAGTCGTTTTCGGCAGCTAGATAAAGATGAGGACGTAAGAAGAAGAGGAAAGATGTGAACGGAATGATTATCACCGTGGAGGAGTTGTTCGTTTTCGAGGGAAAGTGCGCCGGTTTGGGCGGCCAGTTCTTCATCAGGTGATAGTTGTTGAGAGGAGAGAACTTCGATAGTGGGAGTAGCTTGAGGTTTCGGTCTTGGAGCTAGAAGTTTTGCTAAGAGATCCAAGTCCTCAAAGGTAACCCCTTTGTTTTCTTTGGTTAGGGTGACAGTGAGATAGGCAGAACCAGGGTCGTATTGGGCTGAAGAATCATCATCCTCGATCAAAGGTTTTGAGAAGTTGAGCCTCAAGAAGTAAGGGTTAACGTAGACAGTAACGAGAGTTTCATCTACGTTGATTTCTACATCTGCAGCCTACTTTGCGACAAGGTGAATGAAATGATGAGATAAATATGAAAATTACTTGCACGAATAGATGGACAATAAATTTTAATTATAACGGAAGAATGTGTCTGACTGCAGTTGAAGCGAGGAGTTAACATTTTATTGACCAGACTGATGAATGAAGAGGAGAAAAGACCAAATATTTTGATTGCAGCTGATCGGCCATGGTAATTAGTATTTAGAAATAAATAGTTTCTCTTCTTACAATCCTTCCTCCCTTCTTTCTTGTTAATCGACTACAACATTCATCTATCTCGTCGTAGAAATAAATGGATCCCCAGGCGGGTTATCCTTATACTTGATCTATCTTTTAACTTGTCGTGACATTTCAATCACAGACCCTACCGGCATATCCTCCTCTGTCCACAATCGAGAAACTCGTTATACAAGAGAAGAGAGGAAATTGCGTTCCAATTTATGTCGAACTACCAGCAGACCTCATTACCCCATGCATGGCCTATCTTCGTATCGCCAAGGATTCCAAGTACAGTTTCCTCCTCGAATCAGTGATAGGTGGTGAAAATGTTGCACGATACAGTTTCATTGGTTCAGGTGTGCAATAGTCTTTTATCATTCTCTTTCATTTTATATTCACTAATAATTCTCATTTAGACCCTCTCAAGATCATTAAGACAGGTCCAGGAGAGGAAATTCAAGGAGATCCTATGGTCGCTCTTCAGCGAGAACTGGCTCTTCATCAGTATGTCAAGATACCCGAAGTACCTACATTTACAGGAGGTGCCATTGGATACGTCTCTTATGATTGTATCCAATACTTTGAGCCGAAAACCCGATGCGAGCTCAAGGATCCCATTCATATTCCAGAGGCCGTCTTCATGCTCGTCGATACCCTCGTTATCTATGACCACATATTCCAAACTCTCAAGGTCGTCTCTCACGTCTTTATTCCCAAAAACTTTGGCGCAGAGAATCTTGCTTTCACCTACCAAACGGCTGTCTCAAAAGCCCGAAGATTAGCCAAAGTTCTGCTGTCGGGCTCAACCCCCGAACCTCCTCAACCCCCGATTGTCTTGGGAAATGAAAGCGTTTCAAACGTTGGGAAGCAGGGTTACGAGGCTTTCGTCACCAAGCTTAAGGAGCACATCGTAAAGGGCGACATCATTCAGGCTGTTCCATCCCAGAGATTGGCTCGTCCGACCTCCCTTCACCCTTTCAATGCTTATCGCCAACTTCGTCAGGTTAATCCATCTCCGTACATGTTCTATCTCGACTGCGGCGACCTCCAGATCGTAGGAGCGAGTCCAGAAACTCTTTGCAAGGTGCAGAAGAACGTTGTCTTCAATCATGCCATTGCTGGCACCATCAAGAGAGGCAAGACACCCGAAGGTCAGTTATACTTAGCTCTTTACTTTCTTTTAATCTTCGATGACGTGTTTGTACCATTCTAGAGGACGAGAAGCTCGGTGCTATTCTTTTGGCTTCCGAAAAGGACCGCGCAGAGCACATCATGTTGGTCGATTTGGCAAGAAACGACGTTAATCGTGTTTGCCAGCCGAAGACTGTCAAGGTGGACCACCTTATGAAGTTGGAGAAGTTTAGTCATGTTATCCATCTGACTTCTCAAGTCTCTGGAACTCTTCGAGAAGGCCAGACGAGGTAATTCGTTTTCGCCACCTCTTTCAAGGTGTATTCCTAATCGCCTCTTTTTCCTCTCCAGATTTGATGCCTTCCGCTCCATCTTCCCAGCCGGCACTGTATCTGGTGCTCCAAAGATTAAGGCCATAGAAATTATTTCTTCCCTAGAGAAAGAGCGCAGGGGCGTTTACGCTGGTGCTGTTGGTCGCTTCGACTTTGCGGACGATGAAATGGACACCTGTATTGCAATTCGAACGATGACTTTCAAGGACGGTGTCGCATACCTCCAAGCCGGAGGAGGAATCGTCTTTGATAGTGTTGAGGAGGACGAGTATATCGAGACCATCAACAAGCTTGGGGGAAATGTGCGGGCATTAGAGGCTGCTGAACGTAAGTGGCAAATTGTTCAATCCCTGTGCACGACGACTGATGAATAATTTTGTTTAGGGTATTGGCATCAACTGCAGAGTAATCAGACGGCGGTTCGCAATCCATAGATTAGTGTATTATAAATGGTTTTATCATCTCGTCCTGTCAAGTAACCTGCGTCAAGTGTATGAAGATCCCATTACTCTATGTGCTGCTCTGCACGTGCTGCTTCAAACCGTTTCTGAGATAAGTGTCGCTTGACGCGATCCCTCTTTGAGTCCTGGGTTTGTTGAACTTGTCTGTCGTATGTACCGAGAATGGCACCCTCTCTAGCGGCGATGCTAAGAACACCTGCTACTAGCTCAGCGGTGCGAGTGTTCTCGTCGTTGGCAGGAATAGGGTACATAACCACGCGAGGGTCAACGTTGGAGTCAATGATTCCAATGGTAGGAATGTTTTCTGCTGCACATTCGTTGATGGCGATCATATTTTGAAGGGGGTTGAGGATGATAGCCAAGTCGGGAGTCATGCGTGTATTGTCGGCTGTTTCTTCTCCAAAGAATTGACGTCTGTTGGAAAGAGTACCGGGTAGCCAGCGTTCTCCAACGTGGAACCCTTGTGGGCCCACACGCTCTGCAGCTTTGAGAACAATAGGACGAAGGTCAGGTCTGGTGCCAATGAAGACGATGATACCGCCTGCTCGCGCTACGGATCGGGTGAGGTTTGTAGCGCGTCGTAACATTGGAAGGGTTTGGTCGAGGTCAATAATGGTGATCCCTGAACGTGTACCATATGCGTAAGGAACGAAATTTGGGTTCATTCTGGTAGCAGCATGACCGAAGTGTGCTCCTGCAGCAAGTAAAGCTGAGACGGTCGCGTGTGATGGGGGTTTACGCAGTCCGTCGGAAGGTCTAAATGTAGACTCTGAAGTCTGAGTTGAACCATATTGTTCAAAAATGTTTGCTATAAAATTGTACCGTCAAATGAATGACAATTACTTTCTTTTTTTTTTTTTCATTGTAAATTATCCGGAAAGACGTACAAAGCTGGGATACTTGAGCTCTCTTTTCACGAAATTGTTGCCAATCTTCTGGAGTTTCAAGTTTTTTGTGTTGTTGAGTTGAATGCGCCCTCTTAATTATTGAAGAATATTTAAATGAAGAACGAGAATTAATAGAGGCAATATTGAGTAAAGGTCTTATAGTTGACTGGGACATTATTGAGGAAGGACTGAGTGAGGAGGTTGTTTGTGGCTGTACACTTTTGAATTCCAAATGATCTTGCTTACCTCACCCATCGATTTTTTTTCCTTCGTTTGCTGGGACTTTCCTTTACCACCACCATCCACCATCCATCCCCCTTCTCTCCTCTAAAAAACTCAAAAAATGGCCGAAGATTTGTTTGACGGAGCCATTGGCATTGATCTCGGTACCACATACTCGTATGTCATCTTACTTATCAACAGGTTTCATTAAAACATTTCTCATCATCATCTTTTTTTTTTTTTTTTTTGACAGCTGTGTCGGTGTCTGGCAAAACGACCGTGTCGAAATCATCGCTAACGACCGTAAGTAACTTTTCATCAGCGTATTAATACTCGTATTCATATAATTTAATTTTTTTTTATCAGAGGGAAACCGCACCACTCCTTCATATGTTGCTTTCTCTGCTGAGGAGCGTCTCATTGGTGATGCGGCAAAGAACCAGGCTGCCATGAACCCCCGCAACACCGTCTTCGATGCTAAGCGTCTCATCGGTCGTCGTTTCGAGTATGTTCTTCTCATCACCTTCAAATATATGCGCATATCTTAATTATCGTTATCTAGTGACCCCGATGTTAAAAAGGTTCGCAAGATTTTCTGCCAGCGTGTGTTAGTGTGGGTCTAGATCAAACTTTTTTTTTTCTTCTCGTAGGATATCACCCACTGGCCATTCGAGGTCATCGACAAGGATGGATCTCCTCTCATCAAGGTCCAATACCTCAATGAGGAGAAGACCTTCACCCCTCAGGAAATCTCTTCCATGGTTCTCTTCAAAATGAAGGAGATTTCAGAGGCCAAGCTCGGCAAGACTGTCAAGAAGGCTGTCGTCACGTGAGTTATTTTTTTCCCCCTTTGCGCCATGAGGTCTTCTAATCAAAAAAAATTATCAATTGTTATCTTTGTTGATCAGTGTCCCCGCCTACTTCAACGACTCCCAGAGGTTGGCTACCAAGGATGCTGGTGCCATCGCTGGCCTTGATGTTCTCCGTATCATCAACGAACCCACCGCCGCTGCCATTGCCTACGGTCTTGATCGTCAATCCAAGGCTGAGAAGAATGTCCTCATCTTCGATCTCGGAGGAGGAACTTTCGATGTCTCCCTTCTTAACATCAGCGGTGGTGTCTTCGCCGTCAAGGCTACTGCTGGTGACACCCACTTGGGTGGTGAGGATTTCGACAACACCCTCCTCGACTTCTTCAAGAACGAGTTTAAGAAGAAGACCAAGCTTGATATCTCTGAGGATCCCCGTGCTCTCAGGCGTCTCAGGAGTGCTTGCGAGCGTGCCAAGAGGACTCTCTCGAGCGTCGCTCAGACCGTTGTCGAGGTTGACTCTCTCTTCCAGGTTTGTAAATTTAAACTTTACTCCTATCAGGCTTTAAATCCTTACTTTTTTTTTCTGTCTTTCTAAAGGGTGAGGACTTCTCCGCCAATATCACTCGTGCCCGTTTCGAAGAGATCAACGCTGCTCTCTTCAAGTCCACTCTCGACCCCGTCGAGAAGGTCTTGAAGGATGCCAAGATGTCCCGCGAGAAGGTCGACGATATCGTCCTCGTTGGTGGATCTACTCGTATCCCCAAGATCCAGTCCCTTGTCTCTGAGTACTTCGGTGGCCGTCAATTGAACAAGTCCATCAACCCCGATGAGGCTGTTGCCTATGGTGCCGCTGTCCAGGCTGCTGTACTCACTGGTCAGAGCTCCGAGCAGACCAAGGACCTCGTCCTTCTTGATGTTGCTCCTCTCTCCCTCGGTGTTGCCATGCAAGGTGACGTCTTTGGTGTCGTCGTTCCCCGTAACACCCCTATCCCCACCAACAAGTCCCGCGTCTTCACTACCGTCGAGGATAACCAGACCACCGTCACCTTCCCTGTGTAAGTACCAACAACGTGTTTATACCATCTTATCGCTCATTCTACGTTGAACAGCTACGAGGGAGAGCGCACCCAGTGTCGCGACAACCGTCTCCTCGGAGAGTTTGAGCTCACTGGCATCCCCCCCATGCCCCGTGGACAGGCCGAGCTTGTCACCACCTTCGAGGTCGATGCTAACGGTCTCCTCAAGGTCTCTGCTCAAGATCGTGCTTCCGGCCGCAAGGCTTCCATCAGTAAGTTAATCACATTTCCAAGATCAAGGTTTATGTTCTTATGTTTCCCCAGGCATTACCAACTCCGTTGGTCGCCTGTCGACCGTTGAGATTGATCAAATGATCAAGGATGCTGAGCAGTTTAAGGCCGCTGACAAGGAGTTCTCTGCTCGGCACGAGGCCAAGTCCGATCTCGAGGCTTACATCCACTCCGTCGAGAGCACCATTACATCACCAGAGATTGGCATGAAGCTCAAGCGCGGTGCCAAGTCCCAGGTCGAGGCTGAGCTTGCACGAGCACTCGAGAAGCTCGAGATTGATGGTAGCTCTGCTGATGAGCTGAGGAAGGCTCAGCTGGGCATCAAGCGTGCCCTCCAAAAAGCCACCGCTGGCATCCGATAAATGCCCCTTCATCCCTTCCTGCTTTCTGCTTACGTGTTCTCATGTTTTGTTTCTGCTCATGTTCTTCTTACGCATACTCAAATGAAGATTAACCATGCATGTATGATCGTGTGTTCGCGCTTCCTGAGAATCCCTATGTTCAAAACGAGTCGTCAATTAAACGAATTTTAAACCAAGTATATCGTTAATATACAGCTAAGCAATACAAGAAACGAAAGCAAGAACTGAGATGAACTACTACGATGTGATAGCTTTATGACAACGCAAACCAACTTCTAGAATCCAAAGCTCCTCGTCTGCACCATCGCACAATGCTTTATCTGCCTCTGCGAAAACCAGAGCGCAGGCTGATTTTTTGCGACTGTCCAGCATCGGGTGTAAGACAACGAGATCGTGAAGCTGGGAGTGGGGGAGTTAGAGACTTGAACAACACTTTACGACGCAATATGTATACCTGACTGAGTATCTGAGTGGCAGAATAACCCTCTCTGATGATATACTTGACCTTCTGTCTGACGGCATCGTAGCCGCCCCTAGTCCCCTGGGAAGCCTCGTCAACATCCATCCCATCCTCAACGTCCAGACCAAGGGTCCTGCCAAAGTCGTTTATAACTGCGTCAGGGACAACACCAGCGATTTCTTGGATATCAGCCGGTAGAATTGGAGCCGGGGGGACACTCGATGAGGATAACCGGGATGCTGACTGGAGATAGGTAATTGCTCTTCGAAGGTCTCCTGATGAGTTTGTGATCAATGCTTGAATGACTGGAGGGTTGATGGAGATTCGTTCTGCCTGTGCAATGTGCGCAAGTCGGAGAGCGGCTGATTCAGCATCAAGAGGAGTAAAGCGAAATTTTGAGCAACGTGATGCTAAAGGTTCAATGATTCTGCGGTGATATGGGTGTTTTTTCAGCTGAATGAGTGAGAAACACAAACCTTGTAACATAGTTGCAAACCAGACAGAAACGTGTAATGCGGGCGTATGTTTCCATTATCCTTCGAAGAGCACCCTGTGCATCTTGTGTCATCGAGTCTGCCTCGTCCAAAATAATGATTTTGTAGGGGGGCATGGGTATTTCTTTCCATCTGATGCGACTGTTTCAGCGCGGGGAGTTTGTCGAGCGAAGTTCTTGATTTTATCTCTGACAATGGAGATACCACGTTCGTCGGAAGCATTCAGTTCTAAAACACGATTTCTAAAGTTATCTGGACTGAAAATGTCTGTCAGAGAAGTTCTGCAATAGGGCTGAATGCAGATTTACCCAAAGAGTTGTCTCGACAAAGCGAGGATGGTTGATGTCTTCCCCGTGCCTGGAGGTCCGTAGAAAAGCATATGGGGCAGCTAACACGCGTTTAAGTATACGTATAAACTAGAATAAATAATTCTGTACATTTGTTGAGGTCAAGGCCTTTCTTAGCACAGTAACGGTGTGCTCTTGGGCCGATACCTCGTCGATCGTCTGTGGGCGACTATACGAGGGTGTTAGCGCAATAAATGGGGGATGAATGTGAGGATTATGCCAACTATTTTTCGACCCAAGGTTGTAGGGCTGGATCGACTACATGTTTTACGGTGTTTTTGTTTGAAGGAGCCCTTGCGGTGAAGAATGAGGAAGCCATTGAGATGAATGAGGAGAACCAGGATATGTCACAAACGCGTGACCCCACTTTGGGTCACGACGCGTCAATTATTCTCACGCCTGAGTTTTACCCAGCTGCTCTGCCAGATCGCGTCTTTACTCCTCCCAACAACGCCCTCGTCTATGTCCGGCCCTCTGCTCGAAATGACGAGCCAAGATGCCAGCAAAGGTCTGAATACCTCAATAATTTATATTAATAACTCTTGTCTTATATGATTCTCCGACAGCAAATACCACTACTACATTGTCGACGACGGATCGTAAGTTTACGCGACGTGTAGTGCATGACTTGTTCTGACGCGGTGTTCTACTTAAAGAAAAGGCAGAAAAGTCACCCATCGTCGAGTTAAAGAATGGGAAAGTTGTCTTCAAACAGAAACCTATCTCATTTGAGAAGCAATCGGAAACATTGCAAGGTCAGCCGGACCCGATTTTACGCCCTAAGAACAAGGACGACCTAACAGCAACTTTAGAGATTGTGAAATTTAGGGATATGCTTGAGCAAAGAATCGCAAATAAAGAGCCCCCGCTGACTTCGTTTCCCGAGGAGCATCTGCCTGTCATTGTGAAATTAGCACATGAGAGGTAAGTACACCCTATCGCACCAGAAAAACGCTTTTTCTTACCTCCATCCCGCAGCGACAAGACTATCATTACGTTGTCGAAGCATATTCATCAGGAGTTGCTCCCCACCATCGACGAAGACGACGACACTGGTGCTGCTATTGAAACACAAGCTGCCCTCCCTGTAGCGACCGTAGAGAACGCGATAAAGGCTGTGCTCGTCCGAAATAACTACGGCATTGAAGTGCCCTTGGGTCTGAAGATCCCCGCTGCAATCTGCGTTTGGCGTTGGGAAGTTAGAGACGAGTACAAATCATGGCTACCTAAAAACAGTCAGGAAAAGGCCGAAGTTCGGCAGAATGAGCGTGTACAGGTATGTCGTTCGATTTGCATTTTAGTTTCACGATGTAACCTTTCATCTAGGCCAAAGCAGACCTTAAGACCGCATTTGAAGCCTTATCTCAAGAAGAAAGGGACACCATTGTTGACCCCAAAGCACTCGGCAAGCTCCCAAAGGAAATCAAACTCGCCCCTATCAACACCACTGAGGGAAAGAGTGAGGAGTCGACCCCTTCCAAGAAACAAGGCAAGAAGAAGGCGGAAGAAACGGAAAACGACGCCGTACGAGTGTTTTCTTTATCACCCATTGTACCGGTTCTTATATCATTTTACCAGACGGAAACCAAGGAGAAGGCAGCTCGGGTGAAGAAGCCTATAGACCCTGAGAAGGCAGCCAAGGTATGCATTGATATCAGCGTTGGTATTATGTCCTCACTATATTTCTGTAGGAGAAAGAAAGACTCGAAAAGAAGGCAGCCCGTGCTGAGAAAGAGAAGAAAGAGCAAGATGCGAAATCAAAATCGCAGTCGTTAATGAATAGATTCTTCTCTAAACCTTCCGCATCGTCTAAACCTAAACAAACCGAGAGCGCTGTTGCTGGACCGTCCAAGATACAGACCGATTTCGAGCGAGTTTTCAAACCGTTTGTCCTTCCCAAGGATAAGGCGTTGGCGCCTCAGAACTGGTTCTTGGAGTCTCAGAAACATGGGCAACGTGTTGTTGTTGATCTATCCAGACAGGACGAGGTTGTGGTTATTGACGACGACGAGAAGGATACAGTCATGCAAGATCCTCCTCTGAGCGTCGAGCAGCTGACTGGGATGTCCCCCAAAGGTATGTTGCATCGCAAAAAATTCTACTTGCATGTACTTAATTCTTGTGCGCAGCCCGGCTCCAGAGTATATTATCATCCCTTCCTCCATCTGCAACTTCTTTGCTACGACGCTCTCGCCCTTCTCGGCCTCCCAGACCTTTCAAAACGTTCTATCCTGTCTCTGTGCGGGATATAATGAATCAACTCACAGAGGCCGAGGTGGCTGGCAATGATGATGAGGTCAGAGCTCTGATGAAGAAGCTTACTAACCGCGATAATTTCCCTGCCAAAGTATTTATATTCCACGAAGACGCTCGGCCAGGTTATTATGGTACATGGACACGCAGTTCCAGAATTATTGGCCCTCGCCAACCTTTGGTAAAGGACACTCTGGTTTTCGATTATGCACACGATAGCGGAGAAGAATGGGAGCCTGAACCTGTGGATGCTGACGATGTGGCAGACGACGGCGAAGAGGATGATGATGGTGATGAACAGGATTCTGACGCAGATAGCTGGCTGGTCGACGACGATGAAGAGATTGAAACGTCTATATTTGATATCAATTCTTCTCCCCCTCCTTTCCCGGACTTCCCTCTACCACCACCGAAACGCAAGGCTGAGCATTCCGACCGAAATGCTGGAAAGAAGCGAAAGGTTGTGGTTCCTCTGATACCGTTTGCCAAAGGTCCTATCTGGGAGTCACGGATAGGTGAATGTCAGTACGAACCCTTCAAGCCTTACAATATTCAGTTATTTAACGGTAAGGCATTGTTACGATTGGATAACCTCTGTCTCTAACATGATATCTATGCTTTGTAGATACGCCCTATCCCATCGACCCATTTACTTTCGTCTCGCATTGCGTCGAAGATTACCGAGTCTACAAGACAAGCCTCAAAGCGCCTGCAACTTCCAATCCTGGTTCGAACGATGCGGTATTCGCTGTGCCTGCCCTCCCTCCCCGCTTCATTCAGATGAACGATGACTTTTCATCATCATCCACTTCTGCCGGAGCACCTACACCGCTCAAAAAGGGGCCAATCAAAGCCAACTTTCCTGATGCTCATCTTTCTACCTTGTTGCATCGCATCACCTCACTACAAGCTTCCAGCATTACAGCCTTGGTTGAAACGATATATCAGGAATTGAAGGAGCACAAGGTCAAGAAGAACGTTATTGAGGCCAAAATACGGGAGGTCTCTGAGAAGTGCAAGGACAAGAAAGTATGGATAGTGAAACCTGGGGTAATGGTGAGTTCTGCCCTCTGTAGTAATTTTAACTCGTTTTAATGATATTTCTCCCAGCCTACTCTGGTGTCATAGCGAGCATTTTGAGCGTAGTAAATGTGTTTATTTGGATCTACTTAGTATACCACGAGCTTGACTTAATTCATTCTAAATGTACATATTATCCGACTGTTAAATTATTTCGGAAAATCTTATTTGGGTCTCAGTGTCCCATGTAGGCAGATATTTTCTAGAAGACCCTGCGCAAAGAATGCTTCGATGAGGTTTCCTGGCGCTTTATCAATACTTTATAGTACATTTTACATGAGAATTGCGAGCTATGGTACATGAGGTCCGTGATAGTAAATAAATAGGTGTCAGAACTCAAAGGAGGATTAAGAATTAGCGATCTGCCAAAGTTCGCGCGCACATTCAAAATCATTCTTTCCTGCTGTAAGGTCAACGGTGTGGATATCTCCTGACGTTGATCCTGAAACGACATTAGACCCGAAGCCACCATTCATAGCAAATAACGGGGCTTACGGACGAGCATTTTTTGCAGTTTCCCGTGCTTGTCTAGGATAGGCTCAAAACCCAAACTTTTATAAAGCGCAAGACGTAACCTGAGGTGGATTAGACCTTGATGATGGGTGAGATACAAGTAGACATACATCGTCCCATCGAGTTCTTTCTCATGTTCCGCCGCAGGATCATATACTTCCAATCGACGCGCCTCATCCTTCAAGGCAGACAGCTCAGACTCCTTACTTGCCAAAAGGGCTTCCTTTTCAGATATTTCTTTGAACAGTGTCATCCTGCTGCTGTCCAATTGATTGATCATGGCCACATGAGCTTGCTCGGATGGAACAGACGCTGGCCTCGTAGAAGAAGCTCTTGCAGCCTCCAAGACTCTTGTGAGTGCTGCATAGACAGATATTGAGGAGCTGACGATCGGCATGATTGTAGACGTCCAATACCTTTTAAATTGGCGTGAGCAGCTTCTAATTCTTTCTTCCTTCTTGCTTCTGAAGAAGCTATGCTCTCTTCTGCAGAGACAATGGTCAAGTAGTCTTCATCTGGGTCCATAATGGGGAGCATATCGCGGATGAGCTTCCTATTCCAAAGCAGGCTTGTCAATACAGTTGCTAGGATAAGGGAATTAGAGACTCGCTAACTCACGCAGCTTCTTGAACATCAATCATAGCGGTATCTTGTACCGCAATAAGTCGATATCAGTCTGAAGAGTTGAACAGGTAAACAGTAAAAACAGAATTACAACCCGGCCAAACTTAGACTAAGCTGAACACTGAACAGGGAACTCATCTAACGCGTCGCACACGTGATGTGACATGCGCGAAACATGTGAAGTTCAAGCCCCAAAGTTGGAGACGTATTACACAGCTTGATACTTGAGAACGAGTGAGTAATCTTATTACATGCAGGCAATGGTTCCCAATCTGCTCATATTTATTTGCCTTCATAATATCTCGCAGCATTCTCAATCGCGAAGGCATTTTTACAAGGCAAAAATTTCCAAAAAATCAGGATATAACATAAAAGAATGAACACCTAGAATATTCATCAAAGAAACTAATAATGTGGTTGAGGGGGAGGGGGTACTGGGCCACCTGCAAATGGAGGAGCACCAAAGCCAGGCGGAGGTGGTGGAGGCGCGAAACCGCCGTACATCTGCATACTAGATGGAGGCATGCCCATGGGTGGGGCCATGCCAGGTGGTGGCATCATGCCTGGAGGAACCATACCTGGAGGTGGTGGTGGCATAACCCCTGGAGGTCCCATTGGCATGCCCATTGGTCCCATCATCGTCTGCTGTGGTGTAAACCCAGGAGGAGGGGGAGGGGCTGCAAGTGCACCGGCAAACTGGCCTTGGTAGGGCCCTTGGAAGCCAGGCATAGGTGGTCGAGCACCAAACTGAATGGGTGCGGGAGGGGGACGCGCTGCGACAGGGAGAGCATTGTTTTTGCGGGCCTGTGCAGCGAGAAGGCGCTCCGCAGGTGTACCGTGACGTTCTCCCTTGCCGTCCTTTTTGAATGCGTACTGAACAGTGATCGCTTTGTTCATCAAAAATTGGCCATTCATAGATTCAATAGCCGCGTCTGACGCCTCAAAGTCGGTATATGAGACAAAGCCGTAGCCTTTTGAGGTGCCACTCGAGGGGTCACGGGCAATCTAAACGAGATGGGTTGGGATTAACAAGAAAAGAAAGAGCAATTGTAGCATACCTTGGCAGTTGTTGCCATTAGACCGAAAGCACTGAATGTGTCATATAGCAGACGCTCGTCTACATTCTCGTCCAAGTTTCCGATGAACAGGTTGGCTCCTACATCCAGCTGCTTCTTGTCGGAAGATGCCTATGTGCCGGAATGAATTATGTATCAACGCTATAGGCTAGAGGAATTCAGGGCATACCTTGTTGACACGTATAGGTTTTCCCCAGAGTTTTATCTGATTCATAATCTTACACGCGTATTCTGCATCTTCCTCTGTCAAAAACTCGCAAAAACCGTACCCTTGGTGTGCCATAGATATACGATCCTTGGGTAAATGTACGTTTACTGAGAATCCACCGAGATATGAGCCGCGTCAGAAAGTAGTAAGAAGTCAATGCAAGTACAACTCACCGACTGGCCCTGCTTGTAACATGAGCTCCCAGATGAGAGCATCGCTACATCTCTCGTCAAGGTTTCCCTGTGTATATTATAATCATTTGTGAGCCTCCATCACATACAAATCAAAATGAAACTTACGAGGTATACAGTTGCCTCCTGATTCCTATCATCCTGAGGGCGCGACATGGATAATTTAGAGGTAGTGGTTGTTGGTCGTTTCCCAGAAATTTCAAAAGCATTGCGGTCATAGTTTGCTTTTATTTGTTAGAGTAGGTAATGACTTGGTCACGTTTACCTTTTTTGGGATTTAGCCCCTGAGTACGACAGATTCTCCTTTCCTCATGGAACAAAGTGTACTCACTGAAGCACCATAGACGTTTAAGTTGTTATGCACAAAAATGAGACAAAAACTGTCTATAAAGCTGTGAAGATCAACTCAAAGTGTTGACCACCTTCGAACACCCTGAGAGGGAGGCGCTTTCGTACCGTGTTTCCATCTCTCCCTAGTAAATTCAGTATGCGCATCCTCAGGTCGTTGGCACCGAACAGCATAATAGGCTGTATCCTTTCCCTGTACGTCACCCTTGGGCTGCTTATATGCACCTCTGCACGTCCTGCATATATCCCCTCATCGACGCACCACTACACATCGATGGACAGACAAGGCGTATCTGGAGCCAGCATACCACCCCGTTCAAAGGGAAGAGCTCTAAAGCAATACAACATACGTGCAGTATTGTCGAAGGAGAACAGGATGACATCCACAGATCAGCCAAAGGCCTCGATTCCTGAGCAATATCCTCACCAGCGACGCCAAAACATACCCGCTGATCCCAATAGCCCCCCCACTGCACCCACCGGTTTACCCTCAGCAAGTTGGAATAGAAAGCGAAGTAGCAGTTTGCAGTCGTTTGACATCATTGCTACACCTGCCGCTGCAAGGCCTTCATGAACCGCGTATTTTTAATATCAATACGATCTCTAATGTTAGACACATGCTAACGGGTACGTTTGCAGCATCTCTTTCTATTTTCTTTCCATTTTCAACATATCCTCCTGTGGACCTTTAGCTTTTTGGATAGCCATGGACTTGCTTTTCTCTGCAACGGACCAACTACAACCTCACGTTTGGACTAAATACATTTGCACCAACAACACCCTTCATGGACACGGACCTATACAGATTATATAGTAAACATAACATATGCTCGGATGATAGTTTTTAAGCTCCTATGTATTTGTAGCAAGCTTTTAATTTCATTAGCGACAAAAAGATTGTCCCAGCGCTTAAATATCCTAACCTCCTGTCTGTTAGATTTTTACTTGTCACACAACTTGGCTGCTGTATGAGCTAAAGTTACGAGTTAAAACCCAAAGCTGTAAGCATTATTGAGCGCTATATGCTGATGCATTCTGAACGACTAAAGGGTATCGAATGAATACAGCAAGCAAAAATACCAATGAAAAACACGAAACAGCAAGGTACCATCAAGAATAAAGAAATGTAGCAAGAGACTTAAAGCACGCACAGGTGTTGAAAAAAGCAACGAAAAGCATCCGGATTAAAGTAGAAAAAGGCAATCTCATTGAAAGGAAACTAAGTAAAGGTAGTTGAAGAGTCATAGAACTTAAGGGCCGAGTGAACGACGGGAAAAAGAACGTAAAGACGTGATAAAGGATAAACAAAAGGTCGATCGCTATTCGTAGAGAGGGAAAGGCATGGGAAAAAGATTCAAAATATTGGACAGTTGGCGAGACGAAGAACGGCGGAATGATGTTTCGTATGTGCGAGGAGTTTGACGTGTGATGCGGGGGACTTAACATGAGATGGGAACGCAGGGAAACGATGTGCATGCGGAATACAGTCAGAGTTGGATAAAGTCGCGCGACGGAAGCGAAACAACCAACAGGAAAGGGGGGATGTCGAATCGGAACGACAGAAGGCAACCGGACAAGCCTCCTCACCATCGCCCATCCAAAAGCTCTAGGTAACCCAGTCCCAGCATTGCTGCATTCCAAGTCAAGTTCTCTCCCGGTAGCCTCCCTGGCCCTATAACATGTATATCCCTAACAGTACCCACCATCAACGCAAACTCCGTGCGCACAGGAAGTGCAAGAACAGCAAACGCAATACGTGACCGAAATGAACAAATGCCACTGAGCCAACAAATAGAATCCCATTCCGGGTCGTTAAACGAGTAAAAAAAGGATAGATGTAAGGATAAAGAGGATAAAGAAGATGGCAAAAGTGGGTGCGTATTCAGAGAACGACGCAGTTGCCCTTTCTCTTCTTGGTAACGGGAGGTTCAAGCGCAGCGACGATAGCCTAATCATGATGACACAACTGAAATCAGCCCAAGTCTTGAGGATCAAACAAAGGTGGAATGGAAAACGGACCTCATCAAACACGTTCTTCAAACCCTTCTGTGTCAGGGCCGAACATTCGACGTATTTCACTGCACCCAGCTCCCTTGCAAGTCTCTCTCCCTGATCGATCGTGACGGGCCTTTGCTTCTGCCTTGCAAGCTTCTCCATGACCTGGGAGTCATCTCTCAGATCGACCTGGGTACCCACGATAAGACAGGGCACTCCTGGACAATGATGATGGACTTCAGGGAACCATTTCTCCTTGACGTTCTCAAACGAAGCCGGGGATGTTACACTAAAGCAGACGAGGAAGACGTCTGTTTGGGGGTAAGACAGGGGTCGTAGGCGATCATAATCTTCTTGACCTATTTGTTGAAGATAAATGAGATGGGAATTAGAACTGCTTTTGATTACAAGGAGGCTGTGACAACGGGTAAGAGACTCCGAGGGACAAGCGCCTCCGCAAGAGAACAGCCCCTCAAGGCCTCGAGCAATGAGGAGTAGAAACTCACCAGCAGTATCGAAAAGACCTAATGTATAGGGATCTTCTCCAATCATCACAGTGACTGCATAATTATCGAAAACCTATAGGGGAGGGAAATTTTTTGAGATAGGGCCGGATGTATATGGGCGTTGGTGATGTTGATGTTGACGTATCCAGGGAGGGTACGGATAATTAAAAAAGGGCACTTACGGTCGGAACATATTCGCTTGGGAATTTGTTGGTGGTATATGAGATTAGCAGGCAAGTCTGAAGTGAAGAATCCACGAGGTGATGAAGGCGGGTTACGGGAAGAATGGAAAGATCGGGCGAGTAGTGGGGAGGAGGCTGTCAGTATGAGAGACTGTACTGCAAAGGGGTAGGAGCATACCTTTCCGACAGCACCATCTCCAACAACTACACATTTAATTGTCTGCATGTTGAATTGATCTTGTTCGTTGTGAAGGTACAGGAAAGGAGCTGGAAGTGAGAAAGAGGTAAAGTGATTCAAGTTGACTCTAAACGAAGTGGGCGTCGAGCGGTTTAACGATGATCTACTAGGCAAGATAGTAAATTGTTAGTAAATATAGTCGAGAATAAATGAGAAAATGAGAAATAAAGGACGAAGTGTGCGGAAAGAGATAGGAATGGCTGTCATGTTATCAGCTGAGAGAAGGTGGATGGGGCGTGGCAACGACGACCTCGTGGCTGGACTCAATAGAATCGAGAGGTCGCACGAAGTAAAAGGTTCATCCTCGTTGGGCGAGTTGGGTGATTGAATGAGGTGCAAGTTTATTGTTTGCGTTGAGGCAAACACGTCTCCAAAGATGTGATAGAATCGTCCAGTGGGTGACAACGAATGAAATGATACTCGGGTTGTTGATATTCAAGCCATTGTCTTTAAAACTTACCGATCTGCCTAGTAAGAAATATAAAAATCCAAGGCAAAGATTGAACAAGATTTGGTTTGTGGTCTGTGTCTTTGGGTTTCAAGTTGTGAGCAGTATATCGTCGATAGAAATGTCGCTCTTTGGTGGAATTGAACTAGGTTTAGACTTGTGGTAAGAAAAGATTAATAAATACAGAGTCAAAGAAAGAAATAAAAATAAAATAATTACAATGAATCTCTTGTTGAAATGTTGACTGTCGCTGACGGTCTTTACTTGACTCTTGAGGCAATGAGGAGAGTTGCAACAACTGAAGCCCAGTTACTCACGACCACCAACTACGACCGCCACGAAACCAAACAAACACTAAACAACAACAACCTTGATTTTCATTATTATTACCATTAAATAATTTATAAAAGATAACACTTTCGACAAAACAATTTCGACTTTACATATAATCCATCAGATATTACCCTAGTACAGTATTTAACTCGTAGTTGTGGTTTTCTTTCGGTCTTCAGCTATTCAAATCTTAATTATCAAAATATTTAAAAATAAAAATAACATGTGCACTCACAATTGGAAGCAGCAGCTACAGGTTGTGGCCACCAATATAACATCCCTTGTTTCGTTCCAGTAATCATCCACCCATCCATATTAGCTGAAGGACGCCCATCAAATGTCTGCGTACGATATACAAATCAATAAAAGTCCAGCTAACGATCATTCACGCTTACAGCTGCAGCCAGAATAGGATCATCTGTAAAAACACCAGTTTAACTGTCGCCCATTCAATTAACTTTTCAGTGTTTACATACCTTCCTCGTGTTTCAACCCATACACGATAACCCCCTTCTTCCTGTCCCAGATTAGAGTACATGAATTCACCACTCCGAATAATACTGCCTGCCCCCTAGTGGCAAATACAGCCGAAAGTCGCCTCTCTGCTGAGTTTTTATTCGACGCTAAAACCTGCAACCGCTCTGATGTATACGTCTTCTCAATGCTTCCTTTATTCTCTGTCGCTCGGAAGGTAACCAAGTGCGACAGTCCACCTTCTTGAGTCACGAGCAGGTTGGAACCAGAAGGGTGTGCCTCAATAGATGTTCTATAATATCCCATCATTAGTTCACGTTCATATATAACACATTTCCAAAACAAAAACTCACATTGCCTTGCCATTAGGCAAGAACATGTGCACTCTCAATGTTCCATTAGGAACCTCGCAACACCACATTACCCCGTCTTTGCACCCTCCCATGAGCACTTCGCCATCTCGAACAAACCTAATTGCCGTGACCCCTGATCGAACAATATCCCGCTGACTCTTCCACTGACCTATATGTAGCCTTGTGAGTCATAATTGTTTCATCAAACCTGTCAAATCTCACCACTAGTCAAGATCCACAACTTCACCCCTGAAGGTGTTGATACTGCAATTCTATCCTTCCAATATGCTAGGAACAACGTTGTACTAGTGTCCAGAGCCTCATTTACAGTGAACCATTTCGCGAATTGCCATTCCCGATAGCTCGCCTGAAAGTAGGAAATCAGTCCAAATAAGTTGTTAAAAATAAGGGGGACCCACGTTCTTCTTCATCCAAGAACCAACAACACCGTCCTGGCAAAGCGTCACAATACCAGCGTCTCTAGAGTCCCAGATAATGCAGGCGGGCATAGTCGAGTTATACAGTCGAGCAACTTCAGTCGCTGGTTGTTTCGTTGTCCAGACTCGCACAGACCGGTCAGCACCTGTGATATCAGACGTTGAGTGTCAACTAAAGAAACTGGAATCAACTCACAAATCAAGGCCACATGCACGCCGTCTGAGCTGACCGCCACTTGTAAAACACCCAGGTCTCCATCGGCTTGCCCCTCAAGCACCGATATCGTGCTGGTCGTCGTAGCAGGCCACTGCGTCCCTGTCGTTGACGTTGATGCACCCACACTACTCCTTCCAACCCTAGCTGACGCGCTTAGTCCAGCACCACCCTTTGCCGAAGGTCCAGCGCTCGCGCTCCTGTCACGACCACGATCTGCATAATCATCGTGTTCTCGGTCATGAACACGTTTCCTGCGACTCATAGAGAAGTCGTCGCGTTCGTCTCTGTCCCTATCCCTATCCCTCGAGTCTCGACCAGGGCGATACGAAGATCCTGCGAGCACTGGGCCTCCGTTAATGGCAAGCAATGGTTTCGCAGGAAGCGGATGAATAAGCTGAGGCGGGAGAGCTGAAACACAAATTAAGGTCATCATCAAATTACAGTGTACACAAAAATAATGCACAAACTTTTGACTTTACCAGTGCCGGGCGGGGTGGGTATGGGTGCTGCTCGCTGTGGAGGCCTTGGTGTTGTAAGCACCACCTGTGCAGAGGGGTTGCGCCTATGGGTTGTCTTGTGAGATAGTGGTCCGAGTTGGTCCCTATCCTCAAGCCGCGCCCTTTTCGTCGTATAGCCTGTTCCATCTGCTTCTTTCTCTTTCTGAATATCGGATGAATTGGTGGCAGGGGATGCCCAGCTGGCAGTGTCATCCCACATGCGCTTCAAGGAAGGTGATCTTTCCCTCTCCGCTGTCTCACTTGCGCTTGGTTCATTTGTTGAACTTGAACCTTTCGGTGACAAAGGCTTCCAACCGGACCATCCTGCAGTCCGTTGAGAGTTATCCGGTGGCTCAGGCGACGGTGAATACGATAACATCAGCGACAAGTTTTTTCTACCCGCTTCTGCACCTGCACTTCTGTTGGCGGCCTTAGGTTGTGAATGGGTTGTTGGTGCTGGAGAGTTAGATGAAGATGAGGCCGATGGCGTCTGAAACACGCTGCTGGCAGCACCAGCTTTACTTGAGGAAGAAACAGAGCTTGAAGTGGTAAGGGGATTCCTCACGGCTGTCCAACCTGAGCCGACGACGACCGGCTTCTTGGGTACAGTGGAAACAGCAGCTGTAGCTAATGTATTTGCAACCAACGCGCGTGGGCCAGTAGGCGGCTTGAATACTTGTGAAGGTCGTATACCGAGAGGATTCGTCGTGGTTCCATGAGGAATGTATGCTACTGTTCTCGGGTCAGGTGCTGGTGACGACGGGCGGTCTGTCTCAACAGTAGACTGAGGTACACGACGGGTAGATATAGGCATGGGGATTGTGCTGGCGGGTGTGGTCGCAGATGAATACACCTTGGAAGACAGTTGCTCCCTCATGGCGCGGGGACCGATTGGAGGTGGCTTTCCAAGATTGTCAGCAGGAATTCTCTCAAATGCTGTAGCGGCTTGTCGGGCGACTGAAGTCTGTGGGGCCTATATCCCGTTGTAAACATATTGAGAGCGTCGCAAGATTAGTACACTATACCTCGTTGGGTTCAAAACCGATTTTTGGTGGCGTGATTGCCTTCTGCCCCTCAGCACTGTCCTGGCTTGCTTCCGGAGGGGCGGCTACTGTCTCATGTGAGTATGAAAAGGGTACGATCAATTCAAATACGTACCGTCCTCGCTTGAAGAAATGAGGGAAGGTTCTGTTTCTGAAACGAGTGGTGGAACTTCTGCAGGGGTGGTCACTGGCGGCCCGTCACCTTGTTGGGGGGGTACATCAAGCATCTCAAAATCTTTTGGCGCACTAAAAAGGAGGGAGTCCTTCTCAATGGGAGTAATATGTGACGAGGTTTCTGTCTGTGAGGAAACAGATGGAAGCGCTACGTTCTTTTCCTGCGGGAGTTCAGCTGGAGGCGAACATTGAGGCGAAGACTCTACACTGCTGAAATCCATGGGCGAAAGACTTCGCTCAACTCGCGATGACTAGGAGGCATATTTAATTGAAAAAGCGCGATATGAAAAGAAAGGACGCACCGATTCATCGTCGACTTCCTCATGCTCAGCGCCACCAGTTGTGCCGTCTATAATTGGCTGCTCTCGCGCGTGGTCTGCAGACACGGGCGACGGAAGCTGTAGAGGAGATTTGGAAGTCACTGCATTATAGGATGGTGATAGGTATCGAGGGAGTGTTGAAGATGGAAGTGGGTGTGCTTTGGGTGGGGAGTGGGTAGACGGGGAAGGCATCTCAGTTTGTACGGTAGCGTCGCTATAAACGCGTGGTAGTTCAACGCTCATGGGATAGCCAGGAAAGCCGAAATTCTTTTCCGGTCCATCTGTATAATGTTAGTATATAGTGGCCGTTGACTAAAAACACTTAATCGTACAATGGTAGTAGTCATTGAAGGCAGATGTCTTCTGTAAGCACTTGCGCATCTTGGGCGGGAGGCGACCTATCTTCGTTTGGTCTGCGGTGGTAGTGACTTCATTTCGCTTTACTGGTTGTTGTTGGTGCTCAGACTCCTCTGCCTCAGAGTCCGTACCAGAATCAATATCCCCCTCCAAGAGCAAGCCCTCCCCGTCTGGAGCTTCCAGCGCAAATATGAGATCTGCATCTGGTTTAAGTTGTATCCTCTTCGCTGTCGAAAAAGCAAAGCGCGCTACACGCTTGGAAGAGCCTGCTGCAGCAAAATCGTCGTCGTCGTCGACGCGTTTAAGGACAATGTGAGGTTTGCGAGTAACACCTTGGGGCACGATGCGCAAGGAACCCTTGAGGCCGAGAGCGGCGGCGAGAGTATCGACTTTCTTTGGTTTCTTGATAGACTTGTTGTGTGGCTCTTCCATGCCGTCTGTAACCGATTATAAATTGCAAGAAAGAAACGATATATAAAGTAAAGAAATAAAAGTCAAAGGATTGGTGACGGTTGGGTGGAAAGAAATAGAAATCCTATTAAGGACCTAAACTGGTCAAAGTGCTAGTCACGTGAACACAACACCCTCACTGCCCTGGTCATAATTCCAGTGGCTCCAACTCCCAGTCACTCACTTTCTTTGTTGAAATGTATTCCCAAGAAGGGTATTGTATAAAAAATAGCGTCTCAGGTAGATAATACAGAGGTAACCAGGAAACTCTATCAGGTGAGTGTCGCTCTACGTATCCTAACGTACAGCAGCAGGATCACATTGTCTCTTTTCCTACTCCACTCGTGGTTCGCAACATAAATCTTTAGCTTTCCTCCCCTTGGACGACAAAAGAATCGAGTTTCGTGTACCCAATGTACTGCAACGCGTCGCTTGCTCATCGGAGCGCGCTGCGCGCTTGATGATCTAAATATTCCCACGCGCCGTAACGAGCATTCTTCTGTGTTGTTCTGCGTTTGATTCACAATCAACTTCAAGTTGGTAACGGGCTGTGCTTCTCTTAATACTACTGTTTTGATTGTGGAGAAAACTTGATGGGGACACTCAGAAAGAGTGCAAGGACATCCCCGCCTACCCAGGTTCATGTTCATTGACAGGTGCGCACGACGCGTGTTAGGTTCTTCACAGAAACAGGGAGTTTATGAAACTTGCCGTGTCCGCGTGTTTTCGGCACCACATTCTGGGGTGGCCGTCTGATGTTCTGGTTGATAGACTGCTGTACACCGAACTTCTGGCATAGTGATTCATAGAAGATAGGCACTTTCTTTTATCAGCAGAACATTCCACGCGATTATGACCCTAAACTCCAATGATATATCTTAATGGTATGACTGAAAGATGATGTCTCATGTCAATGAGAACAGGGGCGTATTGCTATCTCGCCGTTTATCTCTGACCACAGTCTCATGAAGTCCATCGAATACAGCGATTATCAGCAATCAACCTGTCGACGATGGAAAGATCCGTGTGCAGGGATGACGAATATATTGTGATTATCATAATCATGGTTTTCGACAAGTAAGGCTCACGAAATCATCGAATTTCAAGTCATTCCAGCAGAATTGCTAGCAGTTTCAGGCGGCCACCACATGGTATGGTTACAATGTTCTGAAGGCATGGTCAGTTTGAGGTTATACCATATATAGGAATTTTATCCTTTCTCGTCGAGCAACTCAGCTGCAACTGCAAAATTGCGTAGAGTTTCTTGGCTATCATGCATTTATGCGGGAGGTAACACTGAAATGGCTTTGATAGTATCGATGAACTACATAGAAATAAACATATATATCATGCTTGTGGGCATCCGTCAACCGCTGAAAATGTACCGCAATTGCAATTCAGCATCATTGCAACCTTGACCGCTATCTGATGAGTGACCTCAAGGAGGGACACATCTCCGGGTGTCTCAAGTGGTGAAATTGTGGTGTGGATCTATTTTGCTTATAACCCCTGAGGACGACAGAACAGTCGGCAAATAATGTACAGTGAACAAAATGGCCGTATAACAGTCTCGTGATGATATCCCTGTTATTTGCCTCTTTCAACTCTCGAGGCATTCAAGTAAATCTATGGAGAGAAAATGGCTCTCCAACTAGTCAAAAGTACTGAGCGGTGTATTATAATCCCCATAAATAAACGGCGCGGAGTAATTCAAGCTTGAAAAAGCCTTTCACCTGTTAAATACCGTTCTATTGAGTTCTGGACGTTCTGGAGAATTGAGTTTGGAAAGTTCAATGGTCATGAGCTCTCGCGATGTCTCTGCCCAGGTGCTCCCAGTGAATTCAAGGGTCGCTTTCAGAGGTGCTAAGCACTTGAGGGTTAATCAGTACCCAGTGAACATTGTGGGCATTATGTGTGCCCCAAAAAGGAAATTTGATGCTCAAGTTAGCGTTTGCTCTTCGAAGCTAACATCGACGACAACAACGATGACGCAGACAACGATGCTTGAGTATTCAACCTTAGAGTCCACTTCAAAGTCTGTTACATCTGTACAGTTTATGGTTTCTTTTTCTAAAGCGTATCTATCAGGTGGAAATCTTTACCCTCACCTCCTGGGTTCTCAAAGACATCGTCAGCATCTACCGTACGTTTGCTATAATATTCTGCGTTGGTTGCTACCTGAACTGTTAAATAGTCGCGGACAGCACTCAAGAAAACCTCTGCTGCCTCGTCAACATCCACTTATGATGCTTTGAAAGAAAAGCGGGCATGGGACGTAGCCATTGCCCCTGCTAAAAACCTACCCATGCAAGCTTTCATGCTGTACATGTCCGGTGGAGGTGTGCAGGTTTTTAGTATCGGAATTGTGTTCATGTTGTTGCTATCTCCATTCAAGAACATAGCTGGAATGAATGAAGGTGTGCTTTTTTCTTCTTGTACTTTGTTTTCAAGGCCAGTCTTTCATAACGCTCTCTATCCCATCAACAGCATTCGCGCAGTATGCTCCTTCAGACTCAAATCCACGTTCAATAACCACATTGCCCTTGCACAAATTAGTTTACGTACTATGTAACATGATAACACTCGGCGTTGGTCTATGGAAATGTCGTTCCATGGGTTTGTTGCCAACAGGCACTGGTGACTGGCTGGCTTTCGAGTCGAGAGGACCTGTGAGTACTGTTGCCTACATTTGAACCGCGACTTGATATTCTAAATCACTCCCTGCTTAGGCTCCCGACATATCTCTGTTTTAAAATACTTTTTATTCTTGTATTTTAGTCATTGATATAACCATTGTTCTCATCGTCCTTGAGAGAATTTGTGACAGCTCGCGAGAGATGGATACTGAATCATATGGAACCCTGAGAAGCAATATCCCTTATAATTACCTAAGGTCATCGCAGTCCGAGTTGTGGTCCGGTGCATTCCACAAGTCTTTCTCATCAACCACCATGTCTCTCAAGAGTGGCGGCTTGAGTAAAGGTTTCAGTCATCTACCCCTTCCAGGTGACAACTTTCGCTCTCCAGTAACAAGACCAAGCGCATCGCGTCCTCGAATCCAATTACGAAAAGCCTTCGCGTATCTGTCTGTCCTTTCTATTGCGGCAACACTCTCGATTCTTATTCCTACACCTTGGTCTTTCATTGGAATAAAGGATACAGCCCATAAAGTAAAGTTATCAGGTGTTGCAGATCCGGCATCCCAGTGGCAAGACAACGTCTGGCCCTTGCACCAACAAACACCATGGGATATATCAACGGATTACCCTTACACTCGTAACATATCCTTTGATGTTGAGGAAGGTACATGGCTACGCCTAGACGTGCACCCAACCTCGGGCGACATATTGTTCGACATGGTTGGGGACCTGTATTGCATCCCCGGACGTTACGCCTCGGAGGGTTTCCACCGACATGGCGGATCAATCCAAGCACAACCCATTACCAAGGGTATACCACACGACTCGGATCCTCACTTCTCCCCTCAAGGGGACAGAGTCGTCTTTCGCAGCGATGCCGGGCTTGGAGTCGAGAATATCTGGGTCATGGAATGGGATGGCTGCGAAGAGATGAGCTTGGCTGCTTCCACACAAAATCAGGAGTTGTTGGAAGCACTGAAATACAAAGACGAGGAGGAGATGATGCTTGCAAAGGGTATCAAAGAGACCGACAATAGAAGGCAGAGGAGGCTCGTTAGAGAAGGCCGATTCACCGGTATGTATTCCGCCTTAAGGATTATCACATAACACTGATATTGTGTTACCAGCTCAACGCGTCACCAATGAAACATACCGCTGGGTTAGCGATGCCAGATTCCACCCTTCTGGAAGCAAAGTGATTGCCACCAAATGGTACACATCTGAACGTTCTTTAGGCGCAGGTGAAGGATGGGAATACACTGTTCCATCGGCCCACGAGTTACGAGCCCAGCATCATCCAGTCATCAAACCTGGTAGCGGACAACGCCTGAACAGTCGTTTACTTCCCAGGGGTTGGACACCAGCAGAGTATGGTGATCAACAAATTGGACCAGAGCAGCACATATGGCATGGAAGTGACGCTATCATCTTCGCGAAGAACGTGAGGGATGCCAGTCAGTTCGAATACAGTAAAGGTGAATCTGCAAACTGGCGCCTTGGCAGACTTGTCTTCTTAACGTTTCATTGTATACCTCAGATGTGCATTCCGGAATCTACGCCATTTTCCAGAAGAATTTGACTACGGGAATCACCAAACAACTCGTCGAACCATCCCCTGGTGGTGCCAGTAGACCTGAATTATCTCGAGATGGCAGAACTCTTGCATTTGTTCGTCGAGTTCAAGACAAACAAGCCCTTGTCCTTAAGTATGTCTACTGTTTCTCATACTTTGTATTGACATTTTTGACAACCTTCCTTGGTAATGACTAGAGATCTGGAGACCGGTTCAATCCACAACGTCTGGCACGGACTTACATATGATCTTACAGGAATTTCAGCTCCAATGGGTACATACCCGTCATTTGCCTTCTCCCCTACAGATGATGCAATCATTATCTGGGCTGCAGGGAAGATTTGGTCTGTTCCTCTGGCAGTCAACAGTCGCAACGAGCGCATTGCATCGAGCCACCCACCATATCCAATCCAGTTTACAGCTCGCATTGAAAAGCAACTTGCAGAGACGAGGAAAGGAGGTGCTGACGTTTTGGCACTTGAAACTGCGGACACTCAGCCTATTTATGCCCTCAGAAATTTGCGCGTCGATGAAAGTGGAACGCGTGTTGTGTTCGAGGGTGCTGGCAAGACATATTGGCAAGATGTTGGGAAAGACGGAAAAGGCGGAGATGTCCCTGTCGCCTCGCCCCAGTCACCTTACTACTCCCCTGCCTTCGTTCCTGGCGAAAACCACCTCGTTATACACGCGCGTTGGTCCGACTCGTTGTATACCAGATTCGAACTTGCAGATTTAAACACAGGCAAGGCTTATGAAATCCGAGGGTTGCCAATGGGTAGATACTTCTCCCCTGTCCTTTGTGCCTCGAAGGGATCAACAAGGACTCTTGCATTCCTCAAATCTGCGGGCACTTACCTTTCTGGTGACATATTGGCAACAGGAGGGGAAGGCTTGTACTTTGCCACTGTTGAACTACCCAGTCTAGATAACGATTTTCCCGACATCCCAGTGTCGAACCTCCGCTTCATCCCGTCCGAAATCGAGGTTTCCTATGATCGCGTCAATATGCGTTTCATAGAAGAGAACAAGAAGTTGTTGGTCCAGCAGGGTCAGCGCGCCTTTTTCATTGACTTGGAAGGCCCCGTAGATGTCACAGGTATACCACGCCACACCACACTGGTGGAAGGTGCCATGTCAAGCGAGGTTGTCGTTGCTCCAAGATCAGTGTACGGTCATAAGGGGCACAAGCACCACAAAGGACATATTGAGCCGGAGAACGCAGCATTTGTGGACTTCTTCCATGTCTACTTTGTTCCTGGGCGATCTGTCAGGGCAGAGCAAGAGCAAGAGCACGAATTTCCATGGCCCTGGGGGCGTCACAAGAAACCCTTCGAGCCCAAACCTGTGTGGTCAAGGCCCGGAAATGCCACAAAGGGACTTGTTAGGCTCTCTTTGGACGGCGGGCACGATGTTACATGGAGTTCAGACGGCAAAAAGCTGTTCTGGTTGTTAGGTATGAGTTTTGTTTTTTTTACCACGAAAAAACGTGTTTACGAACGCAACTATGCACATCTAGGGCCGTACCTTCACTCATTGGAAGTTTCCAAGCTGCATTCTTGCACCTCCGCCATTAAACATGACCGTCGCACGTTTGGCATCGACTGTGTCAAGTCGCTTCTCGACGTTCAGAAAATCAAATTAGAGCATGAGACAGACATTGCTCGTCTGAAGCGGGAGGCAAAGGAAGCCTTTAGCAGTGATGGTGATCACACTCCCTTGCACCATGACCTAGTTATAATCGCCAACGCCACTCTCATTACAATGGAACATGGCCGAATTGAAGATGATGTCGTTGAAAATGGGATTATCGTCGTAAGGGGGGGTGTCATTGAGGGTGTTTACCAAAATGAGAGTTTCATGGTGCCAGATGGTGCCAAGGTTCTGCAAGCAGGAGGAGGTATGGTTGTATTGCGCTTTTTCCCTTCCGCATGCTGACCATGATCGCATTTTGCGACAGCCTTTGTTATCCCTGGATTCATCGACGTCCATGCCCATTGGAACGGCTTCTCGGATAGATATCC
This sequence comes from Panaeolus papilionaceus, assembly GCA_015501605.1. NCBI lineage: Eukaryota > Fungi > Basidiomycota > Agaricomycetes > Agaricales > Panaeolus > Panaeolus papilionaceus. The sequence goes on along the minus strand of JADNRZ010000022.1, from coordinate 49,030 downwards.
ATCTATCTCTTGGGAGATGCAAACCTTCCTTGCGTATGGTGTTACAACCTTGCACAAGTACTTCCGACCTGCTAATTTCAAAGAGAAACTACTCATTATTCGTCTGTTTGTAGCCCTTCGGCTGATACGGTCACGGCATTTGTTGAACGATCGCGGGTAGAAAGAGGCCAGATGCCAGGACCTCGCATTTTCTCGGTTGGCGACATCATCTATGGCGCAGGCGCTGCGGGAATACACCAGGATATCGTCGACATGGACGAAGCCAAGAGTGCTCTTCTTCGCATAAAAGTCGAGGGTGGTGGTGGTGCCATCTCGTACAAGAATTATAATTTACCGTCTCGGTGGGTATTCTTCGCTTCAGTCGTCTTCCTACTTGCCACTGAGGGATAATCAACTCCTTGCAGAGCATCGAGACAACGCCTCCTACTTGTTGCACAGAACATGAGCATGCTTTGCGTCCCCGAGGGTGGTATGAATCTTGACTGGGATTTAACCTACATCGTGGATGGTGTGCTGCTCTCGCCTTCGGTTGGAACGCATCAAAGGCTGACTCATTGAACAGGGATGACCACTGTTGAACACAACCTCCCTGTCCCCACCTTGTACGACGATATTCTAAAGCTCTTTGCCTACAGTGGAACTGGATCGACTCCAACTCACATTGTTAACTATGGTGGGCCCCATGGTGAACAACTCGTCTGGACAACCGAAGACATACCCAATGACCCCAAGTATGTTGTCTCGCCCTCCACTCCATCTCCTACATGGGTGCTTTAACTGACCGCCATCAGATTACGTCGTTTTAGTAGGCACGATGTACTGGAAATGGTGTCTGAATCCACGGCTCGTCCGATGAACTGTTAGTAGACGTTTCTTTTGCCCAAAATCCTGCTAAAAATAGACCAACTTACTTTTCTGCAGCATACGCTCTTTTCAACACCTCTGAATCCGTGGCAAAGATGGTGCACATGGGTTTATTGGCCAACATTGGTGCTCATGGAGAACCTCCTCTTGGGCTCAATTATCACGCCGAGATGGGCTTTGCTGCAGCAGGTGGCCTAACCAATTATGAGGTGCGAATTAACACCTTCCCGCGAAAACTGTTTTCTAATCCCTCTCGATCCTGCTCAATCTTAGGTGCTTCGTGCTGCAACTGCTCATGGCGCTCAGACCCTCGGCATCTTCAAGTCGCTAGGATCACTGACTTCTGGTAAACTTGCTGATTTCTTGATTTATCGTCCTGGAGTCGATCTACTTGATGGGTCCATTATGGACAAGTCAAGAGAGCTAGACAAAGTCGTCAGAGGAGGGCGCATCTACGATGCAGAGAGTTTGGCCGAAGTTTGGCCAGTGAAAGACAGAAAGTATGAAGGACCAGTGATTAACGCCGAGTAGCTTTTGAGTAGCGTAGAACAAGGATAGTTTTCTCGTTGATCGACGTGTTTTAGCTTTACAAGTTTTTTTTTATGAATTAAAATCTACTAAATCTATGTACATATGTCTGCCCTGTCGAATATCAAACACGATATATTCAACTTTCCTATCAAATTCTTATGTCAAAATGAGCGAGTTCTAAGGTTGGTTCTGTGTCGTCTGATACTTGAGTATGAAATTAAATAATTGAATCAAAGAGTCGAAACTTTAATAACTGCAGTTGCACAGTGCTGAGCAAAAGCATCTTTGAACCTACAAGCTTGTGTTTGGTGCGGCATGTGTGGACCCCAACCTGCGTCCTGACATAGACTTCCATCTTTGCCCATCAATTCGCTATTATTGACCACTCCTACCCTGACCATGCATATAATTGGAAGCCCATCATTGCGCGCCACGCATACATAGCCGTTACTCTGTTCGTTTCCTCTGAATAGGTCGAAAGATTCTGTCCACCAGCCTTGAAGAGTGCTCAAGACAACGTTCCAATAGCATTCTTGTTCACCCAATCCGTCTTTCTCTGAGGTTCTACCACGAGGCTTATTCCATCAAGCTATCAGAAGAGACAACCTGCTTGGACTAATCTGTTTTTCAACGTTGCATTATCGAACCCCTAGCTTTTCAAGACCTTCATGTTGCTCACCATCCGAAACCTCTCCGAAGAGCCCATTTCAGCTCATACCATCCCGGCTCCCTCAAAGTTCGGTGTCTCTCGCGTATCTGGACAGCTTCGCTCCGGGCCTCCTACAGAACCCGAACTAATCTTACACCCTTCAGTCGACTTCAGCACAACTCTTGCAAAAGGGCTGAGTAGAGAACTCGTCCTTCATAGACTAGGTTATAGGAAGGACGATGGCCAACAACTTAGCAAGTTCCCTTCAACTGCAACAGTTGTGGAGAGAGCGGAGGAGAGAGTATGGCATGTGGATCCTGAAGGGTTTAAGATCAGGTTTTCAATGATGGGTTCTGCTTCATGGCAACCTATTTCTGTGGAGAGTCAGTGCCCTTGGAGGATCTATTGCAATCGGGTATGAAACTCATTCCCTGTGACTCGTTCAACCATTCATAACAAGATGGTCTGTACATAGGTCACTCGAAAGCACCACCAAATCATCATAATGAACAGAAGAAATCTTGGTTCTTTCCTATCTGACTTGCCGGATACCCTGCCCTTGTCGACTGTCCTACTTCCAGGTATATCATGCGAGCTACCTCATGTGTACTTATTTACTGAAAAGCGACCACACAGGCACTCATGATACGTACGTCGCTGAATACGCACCGTAACAATCCAAATGTTGAGCTTTTAACCTTGTTCCATAGCATGGCATTTCACGGATGGCCAATTTCGCAGTGCCAGTCACCAAAGACACCTCTGATGACCCAAATGCTCAACGGCATACGACTCCTCGATATCCGACTTGCTGTTGTTCCACCGCCCAGCCCTTTAAACAGGGGCGATGGTGTGCGCGAAATGCCTCGAACGATAGACCCAAAGCAGCACAAGCTGATTGCATACCATGGACTGTGGCCCCAGAAAACCCCGTTTCAGGATATCCTTTCAGACATGCACGAGTTCTTGACTTCCCCGATTGGAATGAAGGAGGTGATCGTGATGAGCCTCAAGCAAGAAGACTTTGCCATCACCCCTTCAGGACTTTTCTCCCAGCTCGTTAGAGCAGAAATGGCATCTGGCCCTGGAGGATGGGATGACGGCAAGCCTGTTAGCGAGGATGAAATTGAAGGGGTTGGAGTGAATCGCGGAATGTGGTTCCTGGAGAATCGTATTCCGAAACTCGGAGAGGTTCGAGGGAGAATTATTATGTTTAGCAGATTTGGAGGGAGCGGGGACGGTTGGCCTGGAAGGCTTGAAGGTCTAGGGATTCACCCTTCGACGTGGCCTGATAGTGCCAAGGAAGGGTTTGAGTGGGAGCTAAAGGGGACAACAGTTCGTACACAAGATTGGTACACCATTCTCTCTCATGTTTTTTAACAAGTTTTGTCGAGATGCTTACCTATTCAATAGGTACGCTATACCCAGCTTTAGGTCGATACCCGAGAAACTTGAACGGGGAACTTCAAATATTCTTTTGGTTCCACCGAATCCACCAAAACCCCTACTTCCCATTACCTATTTCTCAGCGGCTTCCTTTCCCCTTGCACTTCCCCCAACTGTTGCCAAAGGGTTTGGCTGGCCAAAATATGGTTTAGGCATTGAGGGTGTTAACTCTCGACTTGGGAAATGGATTTTAAATCACTTTGGGGGAAGTACAGGTGTAGGACCTTCTACGCAACTACTTGAAGTCAAATTATCGGGCAAGGCGGAGAAATCCTCAGACTTTTCAGAGGAACCTAGAATCAGAGGGTGGACTTTTCTAGACTACTATGCGGAACCTGAGGGCGCGGAGGAACTTGTGTCTCTTCTTGTGGAGTGTAACTTTAGAGGAAGGAAACGCGGCGAGGAAGGATGGTGATTTTGAGGGGTTGTGTATTTGTGATATCATATTTACACTACGTGAAATGGGTTTATGTATAGTCTTCCTAGGGGCTGCTAGCTCTAAAAAGGATATTTATTCCTTAAGGAGATAACTTCACACACAGACTGCGGACGATAAGATATTGGAATTGGAATCTACGTTACATAAGCAACTCAGGTAACTATATAAGCGACGTCGTCAGTTATAAGTATTGGAAGCAACGAGAAATTAAAGACAATGAAAGAAAGGAGAAAGAGGAGGATTAATGAAACAATAAAGAGAATTTATCATAGTGGGGAATAGAAGATTGAAGATGGGATGGAAGGGATAGATAGGCCTCGTCGAGCTTGCACAAGCCCTATCTAAGCATATTTAGTTTGTGGCGAGGTGTGTGGTTCATACTCTAGAGATCGCTAATTGCGTGTGTATAATGTTATAAACAGTATGGTTATTCAAAGTTCTTCTCAAGTGGTCCCAGTGGTGGGTAATTGCTCATTGAAATATATACTGCTATTGGCGTGCCGAGTGCGGCAATTGGGTGTCTGTGAAATGTCATCACGTAAGAGTGCTAATCTTATCGATAGGTGGTTACAAACAGGGGTCATCCATTCCAACCAACCTTGACACACTCCTCCCACCTGGACAAAACATGCCTACTCTCAATTTGATTACCAACGTCAAGGTATCGTATGAGTATCATTTTACACACATAGGATGGCATACTGAAAGTTTCGCAGATTCCAGATTCCAAGGCCTTTGCGCTGGCGTTCTCCAAGGTGAGTGCGTCCGATGTTTTACTCTGTGTTTTATCTCATCAAAGCACTAGTTTGGCGCGGAGACGCTCAAGAAACCAGAGAAATACATCTCCGTCATCATCAACTACAATGAAACTTTGACTTTCTCTGGTACTTTTGACCCGGCCTTCAGTTTGAGGATTGTGAGTGTAGTACCCTCATCATGCTTCACTCGTCTGTCCTTACAGGTGTTTGCAGGACAGTCTCGATAACATCAACCCGGAAGTCAACGAGATTTACAGCAAGGCATTCGCCAAATTCTTCAAGGAGAAGCTTGGTACTGCAGATGATCGTGGCTACATTACTTTTATTGACCCTGGTCGGGATAATATGGGGTGAGTTCCACCATTGAGAATATCAGGTGTGGATTGGTACTTAGTCCTTCAAACCAGATATCAAAGCACTACATTTGGCACCATTTTTGGGAGATAAATAAGTCATATAACAAAGGCAGACCCAAATTAAAGATGTATCCTTATGGTTTATACTGATTGTGCTTGTGGAGCAGCTAAGTTTTCGAGTTGTAGTCGTTGATCAAGTTATGACGTGACTAGAGGAGGCGCTTGTTTCCAAAATTACCATTTAGGGAATGGCTGAATTCAGTAATCGCCCCAAGTCGCCGTCACCTCTGACGAGCTTTTCGTCTTTTGTGATATCACAGACAAGTATAAATTATGAAACTCCAAATATTTCTTCAATATTCTCCTATCTCCCCCTCATCATCATGTCAAACATAGTCGGATCCTTGATTTCTGCAGCGACCGATACAAAGAAAGTCCGAGACCTGCACTCTAACACCCATCAAGTATCAGAGACATCAGAATTGACAACTGATCACGGTGTAAAAGTATCCGATACAGATAATTGGTATGTACTCGGTCTTTGTCATACGACATACACCTCAACAGGCTTTCGAAACAGGTTGAAAGTGACGAATGGTCAAGGCACTGGACCTTCTCTGCTCGAGGATCAAATTGCCCGAGAGAAAATTCACAGATTCGACCATGAGCGCATTCCTGAACGTGTAGTACATGCTCGTGGAGCTGGTGCTCATGGATACTTTAAAGTCTTCGACGATAGGGCGAAGAAGTACACGTTCTCTCCTGTACTCACAGACCCTTCTCGCACAACTCCCATTTTCATCCGGTTTAGCACCGTCCAGGGTTCTCGTGGTAGCGCTGTAAGGCCCTTCGCTATTTTTTGGCTACATGCTTGCTGAGACATGACTTTCTGTGCACAGGATACAGTGCGCGATGTTCGAGGATTCGCCATCAAGTTCTATACTGAAGAAGGGAATTGGGATCTCGTGGGCAATGACATCCCCGTCTTCTTCATACAAGATGCCATCAAGTTCCCAGACATAATTCACGCAGTCAAACCAGAACCACAAAATGAAATTCCTCAAGGACAATCTGCTCACAACAATTTCTGGGATTTTGTCAGTCTTCAGCCCGAGTGTATGCGCGTTTCATATTCGGTTTTCCAAATTAGAACTAATTTCCTTCCCTTAGCCGCTCATATGGTAATGTGGGTTATGTCTGACAGGGGTAAGTAGGGGTGTTCGGCATGCAACCACCCTGATATTCACCCCGACGACCATAGGCATTCCCCGGTCATATCGCATGATGCAAGGTTTTGGTGTGAATACCTATACTCTCATAAACTCGGAGGGCAAACGAGTATTCGTCAAATTCCATATGACTCCCGAGCTGGGAGTTTGGAGTTTGATGTGGGATGAGGCATTGAAGATTGGCGGCCAAGATCCAGGTTTGTCCAGGCTACACCGAATGCAAGGGGAGAAGTATTAAACATTTTACCAGACTTCCATCGCAGGGACCTTCAAGAAGCTATAGATAACGGCGTATACCCTAAATGGACTTTTGGTATTCAAGTTATTGAAGAAAAGGACGAACACAATTTCGATTTCGACATCCTCGATGCCACAAAAATCTGGCCGGAGAACTTGGTACCGGTGGAGCCTATTGGTGAATTCATACTCAACCGCATGGTTGACGAGTACTTCGCAGAAGTCGAGCAAGTTGCATTCTGCACCAGCCATATCGTCCCAGGAATTGGTTTTAGCGACGACCCCCTCCTTCAAGGGCGGAACTTCTCCTACTTCGATACCCAGATTTCCAGACTAGGTATCAATTGGGAACAGGTATGTATTGATACACTGTCGATGTCTCTATAAAGGTTTTAACACTGCTTATAGCTACCCATTAACCGACCTGTCTGTCCTGTCATGAACCACCACCGCAATGGTAAGGCACAGCACAAGATCACCACCGGCCTCAATTACTGGCCCAATCGCGAAAGTGCTGGAGCCCCGGTCCTTCCATCTAACGGTGGTTATAAAGAGTAAGTCCTGACCTATCATAAGTCCTTGTCACTGATGTCAAACAGATTTCCTCAACGCGTTGAACTAATGAAACAACGTGCCAGAGGGGAGAAGTTCAAAGAGCATTACAACCAAGCCCAGCTATTCTATAACTCGCTGTCGCAATTTGAGAAGAACCATCTTGTGGACGCCATTACATTCGAGCTCAGCCACTGCGACGACCATCGTGTTTATGAGGCGTATACCAAGTTGCTCAACAACGTAGACTTTGACCTTGCGAAGCGCGTTGCTATGAATGTCAATGGCGTAGTCCCGGATAAACCTGCAAGGAGCAATGCAGGTCAGATGGCTCCAAAATTGTCTCAATTGGAATTCCTACCAAAGACCCCCATGATCGCGACGCGCCGTATTGCTATCTTGGTCGCTGACGGCTTTGAGCTGTCAGAGGTTTTGGCTGTGCGTACTGCTCTGGCCGCTGCCAAAGCTATAACCTGGATAATCGGGCCTCGCCGTGCCTCAGTGAAGTCTGAAGGGGAGGGCGAAGGACTTGTTGCTGACCACCACTTCGAGGGTCAGAGATCCACAGCTTTTGATGCTCTTTACATACCGTCTGGTGCTGAGCACGCGAAGAGTTTGGTCGGCAATGGGCGAGCTATCCACTGGATTCGAGAGGCATTTGGCCACTGCAAGGCTATTGGCGCGATCGGGCAAGGCAAGTACGCAAAAGCCTTCAAAGACGTCATAGTTCTGACTTGATAGTTTCAGGTGTCGACGTCCTCAACGTTGCGATCAATCTTCCTGAGCTCCAGCTCAACCGCTCTGTCAGTTCTGATGAAGTGGTTTCATCGTATGGTGTTGTGACCACTGGCAAGTACAGTGTATCCTCAGCCGTCAAGGATGTTTTGAATATCACTCGTGGACCTAAAGGATTCGAGTCCAACTTTGCCTATGAGATTAGTCAACACCGCTGCTACGCCAGGGAAGCAGATGGTTTAACATCGAAGGTCGCCTTCTAAACAATGAGATACATAGGGTCTTCTAAGTTTCAAAACGAAAAATCGTGGTTGTAAAATTTAGATGTACGTATATTCGATCAATAAAACACGAACTGGCAAGGTAACCGTCTGAATCGATTACCTACAACATCACTTGGTCATGCCGTTGGCCTTTCTCCTGATCTCTGGTTCTAAAGGGAATCTCTGTGCTTCGGGTTCTATCGAGTACAAACGCTGCCAAATTGGCTTCAATGGTGCTGGGGTTCTCCAGGCAAGCTCGTCGTTCCTCAACCAAAGTCGAATTAAGTGTCTCCTGCAATAATTGCAAATCAGCTCCTCCTGCATCTTCGAGGTAAAGGGACAAGTGCACATACGTGTGTTCCTTGCTATCGCGGAAGGCGTCCCGTGCATGAAGTAAACCAAGGCTGTTGATATACTGAATGTCGCCCTTCTGGAAATTCAAGGCGAGGGAATGTTTCTCAGCGAGAAAGTGAACGGCATCTAGCGCCTCTGCCTGGGCCTCACTGATAGGAGGAATGCTTGGATTTCTTTTCTGTGCACCATATCCAGTAAAATGACGGCGTGAGTATTGAATGATAATATGTCCATCTTCGTAGTACAGAACAGGGCGGGTGGTGTAGCCACGGTCTCCGCCGAAGGTATCCAGGACCCATGGTTGCGATAAGGTATGAATAAGATCTGGACGCTTGGCAGCAAGTTCGTTGTAGACTTTAGCACCACTACTGATTCTTGAGATACCGCCTTCCTCTGCGACTTCAAGAGCCATAAGGGCGATCAGGTCACCGACATCAGTATGGAAAACCTGCTTGTCCGTGGTGTATGCTGAATTACCAATGCCACCTTTCTCGTGAGCATGGCTAATGGTGAGATCTTTGATGTGAGCTAGGACTGCGCCGGTGCCATCTTGTTTTCCTCGACCAGATCCAACATGGGATGAAATACCTATCCGACGTTAGGGTATCGCTGAAGGTACGGTTGAGGGACAGGCTAACCTGCATAGATAATGGCAAGCTCTTCACGAGTATAACTGTCAATCAGGATCGCCCTAAGGACAAAAAATCCCCGGCCAGAGTAAAGTTCCTGAGCAAGTTCGTAAAGCTTGCTAGACAGCGTAGGTAGAGGGAAGTTATCACGGCCCACATAACCCAAGTCAACGTTAAGGTCTGAAAAAGCATGATTAATGGGGTCACGGAGGTAGGCAACTCAATCACGTACGTTTGAAGTACTGCAATGCATCATCAATTTCTTTCAGCTCTATATCGGAGAGCTTGTAAACCCATTGATCCTCTGTCTTCCAATCTTTGCCATCCCAAACAATTGGTCCTTTCACACGTCCAGGAAATCCGTCGGGTAGGGGCTGAGAGGGCAGATGAGGCTCAGCAGCCAGGCGACGAGCCGTCCTCAGTAGATATTTCTCGTAGTCAGGGTGGTATTCAATATCGGGTTGCATGGCAGTTGCAGCACAGCTTATACAATTTTCGGGGGATGTGAGCTATCAAAGCTTTGAAGTGGGTTGATGTGATCTACGCAGGTTTCTATATCAGATAAAGATAAGCCGGAAATAGCCGGTGGAAAACTTGGCGAGATGGTTGGTTTATAATATCTATGAACAATTAATGAGAGTTGGGGGCCAGGATTCGTTGTAGAACAAAGTATACACGACAAGCAGGGCACGTACATGGAGCGGTAGAGTGCCGATAGGTCAACTGATCAACTTGTCGGTAGTCAATTTGGTGGGTGCTGATTTTTGAAGACGATAATCAAAGGAATGGAAGGAACCAAAAATAGAGCCATGCACATGCAGATAGGAAGAGGATCGATGTGTAGTGTGGAATATGACTGCGGGACAAGGGTCATGCTCATAACATGTCCATAAATTCCTGCTCAGGTTCCTCGAAAATCACGTCGGCGTGGCTCCCGGTCGTGTTGCGAGTTGACTTTTGCCCTGCTCTGCTGCCTGTCTGATCTTTGAAGTTGGTTCTTTGACCTTGCACATTCTTGCCGACGAATTTGCCTGCAGAGTATTTCCTAATTGCAGCGGTATCCCCCTCAAATTCACCGTCACCGATGCGAAAGGTGATGGCCAGGGTAGATTTTTGACGCGCTTCATAAGTGATGTCCTCGTTTTCATCCTCTGGATGCAATTCGTCGTTCACTTCTGTTGTCCCGGTCATGACCTCCCATTTGATTTCGTCTCGTGGAAAAGGGAGAATTGGGGGGAGGGCGCATACTAATTGGAGTAATTGAGGCACAGCAGCGCCCATCGCACTGAAATATAGTGTTTTATATCTGAAGACGCGTCAATACCAAGACGCGTTTTCTAATGAATTGAGGCATACCCATCACTAGTGATAATATCTTTACATCTGCGCAGATAACTCCCTAGCGCTGTCTTACGAGTGACACAGATAATATTTTTCCCTTCCCTGTGACTTGAACGTGGACCAGTTGCGGAAACTGAGGTCGGTACCGTTGCAAATGGTCTTGGTGGATCAAGTTTCTTCCTCTTTCCCTTCAAAGTGACTTTCTTGCTGTGAGGTTGAATTGGTGTTACATGATCAGAATCACTCTCTGAAGATAACCTAAGACGTTTTCCTGAGTCATTAACTGACTCGGATGTATCAAGTTTTCGCTTCCTTGTAATTGAGGACATGATGATGGTGGTGATGAATTGAGTCGTTATGACTGTTACCATACAAACGCAAACAATAAAAAGTTAGATTTCCATTTTCGGTGGAAGCTTGATTTGCTTCATACCCTCATCACCTCCGATTGTGTTCTCCTGGTAGTCTAGGAACCCCACACCTCGTCGCCCAAGATGAGTCAGGACATTGCGGAGCAAAATATTCAGATGTGGAAGGTCAAGAAGCTCATCAAGAGCCTTGACTCTGCCAGAGGGTCAGTATATTCACAATATTCAACTTCATCTGTCGTCTGTCATCCTAAACCCATCTTCAGAGCTGGCACTTCCATGATCAGCTTGATTCTTCCTCCAAAGGTATGATCATATATCATGATAATTTCATACTGGGGACTAAATCTTTCAATCGCAACAAAGGATCAAATATCTCGTGCTTCAGCCATGTTAACGCAGGAGTACGGAACTGCATCCAATATTAAATCTCGTGTCAATCGTTTGTCTGTGTTGGCAGCCATTACAAGTACCCAACAAAGATTAAAACTTTATAACCGTGTTCCACCCAATGGACTTGTCCTTTTCGTCGGTACCATTCTGACAGATGAAGGAAAAGAAAAGAAGGTATCCTTCGATTTCGAACCCCATAAGCCCATTAACACGTAAGTTTTTTGGGGTATCATAAAATATACTTGTTTTTTGACTTTTATATATAGCTCGCTCTATCTCTGCGACAACAAATTCCACACGGAAGCTCTTTCTGAGCTCCTTGAGTCAGACTCTCGTTTCGGGTTCATCGTCATGGACGGTAACGGAACCCTCTTTGGTACCTTGGCAGGCAATACCCGCGAGGTTATCCACAAGTTCACCGTAGATCTTCCCAAAAAGCACGGTCGTGGTGGTCAATCCGCTCTTCGTTTCTCCCGTCTTCGTGACGAAAAGCGCCACAACTACGTCCGCAAGGTTGCTGAATTGGCCGTTCAGCACTTTATCACCAACGACAAAGTCAACGTAACTGGCTTGGTCTTAGCTGGAAGCGCCGATTTCAAAACTGAGCTCAGTCAGAGTGACATGTTTGATCAGCGTCTTGTCGCCAAAGTCATCAAGGTTGTTGATGTCAGTTATGGTGGTGAAAACGGATTTAATCAGGTGCTTTAAAAACCTGTAAACGTTATATCGCATCTAACAATTTCCTCTAGGCCATTGAGCTGGCAGCAGAGTCACTCGCAAACGTCAAATTCGTCCAAGAAAAGAGGCTGATTCAGAAATATTTCGACGAGATCAGCCAAGATACTGGGAAATATTGCTTCGGTATCGATGATACCCTCAAGGCCTTGGACCTGGGTGCGGTCGAAACCCTGATTGTCTGGGAAAATCTTGATATCACTCGCTATATTCTGAGAAATGCTGCTGGAGGTAGGTCTCATCCACAGTGGCAACCATTTTCCTAGAACGCTGACAATGTTTGCAGAGGAAATTGTCGTCCACGTCAACAAGGAGCAAGAGAAAGATCGTGAAAAGTTCATGGACAAGTCCACTGGTCTCGAAATGGAACAAGTGGTTGAGCCTCAACCCCTTCTGGAGTGGTTTGCTGAGAAGTACAAGGAATTCGGCGCCAACCTCGAATTTGTCACCAATCGCTCTCAAGAGGGTGCTCAATTCGTCAAAGGTTTCGGTGGAATCGGCGGTCTTCTTCGTTACAAGGTCGACTTCACCAACCTTGGCTCCAATGATGATGAGGACGACGAGTTCTATTCGGACGACGACGATATCTGACGGTTCTGTAGGCTCTTCGGAGCCCCGTCCAACCAGGGTACGCCGGGCGGGGCGGTGGGTAGGGGTGCGAGAGACAAGACTTGTCAGGCAGATATGATGGCGGCAGATACCTCTCGTGTCTGGTCTGGCATGGAGAAATTCTATAAGCAAAGGATCACAACAATTCCCTCCATAGATGTGTGTTGGTCGTTGAGTGATCGCTGCTCAAAGATAACGGATCTCGTCTAATTTGATGCACAAGCGTGCATAAAATCCGGTACGCTATGACGTGACCTGAGGCTCATCAAGAATACACTGCTAACAGGCTGTTTACTATAGAATCGTTTGAATAGCTTTCCTGCGGATAAAGGATGCCGACGATATGTATAACATGCTACGAAGAAGATAAATACCTTGAAACTATATTCGCTATTGTCCTGTTTATGACCACTGTTAAATGATTGCTTCGTTTTTATCCCAACTTCGTGGCGGTGCAGACTAAGATCAGCGTCGACAATATCTCACAGCGATGATGACGGACTATCGAGAAGGCTGCCTTTCTTTGACCCTCCAAGGATAATGTGCAGCCGCCGATGCATTTAATGATGATGTTCAAAGCCAGAGAAACTGGGACCTCAAAAGGATCTGATCAGTCGACATGTTGATGTTTGAACGCAATCAACATAGATTTTGACTGGATAGTGATCCCGTACATGCCTGCGACAACATCGCTGCTTAATCCCTTATCAAAAGTATATGGCGTCGTGAATCTTTTAAGGTAAAGTCACTTCTTCTGAAGCTTGATGTCAAACAGGCTCCTAATTCCGTAAAGGACTTACCTTCAGCAACGACGCGGGGATGCCATACAAGGCTAACGTGGCTTCGATGAAACTAAGAAGTGGCCTTACTTGATTTGAGGTCAATAGAGGGTGTTCGGAGTATTATAATTCCTGTGCTGGTTAGCATGGTTGGATGAAGCGATTGAGGAGCCGTGTGTACGTGGGCGCTAAATATAGAACACCAATTATAACCCACCTTTCAAGCAGCCGCACCCATCTGAATTAACTACTTAGAGCCTGTACAGCAACGAAAATATGAATAATTTGGTCTGTATCACAATACGATCAATGGGCCTATACCCGTTTTGGTTGCTGTTCGGTTCACCCCGAAGCCCTGTTATCAGGAGCGGATGTCACGCATCTCTCACTGATAACATCCATCTTCACGTCCACCACACAATTTCCAGTCCCTTGGCCATATTTTTTTCAATATGCGGCCCTCATTTAATGTATCCTGCAGTACCTACAGCTAGTTTACGTGCAAATGATAACAGTATCTCCATTTTTCTTCAGATAGTCGCATGAATCCTATTTAAATTTCCATCCTATGTACTCGTAACTGCCGTTCTTCACTCCTTTCTCCCACTTCTCCCGTTCTCTCTATTTTATTCTAGATGGTCAAGTCGACAGAACACGGACACCAAGTTCTGTCCAAATGCGATCAGGGTGCCCATTAATGAGCTCTCTGACCCATTCCTCCCCTGAGAGCTTGGAGGTATGGTAGGGTTGTTTCCAATAAAACGGAGATGAATATAGTTGCATTGCTACAGCTACTACATTTACCATGTATGCAGATGCAACAAGCAACAGGCGCCGTTGTTCAGCAGTGATAATTGGCATAGTACAAGGCAAGCAAGCGCGAAGATTGTAATCTTATCAAGTCGTTACAGTCACATCGGGTTATGTTTTTGGGAGCCGAACAGCAACCAAAACGGGTATACTGCACGTGACCCTCTAGTTGGCCAGACCCGGTACTTGGCCACTTGCATTATAGAGCATCAACGAAGCCCTCGTTCTACTTCTTTTTGCATAAATAAAATTAAACACGCCCTAAAATCATATTCCCAAAATTTCTAAGTGATATATTGAAAATAGCCTCTGGAACAACGATAACAAGTGAGGTGCAGCAGCAATTTAGCTGATTTCCTAAAGCAGTAAGACCATCACTCCTCATCTACCTTCGACTGTGGGTCGAAAATACCTTCAAATCCCCATCTTGTTATGTAGATGACTTTTTGAAGGTGTATAGTATTATTTGAGAATATAATAAATATACTCTTGCCATTCTTTACCCTAAGAAACCTCTCAACATTTTACTTAGTTATTTTTCAATCCATCTTAATGTCAACTGGTTCATTGTCCTCTGCATAACTACACATGAAACTTCAGATAAAGAAACTGATACAGCGTTTAAAACAAGTATCATGGAAGATATATTTAAAATAAGATTATTTTTTAGAATTTTATTTCACCGTATAGTCTGCATGTTTCACAAATTAGCTGTTTTTGACATGGCTATAAAGATGAAAGGCTATCATCATATTCTACAGGTCTTTAAATATGAAATGTTTTTATTTCAATGCTATTTATATGTAGGATGATGATGCAATTTTTTTTGTGGCTTTAGCCCCAGTATTGGGCGAGCAAAGTTGCATTTATTCTTGCTGGTCACCAGCTGTTAGAGAGGGATTACTATCATATCTTATCGAAAATCTATTTTAGGTTAGTGATGTAAGGGTGGCCAACTTCCTTATTTGGCCAGCTTCTGTGGGTCACCTCCGTAAAATATTCATAGCTCACCCACAAGACCTCCAGAAATTATAAAATTTGGTTTTCAAGTACCTAAAACATTTTAAATTAATAAACTATTGTTATTTTTGAGCGGAGCCAAAGTGTGCTCTCAAAATCTTCAGGCTATGCTCCACCGGCCAACTACCGGGTCACGTGCAGTAGGCCCATTGATCGTATTGTGATACAGGCCAAATTATTCATATTTTCGTTGCTGTACAGGCTCTTATGTTGACCACAATATGCGAAAGTTGCTTACATCATGTCGTCTGTCAGCTACACCTTGATTTTAGACCGACACTAGGAACTAGCCGAGTCTGATGAGAGCGCTTCAGCTTCCGGATCGCATAACCCGAAGAAACAAAAAAAAAAAAAAAGGCAATAGAAACCTTGATACGCAAGCACCATTCCTTAACTGGTCTATTTGATTCTGAAACGATGAGAAGAAAGTGTGAAAGGTGTGCACGAAAAGTCACTCTATCACTCTGTACTTAATAAAATGCAGACTCTCTGAGGAATATCCGCGCCCAGAATAACCCTTCTAAAGTTAAACGCACCCAAGAATAGATACCATTATTAGGTGCAGATCAAATTGGCCGTCCTGTGAGCGTGGCTTAATGAGTAGCCGTTTCTTATGTATAAATTTGAAAAGATATGTGCAGACAAATATAGCTTGAAAATCCTGTGGGGTTGCAACTATGTTACCGTGGCGTAGAAGTGAACATGGTAGTAAGTAAGTAGACCCGTTGCAGTTATATTGACAAAAATGGGAGTCCAATTACAATATGATAATAATTGTCTTCATGTATATTCAGTGATAACACACTTGGCGAATCCGACATTCGGTGACGACCCAGCTTTACCCAGCTCACTGTCCTCAAAACTTGAGAGTCGTTTTTTCAACCTCTAAGCACTTGCCACGACGTGCCTCAGTATTACTTCAATCCTCTTTTTTCAAATCTTCGGATAATCCTCACCAAAATGTCGTTCCGGGGTCATCACTACTTGGCTATCTATGAAAAATTTATGACTCGAATTGGTTCCGCCTGTTTAAGCATATGCATAATGGTCCATATGGCGGAACATCCATGTATGTAAGCCGCACCATTTCGTCGTTATGTTTGAAGAGCTTTGAGGCCGAGATTCGTATTTCTTGGAGATCTCCGAACCATCAATCGACGATTACCGGTGGTTAATGAAGTCATGGCGAAATGGAGGAAATCCTAGCGACGAAGCAGTCGAGCCCCAGTTGTCGAAGTCTCGAAGTCTCTGTTGCGCGAACGTTGCTCATCCATGCGGAGTAAGAATCCGGAACGGCCTAGCAGTGCTGCATTGCCTATGCCAAGCTCCGTGTTCCTAGTTCAAAGCAATTTGCCACCTACACAAGAAGAAAAAATGCAGACCTTGATACGGACTTTTGCGTGTCGCTTAGTCGCTTATATGCAGGTATTGCTTAAAGACCCATTCGGCAGCATACAAACTGAACGGAACTTGTGATAATTGTGCCAAGGTTGTAGTGCACAGCTCCTCCCACTGACCTCCTTATGCTTAAACACGTAGCGATTGGATACGATGAGGCTGTACATAGAGCCACAGTAGCTAAAATCGACGAGGGTACTGACAAATGCACGGGCTTGCTGACGCGCTTGTTGGAGTAAGCTATTGTACTCCCTTCGGTGATGAGGAGACCAATATCTTGTAGGTGGCGTTCGCCGGTCTTATATCCCAATGTATTGCCTCGAGGCTCACTTGAAAGGGGAAATGATAGTCGACGTTTGATGGTAATGAGGCATCCATTCAAGCACTCGAATGTGTTACGATGAAAGAAGGATGGGTGAGAGCTTGTGTTACCATCTACAGGCATGAAAACTAAGACTAACGCTACATAGGAAGTAGTACTTTTGGGGTGAGAAAGGTTTAAATGACATCTTTGAGGCTCTCGAAGCTGTAATTTCGATCGTGATATTGTAACAAAACTATATAATATTCGACAAACGTGAGCGTTCATCTGCGAATACAGTTTGCCTCTTTTTGTTCTTCGTAACATGCTATCAAAGTTCGTTCAACCATCTGAAAGCAGGGTGTCACTAGTCCGTGCCATTCATGTGCATATACCAAGTTAAACGCCAACAGGTTTAGTAGCAGCAGTAGGAGTAATACGACGTTTGTTGACTTAGTCCGAACGGTGAGCAAGAAGTACATCTGTCCTCTTATGGATCCCGCCCCCATCGTGAAATGGGGCAAGCAAGGGTCCACAATGTGTTCGATAGATGCATGAAGGTAGAAAGAAGGCCGGGATGTATGAGCGATGTAGGAAGGGAAATTGTTTCTTCTTATGGCGTAGCAAATATGATTAGAAATAGTGCTGCCTCCGCCCGACTGGGCGGAGAGACCCCAGCGAGCGCAACCTACGAGCAGTTAGTTGAAAGCCACGACCGGGGTGATCGAGGGAAAAGTAAACAACATGATGTTAAAGGATTTATCATGCATATGGGATTTTCCAGCACTGATGACCGTCCATTGTTTGTTTTTATAAGCATCGTGTTGTGAGATGGCGGAGATACCAATCGTGATCCTTTGACAATTGTGTTGTTTCTGTCAAAGCTACCCAATAGTTGGTCCTAATAGGGCTGTGGCTGAATCAGTAATCGATGAGTGCGTGTTTGAATAGATAGGTAAAAGTGAGGGGTATGGGTGAGAATTGCGGTGTTTGAGTACAGGAGGGATGTCACTCGATGTCTCCATGAATTACGGACTCTAGAGGCTTGATTCCCCTCTGGTGTGGTGGCGCGATAGAGTCGGCGAGGCAAAATATAAGCCAAATAGTAAGATATAAATCTTTTGCGCCGTATGCCGTGAGCGTAAAATTATTGAATCGATCTGGCTTTCGCCGTAATCCGAAGGGTCTCGGGTGGTCGTAGCGATCAGCGCTCGCTTGGTTCTTGGAAGAGATTGAACATACTATAGGTGAAGTAATTATAATAAGAACAATTATTATGCTCTCGAATAGGCAGTTGTAAATGGTCTTACTCTTCTCCGTAAGTCATCTAGAACCAGGACAGCCAGGGGTCCTCCACACTATCGCACTTAGCATCAGGATCACCTTCACGTTTGCAACGCTGGCGCCGAGTCCCTTGTTATCCTTGGTTGGACCAGAGTGGCTGTAAAAATGTACGCGTTATTATTTTTAGGCATTTGAGGGAATGTAGGAAGCTTTAGAAGGCCAGTACTGACTGATCATCTTGCTGCGGCGTGTAAATAGCGCCTGCTGGCCTCGTACGTCTAGCCCCTGGTCGAGGACATTGCGCTACAATGAGGGCATAATGTTGACTTCGACACATGCAGCTAAAAACCTGGAAGAAAACATGTCGCCAGTCTTCGTTCTGATGATGTGCAAGGTAGATTAGATGGCCCATTGGGAATTTGCATTCGAACCCTCTCACGAATGCTTTCCGGCTCGGGTGAATCTCCAGAGCCGAGAGTCAACTCCTAGGGAACCATCATATCCATTATATAGCTGGAAATTTAGTCGCCTGCGGTTTCCCAATCTCAGTATGAGCCTGTTCGATACGCTTCCTTGAGTATCAGCAGAGACTAAACTTTATTTATAACGGTTCTGGTCCATGCCTGCATTTCGACGCCCCCAGTGCTTCGAATGGAGGCAAAAATAGACGGGTAGAGGTGGCGCGTCATGAAAAGGTGGGAGATGGTGTAAGTATAATTAAAACGATAGTTTCGACGCCGTGGCAATTTTGGCAAGAGTTTTCCCGAATCTTCCAGAGTCTCCAAATACAAGAACCGTTAAACGAGCTCTCTGAACGCAAGCCCTGCCTACGCTTTACGCAGCCTGACGAGTGCGAAAGGGACATGCACATGCGATCAGGGGTCAGGTATAGTCAGAAGCGGCACCTGCATCCAACACCACTAGTTTTGCATCATCGAGTACGGATACCGCGAGGCTATAATAAGCCGCGCTTATCGTCATCGTCACGGGTCGATGGGTCGAACCCCACGTAGTTCTCGTAGGCATGGCTTCGGCGTTTTCATACTTTGGCTTTTGATCACATGAACAAAAGAACGAGGGTTGAGTAGCTATAGGGTTGAAGGTCAGCATAGGTGGTTCTATTATCACATACGTGTATATGCTAAATGAAAGACCATTGTCGTGGCACTGAAGCTACTACTGCTCCGCAGCCCGACGAAGCTCCTGGGGGCCAGGTCATCATCAATGGATGGGTATCTGCAATGCGGCTAGGAGACCGCGAGGCCTCTCGATATGAATGTACTCAGAATTCTGGGTATATGTATCACCTACCGGTGGATGTTGTTAATTCATACACGGTGAAGTGAATGTGCTCGGGTACAGTACCCCAAGGTTTAGTTCCCTTCGGAGACCGGATGAGTGACGTCGATGGGACGCGATTGGATTGGGTACTAGTACCTAGAATGTAATCGAACTTGGGCAAGGACATGGTGATGGATCGATGTGTGCGATATGGAAATGCACATCTCAATTGAATCCGGATATAGATGTGACTGTTTCAAGTGATTCTTCCTAGCGAGGTATATTTATACACTGGTTAGTTCTATTCCGAGAAATGTCTGTGAGAGGTTGAAGAGGTTGAAGAGTAATACATACATGAGGGAACGGTTGAGGTTTCGTGCTTGCCTCTTTCGAAGGAATTGCTGTCAGTAGAATCGGGTCTTATTTACAAGCAGAGAAAGAAGACGAGCAAGGTATTATTGCTACTTGGTGATCAAAAATATGACATTTGTACGCGTTTGTGATCAGGACAGTTGTGGATCGAACATGCTGTAGTTGTTGATCAGCTCAAGTATTAACTATAACACAAGGACGAGGTCGTGTGCACATTGCTCCCCACTTTGTTGAATAGTTTTCATGAGGATCGATGTTCCAGATAGTTGAGAGTCATAAAGACACCCTCCGATGGCAGGGTTATAATTAGTCTCGGAGCTATGCTTATAAATAATGATGGTTGAGGTAGATCGTGTAGATAGATTTTGAATGGCGATTTGCTCGAGAGAAGTTTGGAGAAATAGAGGCAGGTTTAGGCGGTATCACGCCAGTAAAGACTATAGGACACCTGACAGTGTAATTCAGTGTAAAACGCAGTTGGTATGCAGGGAATGATCATTGAGGGGATATGTTCTGGATAGAAAGGGTCGAGAAAGGGGGCGAATGGAGAGGGCCCAGATCGAGTCAGTATGTAGGTGTGCGTCGATAGATGGGTTGCGGTAGTCAATTGAATTGGTAAGAAATGAAGTAGTGCGTATGACTGGAGCTGTACCTGTTACGACACAATATGGATTGCGGGGTTATGTGAAGTGCTGTGTGGGCTTATTAGCCCTGGGGGGGGTGAGTGAGTGAGTGCGTGGTGTTGACAAAATAATGAAGGTGTGATTTTGAGGATAGGCTGCTTTGACGCATTCAGAAAGACAGAGAGGCTTGTTTTAAAGCTGAAATTGGATGTAAAAACGAGATATCGGGCGCTTAGATGTATCACATTCAAGCGCCGTAATGCGCCGTATTGAGGAATGATTTCAAGTGTTAAGCGAGTATTGTGCATTGGTACGGAAGTGATGGTGGATTTATAAAAACGGTAAATAATACAAGAAACAAAATAAATAAAATAGCAGCCCGATTTAAATCTTTAGCACGTGTGAGACCCCGGACAGTTAATATAATAATAAGAATAATAATAAATTGTGTGTGTCTCTCTCAGTCTCTGTCTCCGCCTGTCTCTCTCTTTCTCTTTCTTCCACTCTTTCCACTCAACCACCATCATGTATAACGACTGTCGTCCTTCGTCTTCATCGGGAATTTTACAGCATCCTCTATCTTCAATTCCTCATTCACCGAGGAGAATTCGTTTTGCCCCTTTACCTGACCCACGTCGTTCAGTTTTAGTCACTGAAGATGGTCAAGAGCTACCAATAACAAACGATAATCACCTTTCTTCAACTTTACAAGACACGTCAGCCGCAGATTTATTGCCTCAAATTCAAACAACTATTTCCTCTTCATCTTCTTCATCTTCATCAACAACTCCAAGTGCCACTTCAACTCCAAACACAGTCACTCCAGCTTCCTCTGTTCGTTCATCCCCAGTTTCTCAAAACACAGCTTTACCATCTTCAAAGCAGTCAGACGATAATTCAACTTTAAACAGCAATCCTCCCTCTGCTTGGCCTCGTTCTCTATTCCTTCTTCGCCCTTTTAAGCGTACTTCAACAACCTCATCCGGATCAAGTTCTCATTCTCTGACTCCAACTCCTTCAATCGAACAACCAACACGTACTTCCTCAAAACGTCCACTTTCAACAGAGGAAATTCTTACTCTCGGTACTATCAACCTCTTCAGAACTGCTTCAAGAGAGAGCAGGAATGGAAAGGAAAAGGAGAACGATGCAGGTTGGGGTTTGTCAAGGTGGTCAAGCGCTTCAGGTACCACTACCTCAATTGATCGTGGTTCCCTCTTGGCCGGCTCTTCACCCCTCGCTAGAACACAATCCGCAGGTTCTTATTCTTCAAAGTCAAAAAAGGCCAAGAAGGGCATCGGTAGCTCCCTCTTCAGTACTTCGAGTACTTCTTCCCTATCTTCGGACACCCTCGCTTCTTCCTCTGATATTAAACGTCTCAACCCTAGACCAACAACTACTCCCGCTATGGCCAGCAAGTATAAGGGTACAAGGATGCTCAACGGTCGTGTTTATGGTGCTCCAAAGAATCATCATTTAAAAGCAAATCCTTTTGCAACAGCTAGGGATGAAGAACCAGAGTTCGTGGAGTGGGGTTACGGCGGCATGGGAAGCGTAAAGGGCGCAAAGAGCGCCGGTGTCGCTGGGAATGGTGTAAACTGGTCCAGGCTTAGCGGGGGAAGCGTTTTGAAGGATCCAAATTCAGACGAGTCACGCCCAAGCAGTGGCGCTGCTGATAGAGATGATGATGACGAGGATGGAAGCGGTATGGGTTGGGTCAGGAGGAGAAGAGAGGAAAGAGAGAGGAAGAAGAGGGAAGAAGAGGCCGCAGCTAAGAATGCACTCGCCGTTCCAGAGACTCGAAGTCAAGATACTACCCCCACTCCCACCAGAAGTTCCACCCTCGATGCCGCCGCCTTTGAGGACACCGTCATGGCTCCTCCCACCGAAGACGCCGATGCCACTCCCCTTGCTGCTCCCCACACTTCTCCCCTCGTCCCTTCAAAACCCGAACATATCACAGAAGCCATCACCATCCCTGTACACAAACCTCATCATCATCATCATCATCACAGGAATCATTCTCATGGCCATGGGAGGACAAAGTCTAAAGAGGCCTTGGAAATCACTCTTGTTGATGGACCAGTTGGTGATGTCGCACCCACCACCGCCATGCCATCTGAGAGCGCTATGGTTACACCCACCCCTGCCAATCTTCATCCCACCGCCACACCACTTATAAACCGCCCTCGCTCAGACTCGAGTGCATCCACTGATACTTCCGCCTCAGAGACTGATTCGGACTCTGAAAGCGAGGATGCCAACACACCGGGAGATGACGACGATGACGAGGAGGATGAGCGCGAGATGGAGAGGAGAAAGACTGCATTGGGTGCAGGTGTTGAGAAGATTAGCAGGCATGGTGCCGCTGCTGCCCATGCTTGAGAGCGAGTTTCTCCCCCCCCCCCCCCCCCCTTTTTTTTTGTTCTTCTTTCGTGGATTGTGTATAATATAATGTTGTTATTTTCCTTGGTGCTTCTTCATCTGGCATCCTCGCTTCATCGTTTGCCTTTTGTTCTTTATCACTTTTTTGTTTTGTTTTTGTAGTTGTCATTGGGTACATACCATTTCTGAATCCCACTTGAACCCTCATCAGTCTCGCTGATACCCTTTTCACCCTGTCGTTGCCATTGTTTATTTTCCTTCGACGAATTGCAAACGTTTGTATTTCCTGATCCCTACCCACCACTCCTTTCACATATCGTACATTGCTCGCATCATATATCCCCGTTATTTCTCCCTGTTGGGAGATAGTAGTTAGTAGTCGTCGTCATATTATTTATAAATATATGCTTTTTACTTACCTCTTTGTAAAAGAAAGGAAGAGACGGACCAATAGCTGCTGGCTTTATATACAACGGCCTAGTCGTCATCCATAGGAATAGATGCGGTACCAAACGGCCGAGTTGTATGCGTTGACACCGAGTTCAGAGGAGTAGTCAAGAGATAACTATGAGGCATAGAAGAGGGGCTGATCATGAGTTTCTCGTCTGTGGCCTTGGCTTTAAATTGTCGACTCGTCGCAGCAGGAGTAACGGTGCTAAACACGGCTTGGCTTGGCTTGGGTCGACCTAAACTTCTGAGCACGCCTCGATCTTCATTCAAATTTAAATTGAAGAGGGCTTGGGAGGTCATAAGCGAACAAGACAGGCGCTAGTGAGCACAGCGTTTCTTGGATGATTGGCTTGGCCACGTCCTTCATTGAATTGAATTGAAAGTTAAGGTTGAAACTGGGGCTAGTGTAATTAGCGATAGAAGAAATGGCGGAGAAAGAGTGTTTGTTACTTGGGTGATGGTATGTAGAGACAAGGAACGTGTGCCGGTTGAGAAATTTGTCCCCAAATTCGTTTCCCCACTACTTTTCTCTCCCTTTATCTTTGACGCTTGCAACGAGGCTGCCCATGTCTCCACAAAACGTCGGACTCGATGTGGGTCGGGTTGTCTATTTTTAGTTCCTATGCCATATCGTCTGCGGAATGAACGACGAGGCTGAAGTTTTGCGGATTTTCGATAAAGAAAAATCCTGGCTACTCGCAACATGAGCGTTGGAGCTCCCATTGACTTCTCACCCCCCGACGTTTTGACCTACTGAAAGAGTCCTACGTCTTGGACCAACAATACTCCCGCTTAATTTCCGCTCAACCTCGTGATAGGGATATCCAACAGGCCTAGCTCAGAGAATAGTACTGTAAGGCAGGCTGACTAGCCAGCAGTTCGAGCATCGGGATTGAGAAGTTTTGTGTATGTTTTCGTTGTAGTGAGGTGAGGGAAGGGAAGGAAGGGAAGGGAGAGTAGTCGTCTTGAATACTAGTACGCCACTATTATAATCTGCCCAGTAGGTTTCGCCGTCGTTCCGTCTCCGCGCACTCACTTGTATCACGCTGCGTAATTTCGCCCTCGATCCAGTTATACACATGGCATTGTCGTATTTATATATTCAGTGCTTGTAACAATCACGTTCGTTATCAACCTTGCCTTTATCTGTGTCACTCAGACTCCCTCTTTCGCGATAGATTTCCTTCAAGGTGTTGGGATTGCTGTACAATTTCTTTAAATCCAAATTTAAAGATGGCCTGTGGAAAAGAGGGATTTATTCGATACGATGCGTTAACTTCAACAATAGATGGGGATAGGAAGTCGAGGTCAGATGTTTGGTTCTCGTGGGCATCTGTACCCTTTATTATGCAATATTACATTTATTGCAGAGGGGTATTAGCTGACGCTCCAAGGATTCAAATGCCTCAAGAACAGAAACTTGGTTGGCCTACCAGTACCACGACATGGATCCGATCCACCGATTGTGATTTAGTTAAATGATTTCGAATGTAGAACAGAGGTTGTTCACGTAATAGGACGTGCTTTGGGTTGAGATGTGGGGTAAAGAGTGTCATGGGTCGTAGCTACCAAGTTCCTGATGGGCGCTTCAAGTCATACTGAGGTTACCAGGTGGAATATCTCCTCCCCAAAGCGATCAGACGACAATAGTGTGTTATTCGATATATTTTCATTTTAAATCAAATCTATTGCGGTGCTTGTAATAGTGTTGTGATGATAGCTCGCATTCAGGGAGATAATCCTTCGAACTGGGGTCGAACCAGTGGCCTTGGGATGACGATATCCTATTACAGTCCCACACTCTTCCAACAATAATAAGGATGAATAGCGGGAGAAAGAGAACAAGCAAGCGCTCATGGTTGTTGAACGGATCAAATTGTTCACGTGATAAGGTGAGATATGTTGTCAAACTGAGCTCTGAGCTTGTCATTGTCATTGTAAATCGCTCTGTGCTCTTTGGGTAGACTTGAAAAGATTTATTTATCTATTTTTTAGATATTATCAGGTGTGTAAACTCTTAATAACGTATGACCAATAAAGAATGGTCACGATCCTGCTTTCAAAGCCACTCATTTTCTATAGTCATCATCAACAAGAACGTATAAATAGGCTGTCTAATCCGTTCTCATCTTGCAAAACTGGCTTTCCGAACTACCCTCACCTTTTCACCTTTGTCTCGTCTGCTTTTATATTCTCATAAAACTACTTCGTCAACCAAAATAGCGTCCATTAGTTCGGTTTCCTCAAGGTTATCACACGTGAGTGTCTGATTATCCACCTGGGTTTCTCCGCAGTTCCTATACCAGATTGATAATCTTTCTTTCTTTCAGATAAATCGTGCCTTCAGTTTAACGACATCATCTAATATGCCCCCTGTATACGAGAAACCAACCTTCGAGAAATACGATTATGTCGTAATCGGCGGTGGAAGTGGAGGTTCTGGTACTTCGGTAGGTCTTGATGCCCCATCTCATTTGGGCATCGAGCTTATGTCTGGTTCAGCGGCGAGCTGCTTCATACGGGAAGAAAGTTGCAGTGGTTGAGGCTACACCTAATCTGGGTGGAACTTGCGTCAACGTCGGTTAGTGAACTCACTTCAATCAAAGTAAATAACACTAACGTTTCCGTTTAGGATGTGTGCCAAAGAAAGTACGACACCACCTCTGCTTACAACCTTATTATCATGAGCGACTAACGGCTATAACAGCTCATGTGGCACGCAGCAGATCTGCAGGATAAAATATCCCACCACGCTAGAGGATACAAATTCCATGATGTGTCCGACGTTAAGTTCGACTGGGCGAGCTTCAAACCTCAAAGAGACGCATACATTCGTCGCCTAAACGGCATTTATGCCAACAATTTTGATAGGGAAGGTGTCGAGTACCACCAAGGCTTCGGCAAGCTAGTCTCTCCGACGGAAGTCGAGGTCACTTTACCTGAAGGAAAGGGTAAATACATCTTGAAAGCCGACAAGATTTGCGTCGCAGTTGGAGGTCGACCCATCATTCCCTCAGACAGCGAGATCCCAGGTGCCTCTTTGGGAATGGATTCTGATGGCTTCTTTGACCTGGAGGAGCAACCAAAGCGAGTCGCTGTAATTGGCGCGGGCTACATTGCAGTGGAACTTGCTGGTATATTCAACGCACTCGGCACAGAAACTCATCTCCTCATCCGCGGCGATACTGTGCTTCGCACATTTGATCCAACAATCCAAGAGACATTGACTCCATGGATGGAAAAAACTGGCGTCAATCTTCACAGGCAGACCCAAGTGACTCGTGTCGAAGGGGCCAGGGGCCAGGTACTGACTGTCCACACAAACAAAGGCGAGAAAATCGAAGTTGATGTCCTCCTTTGGGCTATTGGACGAAAGGCCAACACGGATGGTCTGGGTTTGGAAGAACTTGGCGTAGCATTGGACAAAAAGGGCGACATCACCGTTGACGAGTATCAAAACAGCAATGTCCCAGGCATTTTGTCTATCGGAGATGTCACTGGAAAATGGCTACTCACCCCTGTCGCCATTGCTGCTGGTCGAAGGCTCGCAAATAGGCTGTTTGGCCCGGAACAATTCAAGAATGAAAAACTCAGCTATGAGGACATTCCAACCGTTGTTTTCTCGTACGTATCCACTTGCGATGTTAACCGATTCACGACTCAATTCTTTTTTCTTAGCCACCCTCCAATTGGTACCGTAGGTCTGACTGAGCCACAGGCTCGCAGGAAGTACGGAGACGACGTAGTCAAGATTTGTATGCTATATTGTACTCATTGTGACAGTCGTCTCATCTTCTTTTTCAGATAAAGCCTCTTTCCGATCCCTATACTTCTCCATGGTCGAGGAAGAACACAAGGAACCTACAGTTTACAAGCTCATCGTCGCAGGTCCTGAGGAACGTGTGGTGGGAGTGCACATAATTGGCGCAGGAAGTGACGAAGCCATGCAAGGTTTCGGAGTTGCTGTGAAAATGGGAGGTATGTTATCTGCTGATCTGTGAGCGTTTTTTCTTGCTAATTGACTGTTAGCACGCAAGCAAGATCTGGACGACACAGTCGCCATTCATCCAACGTCAGCAGAGGGTGAGCATCTTTTGAAATTCAACTTGGCACTGTTGCACTGGCTCATTATGTGTCTCAGAGCTTGTAACATTGCGATGAACCACATAGAAGGAAGTAAAATAGAATTTAATTGGTATCCCAAAACTAAATTTCATCGATTTTCAATTCGCGACGCGTCGTTAAAGTGGAAACAAGATTCATATAATAGGGATTATCATGTCCTGTTGAGGGTCGGTTGTGGGGTGAAGCAGGCCAAGCCCTTTGCCCCACCTCTGTACGTGAACGCCAGGTCCCACTCTTGTCCCACCTTCATACGAACTTCCCACTCTTGTCCCACTCTTCGTTGCGGCGTCCAAGGGTTTTTGAATTATTCGGTTATCTGGTTGGAGAGGCAATTGACACAGTCGAACGCAAAAATTTCACAAAACTGTTCAGTTTAACCTGATATTTGTGCGAGAACACAGTGACGGACGGATGGCTACTCATAAGCTTCAGGTTAGCAAAGTGATATGATAAAGAGTGGAGAAGTGCCGAGAGAGAACGAAGGAAAATACGAACCTGAGCGCGTTGTTGATCAGCCTGAGATTGGATGGGATGAACATCACTACTCGAATGGATCCGGTGTAGGTATAGGCAGTAGGACCAAGCGTATTAGAACTAGAACTTGGCCGCGTCATTTCCAAAGTCTGGGAAGGTTCAAGGAATTGAAGGATGTGGTGAAAACTGAAAAGCAACCGAAAGGAGTTGTGTGTGGGATGTCGAACTAAACCAGGATAACCTTGTCAAAGGGTTATAGGTGGTCAGAAATAAAAGTGACCTGCGATATCCACGGATAACTGGAGATGCAGGGAGGCCGAGTCAACAAGACATGCCAAGACAGAGCGAAATTACGACCTCCAAGTCCGAGGTTGTGAACAAGGTGCTACCAGGACATATCTCCTCTTTGATCACATCAAGGCCCACGGAAGCCTTTTCTGGTTTTGAGTTAAGGCCGATTTCTCCTTTTACAACCGACAACGTTGTTGAGCGTTCTTCACAGCTGAGAAATATTTTCTTGCCAGACGAACCTGATGATTCGGGCGTAGATAACCAGACAAATAAAAAGTGGTGTCCGACATGGAGGTTATATGCTCAGGAGCACAACATGTATTGGCAAAGGTTCTGCCAAGAAGGGGTAAGTCGACAACGATTGAATGATGACGGGCTAGCTCACTGTCGTAGCGAGATTACCACGTCAAGGTCCGTGTTGAGCAGTTTGCACCCAAAAAGATTACTAGAGTGATGACCAGACTCCATCGATGTCAGATGAAGGGAAAATTCGAGTACTCTCCTAGGGTCGCGTGGTACAAGAAAAGGTCAGGAGCGCGCTTTTCGCCTTTCAAAAGGGTAAGCAGGAAGAAAAGGGTAGGACCTTGGACACTGCGATATTTCGCGGTAACTGTTTTAGAATGAAAGGGTATGTACTTTTGTTTTGGTGATGAATGGACACAATATATAATTTTTTGACATTGACGACGAAATGGAAATGAACCGATTATACCCAAGATTTCCTTATTGTACGCATTGAAAGTACCTTATCACTGCCAGTGTTCCGAAGGTATCTGAAGGGGTGGATGGCCAACCAAACTTCAGAGACTTTCATGATATTTGGGAGATCTGACACTTGGTAGGTCGTATTACTGCAAGAGTAATGGAGCTTCAAACTGTTCTTGAGCCCATGAATCAAATGAACGCTCCACGATGATGGTGACAGAAATTACGCAGGAAACCTGAGGAAAGGTGGAACGGTATTAAATGGTTTTCCGGCCCGGTGAAACTCTTGATGCTGGCCCTGGCATTGACATTTGTCTTTGTCCCCGTCATGTCCCATTCAGCTTCAGATATTGACTACATCGCTCACTTGGTAGAAAAGGGAAGAGACACGGGTGGTGATCGTCAACTCTATGCACTGAAAGCATCCAGAGCAATAGAGTTCTGTGTCGGGTTATATGAGAGAGATGGAAACAACGGCCTGCTACAGCAACTAGAAGCATTACACTCAAAGCTAGGTAATATGTCAGTGCTATGCCCAGTTAATTCCACCTTTGACGAGTCTCAATTCTCCCCGTTCATGTATTCAGGCCAATCCGTCGCCCTTTCTGGGGGTGTTGTCGACCAACACATTGTGCGCGCTGATCCCCATCGACCTCCAGCTTGCAAGGGGCCCCTAAATGCAGATATCTTGCATGAAATTCTTTCCTTCCTGTCATGTCGCTCTCAAGCGGGAAGAGCTGCCCTTTATAACTCATCTCTTGCCTCTCGAACATTTCACGAGGTCGCTACACGTCACCTTTGGAGACATCCGCGATTGCTCACTACAGATGATCGCCTGAAGAAATTCATCTTCGGAGCCATTGTTTCAGTGAAATCGACAGAAAGCGGGCGAATCAAACACTTGGGACAACATGTTCGTAGCATTCACCTGCAAGAGGGAAAGGA
Organism: Panaeolus papilionaceus; assembly: GCA_015501605.1. NCBI lineage: Eukaryota > Fungi > Basidiomycota > Agaricomycetes > Agaricales > Panaeolus > Panaeolus papilionaceus. Next base: position 19,299 of record JADNRZ010000022.1, on the reverse strand, counting down.
TTCCCCTCAATCGAGGTTTTTGATCTCTGAGATTGGGCGACTCGTGCCAAACGTTACGTCGTTGAGCTTGACCATGGCTACTCCAGATCCACAAGCGGTACAAGATATGCTCCTCGCCTTCCCTCGCATAAATCGTCTGGAACTCTCCGTAGCCTCTAATCGACGACGGGACATCCCCCATTCCAGAACGTTTGACAGTGACGAGATTGAACTGGTACCCCCCGTAAAGCAGATTTTGGGTAATTTGACATCTCTCTGCCTCATCCAATTTGATACATACTGGGGTGTTGTCAAGACGCATCTTTCGTCCAACCTCATGGATCTCGTCATTTCCAGCAGTGATATCTTCAATGATGAAGATGGCGATGGCTATGACCAGCTTACCGAGTTGAAGTCGCTGGTTTCGCTAGAAATCGATTGCCCTACGCTTGCTCCAGATTTTATGACCGTCGCTCTTGGCTCTTTGCCAAAGCTTGAAAGGCTTACTCTCCGCGGGGAGAGTCGAGAGAGGGAAGAATGGATGGCCGATGGTGCTTATGACCTAGTGGAGCAAGCGTTGCATGGTCACTCACTAATAAAGGAATTCTGGCTTTCGTGGGCCATTCCGCTACAGGTATTCACAGATCTGGTTGTGAATTCTCCTACAAACCTGGAAGAAGTCCGTGTATGCATCGCTGACAGGGAGGATAGCGAGGAGGAAGTTGAAGAGGCCATAATTTCCCTTGTCCAGCAGCACCAACAATCTCTACGAGTACTTGTCATCTCGCGAGAGTCAGGAAACAAAATCACTGTCCACGAAGGACTGCTGGAAGCACTAGCAGCCGCTCCACTTTTGGAACGCATACTGCTACCCGTCAAGAAGGATTCCATCAAGGACTTGAAGCTGGTCTCACTCGTCAATCAGCTTCTGGGGTCGTGTTCTCGCTTGCAATGGACAGATACTTTACATAACTTGATCCACAGCTCCCATTCTCTGAAGATGGAGGATGTCTTGGAGCAGAGACAAGGTCGAGTTTACAGTGAGGAGTATTACCTAGGGTTGGAGAGCAGAAGGAACGAACATCGACAAGATCCATCTGAAGGGCGGTTTGGAAGAATATCACCATTGATTGATTTTTGGAGGTATAGAGATGTTGGGAGCCTGTGGATATAGTCCTCAAATATCATTTTGTCATAAGCGAACTGCCTGTCATAGACGACTGATAATTGAACTGCGTTGAAGAATCGACCTCCAGTTGTGACCCTAACCCTAGCCCTGGTCTGTGGCCAAATCTCCCTCGTAACACAACTGAAGGTCTAACCCAAGAAATAATGGTCAAATAGTGTTGCTCGCGCAATAGGAGAATACATGGTACAATTGATAACCAATAACTTAATAACTACACAACAATAAGGAAAAAAGATGCATCGAAGAGATAGAAAAACAAAGCATTACGACGTCAGGAAGATACAGATATACGACGAATAGGAACTAGCCCTGCTGCGCTTCGGGGAGACAACCTTGTGTCTATCGCTGTAAGAGTCATACATAAGCGGAGACAAGAATGAAAGGTCTGTCTTCAGGTGCTCTTTGCGACCTTTGTTTTCAATCACTCAGTGTCAAAATTGCAGGTTTTAGAAAAATTTAACTAACCTCTTTCTTTGTCTTTGCAACCTTTGCCGAAGCAGCTGGCTTAGTAGATGTCTTTTTCGCTGGCTTTGCGGTCTTCGCAGTCGAATCTTTCTTTGGAGCGGCAGCCTTCTTAACTGGGGCCTTCCTCGCTGCCGTCTTTGCTTTCGCAGCAGGTGCCGTGCCAGTAACAGCCTATTTTGGATTAGTGAACGATGCATAGTGAATTGCGTCTGATGGGACAAACCTTTTTCGCGGGCGCTCGTGATGTGGATGTTGACTTCTTTGGAACGCTGGTAGTTTTGGCCTTGGGTTTACCGGCCAAAACCTTCTTGGGTGCAGGCTTCTTCACAGCCGTGGTTGTCTTGGGTTTGGTTGCAGTAGCGGCCTTCTTGACGGGTGCAGGCTTGGCTGCTTTGGAAGTGGAAGACTTCGTCGATGCCTTGGGTTTGGCTGTCGTCGACTTGGTCTTCGACGCGGCAGTCTTGGGCCTAGTGGTAGCGGGTTTGTTCTGGTTTTGCATGTCAGAACACTTTGGACGTTAATAAAAAAAAGCAACGCAGAAAATCACCTCTTTGGTGGTGGCATCAGCGGCGGGCTTAGACTTGGGTGCGAGTTTGACACGCCCGGAAGGCCCTAAAATGTCGGGTCAATAACGAAAATCATCGGGTAAGAACCCGGCACTAACCCTTAGGGAGAGCAAATACACCCTTTTCGGCACCACTGGTAATGGCTCGGGAGAGTTGAGAGATTTGAGATGCACCAATCTCAAGATTGTACTTTGTTTCGACGAACCTGGGAGAAATATTATGAGGTGCAGCAGGATTGGGTCGTGAAACTCACTTCTTAATTTGCGGGCGCGAAACGCCAATCCGCGAGTCTTCTGTGTGATGGGCAATGCATTCCTATAGAACAATCCATTTTAGTAAGAGAGTCGATGCAAGGGACCCAGTAGACTGTCGTCCGGACAGTGTATATATATCCATTTAAGTCCCTGGAATGTGCCGACAGACAACTCTTTGATCATCACAATGAACGGCGAAAGTATTGGGGTGTGGAGCGCAGAGGGGTGTTCAGGGAACATATTATTTCTCTAACCTTGATCATGTCAACCCACGTTGGATGGGTTGATGCTGCCTTTGTGGTGGTAGCCTTCTTTGAGGCGGCAGCAGGCTTTGATGAGCCGGATGGTTTCTTTGCGACAGCCATTAAAATTGGAATAAGTTTATGGAGTCTAGATTATGGCGGGTGGGGCAAGGTCTTGAGCGGGATGAAAAAGGAGGAAAGGTGTTGGGCTGTTGATAGCCCCCCCGTATTTATACAAAACACCATCGCGTCAGTCATGTGACATTGCGAAACACAATCAACAATCCTTTTACTGTGATGACTTTTAACCTCTAATTATGTATGAATATTGAGCGCTATATAGAAATTTATATACTCTATACCATTTTACTTTATTCAGGATGTAATTTATATTTAAAATATGTGAATTTGTGATATAGCGCTCCGTTTTAACTCTTTGTTTATCGAATCAGTCACGTCGGACGCGTCGTGTTAATGGTCTCACGTGATGCATATGCAACCGTAACACGTCGGTAACTTTATAAACTCACTAACAAACACCGGAATACCTTCACGATTTTCTGGAGAGGCTTACTTTTTTCAGGAATCCTTTCACCTCTCGGAACAAATGTCACTTACACCCACTCTCAGAGCTGCATCTCGAGCTGCGTATCGAAATGTTTTACGAGCTGCGTCTGTAACCTTTTCAGGTCCGCCATCCATGAACCAGTTCGTTAAACTCATGTATTCGACTGACTGAATCCTTTCCCCCGTAGGTGACCCACCAGTTTTGCAAGGCAAGTGAAGACCCTCTTCTAATTCTCGCCTATTCGTCGTTCTAACTGGCGTTACTCATGCAGCCTTCAAGCACAGGATTCGTTCCGACATTACCCAAAACCCTCCTTCTACTCCCGAAGCCGCGCAGGAGCGAATTGCCTTCGTTCGAGAGGTGGCGGATGTTCTTAGAAAGAACATCGTTCAGGGCACTAAGGTCTCCAAGGATGGCCCAGGTGATGCGATTTATAGTTAGTCTACCATTCGTGACTGGCGCGGTCCACCATTAACTTACTTTGCGATGCCAGGAATACGTATGACTAAGGATACGGAACTTGGTGACAATGATTCCATTAAAAACCCTCCTCCTATGGAACCTATAAACAGAAGACGACGAAAGAGTCAACCTTCAAAGTAAGTCGAATGCAATTTGCTGAAGAATTGCTTTGAGCGCTGACGCATAGGTATCCTGTAGATGTTGCTCGAGCTAGTTTCATTCCGGCTGCGAGTGCAACACCGAATAGCTCCATTCACCCCCTCAACTTCTCTGCACTCAAGAAAGCCCATAGAAATCGTAACGTGCCCGAACTTAAAGAGGATGACCTGGAAGAAAAATTTGTTCGAGGTATGTTTTCATTTTTCACAGTTCTGTGATCAAAGCAAACCAAGGATAATTTTCACTCCGCAGGAAGTGGGCCGGTATGTTTACGCATAGGTACTTCATATACGATGCCGAATTATAATCATAACTGTATCAGGGAGGTCAATCTATCAATAAAACCGAAAATTGCGTTCAGCTACTTCACAAGCCCACTGGTCTACGAGTGACCTGTCAAGAAACAAGATCTCTGTCTCAGAATAGGCAATTCGCGAGAAAATGGCTTTTAGAAAAGGCCAGTCCCTTTGACCCTCTTTGACTCCATGCCTACACATTATCTTAACATCACCACACCAGCTTGACCAAATGGTCAATCCTGGCCTGTCTAAAGAACAAATAAAAGCAGCACGACAACGTGAGAGGGAGAGACAGAAACGAAAAAAGGCGAAGAGAAAAAGGATAGAAGCGTTAGAAAATGATGTTATAACCTGAGTTTATTTAGTTCTAAATTCCTCGCAATATGTACCGAATACTTTAAATTATTACGAGTCTTGACGACTGAACGGGGTGACATGTTGACACACGGCAAAGTCCGAGAATCATCCTGTTCTTATGTAGCAACGCATTTGTATCCTGAACTGCACTTTTACTTGAACCACCATCGACTTCGACGATGAACGCGAACAATTCCCAAGGTCTCCATTCATTGGCCACTATCATCAAGCGGTGAGTTCAACCTTACCTACTTATCGTTCCAATTTCATATTCTCTCCCATCTAGCTTAGAGGCGGCCGCATCTCGTTTCGAAGATATTGCCGTCGCCATTGAACCCAGCGCTCGTGTACGAAGTGGTTCAGTGGCTGCCGGTACATCTACACCATACTCCCCTTCGTCGCCCACTCCCATTGGGACATCCCCTCCTGCACCACCCGCCCCTGTCACAGCAGCAACCCCCGCCCAGATTCCAGAATCCGTAATTGCATTTCGTGAACAAGTCATCGAGGCAAAACTAAAACCCTTTGTCGCATTGACTAACAATTTAACCGGTGCTTCAGTCAAAGAAGTCGTAAGTAACGTTCCTTGGAGGTGTTTCTGCATTCGTTGTTAATCAGCGTGCGTCGATCTTTTTGGAATACGGTGTGGTTCATAGGTCGCTCTGGTGGAGAGGCAATACGATCTGCTTTTGGAATTCCTCAAGATGGCCGCATCATGTCAAAAGCCGACACCCGATGGCAAAATCCGGGACCTGGCGAAAGACTTGCCCCCGACCTTCGAAGCGATCTCGCGTGCCAAAGAAAACGGCCGACGCGATCGTGATTGGTTTGACCACCTACAGTTCATCGCGGAGGGTACCACTTTGGTAGCTTGGTTTTTGTATGTAAGTACACTTATCGTTGCATTCCTTGAGCAAGGATCCTGATGAAATCAGCCCAACCCAGCTCAGTATGTTACCGATACCAAGGACTCCGTTGTCTATTATGGCAACAAGTTGAAGAAGATATTCAAAGAGAAGTGAGATCTTGTCGGCCTGGGTTGTTTTTACTGGGGCTTACTCTTATTAGGGACCCTAAACAGCTGGACTGGGTCAACGCCTATGTAGCTGTCTTCGATGCGACAGCTGCCTATGTCAAGAAGTATCACGCAACAGGTCTGACTTGGAACCCAAAAGTGCGCTTTCTATTCATGGCCAATAGGTGTTGGCTGATTCCTTTGTTTGCTTCTTCTTATAGGGCGTCCCCGTTGACAGCTACAAACCTTCTTCCAGCACTACTGGGGCCCCACCACCACCACCACCACCACCACCTCCGCAAATGGCCGCCGCACCTGAGGCAGGTGGTGTTTCCGCCGTTTTTGCTCAACTTAATCGGGGCGAGGATGTCACTAAGGGTTTGAGGAAGGTCGACAAGAGCGAGATGACACACAAAAATCCGGCGCTGAGAGCAGGAAGCGTTGTTCCCGCTTCAACATTAAGTCCCCTTGGTAAGCACCATTTTACATGACATCGATCAAGCCTTTGCCTGAACTTGCTGATCGTACCTTCATAGCTGCTGGAAAGAAGCCAATAAAACCAACGAAACCTCAAGCTTTGGCTGGGAAGAAACCGCCGAAATTCGCCCTGGAGGGCAATAAATGGCTTATTGTGGGTTTCGTTCCGTGTTCAATTCATCCATTCATTGACGAACGTGGCGCTCTGATTTAGGAATATCAAGAAGCGGAGACGATCACTGTCAACGAGGTTGAGATCAATCAGGCAGTCAACATATTCAACTGTAAGGGTACGACCATCGTCATCAAAGGCAAGGTAAACACAGTCAACATATGTATGTTCATCTGTGTCTGCAGCCGTATATGTTACTTATGTTCTTCTTATCTAGACAATTGCCAAAAAACTTCTGTGCTTGTTCAATCAGTTGTTGCGTCAGTAGGGATCACTGCATCCCCTTCCTTCCAGCTTCAGATTCTTGGTGCTGCCCCCATGATTCAAATTGATCAGACTGACTCAGGACAAATCTACCTTTCGAAGGAAAGTAGTTCAGCAGAAATCACCACTGCCAAGTGCAGTGCCATCAATATCAGTTTGCCTGTCAAGGGTGAAGAAGAGGGTGTCTTTGAGGAGCAACCTGTTCCAGAGATGTTGAGGACAGTAGTTGTTGATGGGAAGCTTGTTACAACAGTAGTTGAGCACAGTGGTTAGATTAGTAAGGTGTCACTTTAATCAAATATCCAAATAACCAGCCTCTAGTGAGAATGCAAATGAAGTATGTTTTGCACAACACATTTCACAGTTCAGACTGTGGAGTCACAATGTGATGTGCTTGGTGCAGCAGCCAACGGAGAGGTGTGTGGTAAACAGTGCATGTTTGGGAGTGCCTAGTAGATAACCTCCTCTGAACTGAATGTGACCTTGAGAAAATCCGAGAAAATAGAAGCTCAATGCTTGTTATTCCACAGAGATTACAAGACATTTTTGCAGGCAGATATAGATATTGCAAGGAAAAAAATGAACAACTATGTAGAACTTACAAATAGGACATCATTTTTCCAGGAAAGCGGTTGGCAGAGCCTCTGAACTAGGCAGAAATTGAAATGTGGGAGGCAGCAAGGTAAGTTGTTACAATAGCTCAACGGGCACTTGCAGTTAAGGCCTTTGAGCTTGTCAGGGTCAGTTCAGAAGAAGGTTTGTTCGTGTGATAAGTTCAAGTATTGTTCTAAGAATGCCACTGCGTACACATGCTACACTGGTATTGTCTTAGAAGAGAACGAGAAGAGTAAGATTGTCATAGAAGTGTTGTTCTATTTGAAGTTAAAGAACTAGCTAAGGAACAACAGTATAAACTACAGTGTTTATATAGCTATCTGACAAGGCTGTGCATGTAAATGCCAAGTAGATAAGGTGAGAGATAAACAAGTCAGAAATGGAGTCTGCAGTAAGAGTGAGTCATGGACATGATAGTGATGAGTAAGAAATGAGTCATAGATAGGAGAGTGAAGTGGAGCAACAGCAGAAATGGAAGTGGGGTGTGCATCGGAGATAGGAGAAGAATGTGGAGCTCCGGAGATAGGAAGTGAATGAGATATAAGTACAAAGAGAGATGATAGTACACAAATGATAAGATAAAAGAAGATGATGGTACAGATAAGATGAGGAAAAAGATGACATAACATAAGTAGAGGTAATTAGAGACAGTAAGTTGAAGTAGTGGTGGAATTTGAAAATTACAAGCCTAACTATATGTATCCAGTTGGAAGTCCAGGAGTCTGAATCCTCATTTCCTTCCCAGAAAATTGAGATTTGAGATTGCACACATTGAATGTTACAGTTAACTTGTTCGGCACATACAAGTCCAGCCGTAGAGTTAACAAGAATGAAGGTTGAAGGTGAAAGTGGGGTTGTTTGGTGTGTTACGTTGATGTTACGCTATATCTTTTATCCTTTGTCCTACCACTATGCCCCTATCTTTTCTTTATCCCATCTGAACTGTTATCTTATCTTCGTGTACTATCATCTCTCTTTGTACTTGTAGCTCGTCTTATCTTCTTATCTTTTCCTCTTCTCACTCCATTTCCATTCCTGCTGTCACCCCACATCCTATTCCTATCTCTGACTCACTCTTCTCTCACATTCATGACTTGTTCTCTATTATATTCCCATACATGTTCCATTATGACTCCTGTACCCCATCTTCTGACTCTTATTTTATCTTGTGCACAGACCATTCGTATTATGTATATAAACCCCAGTATTATACCCATGTTCTTTAGCTAGTTCTTTAACTACAATAGAATGATAACTTCTACTGGACTTCTTTTACTTGCTCTCTGCTAAGACAATACCATCGAGCAACTCTCGAAGTGGCATTCTTAGTTAGATCTTCTCTAAACTCGACATAACATCAAGGCTAAACTCTCCGACTCTACCTTCGACCTTTGTTCTTGTTGACTCTACGGCCAGACTCGTATGTGCTGAACAAGTCAACTGTAACAGTCGAGTTCAAGTGAATCTAACTAAGAATGCCACTTCGAGAATCGCTCGATGGTATTGTCTTAGCAGAGAGCAAGTAAAAGAAGTCCAGTAGAAGTTATCATTCTATTGTAGTTAAAGAACTAGCTGAAGAACAAAGGGTATAAACTACAGGCTTATATAAGTATCTACAGTGGCTGTGTGCGTACAAGGCAGTGTAGATAAGGTGTGAAGTCCATGAGTCAGAGTGGAGCAGTCATGAGAGAAAGAAGTAAGGACAAGTCATAAATGTGAGAGAGATGAGTCATAGAATGAGTCATAGGTAGGAGAAAGATGTGGAACAATAGTGGGAGTGGAAGTGGAGTGAGAAGAGGAAAGATAAGGAAGATAAGGTGAACTACAAGTACAAAGAGAGATGATGGTACACGATGATAAGATAGTAGAAAGATAAGATGAAAAAGAAAAGATATAGTGTAACATTACCCCTGTGTTAAGGCTGATTGACCTCAATCAGGTATTGATGTTGTGGATGGCTTCGTCGCACATGTCGTTGTCGTAGTCTGAAAAGCCATCAGCCCAGGTGCCATCGTCATTGGTGCTGCTTTTTGGTGTCAATACTTGCTTTGCTTGTCGTCTGTCCAAGTAGATTCCCAAGGCTTACTTCTTTCCCACGGGTTAGAAGATTGTTGCGGATTCTTTTTGTTTTTGAACATTTGTGAGGCCTTCTTCTTGCCCTTGTTGGATGATGAAGAGGGTTTTTCGGGGCATTCGTTGGCAGAATGGTGAGGAGCGTGTAGCTGGCAATGGAAGCAACAGTATTTGGGGCAGGTTTCTCGGAAATGATCTTCTGAGTTGGGGCAGGAACGACATAGGTTTTGTCCTCGCTTCATTAAGTTCAGGATGTAGGTGCAGGTGGTATAGTCAAGACCGTCGAGGGTCAGATTGAGAGGTCGTTGGGAAAGGCTTTCTATCGTCAGATAATGGGTTTGTGGAATAGAATAGTCGTAAAGGAAAGTTTTGTCATGTTTGAAAGTGTATAGGTCGTTGGGTTTGTGGTTGGCATATTTCATACATTGAGTGGTGACAAGTTGCATGAGGCGGTTGCAGCATACAGGGTTGTTGAAATGTTCTCTATAGAACAATTCGAATTGGGAGCAGCCAATGTCCCAGTAAGTGGCTGCAGCTTTTTCGTGGGCATTGATTGTTGCATAGAGTTTCAACACTTGTTCGCAGGTTTCTGCAATATGGCTGTCCATAAGACGGATTGGGGAGAGGAGGGCATCATTGAAAGGGAGTGTCCATGCGAGATTTTCATAATCTTCAGTGTTGCGGAAGATGTTGACGAACTTGTCGAAAGTGATGGAGGTGCAGTCATGGGTGGTGCTTGGGGCGTCTTTCAGGGTTTCCCAGTTGGTGGCGTTGTATGTTGTTTCGGTGGGGGTATGAGGCTTGGTGGAAATTTCGTGGGCAGCAACGAGGGTCTTGAGAACATCGTTTAGGCTTTGGATTTCAGGGACTTTGGATGACGACGCTTCACATCGTTCTGCTTCTGCTTCAAGGAGTTGTCCTTGTTGCTTAGCTTTGGCGATGAGAGTTTTGGTGTGGGTGATGAATTCTTTGTTGGTCATGGATTGTGGGAAGACAGGCAAAGCAATAGTGGGAGGATCAGAGAATGATCCTTGAGCTGGAGAGAGGATGTGGATGGTTTTGGGAGTGGTTGAGGAAGAAGAGGTAGAAGCAGTGTTGGGAGTCATAGTAAGATTGGTTGTTGTTGCTGTTGAAAGAGCGATTGTTGGGGATTTTCAGATGAGTTTGCATCTTCTTTTATAGGCAGAAAGGATATCAGGGGCGTTGGCTAAATTTTCTTCCAGTTCCCAAGAGTTGTGGAAAGAAGTATACCCTTTCCATGTTATGAAATATTCCCATTTGGATGGTTTCCCTCTATGGTTGATGATAGATTCAATTTCATATTCTTCTTCTCCGCTGATAAGGTCAGGCAGTGGTTCTGGGAAGTTCAGACCATGTTCCAGGGTTTCGTGATAAGGGGTAAGAAGGTTGGCATGGAAGACATTGTGCACTGTGAACCCAATTGGGGCGGAAAAGCTGTAGGGGCGGAAATTTGGAAGGGAAAATGCACACCTTAACGTTGTAAATTTCAGTCATTAGCATTGTGGGATTAATAGTGGGGGGAATATGCACCACTTTTGAAATGTGTCACCAATCTGCGGTGTTGATCCGCCAGATCTCAGTCCAAATTGGGAAAATGAAATCACATGACACACAGTTGGACTTTGACAAGTTCAAAGTTCAAAGTTGAACAACAACAACACTATCTGTCTCTTTTCCCATTACTATCATCTTCACAGTTGCCTCCCTCTCCAGTCTGATCTTTGCTCACTGCCACACACACCATTCACCTTTACCATCCAGCACCCTCTCTCGTTTCCCCTTGGGTCAGACTCTCATTGCCCAATTTTTATCATTATTTCCGGGGCAGACTCAGGTCACCTGGTTGAGGTCAGACTCTGTGTCACCTCTTTCACCTTCTCTTCCTCTGGACCTGGAAGTCAATACTGAAGAGAGAAGCTACTGACAGTATGTTTTTATTCATTATCACTCCTCTGGCTGCTGACAAGGTTCTGCTTCATTTGTTAAACTCTTAGCATGCTCTTGGGGGGAAATGCTCATGCCTTTTTTTTTTATGGAGTTTTTGGTGAGTCAATTATATTCTCTGGTCAATACAGTATAGTAACTCTTTTGCAGCAGCTCCTCTGGGCACTCTAGCTACCAAAGCCATAGTAATATTTTTTTTTGTATTTAATCTGTCACCTAAAAATATACCTTCATTTTTGTTACAAACAATGTGCTTTATTAGCTGTGTAGTGAGGAATAACATAAAGTGGTGGAAAACCTATTTTGAATTTAGTGTGGGAGCGGTGGAAATTACCTGATGATCAGTACCAGCATACAAATGCGCCCAAAAAAAAAGGCAGATATCGAAAGTTTACCAGCGGTTTATCAGCCGCACTCCACATGTCCAACTTGCACATGGAGGGGTGGAAATTTCACACCTTTACAGGTGGGATTACCACACCTCATTGGTGGTTTTCAGGCAGCGGGTTTTCCGCCTGTGCTGGGTTCACAGTGGTGAATTTTCCAATAGAAGGGGAGTCAGAGTCTATAGGTAACTGGTCCTAAGACTTTGGAGATCAGAAATGGTCCTTGACGTTTAGTGCTGATCTTCTTATTGTTGCCAAGTCTAAGGTTCTTTGCTTCTAGCCAAACTTGTTGTCCGAGTTTGAAAGGCATGTGAGGGTTCTTGCTGCAGGTGATCATGCAGTTTCTTGTGTGGGTATGAGCAGCAATTGCTTCTTGACACATTTGGACTAGTGCTCCAAGTTTGTCTTCCACTGAAGGATGGATGGAATGTTCGAAAGCAATCGGAATTTGGGTGGGGTTAATACCTAGCATGAGTTCGAATGGAGTGTGTCGGCGGTCTGAGTGTCAGCAGTTGTTGTGTGTGAATTCGAGAGTTGGAAGGGCATCAACCCAGGTTTCTGGGTTAGAGATGCAATATATGGATAAATAAGTTTTGATTTCTTGATTATATTGTTCTATAGTGCCATCGGTCTGAGGGTGATAGGCTGTGGAGAGTCTGGATTCAATTTCGAGGAGTTTTAGGAGTTCTTTAAAAGCGTGGGAGGCGAATCTGGGGTCTCTGTCAGACGTAATTGAGTCTGGAAGTCCGAAGTGTTTGAAAAGATTGTTGAGTAAAAGCTTTGCAACACCTTCTGAATTGATCGTTTTCATGCAAGGTAGCAAAATTACCCCCTTTGTAAGGCCATGGTCCACCACGGAAAGAATAGAGTCAAATCCTTTCGATGGCAGGAGGTCGGTGATGAGATCCATAGAGGTCTGGGCAAAGGGTTTAAGCGATTTTGGGGGTTCAATCAGAACTAGAGTGGGTCGTGTGGGGTTTCGGTTGATTTTAAACTGTTGACAAACTGCGCATCCTTTGACATATGACTTGATGAACTGTCGCATGCCTGGCCACCAGTGAGTGGCGGAGATAGAGTTGAACATTTCTAGTTCTCCAGGATGTCCAGCTGATATGGTGTCGTGGAAATGTTGAATGATGGAATGGTGGAGTTCGTTATCTCTGGGAACATAAACCTTCTCTTTGTAAAAGAGAAGCTTTCCATAGTCTCCTTCTTCAAAGGACCAGTTGTTGAGTGAGGTTCCTGAGGATGCATTTTTGTTGGATATCAGGGATTCAAGGGCTTTTGTGGTGTTTTTGTCCAATGGTTTGGCTGAGGCGATCTTTTCTTGGAGTTCGAGGTCGATAAGATTGATGAACAAGGAGTTGGGGAGCATGGTGATATCAGTGTTTTCTTTGTTATCACCTTCAGGGACTAGGTCAGGTCGTCGTGAGAGTGCATCAGATTGGATCATTTTGTCTCCAGGGGTGTGAACAAGTTTCAGGTCATATTCAGATAGTATGAGGAACCAATGTGCTTGTCGTCCATTGAGCTTTTGAGGGGAGCGCCAATAGGTGAGGTTCTTGTGATCAGAGAGGACAGTGGTTGTGTGAGGGGATCCCAGGATATAGTGTTTCCATTCTTCTATCGCACAGATAATTCCAAGAAGTTCGCAATCAAAAATCTGATAGTTCTGTTCAGCAGGGGAAAATGATTGCAATAAGAAACAAACAGGGTGTCTTTTCCCGTTGGCGTTGGTCTGGGTGAGAACTGCTCCATAGGCGAATTGTGAGGTGTCAGATTCAATTTGGAAGGGTCGGTCGAGGTCAGGCATGGCTAGTACTGGTTCTTGGCTAAATCGTTCTTTCAGGTTGTCAAATGCAGTTTGTTGGGCTTCTCCCCATTCAAAGGGTTGTTCTTTTTGGAGAAGGTTGTTCAGAGGTCATGCAATGTTGGAGTAGTGTTGGATGAATTTTCAGTAGAAGTTGCCAAAGCCTAGGAATGATTGTACTTGTTTGAGGGTTTTGGGAGCAGGCCATTCTTTAATTCCAGTGAGCTTTGAAGGGTCCATGGAGATCTTGTTGTGTTCGATGATGAATCCAAGGTAAGTGACACTAGTCTTGGCGAATTCACATTTCTCGGGTTTCAGGTATAGGTCGTTTTCCTTCATGATCTGAAGTACTTCTTTGGTGTATCGTTCAAGGTCCTCTTTGTTGGTGGCATAGATGAGGATGTTCTCCATGTAAATGATCACATAACCGTTGTCCACTTGTTTGATGAAGATGTTATCCATCATTGATTGAAATGTTGCAGGTGAGTTGCAAAGTCCAAAGAACATGACTAAGGGTTTGAAGAGTCCAAACTTGGTCTTGAAAGCGGCTTTCCATTCGTCCCCTTCCTTGATATGGATGTTGTTGTAACCCCATCGAACATCAAGCTTGGTGAAATACTTGGCGCCTTTGAGTTTATCCATGAGGTCTGTGACTAGGGGAAGCAGGTAAGCATTCTTGATGGTTCCTTTGTTAAGGTGGCAATAGTCTTGACAGGGGCAGAGTTTGGCATTAGCGTCCTTCCTTGGTACATAAAAGAATCCTGATGCTTGAGGTGAGTTACTTGGTCAGATATCTCCTTTCTTGAGGTGTTCGTCAATGAATTCTTTAGTTGCTCTTTCCTGTTCCGGTATCATGGAATAGACTTGGGATGATTTCAGAATGAAGTTGGGTTTGAGCACGATTTCATGATCCCAGGGTTTATGAGCAGGTAAGGTAGCAGCAGCTTCTTCGGAGAACACAGAGATCCAAGGGTGATACTGAGGGGGAATGATGTCTAGAGGGTCTGAGGATTCAAGTTTCCTGTTGTATTTCTGAGTGAATGCTTGGGAATGAGTCGGGGTAGTGTTGATCCAGGTTTCTTCGGTTTCTTCAGTGGGTTCTTCTTGCATGAATGAAATAACCAAGTCGTTGGTTGTTGTTTCATAAGTGTTTGTTTGGTTCATTGTTGAGTTCTTCCCCAGTATAAGCCTTACATGGGATTCTAGTGCGGCTATCGTGGTTTCGTCCAGGATCACGGTGTTGGTTGGGTACCAGTCGGGTATTTTGTTCCAAGTTTTGATTCAGTGGATTTCTCTATCCAGTTCTTCTTCTATGGAAGTCCTCCAATTAAATGAGGCCATCTTCCAGTCAGTGTCAGGGTTTGTTTCTTGCAGCCACAGCAGTCCTAATATCATCTTCTGCCATCCTAGTCCAGTCACTAGGAATTCTGTTCTTCTGATCTTGCCATACTATGACAAGGGGTTCAAAGAGACCATACTTGGTCTTGAAGGCTGCCTTCCATTCATCATTTTCCTTGATACAGATATTGTTGTAACTCCATCGAACGTCAAGCTTGGTGAAGTACTTGGCGCCTCAGAGTTTATCCATGAGGTTGGTGACAAGAGGGAGAGGGTAGGTGTTCTTAATGGTTCCTTTGTTCAGGTGTTGGTAGTCTTGGCAAGGGCAGAGTTTGGCATCTTTCTTCACAACATAGAAGAATCCTGCAGCTTGCAGTGATTCACTATGACAAATGGTTCCTTTACTGAGGTGTTCTTCAAGGAACTTCTTGGTGGCATTGTCTTGTTTGCACACAAGCAAGTAAACCTGGGCAGATTTGGGGACAAAGTCAGGTTTGAGTTTGATTTCGTGATCCCAAGGTTTTCAGGCAGGCAGAGTTGAAGAGGCTTCTTCGCTAAAAACAGATATCCAGGGATGGAATTCGGGGGGAATGGTCTTGATTGGGCTGGTTTCATTGGTCTTCTTGTCAAATTTCTGAGCAAAGGCTTGGGAATGTGTCAGAGTCATGTCGATCCAGATTTCTTTGGTTTCTTCAGTCAGTTCTTGACTGGTGATTACCACTTTTATTAATAATTCAGGACAGTTGCCCTGTGGATGATAATACCACTTGCCCTGTAATTTATGAAATGATGAGTGCCCTGTTTTTTATGATAATGCCTCAGGTAACTTTAGTGTGTGATTTCATAGATATTATCATAATTGTCAGGCCAATTTTCATAGCAACATTTTATATGCTGTAGACATTTTCATGCTGCCCTTGTGATGTTCATGCAATATTATTATTGTTTTCATGATTATGCTGATATTTTCATGATTGGTAGGGCAATATTATCATGGATTTCATCATTACTAGGGCAATATTCTTCTTGATTTCATAGATTCCCTTGATCTTATCAGTGCATTTTCTTATCAAATCAGGGTAATTCTATATTTAGAATTGCCATAATATGATATCATTAGATCAGATCACTATTATCTCCGCTTTTTTTGGACCCTTATCTCATCCATCAATTACATCAAATCAGGGCTCTGCCCCTATTGCACCCATTATTTCTAGCATTTATTACACCGCTTTTCTGGCCACTTTATATGGACATATATATACCATTAGAAAGCTACAATTGCCTACTATTTGATTCTGAATTTTATTCAATTTAATTCCTGCAGGGGAGCAGCCCATTTAGCTGTGCTTTTTCCCATCAATTTAGCCCCTATTCATTTATGCCACCATTCCTGCTGCATTTGCACCGCTTTTTTGGCACTTTTTCTAGTGCACATATATACCATTAGAAAGCCCTAATTGTCTAGTTTAAGAATATGCCCTCGGTTTTACAATAGCCCCACTAGGGGCTGCACTATTTAGCTGCGCTTTTTTGGCATTTAATTAGCCCCTATTTTTAATCAGCATTGTTCCTGCTCCATTTTGCACCACTTTGGTGCAATTATATATGGACATATATATATCACCAGAAAGCTACAAATGCCTAGATTAACAATCTGAAATCAGAACATAAATGTTGTGTCTAGGGAGGGAGCAATTGCATTTCACATTTGGGCATTACAGTGTGGGAACACTCTTAATCACCTCTTCTCCTCCTCCCCCCACCGCTTTTTTGCCCTCATTTCTCCACATCCACTCCACCCCTCGGCCTACAATTTGGCATGGAGGTGTATGTTATGTATTAAAAACAGTTTATGCAGTAGGAACCCAAGGAGACTGCTATGAATGCAGTTATTCTGCATTTACTCTGTTTTTGCTGCTATTTCTGCCAAAAGAGGGCCCAATAGTCCTCAATAACTTGCATTTTGAGTAGGATAAAGTCATGGAAATATGTTATAACATCAATAATATCGTTCTGTACCATGTATCATGTGTTCACAGTTCTAGATCATATAGAAACAGCCATATGCTGTCTCACCAGTACTTCGCACTGGCCCAGGTGGTTCGATTGACTGTTGATCGACCATCCGACATTTGGTTGACTGTTGGTTGACTTTCGATCAACTTTTGCAAAAAGTATTTTTGGTGTGAAAAACAGCTGTTTGGGGTTTTTTCAATTGACTTTCAATCGACAGTCGGTTGGATGTCGATTGACACAAATCAGTTTATTGTGAATATTTGATTTTTCTGATTAAAATGCAAGTCTATTGTGTGCTGTGACAAGAAATGTGACAATCTCCTGTCACACCTTCCACAAGTGTATGTTACCATGTGTCACATCCTTAGTAATAATATATCTTTTGTGTGAAACTATTTTTCCATAGTGTTTGTGACAATAAATGTGACACTCTATATATCTTGTCACATGTCACACTCTGATTCAATATGAAATTGTATAACACAGCTGTGACACTAGTATTACAAGTGAATTGTTTGTATGTGTGTGGATGTGACCAACTATGATTGTCACATGTCACATGTCACATAGTCTTCCATGACTGATAGCATCCAGTATTGACACAGACAACTAGCAGTCTGTTGTGGCTTAGAACAGTTTTCAATTTGTGACATGTCACATCTATGTCACAGATCTAGCTACATTAGTATGTGATGTGGTATTACAAGTAAAATATGTATATATGTAAATGTGACCTAACATGACTGTCACGTGTCACATAGTTGTCTGTGACAGATAGTGTCTAGCAGTGATAGAAAAAATTAGCTGTGACATGTATAGATGTCACAGATTTAGCTGAATTAGGAGGGTCTTGTTGACGTCTACTTGGAACAGGAAACATTCAGCAAGTTGATTGCCTGGTCTAGACTCATTGGGCAGGAGCTCAATAGGTTCGGACAGTTGGGGAAGTCTGGAAATGATCTCCATGATGGCACCAGAGGTCTTCTGCCTTTCAGTTTTGGACATACATGCATAGGAACGAGCATGCAGCTTCACTGCATGTGAGTTCCGTTGGTCCAGGAACCCGCAGAGCAGGTGACTGGCGCTCAGGGTCCTGATGCGCCACGTAGAGTGGTCAGTGAGGCGCCTGAGCAGGAGTGGGATGGAGAGGAGGCCTGCCAGGGCCTCTGCCCCTCCTATGGGCATGGTGTGGAACACACCTGTTATCCACAGTGCAGCTTTACACTGCATCCCGTTAAACATCTTGAGGAGCTCTTTGTTTCAAGCCCCTCTATAGAACCACAACCAGTGTCCGTAGGTGGCTATGGGGAGCACACAAGTACAGTACAACAGTCTCTGCTGGACTGGAGACAGGCCCCAGAGTGAATTGCCAAGCATACTCATTGACTTGACAGTCATGAGTGCCTTGGTGGTATAATATTGCATGTGCTCCCTAAATGTGAGCCTGCAGTCGAAATAGAAACCCAAATACCTCCAGATTGGTTTGGGTTTCAACAGCATTGTGCCCATGTAGGGTGCGTACCCCAGATCAATGGGGGGGTTGATCCCATCCCACCTACGCGAGAAGTGGAATAGTTCTGACTTATACCACATTCATCATCCTCATCATTATTCTCTCCAACTTTCTTCTTGAGAATAAATCTTGTATGGTAATACAGCATAGCATGTAAAAACCATTGGAAATTCCCAAGTTTAAGATGCTTGAGAATGCAATCAAAGCCTTCTAACCATGCATTCAACTGCTCTCAAGCTTGAGTATTAAATGCATGCATAAGATAAGGCTGACCATCCTTGTTATATCCCACAATTACAAGATTGGGCTGTGAACCATTGACAGGAGCAGGATTACAGAATGTGCAACACAGTTGGTCTGTTGCTTTGTGGTTGATATAATGGTATGCATCAACAATAAATCAGGTTGTATCCTTCCATAATCTGTTCCAGCTTCTATTGGTAAATGCTGTGCATAACAATTGGCAGGCTTTATCAATGCAAATGAAGTCAGGTCTCTCCTCAGGAGTTGGGTAGACATCTGCCAAAAATTCAAGTATGCTAGTTGGAGATTCTGCTTTGGAAAATAGAGTCCATGCAATTACAGCACCACATGGTGCACAGATAGTTTCAACACAGTAAAAGCAGCTTGAGCCAAAGTAGTGCTTTCGTGTATCATCTTCTGGGTTATCTTCATCATGCTGCTGTTGGTGTTGATTTCTAATTTCAGGCTGCCATGCTTCATGCTCTGCAGGTCTTTGCAATGCACATTGTAGTCCTGACAAATAGGTTTTACTGTGTTGGTGTTGATGCTTTTTCCAGAGTGCTTGGTGCTGAGTACAAGCACAAGTATTGGGAACCAAGTTATTTCTGCAGTCAACAACACAGCATCAATCTGCCCACTGATTCATATGAGTAGTGCAAAATGATCCTCCACAATGATTTGCAAGAGAACTAGTGCAACCTGGATAAGCACAATGTGTAGGTCCTGTAACAATTCCATCCACCACAACCATTTGGACAGGTCTATATGCCAATGCATCAGGGTCATCAACATTAACTGTCATGTTTGGAGGAATGGCAGCTTCTACTACATCATCATCTCCACACCTAATACTTGCAGGTATTATATCA